>JAWWEW010000078.1:86479312-86542644 GCA_035583185.1 Anabacerthia variegaticeps
CTAATCTGCCTGCAAACATCAAAAGCAAGGACTTTAATTCACAGACATCTTTATCAATAGTGGTAAAGACTACAAATCAGTCAACGATACAGAAAATGTTGAGCATCTTAAGATAGCTGTTTGAACAATATCAACTATAGAGACCATAAAAATATGAAGATGCATTTTACTAAAATGACCTTTTTTTTGTGCACAGGAAGGCACCTGTGTTCTGAAGCACTTGGACACAGACAGAATAAAATCTAAGACCTATACTTGAATGAAATAAAATGTTATTTTTCAAATTCCTTTGGAGAATTTGTTTTTGTCTGTGGAAACCTCATCTTCGTTCTGTATACTCTTGTTCTGTAGTTAGTGCTGCTGTTTATGTATGTGTAGAAGATTGGACTGCAGCTCTTTAAGATATCTCTCAGGCTGGTGACATATTATCTACAGTGGTGGATGGAAAATGTAATGGAAGAAAATGTGCAGAAATAATGCACAAGTGCTTGATGGCTGGAATGTTCCTTCCTGTGCAGTCCATAGAAGGTCCTCCTAGGCACTGCTGTGCTCTGAGATCAGGCAAGACTCTCCACCAAACCCCATGGCCAGGTCAGAGTCAAGGACTAAATGTGCATTTCTGGCTCAGGAACTGTCTGAGGGTCTCTGATCATTCATGCAATAGGGTTAATGTAAACAATCCTAGTTCCCAATAATGCTGGATTTTCCATGTCTTGGTGCTTTGCAGGTTTGTAAAAAAACCTTCATCTCTTCATAACTCACAGTAGAACTTCTGTTGGCAATCTAAACAAAGAACCAGACAACCTAATGTGCAATCGAGCATCTCAACTTTCAAATAATTCTCTTTTGAGGATGAACTGAAACATACGAACACAAAGGCTATGTACCCCCTGCCCAATCTTTACTTTCCAGGCTGGAAAGCACTGGGCTAGGTCATTGTAGTTTTTCTGGATTCAGGCAGAACATTTATTTTCTGACCTATTTTCTCCCTAGCATAGTGATCTCAGTCTGTTGTGAAGAATGGGGAGATATAAGCAATTCACGATAATTCTGCAGCACTTCTTTTGTGCCAGCAGCCTTGGATTAGATTCATGTATTAAACATCTGAGTTTTAAAGAATTTGAGCACCTCATAGCTTGGGTTTTTTGTAAGTGTGGGAAACAAATTTTTGTATTTCTGATATTGACCTGTTTGCTATAGTGTCTGATATTAAGAGTTTTAAGTGATTTTGATAGACTGAGGTGATTAGCTTCAAATAATTGGTCATCCCTACAGTGTGTCCCCATTAGACATCTTCAAAAGTATTGGTTTAAATCAGGATTCATGAATTGAACTTCGATCTCCTTGGTTTGCTTATGTACATTTATTAACTGCATTGTTTAACCTCTCACCTCTTTCTTAGTAATGTTTTTCAAATTACACCTTCTATCTGATTTTGCATTAGGCTAGAAAGTCTGCATAATGGCAAGCATTTATACTGAAACACTGGCATAAATATTCTTAACTTTGCCCTTTCTGGGTCATATTCCCCATTCTTATTTTAAAATCTATATTAGTTCATGTTCTTACTTGTATCTTATCTGACATTCTTCAATTCTGCTTCATAGATTAAATAAAATTGGGTAAATTCTCTGAGGTTTCGTTCAGTCTTTCTTCTTAGCAAATTAGTCCAGGACACAATGTCCTGCAAGTGGATAGAGGGTTAATCAGTGTTTGCATAACCTTTTCCTGAACTTTCATAAGTTTTCCAATTAACTGGGGTAAGTGGTAAAAAACCGCACATTTTGTGGTGTACAGTATTTCCTTTCCCTGCCAGCAAAGTTTCTTTAAGCAGCCATGCATGTTTCTAAAGACTAACTAAAATGTGAAAGTTTAAATCATTGTGTGTATAGGAAGCTGCAGCTGAGATGGATTTCAGTGGTAATTCCCACCTGGCTGCTTGCAATTCACTTTCCTATTACCTTGTGAGCAGTAAAAAGAAACAAACTTTCTTCTCTGTGGAGGAAAAGGTCTTGTTATGCAGAGAATTTTATAAAGACCCTCTTTACACTGTGCATTGATGGATGGTGACATACAGCCTGAGAAGCTGTCATTTAAAGGAGATGTAGGCGAACAGCATCCTGTTGAACTGTGCCAGTGGACAGTCCACATAATCCAGGTATGTAGTTGACATCATACCTGCAGGCTAAGCACTGTGGTGGAATTATCCAGAAGTGCAGTCCATCTGAATGGGTAGACTGAGATAAATACCTTGGCTAGAGAACAGAACAGCTGCCCTGGACTGAACTGGTGGTTTAGCCCATCTCCTCAATACTTGAATAAGAAAATTGACCAATATCTGCAAGGTAGAGATGAAGTTGACACTTAAGAACTGACAGATTACTGTCAAAATCTGTGGTGAAAAGTTTTTCATACTCAAGAGTGAGCGAATTTATACAAAATCGTGTAATTCCAAACCCTTGGCATTAAGAATTCCAAGTCTGACTGCTGGGAAAATGAACCAGCCTTCTGGGAATGATGCTTAAATGCCATCTTTATCACAGAGAAATATGTGAAAAGTACAAAATGGACCCTGTAAATTTCAATGCCTTTGATTCCTATTACCATATGAGTAAAATAATAGTACCATATAAATTTAAACAAAAATCAAAAAATGCTAGTTATATTGTTTTGGCAGTGATAGAGGCTCTCTCATTTGTCTCTAGAGTGAGCACCATTCCTTTTCTCATCCAGCTGTCATGATGCTGTGTTATTTTTTGTCTGTGTTCTTTGATTTAATGCTCTGACTTTCTTGTATTTGAAAATAATAAACTAAAACCTAAAAGGAACTAAGAGAGATCACATAGTTCAGGGGTTGGATAGTTTTAGCTACACTTGACAATATGCTGAGCTAGTTGTCTTCTGAAGCAATGTTACTTACTGGTTTCTTCTCACCTTCAAGTTCATTCCTTATTATGAGGAAACTTCTGACTACAAAATCATGAATTCAACAGTCTTTCTTTCATTGTGTTGCAAAACTGCCAAAGAGTGCTAAGTAATTGAAAAGCCCATCTAGATATGTTTATAATGTGAATAATTAAAGACATTCCAGTCCTCACACACATTTACAAAATAATAAAAAAAAAAAAAATTAAGTCCACTCACTAACAGGTCCAGTGGAAAGCTAGAACATGTTTGAATAAAATATTCACTATGACTCCTTTATTTGACAAAAATTCCCAGACCATGACTTCCTCTCGTAGTTCAAATGTCAAGCGTCCCTTCCACTGTCGTCAGGGTGGCATGCAGGAACAGAGGGAGACCCTAAACAGAAGTCTTTAATGATGACAAGCCAGTTAACTCAATGACCCACAACATCTTTTGTCTCCCTTTCTCCCCATGTTGGCTCCTGCTGATTCAGATTGGGGAAGCCAGCTAGCAGAGCAGTTGCTCATGCATAGTCTAAGGAAAATGCTTCCTTCACCTCTGTGCATAGAGTGCAAAAGGCCCTTCAATTTCCTCTGCACTGTTTTTTGTGGGTTTTTTTGTCTTTTTTGTCTGATTGACTAGCTTTATATTGATTGAAAAGTCATTTCCTTTGCCCAGTCTTCTGAGAAACAAAATAAATGTTTTCTGTGACCCTAACTCTAAGATTTTTCTTTCCACAGAGCTAAAGAAAAAGTTTCCTGTCAATTATATTGAAGGAAAAATTATATTGTTGTTTTGTAGCACTTTTTTCTCCCTATGTGTCAAAAGGGAGCAAATGATGCATTAAAAGCCTAAAAGCTGAAATAAAGATTAGGTGTAAAGTGCTATTGATCCCTTTACAAAAAGAAGCTAAGACAGATCCCACTCTGCTGTCAGGTTACATTTTCCGTAAGTTACCCAGATACAAGATTTGAAAATTCTACAAAGGAGTCCTTAAAGTGTTGTTGAAAGTATCACATAAGATTACACCAGACAGTAGGAACAACCATTAAAAAATGTCAGTGGTGCAGCTGAGGTACAGTCAGGCTGAATTGTTCCAGTATTTAATGTAGCCCAATGCTTGAATGTTTAAGACACCCATATGAAGAATCAAAACTTTAAAAACACCATTCATTGCATTCTCTGTGAGTACACTCTACAGATAGACATACATACAAGTATGAGTGCCTTCATGTCCAGAATCTACAATGTCTTAGGCACATAATGCAGTTTTCATTGGATGGTGCAGAAGACAGCTCTGATTTTTCATTCCCTAACTTTCTTTTTATCCAGAGAATAGCCTGAACATTTTGGAAATTATTGCAAACTATAACACTTCTAATGAGAGAACAAACTATTGCTATAAATCAGTAGAGCAGATTTTCTACCAGTTATTCTATCTTCTTTGTCCTGAGAAACCTTTCTGATATTTCCTTACTCCAAAAAGGAAGCTGGACAGTAGCTGCAAAAATAGTGTGTGACTTGTTAGCAGAGAGTATATGGTCACATATCTTTCTCGGTACTGATTTGATGTAACAAAGTTTATTAGAAAGCAGCTACTCAAGGCATTTATGTTACTTCTTGCATCAATTGATAACCAACTTTAGCATCTGAATGTACAAAATGCAGACATCTTGACTATGAAACTTTTGATTGCTACTTACGTGAGCTGAAAACACTAGAGATTGGTAAATCTAAAGACTCAAAAAGCAGCTGATTAAATTTTACAAATTAAAAAGAATTCAACAAAGTTAAGACAATGAATTTCTTGATTTTCAGTTGGACATCTTTAGAACACATCCTGGGATAATTTTTTTTGGGAAAAAAAAGACAAATAGAAACAAATGACAAATAAATTCAGATTATCAACCTTCCCTGTAATCTGCAAATACACTGGTGTTGGAGAAGGCAGACTCCACTGCTCAAGAAACACTAACAGTAAGCAATTTTTGTAGAGCAAGGGGGTGAAACTCTCATGACAGGTGCATTAATTCAGCAGAAGGGATCAGCTGTAAAGATGACATTATTGGAAGTGAACTGCTTTGAACTAATACCAGAAGAGGAAGAAAAACTCAGAGATGAGTTCTAAATTCAAAGTTATTGTTTCATGTGAAAAGGGGAGATTTCCTCAATCCTTAGTGTGTGAAATTTCCTTGACGCTTAGTGTTTGATTTGTCTGTCAGTGTCCCAGTTAAGCCAAGAACCTTGTGCTCGACCAGTCTGTCAGCGTCCTGTTATGGGGACGCTTCACCAGACAATCCTGCTGGATTTGGGGGGTGACTCAACTGCCCTTCTCTGGGGCAAAACTCAGCAGCATAAGGGAGATCCCTCTGTGGGTCTTCCCACTTTGTTCAAGTGTGTTACCCTTTGCTGGAAACTGCCTGTATACTTGTATTAGAAATCTGAGAAAGAGAAAATACTAATTTCTATTACAAAAACTATTCTGTGAATTTGTGAAATTTTACATAGATTTGTGACTTATGTTCCCACTCCTTTTCTGTTTTGTACCATTGACCTTATGTGCTCTCATTATAACACAAGGTACCAGGTCATTCTAAGCTACTTAAAATGTACCCTAAATAAACATATGATACTTGCCGACTGTCCCATGTCTCCTAGCTACTTTTTGGCTTCTGACTAACCAAAAGGCAGAGCTTTGACTTTAGTTAGCTCTTGAACTAGCTCTGTCTAGTCCACAGTCCTTCAGCATTTTTAACATAGCTGAATGACATGCCTCGACCACGGTAGGGATTCAGAGACAGCTGAAACAGAAGCAGAGGTAAGCAGTTTGAACAAAACTTTCTTAGGGTTGATTGAAGAATACTTTTTCCATGTTTAGTGTAGCCTTAAATGGTGAACAGAACCAATGCTATGTCAATATTCTAAAGCAGTAAAAATAGTCAAAGTACTTACATACTTAGAGATCAGAGGCCCTGAGACAATATCTTGGAAGAAATATTAGAGCAGCTGATGTGCATTGTAAACCATAAAATTTTAAAGAGTAGAAATTCACAGAATCAGAAAGTCACAGAATTAACTGGGTTGGAAAAAACCTTTGAGATCATCGAGTCCAACCTATGACCTAATACTAGATCATGTCAACTAGATCATGGCATTAAGTGCTACATCCAGTCTTAAACACCCCCAGTGACTCCACCTCCTCCCTGGGCAGTCCATTCCAATGCACAATCACTTTGCATGAAGAACTTCTTCCTAATGTCTAGCCTAAACCTTCCCTGGTGCAGCTGAAGACTGTGTCCTCTTGTTCTACTACTTGTTGCCAGTGAGAAGAGACTGACCATCACCTCTCTACAACTTCCTTTCAAGTGGTTGTAGAGAATGATAAGGTCTCCCTTGAACCCCCACTTCTCCTGACTAAACAACCCTAGGTCCCGTATCCACCCCACAGGGCTTATGCTCCAGATCCTTCACCAGTCTTGTTGCCCTTCTTTGGACATTCTCCAGCACCTCAATATCTTTCCTACATCAAGGGGCCAAGAACTGCACACAGGACTTGAGGTGTGGCCCTAGTCCTGCTGGCCACACTAATCCTGATACAGGCCAGGATGCCATTTGTCTTCTTGGCCACCTGGCCACGCTGCTGGCTCATATCCATCCTGCTGTCAATCAGTATCCCCCCGTGCCTTTCTGCCTGGCTGTTATCCAATCACTCTGTCATCCTGTAGTGCTCTATGGAGTCCTTGTGGCCAAAGTGCAGGACTTGCCACTTGGTCCTGTTGAACCTCATACCATTGGATTCAGCCCATCAGTCCAGCCTGTCCAGATCTCTCTGTAGAGCCCTCCTACTCTCCAGCAGACTGACACTCCCATCCAACTTGGTGTCATCTGCAAATTTCCTAATGGTAGACTTAATCCTCTCAACACCATCAATAAGATTATTAAACAGGACTGGGCCCAACAGTGATCCCTGGGGAACACCACTAGTGACTGACCACCAACTGGATGCAGCACCATTCACCAGCACTCTCTGGACCCAGTCATCCAAGAAGTTCTTAAGCCAGCGGAGAGTTCACCTGCCCAAGTTGTGGGCGAATAGCCTTTCCAGAAGTATGCTATGGGAGACAGTGTCAAAGGCTGTGCAGAAGTCCAGGCAGACTACATCCACAGCCTTCCTCTCACCCACCAGGTGGGTCACCTGGTCATAAAAGAAGATCAGATTTGTCAGACAGGACCTGACCCTCCTAAATGCATGCTGGCTGGGTCTGATACCCTGTCCATCCTGTAGGTGCCATGTGATCACATTCAAGGTGATCTGTTCCATAATCTTGCTGACAGGCATTTAATTTCCAAGATCATCCTTCTGGCCCTTCTTATGGATGGGTGTCACATTGGTCAACTTTCATTAATTTAGGACCTTCCCAGTCAGCTTCTGCCTGGATTACAGGCAGGATATTTGGCTCCCTGTCCCCATCTAATAGCTCAGGAGGCCAGTTGTGCTGAAGAGGACCTGTCTTATTGTTGAAAACTGAGGTCAAGAAGGTTTCAAGAACATCAGCTTTTTCCTCATCTTTGGAAACTGTGTTCTCCCCAAGTACAATAAAGAATGGTGGCTTTCTTTGCCCCTCCTTTTGCTATTGATGTATTTTAAAAACACTTTTTATCATCCTTTGCAGAAGAGGCCAGATTAAGTTCAAATTTTGCTTTCACCTTTATAATTTCCTTTATGCATGATCTAACAACATCCTTAAACAGTTCCTGAGCTGCCTGTACCGTTTTCGAAAGGTGATAAATCCATTTTTTTTCCCCTGACTTCCTTACCAGTTGGTCTGACAGTCTTCTCCATCTTCCTTCTTTATCTTTCAGCATAGAGGAACAGCCTGCTCCTTCACCTTCAAGATTTCTTTCTCAAATTATGTCCATCCTTCCTGCATCCCTTTGTTTTTAAGGGTTGTTTCCCAAGGCTCTCTCCAAATCAGCCTCCTGAAGAGGCTGAACTCTGCTCTCCAGAAGTCTAATATAGAGGCTTTGTTGATGCTCTTCCTTGTTTCACCAATTATCATGCAAATTCTATAATTTCATGGTCACTGTACCCCAGATAGTCTCTCACCCCCACATCTCTCACCAGCCCTTCTCTGTTTGTAAACAACAGGTCTAGTGAGGCCCCACCCCTGGTAGGTTCGCTCACCAGCTGTGAGAAGAAGCTCTCCTCCATATACTTCAAGAACTTCCCAGATTTTCTGCTGTGTTGAGCTCCCAGCAGACATGTTGCAGGTTAAAGTCTCCCACAAGAACAAGGGCTGGTGATCTTTAAACATCTGCCAGCTGCTTGTAGAATAATTCGTCCACCTTTTCATCCTGGTTGGGTGGTCTATAACAGACTGCCACCAGAATGTTGGCCTTATTGGCTTTCCCAATGTATTCTAATTAAAATGAACGTAAAATGTCTGAAGTACACAGTCCTGTGGTGCAAAAGGTGTAGATCCTTCAAGCAAACTGCTGGAATCAGGATCAAAAATTCATGCATTTTAAGCTTTCAGTTTATGCTAGTTCTAGCTAAATTTAATGATACAAATGCCTTTTACTATCTGGAAAATATGCTTCTTCAGTGTGTGTCTCAGTTTAAATTCAGTGAAAAGGCATCTGGTTCATGTGTTTTTAGACTGCTTCATGACGTAAAGTGGAGCATTGTACTTTAGAATGATTAAGAGATTCACTTACTACGAATTAATAAATAATGAAAAAATCAATTCAGCTAGATCATACTTGTGATGATATATCATTTATTGGTTGCTTACAGCAAAGCCTTTAGCCAGTGCTTGATTGTTCTGTATAATCAGCAGAGGAGACAGAGCAAGAGAATAAGCTGGATCTTGGTTTTCACTTTGGGTTGAATTGTCAACTTGACTCCCTTGCTTGTAGAACTCAGACTATTTTGTCCAACAGCTGAAAATCTTCCCAAGCATACAACAAATTCCTGCACTGTATCTTCCTGTGTGAGACTTTCCTTCTTCTGAATTACTTTAGACCATGTGACAACAATGGGTATAGGTATAGGCTATGAAGTGAGTCTAGACAAACATACATTCTGGCAAAGCAGCATATTTAATGGATGATCAAGAGATTGAAAAAGAAGACAAAACAATGTATTTGTTAGAAACCTTCTTACAGGTTTTAGTTCCAACAATGCTCTTGCTACCAGATATTGCTTTCAATCATCTTCAAAACTCTGCACTAACAGCTATTGTTCCAGTTAGATGTTACTTTTTGGAAATATTTTCCTCATACCACTGTCACTGGCAGCAGCTCTGTGCAACACCAAGGAGAGAAACCTGTGAATCCATCCATCCATTTTAACCCACTGAAAGGACTCATAGAGAGCCTAGTGAAGGGCAGCTATAGATGACGTTACGACTGACTACAAGAATGACTCCTCTTCTCCATCACTGTGTGATGAAGGTACGGCACTGTTGATGTATAACATGCCAGCAGCTGATTGGAAGACAACATTGGTAAAATAGTAGCACAAATTCAGAACGCACTAGCATTCATGTTACATACCATAGGTTACTACAAGATTTCTGCAGAAATTTGGTGTGTTGGTTTTGTCTCTGTTGGGGTTAATTTTCTTCACAGTAGCTGGTATGGGACTGTTTTTTAGATTTGTGGTGAACCCAGGCTTGAAAACACAGCGATATTTTTGTTATTGCTGAGCCCTGCCTACACAGAGCCAAGCCTTTTCTGGTTTTCATACTGTTCCACTGGTAAGGAGGGTCTGCTGCATGGAAAGTTAGGAGGAAACAGAGCAGGGACAGGTAACTCCAGCTGACAAAAGGGGTATTCCATGTCATATAATATCATGCTCAGTATATAAAGGTGGGGGGAAGAAAGAGAAAAGGGGGAGACATTTGAAGTGATGGCACTTGTCTTCCCAAGAAACCGTTACACGTGATGGGGCCCTGCTCTCCTGCACATGACTGAACACCTGCCTGCCCGTGGAAAGCAGTGAATGAATTCCGTGTTTTGCTTTGTTTGTATGTGTGGCTTTTGCTTTCACTATTAAACTGTCTTCATCTCAAACTATGATTTTTCTAGCTTTTATCCTTCAGATTCTCTCTCTGATCCTGATGGTGGGGGAGAGAGTGGCTGATGGGGATTGACTGCTGGCTGGGGTTACCTTCAGTAATCACTAAAACTTTCACACGTGTCTTTACTCCTTAGTTAGCAGGAACATGTCATGTCATGAAAACAATACATATTTACTGCGATGCACAAACTAGAGGGAATGGCCTCGAGTTGCACCAGAAGAGGTTTAGATTGGATATTAGGAAAAATTTCTTCACTAAGAATTTTCAGGCATTGGAATAGGCTGCACACTGGTGTAGTTGAATTGCCATCCCTGGAAGTGTTCAAAAGGCAATCTGTATGTGGCACTTGGGGACTTGTTTTAGTGGTAAACACAGTAGTGCTGAGTTAATGGTTGAACCTGATGATCTTAGAAGTCTTTTCCAACCTTAATGATTCTAGGATTCTATGTCATACACTTGTGAAGAATAATCTGAGAAACTAGCTCAAGCAAATGGTGTTTTGAGAGTGCCATTTGGCACAAAGAGTAAATTCCATTCATTTATATGAGAAAGGAAACAATCTGAAAAGAATGTGGAAATCATGGGACAAGACAGACCTAAACTGAATTTTCAGCCATGACTGCTCTTGTGCCACTGTTATCTACGCTAGAAAGGACTGTAGTTACTAGTCAGTTACATACAGAACCAAAGGAATACCATGTATACCAAGAACTCAATTCTTCTAGGAACAGTAATATGAAAATCTTTGTTGCATGTCTCATGTTGTGCCCATGCCTTCTGTATAAGATTTTCAGATCTTATTCTTGCCTCCTGAATTTTACAGAACTGCACCTCAGCTGCTCCCTATCATTTTAGAACTTGTCTTTTTTATCATGCCTGCGATATCTTTTGCAGGCTTTTACACTGAAACTCTGCCTTTTAACATGTTTGTCAGCAGTGCATGAAAAACATGTACAGGTTGATAGCTTTTACTTAAAATAAATCCTTAAATTGTTCACCATGTCCTATATCAACTACAGTGCCATATGGCCCTCTGATTGCTATTCTTAATACAGTAGGCATATGTTATGCTTGGGAACCAGCAACACCCACTTCATGTGGTTTTACATAGGCTGATCTTAAGACTCAATTGTGAAACCTCTCCAAAATGTCCCAAACAGAGAAAACTAAGGCCTGTAATTTAGAAAGGAGCTAAACAAAACTATGAGGGAGGAAACAGGTTTTACAATTACAGTTAATATTCTTTCTCCTACATTACATAAATGCATCTCCAATGAAAGGCTCAGTTGTTCAGCTAATGCTTACTCTGTAAATATTGTAGAATGTATATTTTGCTAAATATGCTATGTCTGGGCAGTGCAAAGAAATTATTAACTAGCACTGGCTACAGTGCCCTGTGGCAGAGGGGACTCTAGTGTGAGGAGCAGATTCCTTCTTCCTTGGGAAAAACTGCAAGTATGTGCCCATGGAAAAGGAGTTTCTGGGTAGAGGAAGTAAGATGGGAAGACACATAATGTAGCAGGTTCTGCAGCACTGTTGGACCTGGAAGACTACTGAGAATAGGTCAGGAAAAAGCAAGCAGCAGAGCCAAATGTGGGAAAGCACAATGAGAAGTGGCAGAGTTGGTTGAATCAGGGAGAGCAGTGAAGCTGCTGTACAGAAGTAAGAGAGGAGGAAGAAGCTATCGACTGTGAGAGCAGGCTCTGGGCAACATGACTACTATAATAAAACCTACCTGGATATAAATAGGACTTTGTTTTTTCTGATGCACTTACTCCAAAGGCAAATGCAGAGCACTTCCACCGAAACCACACTCACGTGTTGAAGAGGAATGTACAGAATTTTTCTTTTTAGTATTTAAGATTTTCTGCTTGTCAGGCTTTGCATATTGTCTGTCAAGCAGAATAAACAATGTCATGTGATTTAGGCAGCCCATCACACCCAGCAAGCACTTTGTCCTGTAGGTTGCAATTTGTTAAAACAAAATAGTAGCAGAAGACTTTCTTGTATCTGAGGTAGAAAACAGAGTGAAAAACAATTCCACCTATTTGATGAATTTAGTCTTCATTTCTACAATGTACCTCCTTAAAAATGGAAACTATAAGTCCCTTCCATTTAAGCACATTCTATGACTTTATGGTTCTATGTCTAATGGCATTTGACACCAAGGATTGTACCTGGTTATCCTTTGAGCAACTTCCTCTCCAGGAAGAGGAGAAGGCTGAGAGTCATGGAAAACTTAGATTGTGTGAAACAAGAAAAGACAAAGATACCTCTGAGAAGAAAAGAGAACAATCGCATTCTCAAGAGTGACAGAAGAAGAGGCATCCTAGGAGCAGAAGACATTATGCAGAATTTGCCGCTTCTCAGAAAGTCATTGAGTTGAGTGAAAGCAGACCTGGAACAAGACCATGTCCTGCAAGGATACAGCGTACATAGCAAGATTTCTTTGGAAATCTTTTGTTTTCTGATGAGTTCTCTCAGTTTTTAAACAGGCTTGTTGTCATTCTTTTTCATATAAAATATTACTTTTGGATTTTGAAAGCTTTTTTTTTGCCTTTTTAGGGGAAGAGTTCTTTCATTCCACTTCAAATGTAAGAGAGCAACTTGTTCTTAAGTGTTCAGTGATTGGGGCATTGACAGACCAGTGCTACTGCTCTTCAGTGAGCTGACTCAACATAAGAGGAAAGGTATTCTGCTGTTGGCTGAATGAAACGAAACAGAAGCAGAAAGAGGTCCAAGAGAAATTAAAAGGCAAGAGAAATCAGCATGGTGAAAAATAGTAATTATATCAAGAAAAATAAAAATACTGAAAGCACTCTCTCTGAGACTTCACAATTGCAAAGGAAGGGAAGGGGAACGTAAGAAGAAACAGAGACTGCAGAAGAGTGTAAAAGAAAACCAACTGTCCACAGGAGAAATCTATTTTTAGATTTAAAAGCACACTGTCTTTATCAGTGTCTTCTGTGGAAAACAAAAGATCCCAAAAAAACTATTAAACATCTTTTTAAAACTGGATAAGTAAGTATATAAACAAGGAAGGATCTGAAGACATTTGCAGCTTTTCCCATATTATTTCCCACCTTCTTCTTCAGAGAAATGTGTCAGAGGGTTCACCCACTGTAACACCCAGCATTTGTTTGTTCACACTGACCTAATTTTCAGGAGGCTTTGTGTTTTCGTGTGTATAAGCAATTTATCATGAATTTATCATGAAACACAGAAGTTTGTCATGCATGTACAGAACACAGTCACCAAGGTAAAAAGGTTGTTCATGGAAAAGATGTATCATGAAACCATCAAAGCTTTCTTGCACAGAGTTCCCGGTAAATCAGACACAAACTATTTAAATACTAATCTGTGCTAATGTTTTACATGCAAAATAAGTATGCATGTTTTTATTGCAGTTTAGACAGCCCATCCTTCTTCCTTGTCCATATTTACATCTTTCTCTTACATTAAGTGCATATAGTTCAACACATTTAGATGATGATTCTTCAGCTGAGGAATCAAATGCTACATCAAAGCAGATACAATATTTTCATCATGTATTTAATGACAACATCTTGCAAGTGCATTAGAAGTATTAATTGCTCATCAAACTAAATAAAATGAAACTTGGAAGAAATGTAGAGCAGTTTTAATAAAGTATTTGAGCTGCAAGGAAAAATTTAAATTTGTAATCAACACATACAAACAAATCACTCACCAAATTTCCTAATATTGTGGTGTTAAGTAAGTTAATTATCCATACTAAATGTCATTAAAACAGCTTATATTCCTTTGAAGTTAACACATTAGTATTAATATAACTATCAGACATGGAAAATAGAAAAAACAAGACCAATAAAACATATGCAGAATGCAAAATTCAAATGTTTGGACTTTGTGCTGAAGATGTCAGGGCATATCAGGATGGTACTGCTTACAACAAAACACTAGAAATACAGTGGACAGAGAGAGATCAGATGTCTTACTATAACACACTGAATGAAGTTCAAAGATTTAAATTCTGGAGTCAAAACATGATGAAATTCAATTTTTTTCCAGTTCTTTCGAGCCAAAATATCTCTCTCCTAGGTTCACTGGGTCTACACTGATATCAAACTGAGAAAAGACACAGAGGGCTTTTTTGGTAAAGCAAACATATTGGAAAAGTACACACAGAAGTGAAAAATAAAACTTTCAAACTAAAATCACATCAAGAATTGAAAGGATAGTTTTTTACAATTATTCATTAAAAAAATTACAGCTGAAATCCATTCCAACAAACAAAATACATAGTAAAAGTAATCAAATTCACTAATTCACCAGAGGCATACAAATGTGACTCAAGTGGATTTGTATTAGAAAAAAATATCTACTCAGAGAAACATAAGCATTATGATGACTAACCATAATTCTGTGAAGTATGTCACTAAAACTTAACTCAGTATAATTACTTTAATTAATCTTTTTTCTTCAAATGCAAAACACAGCATCAATTTCATTTATATTATGTATATTTCATGGGAAATGTGAAATGCTAGCATTCTCCTGTCTCCTTACTTGGGACAAAGGGGAACAGAAGTGTGACATTTGAAAAAATTAATACAGAACACTTCTTTTGAAAACAATTAAAGAATGTTTACTTTTTTTTTTTTTTTTTTTTGCAGCATTACCTGATGATTCTTGCATATAATCTGTATAGGTTCTCATATGTCCAGATGTAACTTTATAAAAGTTAAAAAAGGCCTTTATTGTAGTTAATTCAATTAAAAAGTATCTAAAAATAAAAGTTTTAGGCATTCCACCTAGTTTTGGTATGATTTTACCTCTGGAAAATTCATCTCTTCCTCCTTTATACAGAGAGAGTCTAGAAAACTTGATTAGATCAAATATTTAAGCCTTTTCTGGTTAAACAGGGTGGACCAAATGAAACACAGTGATCAAACCGAGGGCTGTTGACAGTACAGGACACAAAATAGCTATCTGTGGATAATGCATGAGATTGTAATCAATGGGAAAGAAGGGTTCAAGAGATCTGATAAACTATATTGTCTCCAATCCCTCATTTACACCCCAGTTGGTAACCCCACTACTGACCGCACTTCCAACTTAGGTAAACCCAGTATACTCTTTGTCTAAATTACAAGAAGGGATGAAAAAGAAAATGAGCTGAACCTGACTCTCTTTTTCTCTTGTAAGCCTTTCACATGAGCCAGTCACTCGTGACTATCTATCTTTTGTCCTTATAATGACAATTCTGACCTTCTCTACATCTTCACCTCTTCTTAAAAAAGTTGAAAAAACCCAGATGAAATGCAGTAGTTCTTTCCTAATGTTCCCAGTGAGGAGAAGCAAAATGTAAAGTCTTCAGGCATAAAATGTGCATAAAAGGGAATGAGTGGGCAAAGAAGTAATACAGCTCTTAAGAACATAAGGCCCAAGCTTAACTTTGCTAACCATGTTTCACTTAGAAAGGGGAAATAATCTGAGCTTGAAAAAAAAAAAGAAAAAAAGTCCTCAAGAGTGCTGAAGTCTCTTTAGGATCTTGTAAAAGAAATTGCCCTTTGGACCTCCTCCAGTTTACCTATATTCCCACCCAAAATTGAACAGTTGCCCTTGACCACATATACTTGTTCCTCAGGATATTATGTCTGGGTTTTTTTGAAAGTATTTCAGCTCAAGTATGCAGAGAATTGCTGTGTAAATAAAAAATACTTCAAACAAATATCTCAACATTTCTGATTTGTATTTTTTCACAGCCTCTTAATCTTTCAAAAGGCTTGATTTTCTTTTTCTCAGCTTTCTATTTTATTTGGTGAGAAACATTAGTAAAAATTTTCCATTATTGTAATTTCCATTAGACAGTAAAGCTGTCTTTCAAGCTGTCTCTTAATAATATGAGGGAATATATCCTGCTAATGTTAAAATGTTTTTTTGTTAAAATATATCAAACGGTTGCTGAATCTATCTTGTCTTTTAACATGTTAGTCCACAGCATCATTTTTTAAAAATCTTTATATGTCTGCTGAAGTCAGTGTAGCAATAATAATTTGTATCAAATAAGGACAATCTCTTCTGTTTGAGAGAATGAAAAAAAAAAATCTTTGCCCAGCTAATGAATTTCAGAATTTATAAAATTATATTAAACTTCCTAATATTTTATTTCTGTGTAAGTCTGTGATTAATTTATACAAATGTGACCAGCAAGTAGGAGGAATTTTTATACCTGTGACTTCACAATACTTCCTATAAGAATTTAACTGGGTAAATAAGAAATAAACTTTCTTTTTTTGTAACAGGCTTGCAATTTTTACTATTCAAGTGCTTTTTTGGTGAGGACTTGAAAATTAAGCATATAAATTAAATAAAAATAAATTTGCATTGAAATTTCACTTTATGATTTTTTTTTTACTATCTAGCTGGCCCTGTTCAGAACAGAATGTATATCCCATAGATGCAGCATATAGAGAATTCTGTCCCATTATCATTCATGGATTTATCATAATCTGAGTTTGGGCTTCAAAAATTAAGTCTTTAACCAGAATGATGTGAGGGCCTCAGACTCTTGGAGGAGTACACTATGTCTGTGTGTTCTGCGGCATATAACAAGCATATACATTCTTATATATTGAGTGAATGCATCACATACAGCTTTTAAGGTGCAAAGCCTAAGTATCTGTAGGTAATACATAGACTCCTAATAGCCAGAGATATAATAAAATTACATTGCCATAAAAAATTGTATTTATATGTTTCTATAACCTCTACATCATAGTTAAGATACAGTTACTGCTGAGAGCTAACTCCACCACTGACCTTTTATGACATTCTGCAAAGCTTACTGTCAGCACTACAAGCTGCAAAGTAATGGAAACAAAACCCAAAACAATTCCCAAACCAAGATCAGTTTCTAACCACATGTAAGCTCAGCGACGTTACATAATAAAGTGTTCTAGCATGTATTTTGCATCTGTAATTATTTCCCATAATTCCCTATACAACCTTTCTAATATGTAAAGTAGTTATACCTATATTTAAGAGACTGTTTCTTCCTTTTCACTTTAGAAATGATACCTTGTTGATACAAACAGGAAGATGCAATTTAAAAGTCCATCAGAACTATTTTGTCACTCAGGTTATATGAGTACCCATTAAGACAGCATTCCCTCATTTTCACATAAAACACCTAAGCTATACCAGGATAAGCCATGAATACAGATCTGTGAGATCCCTTTAAGTCACACTTTACCTAGTTTGATCAAACACAGTAAATTAATATTTTCACTTGGAGTAAGCATCATTGAAATATTTTTTCAGTGTGTCTACACTCAAATTTTAACTTTCTAAACACTGTAAAAACAACTATACTGACTTTACATTCATTTAAATGTAGCTGTATGGAAAAGGTAGAAAAGACTTTCAGATCTGATCTGTTTTCAAAAACACTTCTTGAATCTTTGAAAGACAGAAAAGTGAATTGCAAAGACCCAAATGGATAGAGATGCAATGCAAAATATTTAATCTGGAATCTTTATATTTCAAAGTGATCAGAAGGTTAACCCTTTCTCCACAGAAGACAACGTGGTATATTGCCCGAGTTGTAACATGAGAAACACTGAAGAGTAGCCAAGTTACTCTTGCAGCAAGAAAGTGATTTGAACTTAACTTTGATTTCTGTTGTGGTTCAACAGGCTGTACCTGGTATGAATGTCACCTTTATATGAACTGATTAATCCAGCTGAGCTGGGGCTAAATTTCAAGGAAAGGGGAAGTTCGTGGAGAGCAATGTTGGATTTATTAATATACTGATTTTCTCTCAACTACACTTTGATCATTGACTTAAACTGATATTCTTGGAGTGAAGAAACATATGCTAAAGAAGAACTTGTCATGCAGGACATCTATAATTAAAGAAGATCTTCAGTGAACGCATTTCACAACACCTCCATTAAGCTTTGTCATACTGAAAAAAGAACATGAGCCTCTGTGTAAAGAAAAGTTAAACAATTGTCAGCTGAAAGAAGATGAGGATTTTATTGAATACCTGTATTACTAATGCATGAAGAGGTACCCATCCAGAGCACAGCAGATACAACTTCTGCTTTTAATCGCTGTGCAATTTTTATTACCAATGGAACTACTAAACAAAAAGAGGAGGATAGTTTTCCATTACTGGTAACCATAGTTTTATTTCAGAAGAAATCAGTGACCTAGGTCACCGAGTTGTCACTGATTCTAGTGCCAGGATCACCTCCACATGATGAGACTAGTCACATTACATTTTGTAGACAGTACAGATCAGGACATTCAAACTCCTCAAGCCAGGGTCACATACAGGTTAAAATAAAGATAACCATTTCTAAATCTTCCTACTGGGAAAGAATAAAATTATTTGACAAGGCAGAAAAAAGGAAAAAAGATGACATGCATTTTTATAATTTTTAAAGGAATGTAAAACAACAAAGAAATTCACATTATTTTAATTGGTCTATGCTACCAATTATCAAAAAAACCATCATTGTCATTTCTATACTCTTATTGTTTATGTCTGCACAAAGGCCACATTGACTATATGTTGAGCCATAGAGCAAATATCCAGACTACTGGAAAGTAGTTTTTGAAGCTTTTGTTCAGTGTAGGCCATGGAAGAGACACTGCTGGTCAACTGTCCTGGAAGGACATATTACTGCAAATCATGCTACAGCTGTAAAGTTTTACTTTTATTCTTTTAAATGGTGGTATTAAAATATTGAAAGGTAAAATGACAGATAGAAGCTGGTATTAATATGATATTTATTTAATTCACATTGTAAAATTGTTATAATGTTTTAATTTATTTAGTGCCCTGTGTAAACAGTTTGGGTTTTGTTTTTGTTTTTTTTTTTTTTTTTTGCCACAACCAAAGGAGGAATCTACTTACTCTGGATGCTTCATTTATTTCTTTCACAAATCTAGTAAGTTCATTTGAAAAATATAAATTAAATACTAGACTCGAGTGCAATCCAGAGCCTCATTCTGCACATGCTGTCTGGTCAGAGGCAGGAAAACTTAAAGAGATCATAGGTCTTTGTTGAAACTATTGTTAAAACACTACCTTACACCCTTGGGTGTAAGAAGGGAGAACTGAGTACTTTGTCTCCTTTATACTTGCACCTGGAAGACTGAGGTCAGACTACAGAAAACAGACTAATATGAACATTTGATTGGTCACTCATTTGTCTCTCTGAGCCAACAGCATTGCAAAGGGCAGGAAACATACTTTTATTTGTTCCTGGCTTTAATCTCTTCTGTTGTTTTCTTATTGTCTCTTTTCCCCTGTCTGCTTGCTGTTTCATCTACAGATTTTCTCAAGTACCCTCATTTTCAAAGGGAAACCCACCTGGATTTCATTTGATAATCTCAAGTGCTGCGGTGTCCCTAAAACTCTTCTACTGCCATGCATACTACTTTGGATTTATATATTAAGCATGGCTGAACTCAGGCAAGTGTCATTTTTCAGGGGCTTAAAGGAAAAATCTTTTATTTCAAGAAGCAGTATCACATATTTGAGTTTAATATTGTGAAAAATCAAGACGAAGCAAAATTACAGAGATGGCAAGTATTTCAGCTTTCTCAGGGCACAGAAATATGGCCATTACAAATGTACGTTTCTTTTCAGTTTTCAAGCATCATCAAAAAGAAGCCATTAAAAAGGCCAATGATCAAGCGTGAACAGAGGCAAAAAACCACATAAGACTTAAAATTCATTGAAAATACAAAGGCAGTGAAAACATAAAGGTTTTTGCCTCATATATAGGGATTTGTAAAACTAGAAATGGGTGTAAGAAGACTAAAAGAGTCCTGAATCAATTCAGAAGTTTGCTAGTTTAAGCTTAAGCCAAATGACTATCCAATGAAGAGTAACAGATGGACCTGATGACATAGCATTCCAGTTCAAGGACATAGCAGAAATATCACTCTAGTTCTCCCCAGTGAGAGAAAAAACTATTGATCGCACATTTACAGCTCAAATGCTTTTTTTCCCCCCTCCCTTCTAGAGTAACAACAGAACTTGAAGTGTATGAAGAGCTTGTGGGTTTGGCTTCAATTCAAGGCCAAACAAAGGGCTCAGACTTTCACCACAGTCTGCAGAAGAATTTCTAAGTTCTGTATTTGGATTTGCGAAAACATGTTGATCTTTAAAGCTATCAAGCATTTTCAACATTCACACAATAGCACAATATACCTTTTTTTTTTTTCCTTATAGAAAAATTTACAGGTACCAAAATCCATCTGAGAAAAGGTTAACTAATAGCTTGAATTCAGCTGTATCTTGAGCATTATGCACTGAAACCTGAATGACTGATAATTAATGTATCAAAGCCAGTCACTGAAGAGACCCAATTAACCTGGATAGTCTGAAAGCATGTGTTGTCTATCTAGGCAGGAAAACGACAAAAAGAGGAAAAAAAGCGCAAAGAGTTCACATTTCTTTCAACTTTATTTCATTCATTGAATAAATAATTTGTTGAGCAGGGGAAGAAAAGATGATCATTTTCTTTATATTTAGTGTAAAAGATATAAATAAACCCACAAAACTAATTTTTTTTTGTTTTTTTAAATTGTCATTTTCAGGTCTTTATAAAAAAAAATTAAATTAATATGTCTCTCTTACTTGTAGTCAAACTTCAAAAGAAAGAATGTATCTTTTGTTTTTTAATGTTAACTTTCATGGTAGAAAAGTGATCTATACCTAAAAAAAGACTTTTTTTTTTTCCCTCTCCATCACCTCACTTTTCCCAAATCAGAGAAAAATAAGGAGGAACTACTAAAGAGTGAGTGCACAACTTTTTCTTATTTTCAAAGTCATAGTTATTAATTTGTGATTTATGTTTTCAGTTTGTATGACTGATATTAATACAAGGTTAAGTAGTTTTTTAAATAAAAATCTCAAGAGAGGCAAACATCTGTCAACCAGTTTCTCTAAGAGAGGAGAAACTGAGCTGAGGGAATGACCCATGGAGAAGCTGGCTTTTAACACAGGAACTGAAGAGATGAAAATAGGCTGCCAGAGAAGACAAGTGGACAAATCTGGATATGAATTTCACTTCACTGCCCTGGACTGTAGCTGGAGATCATGTAAGCGAGAGCGCAAGACTGCCTCTACATCTGGAAGTAGTACACCACAACAGGATCAAGTCTGTAAAGCTCATGAAGATCCAGTGTCCAGACCAAGCACATTTTGGGGGAGTTCACTTCAGGGTAGCTCTAATTTGTTGCCATGAGCTGAACGCCCATCAACAGCTGGAGTGCATTTGGGGATGTCTGTTTCTCCTGAATGCAAAACTGGTTGTATAGTCTGAGATGACCATGAGTTCCAAAACAACAGATATTAACTGGGGAGAACTAGGAAACTTTCCTCAAAAACTCAAACTAAAATTTCAAGAAGCTCCTACGTGAAGATGAGGATCTTGGGTAGACTGAGGGATTGTCTCCTTTCCAGAGTATAGGGGTACTGTTACTAAAGTGATACTCCACTTCTCTATTTCAGTTTAACATTAAGCATAAACTTTACATTTTATTTTCCTTTCTTCTTCCCAGAGAAGTTTGTCTCATACAGTTTGCTTTAGAGGTAAACAAACTTGCAGTTAGAGAGTAATGCAGATCAGAGAACTGTGTAAATGGTGGTACCTCAAAAGGCAGATTTAAAGACCTGTTTAGCTTTTACAGTGGTTTTTCTTTGTACCTTTCTGTGATCTCAGGGCATCAGTATGTAACAGGGCATTAATTCTGATTTCTCTTACACCCTAAAATGTTACCATTTGTGCAAATATTTTAATATCTGTCATGAAGTAACTGAAACACTAATTCATTTTGTAAGCTAAAATATTGATGAAAACTCAAAACAAAACTACTATATACAGCCATGATGTATGTGAAGGAATGTATCAAATTTAGAGTCCCCTTAAGAATAGATCCTATATTCAAAAAAGTCAAACAAGAATTAAACATACAGTTACTGAGGCTGTTGAAGCTTCCTATGCTCCAAATACATCTTCTGATGAGCAGAGACCATTTTACAGTGATTCTTCTAGAATGGACATAAAGCATGACAAACTGCTTTTAAAATCATTGTTTACAGCTTTGGCACAGCAGTCACAGAAACACTAAAAATACAATAGCAAAGAGACAAACAGGACATTTAAAAAAGGTTCATAAATTACTGGAGGTTGGTAAAATTCTTTTTAAATTCCTGATTAAGCTTTTAAGTGACAAATTATGTTTGGGATTTTCTTGCTTGTTTTAGTTCATTTCTTGACAAATTATACTACATCATCGATTTTCTCCTGGCTATTTTTTGCAGTGCTGCTCAAGTTCTGTAGGAGAACAGGTTCACCTGGCCAGCCCAGACAGAATGAGATTATTTAATGTACTAAAATACTTATCAAATTTTAGGATATAGAGACCTATTTATATTCTTGGACTTTCTGTGTATTTTCTTCTTTTCTAGTAAAACATTGCGGTTGAATTTCTTTCATTATTAATGTTTGAATTTAGAATTTGTAAAAAGATACTTTTTTGTAAATGGTCCTTCAGGAATTTTTTTTTTTTTCAAATTATGACTTACATGTATGCAGTAAAAAGTCAATCCATTTTGAAAATAAAAGAAAAATCTTTTTAATTTTTACACAGAAAAATATTGTCAATCACTTCACACTTTTTCACATAAAACAAGATAACTGAATGCAGAATTTGAGAAGAAATCTTGATTTTGTATATGTGAACATTCTGGTTCATGACTTGGTGACCTCAACGCTTAAATATAGGTCATTGAACTATTTGGGAATGAGAATTGTTGTTCATTTGTTCTCATATGAAATATACACATATTTTAGATCTCCCATGTTGTTTGTTTTTAGTCAAATTAAGATTCACTTGATAGAATAAATCAACTTCATTTCTGTTTCCCATACTTTTTGTGATAAATCTATTAAATATTTTTTTCCTTTTTGTTTATTAGACTGTAGTGAACAGATGTTTTTCATTGCTTTCTTCCTCTTTCCCTTATTCTCTTTCCTTCACTGCCTTATATTTAATATTCCAAGGGCAAAGACAGTGATTAACAACCAGCATCTCATCTGAAGTTCCATTTTCAAACACAGCAGGTCAAAAAAGCTGTTTTAGCTAGGCTGAGATATGAAATTCTGGTCCCAGGTGGGGCTCTCCAGGCCACAGAAAATGAAGCCTGAGGGTGCACAGTATTTCTTAGCTGTACTTAGTGTGACACTGATTTCCATGACCCTTTCAAGCTTACTTATTGTCTATATTCAATAATATTTTCTCCTTATCCTAACTTCTTCCATTTCCGTTTCCATCTTAAAAAAAATATAGCTTAAAAGTATACACTAAGAAGAAATAAAAAACCCTCTCTAACACATACTTCCTCTTTCTAATATTGAACAACCTTCTTAGGAATCTCAAAAAAATATTTTACTTTTTTTTTTTTTTTTGTGAAACCTATTTACAGAATAATTTTATGGGAAACCTAAAAACAAGAATACATCAGTATAAAATGTTGTCAAACAGAGACTAAGTTCACGAAGTTCTGAACACCTATTCATTTCTGCACAAAACCATTGTATTTTTTCTTCGATTATTTCACAGCAGTAATAATACTTGTAACGATAGCAAGAATTTTGATTTTATAACTTAAATACTGTTTCCATTTAAGAAACCCAATTAAGCTTCCCATTGTTTCTCACACAGTAATACTCGTCCTTTTACACCTGACTGGTTACCTCCTAAGCCTTAGTATTCTTCTAAGGTGAGGAACTGCTGGCCCACAAGTGTCTGTAGAAACACCTGCTGCCACTACAAAAAACACTGTAGAAAAGATAAATAAACTTTAAAATTTTGGTCATTTTCTTAATTTGACAAATACTAAGTTGGAGCTAAAAAAAATTTATTGCAACACATGCCTCAAAAATTTATATCTTTGCCAGTATATCTTACGTATGAAATTAAATACTTAACACACCAAATAATTCTAAGTATGCATAAAGGGAGCTGAAAAAATGTAGATATCTTTTGTTTTCCTTTACTGAAACTTATTGATCATAAAAACATAAGCGACTGGTCTTTACTACTTTGTGATGATCATTTCACTTCCTGGATGAGTATATTTCTGAGCCCAAAATATTGGGGCAAAAAGGAACACCTGTTCTTTTATAGAGGAACTGGCTTCAAAACACTCAATTTTTAAGCCCCCAAGAATCACTATTGCCTTCTGAAGCAGCACCTTAAAAAAAAAGTTCTTATTTCTCCCTCAGTACATGCACACGCACATTGATACTCAGATTTGCCACCATTACAATTAAAATAAAAAGGAGATGAAGATTTACATATTATTATACGAACCTGATATCTCTGTAGTTAAAACCTTTTACTGCATTCCTAGAAGCATCCTAAGCTAAAATACAAGGTCCTCAGATATCTCCAACATGGTTTTATAGATCTATATGGCCTGCCTTTGTCTTTTCCTGAAGTCACAAAAAGGTCAAACAATATTCCACATGAAATCTGGACAGAGAATTTTTATAGGTGCACTGACTTTTATGATGAAATCAAGAATATTGATGATAAAATCAAGAATATAAATTCTGAGGAATGAGAAGATGTGTTCACAAGATTGCATGGAGACTCCAGTTGCAACTAGAAATTCTTTCTTATTCCAATTTGATGAACCATTTGTACTCTGCTGAGGCAATTTCATGTGTCATTGGATCTGCCACTATAGTAAGGTCCAGTATATCCTGATACAAACCTAATTTTGGATTAAAAATTTGTAGTACCTTATGAAATTTGCCATAAGAGTTTTCAATTCAATTCCTTTCCTAAGTAATAATTGATGTTACCTGACCAAAAAAACACCTATACATTCTCCCTTTCAGGCTCTTCACGTGTTTTTTTCTGTTTTCAAGCAAATAAAAAAAACCTGCTACATTGTTATATTCATAAACATAGTCAATGCCCTGACACTGCTTGCATCTGTGCTCACACTGAGCTCCTTTTGTCAGTCTCTGGACCCAGCAAAAGGGATGTTGAATCAATTTGACAGTGGAATTTACTGAACTCCTGTTGTCAGTACCACTGTAGATAATTTTCCTTGAGTTGTACATCTTGTAGTGGAGCTTGCATCCACAGAACAAAATAAAAAAAGTTTAGGAAACCTCTTAATTGTTATTCAATGCCATAAACTCTGTTGGAGTCCATGGTTTGTCCTTAAGGAGGATTTGCATTCTTCGTGTTTGCACACACATGAAATTCTGGTTTTAGAACTATGGTTTCTGACACCCATCATGTATTCCTGTGTTGATGACAGTTTATATTAATTTTTTTTAAATAAAAATGCTCTGTCAATGCACAGTAAGGATACTAATTACCTAATGAATCAGCATAGCAACTGAGATTTGTCTTTAGAAGTGGGCAAAGAATGAGTTTGTGTGAGTGCAAAAACACCAGATATTCATAGTGCTACCTGAAATTACTTTACATTGAAATGCCACTCCCTGTCTACAGCTAGAAATGGAAACAGATGAGTAGTGTTACAGTCTCTGAAGTCTCACCAGTTTCCCTGTTTAGATGTATTTCTTTTGGCTTCTTTCCTGGAACCAATGCAGATATAGTTGATGACTGAGAAGAGTCAAGAGTTCTGGTAAAGTTAGCCAGCTGTGATTGAGATTGATGGGCTTTAATAATATCCTTCTTCATGAAAACTACTGATAATGCTCACTACAGATTTCAGATAGAATTCTACATGGCCATGAACCAAAATATATCAAAAATGTTTACACCTTCAAGAGAAATTATATCTGATGTGAGTTTAGTGATGAATATTTGTGTTAACATAGGCACAGCCATGATCCTCAGCCATTCATACTCCCAGAAACCAGCACCAATACCATCAGAATTTACAAAATTGAATAAACAGTGAATGGATACTCTAATATAAGAAAATGCAATATTCTGAATGCAATACCTGAAACTGTAGCTTGGAAAATTATTGTTACCATTCATTGACAATAGCATTGAGATTTTTTTCTTGAAGGTTGCAAGAAAGTGCTTGTTTATTTATTGTTGGCTGTTGGTTTTCATGGTGAAAGGAGTGTGGGTTTTTTGTTTTTTTTTGTGTGTGTGTGTTGGGGTTTTTTTTAAAATTGTTTATTTATTAGTTGGCTGAATATGGGAGTATGAAATAAATCTTTGACCACAGTGGGTAATTTTCTCATTTTGAGGGAAGATGAGAAATGAAAAATGAACAAAGCATGCAGCTACTTGTTCAAAGTATTCATAACTGAATGTGAAATAACATGAGAAAAGATATCTTTTGGCATCTCAGTTAATAGCTCAGACTGCACTAACATGACAATATAATATATTGTCTTTGTATAATGGAAGTTTCTTAGTGCGCAACTTATGGTAATTAGAATATCAACACGTAGAAACATGAATGGATTGCAACCAGCCTAGCAGATCTAAAAGCAAAACAAGTTTTAAAGAATTAATAGTAAAATTATCAACATAAACTTAAATTTTCATACTATTATGATGTTATTATGATATATACAATGGCAGTGTGCCTATCGATAAGCAACATAAATTTATCTGTCTCTGAATTGGATCATGAATTTCATATCCACCGATTTCTTGGGAAAAATACATCTTATAGTTTGTAAGCTCTTTGTATGTTATACTTTACATATAAGAAATAAATTTTGCCATCCCATTCAGTTCAAAAGGCAAAAATAAACATGCTTGGCTATGTAACCCTGTTTCCCAGTGGTATGTCCTACTCACAGTATAAAGGACTATTTGTAAGTGGTCACAGGATTAATCATGACACATTATGGTGGTATCACTAAAGTTTCTGCCACATACCTACCTAATTGTCCAAACACAAAACATCAGCTATCCCAATTGGGAGTTAAAATGTTGTTAAAACACCACTGAAACTTAAATATAGCTGCTAAGACGTTGGGAGATGATTTATTTTCTTGCTTGATTTTATCATGGTTCACCACATGTGTATACACCAAATTGTGCAGCTTCTACCAATAGTATGAAAAGCAATTTCTTGCTTCAGTCTCAAGTAGCATATTTTGTCAAAATACAAAGTACTTTAAGCAGATGCTGAAGTTGTTTCTATTCTCTATAAAATATATGTTGATATTTATTAAAATAAGTGTTAATTTCAACTACATTTTTCCAGAATTCCAACTTTTGCTATCTAAAATATATGAAGAAAGAAGTTTTATGATGACACAGAGACTGTGTCTCCTTTGCAACAGTCTGTTTTCAAAATTGCAGTTGCCCTTGCCAGGAAAAAGATCTGTTAATGCCATGAGAAAAACAGAGATAAAACAGAGTCATACAAGTTTCATAGCTATGTACACCACTTGTTTTCTCTGGATAACTAATACCAACTACTGGTAAGTTAATGTGCTTCAAGGGTTCCAGGGGAGAGAGGTTACTACTCCTTTACTCTTGAGTGGGATCACTTCAGTGAGCTGTCTAAAACTCAGAACCGATAATGGATTCTAACATCATGCAAGCTCAGAGGAAAGAAGTATGCAATTTCCACATTTTGCACTAGTGGTTGTATTGATTCTGTCCTATAAACCAACTTGTTCCCACATAAAACAAACATAAAACTGTCTGAACTGAAATACACCAATACGTCCAAAGCATCTGTTTCTGGAATGACACAGAGAGAGAGAGAGAGAGGGAAAACCAAGCTAGAAAAGCAAGGAAGGACATAGTTGTTGTTTTGTTTTTTTTTTTTTGTTCTGTTAATGGTCTCATCTGTGAAAATAAAGGGTGTGAAAACCATCAAAAGCATCCAAGAACTTTTGCAAGGTGGACAGAGAAATATGCTTTCTTTCTAATAACCTTGAACTTTCAGAAAGACATGATAGAGAAGACACTAGATGGTGGGAAATATGGAAATAGTGAAGAGGGCATAGGATGGTGTCATGGTTTAACACCTTCTGGCAGCTAAGCCCCACACAGCTGTTTGCTGACTTCCCCATAGATGGATGGAGAAGAGAATCAGACAGGTAAAAATGAGAGAATTCATGAGCTGAGATAAAGAGAGTTTAACAAGTAAAACAAAAGCTGTGCAGGCAAGCAAAGAACAAGACATTCATTCACCACTTCTCGAGGGCAAGTAGATGTTCAGCCAATCCTAGGAGAGCAGGGTTCCTGCATGTTTCATGGTGACTCATGAAGACAAATGCCATCCCTCCAAATGTTTCCCCCACCCTAGCTTCCTTCTTCCTCCTATTTTTTATGCTTAGCGTGACACCATATGGTCTGGGATATCCCTTTGGCCAATTGGGGTCAGTTGTTCTGGCTGTCCCCTCACTTGTGGAGTGGGGAAAGAAGCAGAAAAGGACTTG
Organism: Anabacerthia variegaticeps; assembly: GCA_035583185.1. NCBI lineage: Eukaryota > Metazoa > Chordata > Aves > Passeriformes > Furnariidae > Anabacerthia > Anabacerthia variegaticeps. The sequence continues at coordinate 86,507,730 of JAWWEW010000078.1, forward strand.
ACTCTGTGTAAACACTGCTAACCAATAATGAAGACCTTTCTGTGTTATCAACAGTGTTTTCAGCCTGAATCCAAAACTTAGTCCTGTACTAGCTACTATGAAGAAAACTGTATTCCATCCAAATCCACCATAAATTTATTTACAAGTATGGAGGAGTATCCATGAGAAATCGCTTCTGGATAAAGGGCTTGTTTCTATTTTCAGTAGCATCACAAAAATGCAAGACTTATTCTCAGGCACATTAACATAAATACTCCCAGCAAACTTGCCAACACTAAGTAAAAAAAGGTAAAAATTCTGATTTCTGGAAACAGCAGGAAAAAAACACTTCTAAGTACCTTAAAAATAAGACGAAAAGCAGCCTACACAGATTCATTGAGAACAAATCATGTCAAATCAATCTAATTTCTTCGTATGAAAGTTACCAGCACTTGTGAATGAGGCAAAGTATGTGACACATGCTGACTTTAGTAAGGTTTTCAACATTGTTGCACATGACATTTTCATAACTAAGCCATGGAAATATAAACTAGATGCTACTGCTGTTTGGTGAGCCTAAATGGTTGGAAATCCATACAGAGAATAATTACCAGTGTCTCACTGTCAAACTGGAGAGATTTATCAAATTGAACTCTTCAGGAGTCTGTCTTTAATTTAATATGATTCAATATTTTCATTACAATGTTGGATGATAGCACAGAGAGTAAGCCTATTAAATCTACAGATGACACCAAACTGTGACAGATGTGAAGACATTGGAGGACAGGATTAGAATATGAAATGGTCTTGTTGAGTTGGAGAAAAAAGCCACATGTAAGCCACTAAGGGCAAACGGAAAACTTAGAACAATGAACACCACAAATACATAACTGGGAATATCTTTTTGAATAGCAGTATTTTCTCTGCTAGACCTATTTCTCTTTAAGCAGGCAAACTCCCCATGTCTCTGTACTGCTGTTCTTTCCCACTTCAGTATCTATTCAATGAGACCAATCTGACTTGACCCAAACATCCATTTTCCATTTTATCCTTTTTTACACAAGTTCCATGACTTAGATATTTGCTCATTTCTTATTCTGTCTCATGTGCTATACTGCTTACCAAAAAAAGACTGCCTCTAAATAGTCACAGAGTGTGCTCTAGAGTCTTTGATTCTCCTCTCCCTTCAGTACACTCATCTTCCACATCCTAGGTGTCACTAGCTTCTAAGAGGTCTAAAAAATAGCCCTTCTGCAAAGTGTTTATTCTTCCTTTTAATCTTTTCCCAGTTCTCTCCTGCTTGCCTCTGTTTCTCCATTAGTTGTGCATCCTTTCATCTTTCTTGCTCTATATCTTGCAATATAGTAGCATTAGTCAAAGACCTGGATTTCTCACCTGCCACTCATCTTCACCCTATCTCTTCTACTACATGAAACACTTATATTCCATTATGTTGACCAGATTAAGTAGTGTCTTAAGTCCCAAGTTTGGTAAGAAGAAAGTCTACCCATTTATCACTTTTCCTGTAGCTAAAGATCATAACTCCACAGAACATTCTTCTCCCACTTAATGATGCCTCTAGAAATGTTCAGGTCAGTCATTAGTTGTCATGCTGTTGAGTATGGATATGGGTCTGCATCAGCAAACCAAATGAACTAAGAAACACAGAGAGGGGTTGACTGCCAAAGTGCAGTTAGGCACTAATGATCTGAGATTAAAAAGCTTAAAATGAGACATAAGGTTAATTTTGTAACAAAAGAAATTTGAATTAGCTTAAGTGAGATACAAAAATTACATACTTTCTCAAAAAATATGCACATAACCTTAAAGATGTTGAAGATTAAGAGGAGGAAGTCAAAAGGTAAGCTAGAGGAATGATCTGTGTTAGAAAATATGTAGGACGATACAACGGTGAAATTGTTCTTTCTAAAGAAGTGAAGATTTAGGAATACATTTTCTCTTAGTTTTGTGACTTTCTGTCAATACCAGCATCTGCTCATGAATTAACTCCTGGGCTTTCACAACTGACACATACCAAGATAAATTCTCTCCAAAAGGCAAGTCTGTGCATTTGTAAGCCTTACTGTATTGCAGTATCACTGTAGAACTACTATGGTCCTATAGAGCAGTCTTTCTATTTTGTTCTACATCATTCTAAGCAATTGTTATGTACATTTCTGGTGGAAAATACCTCAGATTTTACTGAGAAATGTATAAATAACCTCTCTTCTTCCTCACTAAAAGACTCATCTGTTACAGTTTTGAAGCACTATGTATTAACTTAAAAATAAGTAGGAGTTACACAACCATATTTAAAACAATCTCTAATTCATTATCTGTTTGTAAATGGCAAATTTAAATGCATTAGTGACCCCTTTTAGGATAGTTTTTAAGAGCACCTGTAGCCAAATATGAGTAGAAATCAGTACTTTTAACTTTACAAATGTTTTTAACTCTGTTTCTTCAAAAAATAATTATGCCCTTTCTCTTTTTGTTGTATGTATTTTCTGTCAGAAAAAAATAAAAAAGGGAAAAAAACCCCTATATATCCTGAACTATTAATTTGCAAAGGTGAGAGTATAAATCTCACTTAATACTGTAGTAGGGGAATGAACATGCAACCCCTTTAATTAAAGGGAGCAATACATTAAGAAATCTGCCAAAAAATTCTCACATAGTTAAGACAGGGCATGACAGTCCCTGAGTTTGATCTTATTCCCTACCTTTTAATTTTATGCTGATGGCAAAAGTCATGCATGGCTTTTCATACAAGGACTTAGCTGAGTTAAACAGTAAAAAATTTGAAAATACAATACAAAAAAAAAAGAATACGGAAAATATACAAAATTTCTTCAAGCAAAGGCAGTAGGATTAGTGATTATAATGGCAACACTTACAAATACTTGAACTTTACAGGTCATAAATATGAGAAAGTAATTAAATTATAATTTTTTTTTACATTCATATTTTTGTTCCACTGCAAACTAATGAAGACTATAGATACTTTGCCTGTCAGTAGTTTCTACTGGATAGTATAGATTCTTAACAATAGTATAGTACTTAACAATAATTGCCTGAAATTTTTAGTTCCAGAATAAAATTTAAAGTTATTTCTTGATATTTTAGTTATTTTTTTTTTTCTTTTATCAGACACACATGCATCTAATTTGTATGTAGAATAGCTAAAGGGAAAACCTCCCACATCAACATCTTTAGGAAAAGTATTCTCATTCAGGTAACTCAGCTGGAAAGACTGAAATCTAGCTGAATACCTCAACTAGTGTGAACATGTTCATTTAAATCAGATATGAATTAGTATCTGTGTGTTCCTTCTATAAAATCAAAAGTGAAGTAGTATTATTACATTGCATAGGTGGAAACAAATTTGTTAAACATGAGGAGTTTTTAATGTTGGTGATAAAAAGTACAGGACTAAAAAGCATGTTTGTGCCAATTTGTGGCAATTATTAGTTAAATAGGATTCATTTCAACTAGAATCTTCAACTCACACTTTTGGATATTTATCCCTTCATATTCTGTGAGACTGGTGGACATCAGCTACTAATTATGTGTTAAAGTATGTACTTAAATGCAGTTAATTGATGTGTTTTGAAATTCCATGTTTTATCCCCTTATCATTTCAAAAATTGAATTTAAAATAACCGTACAAGCTATGTCTGTAAAAAGTTGTAGTACACATGTTAAAAAATGAAAAGCATTGACAAAACAGGTGAAAACATGTTTTAAGAAACGTCTCTTGAAATCTGTTAAATGGTGGAAGATCTTGCCAAATATTGAAGGTTTTCAGGGCAGCTTTTTAAAACATAAAAGCCAAATCAGCCAACCATTTACTTTTCATATAGGCCTGGCTCCTGGCATAAAAGAGCTTTCAGAGTTTAGGATGTTTGTTGTTAACAGACCATTTTCATAATAGAAGATATAGTCCATAAGAAAGTAATGAATTTGAATACTGCTGGCTTCTCAAGATCAAAATTAACAGATGAGAACTGTGATGGTATTAGTCAAACAGCAGAAATAAGCTTTCTATGCTGACACCTACCTTTGATTCTCAAGATTATTATGAATAGCATTAATTGATACAGTTTTGTATGATTTGATATTTTTTTTTGTATTACAGATGGCAGAGTGTAGGTACCCTGAACACACTCTAGAATTTTGATAGAAAAACAATTACATTGAAAAAGTCTACCTAGAAATTAAGCATGTTCTCTTTTCCTATCTAAGATCAAAAATATGGTCAATGTCCCTACCCCTTACTGCACAGAGCAGGCTCAGACCACACAAACTAGACTTATTTCAAATGACACTAATTTGGAGTATTGACTCCAAGAATGCAACTAATATCCTTCAGCTGCCATGAGATGTCCAATCCAGGAGACAGACTAGAGCCAGTCTGAATAACCACCCCTAAAACCTCTATATAACATGGACCATGGGTTCTTGGCACCAATCCCTAGGTATCACAGGTCCATTCCTATTGTGGTGCACTGCTTTCTAAAACAGTGTTAGAGTCTATAATCATTGACAATACTTCTTCAGGCTACCAGATTTTGAAATTCAAGTACTAAGTGTAAAACACCACTTACTAGTGTAGCTCCCCAGTGCAGCTGAAGCCTTTGGGACTCATCCTGCTGGGGACTTGGTTCCTGAAGGTGAACACATACGAACTCACCAGGTCCTGATGTCATGTATTCATTAAGTTCACGGTAAAATAGCTTCAGTAGAAGACAATTTCATCTTCAACAGCCACTTACTTGCTGCATAGTATACTCTACTTTTATGACAAAAACCTTACACTGGGTTTCTGTTTCAAGTCAGAGAAATCTATGGTTAAAAAGTAGGTCTTTCAGTACCTAGATTTATCTTTTAGACCACACCACAAACAATTTCTTCAGTATCAACAGATATTTGCTCTAGTCCAGTCAAAACCAGAGGCAAAACAGCATAAGGCAGCTTAACTATAAATAGAAACTGAGGTAAGTCAAAACAGTGTTGTCTGCTTCAAGAAGCCAGAATATGTTGGCTGAGGTTACTTCAAAAAAATAAAATATCCTATTTAGAATTTTTAATCCTTTGACACGTGATTATTTCAATTTTTTTGCAATATGCTTTTTCTAACAGCATTTTTGTCATTATTCTTGATTAGCTCAAATTAGATGGACAGAAAAAGATGTATTTTAAGAAGCAAACACTCTCCAGTGGAAGACAGAGAAAAGTAGTTGTGATCATGCCTGGCTTGTTCAATGACACAGAAAATCCAATGTGCAAGTGAGAATAGAAAGCATATTTTCTGAGCCATAAGCCTGCAAATTTAATCAAAAAGTTATTTTTATTATCTATTTAAGCATAATTATCATTGGCTGTGGAAAAGCACTTTACCAAAGTAGTTTGTGGAGTAATCAGTAATGAAGAAAAGAAACTTGTAGTTTCTGAATTAATAAAAGGAAAAGTTTAATATATATGCTTGGAAAAGATCTACCACAGTTAAACAAGATTCATGTGAAATATATCCAACCATCTAAAAATGAAGGCAATTAGCAGCAATTATAGAGCTTCTTTCCCAAAACTATGTATTGTAAATCCTTTTAATCAGTGAAAGCACCAATAACATCAAGCCATTGTGTGTCTGAACAGGAAGCCTAATATGTAAGAACACTTTGCTCTTAATTAACTTTTGGATACCACTTTCTGCAGATTACTATCGGCAGAGGTGCTGCACAGAGGAAACTATGTATTTTAGGTTCCTATTAAAGGATTAATTGTGTTTTTAAGTGCAATATGGTAATGAGAAGTAATGGTTGTTTGCTGGAGGTATACTGTATTTAATAGGTTGGTGGATTAAACAGTCCCTGCATTAAAAGGAATTATTGTATTTGTCATAAATACCTTTGAGGATAAATTTGCTTTCAACTGCTGAAGGAATTCTTTGATACAAAACATGAAGGATTACATGAGGGTGACAGGAGAGGTAGTCTGCATCTGTCAGGTGTGCTCCTGATCACAGGCCAAGAAAACTTACGAAGTAACCTGGGGCACATTACATTTAGAAACCGAGCCCTGTTATCAAAAATCAAAGAATCCAATGTAGTTGAATGTTTTGTATTTGGAAAGGAGAAGGGAAGAAGTAATGCATTTGGAATTTACTGTGTTTCTGTACTAACTGCACTTTTTCTACTCAGCTCACTAACCCCTTAGAAGGCAACAGTTTATACGAGTATCTGCTACTTTAATGTAAAAATTAAGCTGCAAAAGTTAAGTTCTCAGTTTTTTAACATAAGCCCCAAGCCATGACCACAAAGTGCAACTTAAGAAGAGAAAAAAACCTCAAACCAACCTACAAATGCACAACCAAAACCCCCAAAAGAACGTGAAACTCTAGAAAAAAAAAAAAAAAGAAAAAACCCAAAACCCTGAAGGACCTATTCAGAGTGAATACTTTTTGTCTGCTATTTCAAGACTGAGCAGTTTCATATGAATTATTTTCATGGGAATTTTGCAAGGATCTGTTCTAACCCCACCCACTCTTTCATGTTGGATATGTTTGGTAATTATGCCAGGGCATGGAGGGGGGGGGGGGGGGGGAGGGGAGGGAAATTGCTACTGTGATTTTGGATTAATTTAGTTTCTAGAGAAAAGAGTTTCTTTTTTAGCAAGTCTATAATCTAGAGTAAGCCTTTTCCTGAAAAAGGTGTAGACTTGATATTCTTCCTTTTCAGTACACTGCAGGTACAGGGAGCTGACACTGCTGCAGACCCAAGGAGTGAGACAGTAGGGCTAAAGGGGGGCTTAGATCTGATTTGGTTGAACAGGGAGGACAAAGATATGAGGCGAGTGAATACACATACCAGTATAAAGCCAAGGAGCCGGAGAAGGGGATAAACAAACTTTAAAAGGTCCCATAAGGAGGAAGGAAAAAAACAACTTTATGTTATAAACTGTAATGAACGTTGGAATCACAGAGAAAGAAATATAAAAGAGCATAATGCAAGAGAAAAGATGTTTAAATGCTAGCACAAGAATAAATAAAAGTTGTTCACAGTTATACAAAACGTATGCAAATGGACTTGTGAAAAAAATTGTTTAACTTAATTTAGCTTTGAATACCAGCATAGCACTGGTTGTAGTTTTCAAAATAATTTTCTGTGCTGCTTTAGATGTTGAAAGTAGCCTGAGACCCTCAGACCTTTCAAGTGTTACAGGTTGAAATTAACCAGTGCTACAGGAAAGAGTACAGATTTAGAAGAAAAGCACTAATCCCATAACCTTCTCTCTAAAAGAAATCCTCTTCTGTAAACCTGAGACACTTCCTTTCCTCTTTCGAGAGCTCTTTCAGCCCTCACTCTTCATGACAGATCCCTTTCTCAGAATAAAATCTTAAACTTTCCTTAAGTATGTTTAGACTTGAAAAACAAGAAAGCCATACTTGCCTTTGTTTATTTATTTGATGAGGCATTAAGGTCCTTCTTATACTGAAATTGCCTTGTCAAAGAAAAAAGTCTGTGAGACCCAAACAAAAACTTTAATAGCTCTTGATGAATGATGCTATTCCATTTTTTCTCCCCAAAATGTTCTAGATCTCAGCTAGATGGAAGGATACAAGATCATGCAAGTATTTTTTATTTGTCATCTTCTCCTATAATTTTTCCTGGGAAGCTGGAAAAAAAAATAATGTGTAAAAATTCTGTTTTGTTACAATAACTAAGTTAAAAGTTCTACAGCTGTTTCTCTTTAAAATATACACATAAAATGCTACCATGCTTCAAGATGTAATTTATGTGTTATTGTTTCTTGCATGGAAATTACCAGAATTGTGGTTTCATAAGGTATGATGTTAATTAAAACTTGCTGTTACATACATGAAGACCACAAGAACCAAATTCTTAAAAATTCTAATATAAAAGAAGCTAAAGTGACAACAAGTAAGTTAATATGCATTAAGTATGAATAAGGTGTCCTTGCCCATGGCATGGGGGTTGGAACTAGATGAACTTTAAGGTTCCTTCTAACCCAGGCCATTCTATGAGTCACTGATTATGACTTCATGCTTTAAAAAATGTGGGAATCTCTTGAAAGGTTACTGAAATATCTAAGAATTAGAATCTGTTTTCTGAACAGTTTAATAATAAGTAGTGTGCCAGGGTAAGTGTTAAGTCTGTTCCTCAGTCTGATTATTATTTGTCACCTAAAAGTTTTACCAAGGGACATAAAGTCTAAGGTAGCCTAAGACAGGGACGAACAATTTATATTGGCAGTCAAGGTCAGCTTGCCAGTGCAAGTCAGTTTTTCCGACTCTTAAGTCAGTGAGTCAAATAAAGAGAAGTGAGACTGCTAAGATGGTTATTTCTGAAACCAATTAAAGGCAATTCTGAAGTTCTTTCAACTTATCCCATTATAACCTTCAGTAAACCACCACCTAATTTTTTTATTATAATTATTTGTGTAAATGCGAGCTCATAGACAATTAGTCTTTTCTGTAGGAACTCACATATACTGGATTGACTTTGTAGAAAAGCATTGCAAAGAAGTTAAATTACTTAGGAATAAAGGAACATTATGGTTTTCTGAATTCAGCAAGACATAAAATCCCAACTAGCTAGTTTCGAAAAGAGTGTGCCTGGCTTGTGAATTTAGTGGCTTCAGAGTAGAGCTAGTGGGAAATCTGAAACACTGAAAACTTATTTGTCTTTGAAATTAAATAGATGCACTGGTCTTCAGAGTTGGGGATTCTTACAGTTTCAGCACTAAAATATTTTTATCTGTTTCATTTTTTTTTTATTTTTTTTTTTTTTTGGTTTTCTCCCTAGTAATCACAATTTCTTCTCTACATCAGCTGGATATTCACAGTTATAAGTTTTAGGACATTTATTTTCTCATTTGTGTTCACATGGGCTATGGGAGGTTTCTCAGGGCTTTTAAAAGGTTTTGTTCTATCAGCAGAGAACAATTTGCCTTAGTTCATTTTTGTGGTTTAATTCCAGCTGGCAACTAAGCCCTACACAGTTGCACTCTTATTTCCCCCCAGGTGGCAGTGGGAAGAGAAACGTAAAAGTGAGAAAACTTGTGGGCTGAGATAAAGACAGTATAATAGGTAATGCAAAAGTCGCACACAGAGGCAAAGCAAAGCAGGGAATTTATTCACCACTTCCCATGGGCAAGCAGGTGCTCAGCCATCTCCTGGAAAGCAGGGTTCCATCATGCCATAGCTCCATGACTTGGAAAGACAAGCATAATCATTCTGAATGGTCTTCCTTTCTTCTTCTTCTCCTCCCACCTCTATATGCTGAGCATGGTGCCATATGGTATGGAATATCCCTTTGGTCAATTGGGGTCAGTTATCCCAGCTCTAATGCATGAAGTATGAATATTCAAAATTGTGAAGACTAAAGCAGAAGATGCTGAAGTATGGTGATGTGTCTACAAAAAAACAGGTGATTTTTGTGCTTGAGTCAATACAACCATCAGTATGCTCATCAAACCTGATTCATCACAGCTATGATCTAGACCTCATTTTATCCTTACCATTTCCACTCACAACTGCATTTCACGAATGAAGGAGGGATAGGGGTTTAAACAAACAAACCCAACACTTGCTACTCTATTTGCAAAATAAACTGTCAATATTAAGCTGGAAGTGATGATTTCCTTAACAATACTTATCTGCAATTTGTTAAAAAGATATGAATAATGAAGATTACAATGAAATTTTTCACTTCCAGACAAATTAGATAGTTTGTTTGAGTCAAAACTTATATATTACTTCCCATATTTATGTTCCCGTGAGAAAAATGAGAGCAAATCATTTCAGGTTGGTCCAAAATTGATTTTTTCCACAATTTTTCAGGTCAGCCAATGAAGTGAAAAATCAATTCTTCACACAGCTTTAACTCAAGCCCTTCTTGAATATAGAATTATTACTTCCCTCATGAGCATTTTCCATGGCATTCCTCACCACATAAATTAATTTATCTTAATTTGGCATAGATTAATTAATTTATCTTCACAATAGTTTTGTAAGCAGCTGGGTTTGCCATTTTGATTTCAAACAAGCGAAGTTGAGGTGTAATTAAAATAGAGAGCAAAAATTGCTCATTTGGGTGCTCCTCACAACTACAATCTAATTTAGCAGAGTAGTTAGCTATTGAATAAAATCCAGAGCTCAGAGTACAAACTGTCTAAATGGTCAAAACTCACTTCCTGCAGACATCAGCTTCCTCTATGCTTCCACAGTGCTTTTGTCAACAGGAATACAGGGTTTCATATTTGACACCAAAGACAGGAATCCAGTTAGCAATCAGCGATGAAAAATTTACTTTAGCAGGCCATCATACAGTAACCAAATCAGAAGTGCAGCAGAGTCAGAAATGCTTAATAACAAAATAAAAGAATATATACACCTTGTAACAGTAAAATACTCATACAGTGCTGGATTCTGCCATGTTCCAGCTGAAGCAAGAGTACAAGACTCTACTACAACACCCTGCTACAAGCCAACAAAAGTTGCTGCCAGAAATAAAAATTGAGGATGAAGCCATGCATCTTTAGATCATGAATAGTACAATGATGATGATGAATTACATGCTTGAAGATATATCTGCACCCAGATAAAACCAGGACATTCCACTGAGAGTAATGCAGGTTCAGTGACCTAACAAAAAATGTCATTCATATTTTTTAAAGAGTGTCTTGACACATTACTTGAGATAAAAGACAACAACTCACTTAAAATCATATGGGGAAAAAATCCCATGTCTTTGTATCATGCCACTAAAGTGAAATTAAACTTTGTGATTTGTCAGCCTCAACATCTTCCTTCAGTCTCATTACAGAGCAAAGTAAAGTGATTTTCATTCTGAGATGTGATTAAACTCACATTCATGTGCTGATTGAGGTTTAGAATCTTTTATTGGGAAAAAATATAGAGTTCAGAGCTAACAGTCAAGTGCTACAGTATGACACTGTGAGACCATTAAATTTAATCCTTCCTTCAGACTCACTCCAGGGGTGATTTCAATTAAATTTGTTCAAAATTTATCAGTTTCCTGCATGTAGGCATAAATGATTCAACGGCACTTACACATTCACTGAGCAGGATGTATTGAAGAGCACATATTATTTTTATAACTTATCACAGGGTTTTTTTTTCATAAAATTTACCTAAAAGGAGCTTCTATTATTCAAGACTCTTTTTCTCTGCATTAAATGCTCTTGTTGACCATTTGAAAGTAAAATCTACTTTTCCATGCAAATTTTCAAAATATTTCTTAGCCATCAAAACTGCCCTTTTCTTTGGCATGCCGGTACTGCAATTTCCTAGAGGAAACATGATGACATTTAACTTACCAACTACTTGGAAAACCATTTTCTGCCTCTTCTATGAAACATGATACTGTTGATTATGACATAGTCTTCAGGAGATGACGGAGGTATATAAACATGATAGAGTCTATGCATGCAATTCATTGTAATTTATTTTCTCAATTATCATCATGGGTGGTGTGCTTTTGCACTAAACAAATACATCAGCGGTGAGAAGACAAAGTTGCACAAGCATTTCAGAGATAATGTTAGATAAGAGGGCAAGAACCTAGTTCACAATAAAAGTGTTTGCTCTTATCTATCTACAAGAACCTATTAGACATCTTTGTGCACTAAAGAATTTATCTTCAAGAATCCATTGGGCAGGGTCTTTGTTTCTAAATGTGTATCTATACTTGAAAGTACTGCTTGTGTGCTTACTTGTATGCCTGTTTAGGGGTGACAGCTTCGTGTATTTCATACTTACAAAACTTTCAAAGAGCATGCTAAATGTATCTCTGCTTTGGTAGTTTCTCATGTCTGCCAAATGGAAAAAGGAGAAAGAACACTAAGTAGTCATTGTGTGCCTGAGTAAAAGACTTCTGCAGACCATGTAACTAAACTGTTTTAGCAGGAAGGGTGAAAAAGACCATCAAGATGGTAGAAAACATATAATCCATCCAAAATATATTTCAGCATATTTGGATGTGGCCAAAGGCTCAATTGTTAGCCAGCTGTAAGGATTAAATACCACATTGTGCTCATCACCTTCTGGATTTTGTTTTTTCCTTCCACAGAATAGCACCTACTCAATGGCTAACCAACCCACTTCATTAAGACTGCTTATTAAATGAACTATCGTTCGGACTGAGTAGGAGTGGCAGACTGGACTAACATAACATGCATTTTGTTTGAATTACCTGCTACAATTCAATCCTTTAATGCTTTTGTTCTGATTTATTTTCATGATTATAAACTCAGAACTGAGACTTTCTTACATTATGCTGTAGAGTTTTCTTTCAAATGATGTCATCTACTGCTTCATCACAAATGTGTGAACCATGAACCACTATACATAACCTGACTAGCTAAAACTGGCTTCTTGGAGACACCTTCTCTACTCCCTCCACCAGGGAGCAGGGCAGGATAGTGGCTTCAGACACTTAAGTGGTTCTTCCCTAATGCTTCCAGGACATTCGCAGAAAATTAGCCTGCATTCATCTATCAAGCTACCCTGGAACTCAGAGTCATTCAAAAAAAACCTGAAAAAGCAGCATTGATAGAAACAATAAAATTCAATGTAGTGTATGTCCAAGTATATCACCACTGTGCTCCGTTGTCTAGAAACTAGATCTTCTGCACTACTAAATTCACTGCATGATTTTATTTATTTCATGCTGTAAATCCTGCAGAAGACTAATGATGTTAATACTCTGGCTTTTAGTCTGCAGCAGATAAAGCTACAGTTGTTTATTTTCATTAATTTGGTCTTGGCTGCCATTATAGAAAAACACAGCTATACATAATTTGTTTGTACAGTGACTAGCACCAGGAGTATTGGCCCATGACTTGGGCTTCTAAGAATTACAGTAATGAAGATGATTCCCAAAGGAAGGTCCACTTGGCAACTTTCAGATCTAAGACAGTAAATTTTTCTACCTTCTTTGGAGATAGAAACCATAGGGAAAATGGGTGGCACAACTGTTGCACATTTTTATATATATATATTGAGAAGTTTCCTGGAATACGTTCAGAGAAATATATCATGGCACTATATTTCATATTTTACTTGTATGAAATAACCTAGTGCATTAAATAAATGCATGTGTTTTGATCTTCAACAAAAACACACTCTAAACTATCTGAAAGTTTAATCTCATGATTCTTTTTACCTCAGTACTTTTTTAATAGTTTGGATGAAAGAAGCCTGTAATATTTTTAACCCCTATTTTTTTTTTCAACTAGACGCTTAAAATCAGGTATCTGAGGCAGCTATTCATTTGCTCATTTTGACTTTTTCTCTATTCATCATGGTCCTAGTTTCAGAATTTAGGACAAAAATAGCTTCATAAAAATGAAAACTCAAGAACAAAAGTATTTAACCTGAAATTGTGAGGAAGCTTTGTCTGTATAAATTATGAAAATTCTGGCATCTTAACTTTTTAATAAAACAAATTAAAAAGTGAACATTAATATTAGAAAGTAGTTTAAATATTTTAGAGATAAAACAAATAATTTCTTAGAACTTTTGGGCAAGCGTTTTTCATTAATATTTGAAATAAAATTATAGCTATATTTAAGTTACAAATTTCAAAGAAATGGAGTATTTAAACCTATAAGAAGCAGAATTTTGTTTTCAGGTCATATTTGCAAAATGCATGAGGTTTAAAGCCCCACAGTGTATTAACATCCGAGAGGTGCTTTGTGTTGTCACAAGATGTAAGACTTATAGGAGAGCCCTCTGTTAACTCTCCTGTGACTCTGTGCACTGAAGCTAAACAAATTAGGTATTTCACAAGGTAGATTAGTGGAGCCCTCGATTTTAATATCTTAGTACATAAATGCTAATACTGGAAATCTTAAATAAGGTAAGAAGGTAAGCAGGAGGAGAAATAAATCTAAAAGGGGAAAACAGTGGTGTCTGCAATCCCACAGGCAAACCCCTCTGCAGTTTCAATATGTTAACTTACCTTTTTTTTTTTTTTTTTTTTTTTGGATAAGTGAGGAAAGTCATTCAAATGCTTTAGAAAGAAAATAATTCAAGGTAATCAATCCAAAATGAAAAGTGAAGGGAACAAAACTCCAACCTAACACATTTTAATCCTGATGTATTTATATGATTCCATAAAATTACCTGGGCCTCCACAGAACACTGGGAACAGGTTCTTGCCTCAAAGAGTTCACAGCCAAAGATAACAGTTTACATATCCATTTACTACTGGACAAGCTGAAACACATCCTGCAATAATGCAACATAACTCCAGCTGTATGACTTCTCCTTCCTCACAGCCCTCTTTAAAGAGTCGTATTTTAAGGCTGTTTTAATGCTTTATATTAGGGGAACTTATATGTGGAACACCATGAAGGAACACTATATAGTGGTTACGTGATTGGTATTAAATATCCAGCACAATATGAATATAAATGTACTGAAGTACTGAAATCACATCAAAGATAATTTTCAGATATATTTCATACATATTTTTCCTTTCATTATCAGATCATTTTGTTAAAGTTTAAAAAAAGTGAACTTGAAAATAAAAGAGCTTATTCTAGTCAGTGCTGTACTTCTATCAAACTCTGTACTGTAAAACCTGTCATAAGTGGCATCGAATATTTCTTTCCAAATGCAAACAATTATACTATTCTCTTTAACTGTCTTTGCTTTTTTCCCCAAAGGGAAAAGAAGAATTTTGATTAAATGAAATTCAGTTAAATTCCCTTAAATTTAATTTATGCACCTAATTTACTTATTTTCAAATACCTAAATGTCACCATTTTTCTTCCAAGTGAGTGAAAGCATGCAACACTTACTTTTATGTTACCTCCATCTTAAATCTTCTGAAGGGCTCTTGACATGTAACAGGCACTCATACTGCCCCTTTCTATTGAAAATCATGGGATGCTGAAGAGGACCTTTACAGCATGCAGCCCACAAAATATTTGCAGCAAAGATGAATGCAATAAAACAGTGCTTGATGTGAACACCAGAACACAGAGCTTAAATGTCTAGAAAAAATGTGTAATACGTGATAAGCAAATTAAACAACATATCTCTGTCGCTATACGAATTTTCCTTTTGTAAATAAAATGCATTTGCCTCATACCTTTGCATTTAGTCAGCAAAATAACTTTAAACCACTTCCCTTTATCCCAGGTCTCCATAATATTTAGTTAAATAAGAACTTAGTTAAATATGGAATTTGTTTTTGTATCAAAAATTATTAGGTATCTAGAGAAGTTGAGAGATGGTAAAATAGGGTAAGAGCTGTAAGGCAGACAACAGTAAATTTTACTGACAGGGAAATTAATGGATTGAATGGTGACAAACCAAAGACTAGCCTCCTGATTGAGCTGCTCAGATGCCCTGTAAATGATTTTGGTAAAAATAATGTTTGTTACTGAAACAGCTGATGATACAATTGACAAAATATGGTATACACAGAAGGTTGAACTGTCTATTAGCAGGGCACTTGCATTGATTGGTTCCTCTGTCTGGCAAATGCAGAAGATTGAAGAGTAATGGAAAAAGGATGAAATTCAAATGCTCATAGGACATGAATCTCAGCCTTAGGGCCTAAGAGGAGTCTGCACTACAGACAAAGGAGTTATCAAACTCTAAGCAAGTGAGGAAGAAGATCAGTGCTTATTTATCCATTACAACATGAATCTGATCTAACGAAGTACTTTAGGCAGGAATAAAAGGGAAGAAAAAGTAGTATTCTGGGATGGGTGGACACTAATGTCTTTGTACACAGCACTATGTAGAACTCACCTGAAACGCTGCTATTGATTCATGCCATGCACATTTAGGAGAGCTGAATTCAAGACAGAAGAAATAATACACAATGATGAGGAGAATCAAGCATATTGCAGAAGGAAACCAAGAGAGCTGGGGCAATCATCCTAGGAAAAGAAGGACTGAACAGGCAAGTCAGAGGACTACTGCCAAATAGTAGAAATTTAGGCAGTGAAACACTAATGGGAGAAAAAACCCTATCAAACATAATAAGAGCTTATTAAAAGATACGGACTAAAATTTTCAGACAACGCTTTGTAGCCAGAAAATTGAGGTTCTGAAAAAGTATTCCTACGGCAGATAAGGCACAAACAAACCCTGCCAGCTCTAAGGCCTGCAGATTATAACTGCCTACACTGCTGCTTTAACCACATTAGAAGGAAGGTTTCTCCTTCCCACTGTGACGTTACAGACTGAAAGGCAATTTTTCATCCTCAAAGTTTTAACTTGTGTGATAAAAGCTATTAAAACTACCTGTATGAAAAATTAACGTCCTGTTTCTGCAAAACAACTTCTAATACAGATATTTACCATGGGGAAATCCAGCTTCATGACTGTAACATGGCATGGGCAACTTTTGGCCAAAGTTATGGAAGCACATCACTACTCATATGTGATAGCACATCACTACTCATATGTGATACAACAAGTAATGCAACCCCCACTGCAAAGAAATTAGATATGGTGGCTTTTTTCTGTCTTCTCTAAACCTTCTTTAACAGTAGGTCTCATAAATTTATCTACCTTCATTTTTGAGAAGGCTGGGAGTTTCATGACACTGCTGAATTTCAAATGTAGATGTTTCAAGCATCCAAATTTCAGTTCTGCAGAAGCACAGACTTTTATATAGAGCAATATATTATCCATTGCCTTTGTCACACAAAATGCAACAACAGCAACTCTTAAAAAAAAAAAAAAAGAGATGTAAGTGAAATCTGTATAAAGACTCAACAGTTTCATTACAAGAACAGTTTTAGACTATAGGAGGACAAAATCAGACATACGTTGAATCCAAAAGTTTTCCAGTCTCACAGGTGATCAGTGAGAGTTGAGAAGTCTTCATACTCAATTGAAGATGGATCTGACATTACTATGTTACTGGTGATGTCAAACATAGGCCCCTCTGGTTTGTTTGTCTTGTCAGTTCATGCACAGAAGCCAGACAATTTAACCACTCAGGGGACAGCCTTGGCAGATGAAGAACCCAGATGCCAGTTTATAGATTTTACTTTTCCAGCAGCAGCATCTGAGTCTGGTTGGCCTTTGACTGATTTTAATTGCAGACTTTGTCAAGCTGCTATGTAGTTAGTCTGCAACAGGTTCACCTTTCCCTCTTGAGCAAATTCCTTTAAACGCATTTCTAATTATGAAGATTTTATATGATTTTTAAATATGATTAATGTTATGCAACATGTGTAGCTACCATTTTGTTCATAAGTGGAAGATGGAAATCATTGCGTACAAACAAGATAACATAAAAAAATTAAAAGAATAGATAACTATTGCTTAGGTGGAAATAAGATGTTTGACGTCTGGCATCATACCAACTTCTTCTTATCCAATGTAACCTACTGTTTTTGTTATTTACATAATAAATTTAAGATAGAAAAAAAAAAAAAACACAAACTCCAAATGTATTCCTGAATTAGTGAATTTTCCTTCAATGAGCCAGTCCTTGACCTACTCTCTTGTAGGTCTTGTATTAGTCTCTGTTGTGGCTGAGGACATGCAGTATCAGAAGTGGAAAAAATCATGTCAGCAATGGGTCTCTGAAGAAAATGAAGAAACCAGCCAAAGTGCCTTAAAAACTGAGGCTTTTATGGTATTGTAAAATTGATTCTTTGCCTTTTTTTCCTTGAGTCACCTTTCTTCTTCCCAAGACCCCTTGAGAAAACCCTTATCTCCCTAGATTAGTATGCAAGAATGGGCCTTGACAGGTCTATGTGAAACCCCTTCTTATTGGTCCTTTGTTAACTCTTTCGCCATAGGTTTTTAGCCCTGGATTTCTATTGGTTGCAACCAAAATCTCCTAAAGCCCTTTAAATACCACTGACCATGTGAATAAACTCACTCTCTGCCTTCCCCTCCTGTGGTCTCTGTGTGTCTCTTTCCTGGGACATCTCAGGGACCACGTGGCAGGGAGGGAATGGGTAGGGGGAGCGTTCCACCATGCTGTTGCATCTCTGTCTTCTATTAGTCGATAATTTTTGTCTATCTGTTATTGCCCCACTCACGCAGGCCCCATCTTGATGTAATATTTCTGCAGGATGAAAAGAAACTCCTCCAGTTCTCCACTTCATGAATAGTTTTTACTACTATTTGATTCAATGGGAGAAATAAAGACACTTGAAGGGAAGGCCTGAATACAGACTTTATATGACTGCATGAAATTCCCAAGTAAGCTTGGGACTTAGGGTCCTGGGTAGACCATCGGTCCCCCTGAGACTGAATGTTATGAGTGAGCCCAAAGAGGAGGTCGAACTGCTGGTATGACCTGAGTGACAAAGGCTGATTGAAACAGGTAACTCTGTGCCTGTGCTTTAAGCATCCTAACATTCTGGAGGAGGAGTGTATGGAACATTCAGCCTTTAATCAGTGGTATGGCTACACCCAACTGTGTTTTATCAAAGAGACCCTGGAATGCTTTCACCAGCTTACAGTTACAACCACAGAGCTGGTTTTGTGGGGCTTGTACATTGTTTTTGTTTTGTTTTTGCTTTTCTTGTGTGCGTTTTGGGTTGTTTTTTTTTTTTTGTTTGTTTGTTTTAGGTGTTTTTTTTTTGTTTTTGGTTTTAGGTTTTTGGGGTTTTTTTGTTTAGTTTTTTTTTTTTTTAAGGTAAATGCTCTGATATATATAAAGTCAGAGTAAATATACATATGTTTGTCTACATTACTGGTATAGGGTTTTATTCTAGAGCTTTGTTTTTGTTTAACTGAAATAGCAATTTTTTTTTGAATCATTATTAAATATGTATTAGCAACTGCACCTATAGTTCTTACAGTTTTATAAGTCAAACATCTTTTTTACTTTCTACCTTAAGTTACTCTGAGGTATATGATTAATAGAAAAAAAAAAATTCTCTACCTCTTCAGGCACATATAAAACAGACCTTGGCACATGATTTCTCTCAGTTACAACAGCAACACTGAGACTGAATATCTTTTTCCCTATAGAAATTTCAATCATGTCATATAGACTTTAAAATAAATTTACTTTAAAAATACTTCTCCTATGTATTTGGATATAAATATACATTAATAATCCTTTCTTCCTTTCTGAATTATAAGTATCTTTAAAAATATTTGTTTTCATTAAAATATAATCTTCTAAATCACATGGTGTTTACTTAGGCTCATGTTTTCATCATAACCTAATCTGTCATATTTCAGCTGGTTTTGCTTGTCATTCAGACTTTGCCATTGTCCTACCAGAATTTAGAACCACTGAAATAAAGCATAATTTATAATATTTTTCTTGCTAAAGTGCAGACTCAAAATATTCGTGGCATTATCACACATTAAATCTATGTAGAATTGTCATACAGAATATAAAATTTCTTCAGTGTTCTACGTTGACTGTTATATCCAAGTGTCTGAGAACACAGAGGGGCAATTCTTAGTTTTTAAATTAAGGAAAATGCAATTGCTTTCTTATTAATTTGCTTGGCTTTAAACTTACCACTGTGTCTTTTTAAATATAATGAGAAGTACCACAGTGAGCAGCTCCACCAGCCCAACAACTCTAGGTCATTCTATCACTGTTGGGAATGCTGTTTTAACTCTCCATAATCTTTATAGCTTAATTTTTTTTCAAGCATTAGTACATAAAACTGTATAATTCATCAATAATTTCATTAATTTAAAAAAGAGGAAAGTTAAGCACAGTTAAGTTAAAAAAATTATTTGAATTCAAGTAAGTTTCCATTGGGATCCAGAATATAGCTTCAGAATAGTACTGTGCTTTTTCCTATAAGATGTTTTCCATCACAGTGATGAAGGAAAGTGAGCAGTAAAGACTTATAGCAAAAGCTTGCTTCATGGTTAAAATGTATAGAACTAGAAATGACCCTTTCTGAACAGAAATAGTCGAATAATACACCACCTAAAACATGAGTCATTCATTTACACACTCTATGAGCTGGTTTTCCAAACTGTTTTGGATATCAGGCATCCTGCCTGACCCAAGTAGCATAATGCCCTACCGACCTTATGGAACAATACAGAGGAACATCAGATGAATGGGATGAAACCATTTCATGTTAAATCTTATCTATCCAAAGTGCCACAGAAAGATAAACACTTTTTAAATCATCTTAGAACATCCAATGTGATAAATACTCAAATGCAACAAATATATGTGTTGGTACTTTGCCACAGAAACAGATACACATTCCTAATTCCCATTTCCTGATGATATATGATTGGTAGGAGATAAAAGTAGAAGTTATAGAAGATACTGTTCTCATCCCTACTGGTGAATTTCATGCACGCACAAGCCTTGGTGTGGCTGGAAAGAGGTGCAAGGCTACAGCTTAGTGCCTGCACATGTAAAACCACTAGTAAATGTGAAGAAAATATCAGCTATTTGGGCTAAAAGTAGTTCTCATGCCACGTGTTCTCTAGATTTCCCTAAAACTGGGCTTTGATTATCAGTTTCCTCTCTTGGACAGCCTGCTGAGGCACAGCCACTTTAAAATGACCCGTGCAATCCTTCACCTCCAACAGTTTCTCAAAGAAATACAGAAATAAACTTACTCTGTTGCAAGTGGTTTGGTTTTGTTAGTGGTTTGGAGTTGAGTTTTCTTCCTGTCTAAACCTCTGCCTAGGCTTTGAAAATGTTTTCCTAAAAAGGGCTTAAGTTGTTCAACCTGACATTCTCAGGAAGCCTGTGGAGTGCACTAGAACTGATTTGTGTAGCACAGAATGGCAATGAAGCAGGTGTCTGTGTGAGTGATTCGCACACTGCCATCAGAGCTTTGTGCTTGCCATGATGCAGAGAGGTTCCATAACCCAAACTTTTCTCACACACATATTTTCTCCCTGCATCTAGCTTTCTCTTTCCTCCTTTCTCCTTCCTCTATGTCTGCTTCTGATGGACCAAAATAAAAAACATATTTCCAGGCAACTTGCTATATTTACAATCAAGTGACATGGCAGCCAGACCATTACTTATCAACTCTCCATTAAACTTTAATAGATTAATCATCAATTATTGAGGAATTAATGTTCAGATACAGCTGTGTTGTCCCAGTTCAGTTCACAAGTGCCAACAAAGATACTTTTGGCCTCTTCTGTTCAGCATTCAGATTCTCAATCACCTCTTACTCTCACATCTCAGCTTTCTGAAACAGAAAAAGAGAGGATTTTTAAACTGACTATGCAAACAGAATGAGACAGAAACAGAAATTTGAGCTAAAGAATAATTTTCCCTTGCTTGTGAATATTCTGACAATTCTCATAAAAAAAAAAAAAAAAACAAACCTCAAATCACAACACTGGAACAGCGGCTTTTTAAACTAAGTATATGATACTAATCTGAAACATATTATCCACTGATCCTATAACATGAAAAAATGCATATCTGCCACATAGTGGCAACGGAAACTGACTTACTACTATACAATAAAAGTAATACTACTGTTCTAAACGTAGTTGAACTTTGGATTTAAACCAAATCTACTCTTATAATAGCTAATACACATTTTCTACAGCACTCAATACAATAAGAAGGGTACTAATAAGAGCAGCAGGTGATTTGAAGTTGGCCTGATACATTACCCATTAAGAATGAAAACTGAAATTCTGCACCATATACATATTTCGCCAGCTATAAGTACTGAAGCACAGGTCAAGAGACAGTAAGATTTAAACTAAAGGAATTGGTACTAGCACATATCTTATTCTGGAGATCAGTGTACACATGCCATAAAGACAGGATCTGTCAAACAACCTATCCCTTCCCCCACCCCTGCCAATATCAGTCTACCTGTCAATCCACCTACCTATTAGTATGCTGTTCAAGGTTGGAAAGAAATACCAAAGCAGTGTCTCTCAATCAGTCTTCATTGCCACAAGCAATAAACAATGAACAGAGAAACTTCAACACTAGTTCATTATAGTCACTTGTAAACATTTTGGAAGTATAAGCAGACTTCAAGAGTAGGCAAGTAATTACTGAGATAAAAATTATAGAAATCATGGTAGTGAAACTGCCATTTTGTTGATTGTTTTCTTTGATGAGGACAGCTGGGGAGATATCCAACAGAAATAATTTTGACTTCAAGTATGTGGAAGAGAAGACTGGAAAATAAAAATTCAGTGCTGTACATATAGGTCTTATATACATTGACTGGGGCTGGGGTGTGACGTTCTAAGCAGAATTTATATTAATTTTATTATCATTAGGAAAATAACAGTCATGGAAATAAAATCTCTTTACCAAATAGTACTATAAATCGTTATTGTTATATCCAGCAGTTCACTTCAGTCTGTTGTGGCATCACAATCACATGAGAGGTTATTTAGCAAAAATCTACTGCACTCCTGAATTGACAGGTTACTACTGTATCCAGACTCCATGAGCTGTGTGCATCACCCACACAGATATGCTTGCACAGAGTATATGGCCCAATATACTCTTCTTAGAAGAATTAGTCGTGTTGAAGCTGCACACTGAAGACCATGATCTGGACACAAGGGAAAACTTTATTACAGTGGCTTAACAATTGGTACATAGTTACTTAATTATCAGTGGAATTGTTAGTTCATTCTGTTTACCATTTGAAGAAAAGATGGCTCTCCACCAAGTCTACAAGCAAAAACATCGAGATGGTGCCACGGGGTGGTGAATAATTTGCTAGCACTGCAAATAATGCTCTAATAAATAATGGATGGCTGGATTCCTTGGAGGTCAAGCAAGGATGTGAAGAAAAGGGCTCAAACCTGAGAGGAGTCTGTAAACCATGTCTTCAGGACTCGGACTGGAGTAATTAAGCTCTTTGTTTCCTCTTACCTCCGAGCTTGCCCTGTGGAAAGGGTCTGGCTGACATTAGGAAACACCTCTCCCTTAGGTATGGTGACATGTAAAGTTCAAGTATTGCACAACTCTTGTTCTGCTTCCAGCTACAACTCTCAGAAGACATAAGATTGTGTGCTGCATTTACACTGGGTTTCACACACTGTGTTACTCATGACTAACACAATGCACTAGTGCAGAGGACCCATCACTGTGCCAGTGACTCCCACTAGCCAGTGGGTCTTGAACATGTTCACCATCTGTGCATGCAGTAAATCATGAGCACATGTGTTCAGATGTCCTCAACCACGCTGGTCCCTTTAAACTAAAACACTCTGGAAGAGCACGGGTGGACTGTGCTTACAGCACAACCCTCTGATGGATATTATGAGGGAAAATGAGTAATGTTTCCTTCTGTTCATTTGGCAGTGTCTTAGAAGACTAATACAACATGCATTAATTCCAGAAGGAAACAAATGTGTAAAGGGGCATACATTAAGACTCCCTATCTGAACATTTATTTTAAAGTGAGTTGAAAAATAGACTGGTCAAAAGAAATTTAGATGTGTATTAAAATAATTTTACAAACATGTAATAGAAATTGTTGGTCTTTCCTCAATGCAGATGGAGAGAATAGAGCTGAAGAGCCTGTTAGGGTGAAGAAGACAAAGGCAAGTTTTGTGACTGTTCCAATGCATATATATATATATATATATATATATAATTTTTTTTTATTTTATTTTTGGAATAATTATTTTTTTCTCTTTTTTTCATACACTCACACACATGACTAAACCATCTGACTAGAAATCATTTGATATATGTATTTGACATAAATTTGCTAGCAAGCCAAATACACAAGACAGTATAAGTCTGTAGCTATACCACCTTGGGCTTTGATCTTGTCAGATCTCATAAACTAAGCAAGATTGGGCCTGCTGTGTAATTGGGATGGAAGACCTCCAAGGAAAACCCAGCTGTTGTAGGAAGTGGTGTTGGTCACTCAGTAGGTGGTATTCTTCATTCTGGCTCTGCACTGAATCAATGCCGTGCTAAGATGCTGCTGGAGGTATTATCTGTGCACTATACATAAATCTAAGATGCTGACCAAGTGGGCTAATTAGATATCCCCTGGCACATTTCATAAGAGCTAAAATTGTTAACTGCAGCATCCTGGATGAAGTCCAAACTGAGTAAATACATTATGCCAACTTAAATATTCTCTACAGTTGCAACTGAATAAAGTATTTAAATACCTTTAATTCACTGTATACTGTTTTGTATCATTTATGTTCATTGTTAAACTGCCACATTTTACTCTAAAGGTGATGACACTTCACTGTTGGTTGAACTAATTCCTGCCTGGCCTATAAAGCACAGTTGCAGTGAAAAGCATCTTGTACAAGTAAATATTTACACAGAGCACTTCTACTGCTATGCAACTTGCTTCAAAGAATATATCATATGCTTTTGTTAGGCCAAGCACTTTTTGTGAACAAAAAAATTAAAATTGGTTGTATTTTCAGCTCCTTACTAATTCATCAGCCAGGTAGCATTTAGCATCATTGTGTAAATTTGGGCAGATGGACAATATTTTCCTTTACAGGTAACTAAAACTAAAACCAAACCAAATCCTTCTAACTCCTCAGAGTTCCAAGAGCTTCAAATATCTTAAGATCAGACAAAACTATATAAAAATTTGCAGTGTGTATTCTTCAGTATATGTAACTCTATTCCACACTGGTACAGAATTCACTGAGCTGTTAAATAAAGTGCATTATTAAAATCTCAATGTTATGTGACATAATTATGATGAAGTTTGGAGTAACATCTTGAATTTTTATTGCTCTAAGATTTTCAAAGTTAAAATTAAAGCTCAATACTCAGCTTTGGATTTTAGAACTCTGATAGCACTGTAGGTAAAACATCAGCAAGAAGTGAGATTAATGGCAATGTAATTTTCTCAGAAGAAAGAACCTCTGTTGTTAACATTCCAACTTAATTATTTAACTGTCATTTTAAAAAATTAACACATGATATAAAAAGCTATACATTGGATTACATTTGTATAATTTTGCCAAGAGTGAAACTATGTAATTCAACACAATTTTATTTGGCAGTACTTATGTGAAAGGAAGAGTGTATTTAAATGTTCATTTTAATGACATCTTGTTTGAACAAGTCATAATAATTAAAGATATAATAACTTTATCGGCAAAATTAGCTGTCAGATCACTATTTTATTGTTGATCCTAGAATATGATGAAATAACCCAGTAGAATATTTTTTGAGGGAGGGAGGAGTGCTGAAAAAATTTCAATGATTCTTAATCACGTTGAGATCACAGATGTTTTGGACAAATGCGGACCATCCAAATATAAGTAACATTTCCTATGCTACTCTATAAACTGATGTATTCTAGACATTCTGGAAGGAAATATTTTTGAGCAGCCTCAAGATTCACATGAAAAAAGAAGTCTTTTTCACAATTTACATGGGAGGTTTTGTGACAAAGTAATCCAACAACTGTAGATTCTTAAAGAAAATTTTATTAACTAAAATTCTGGAATCTCTTACCGTCAATAAGATCTCACTTTGTCTCACTCAAGATGCAGGGAGATGCCTAAACTCATGTGTGAGCCAAATCCTAGAATCTTTTCTCTCATCTAAGCAACGGAGTTCATCTTTTTCAACATGTAGTTCAGTGTGTTCTAGCACATTTTATACTGAAAAGACCAAAAGAGGATACAGAAAATGTACCAGGAGCTATAACTGAAAGTGAACTTTCCCAACCCACAATGAATGCTCTGAACATTAAAATGCAGAGTTTAATGCTGTTGGATTTATTCATCTTCTGTTTAAAATGAAAAAAAAAACAACAAAAAACAAACAAACAACCAAACAAAAAAAAAAAAACAACATGTCTTTCTTTCTTTATTGTGGAAAGACTTAAATATGTTGGAAGTGGAGCACATTCCCCATATACACACATATATACAAAAACTAACCTGTACATTTCTTTCCACTCTCACCCCTCTCGGCTTCTATTCAAAATAGTGAAAATAAGGGTTCAACTCATTTTAAAATATAAGATTGCAAAGTTTATCATTTTTTCTTTATTTTTATCTAGCCTCAATTCTTTCATTTTAAATTGAGAGGAAACAATATTTAGTCCCAGAAACAGAATTTAGATAAAAGTGGATATTAACATTACTTTGGCTATTATTTCTTATTTTGTATACTATTTAAGATTGGGTTGAGGTAGATGGATTGAAACATTAAACAAAGCTGTGGGAGATGGGGAAGAAAAGGGGGAAACCCAAAGCAGAGAACTTTAAATTCAGACCTCAAATAAGCATGAATTACTCCTCCTGATGTTAACGGATATTATAAAATAGATGTGGCCAGAGATTTGAGATGCCTGAAGGTAGAGTCCCAAATCCACATTTAGGCACTTAAGTAAAATTGGTTTGATTTCAAAATACATGTAGAATTGTAACTTTTACTGTTTTCGAAACAATGTTCTTCTCAGGTCATTTTTATTGTTTTCTCAATGCAGAGTTGAAGGCTTAGATATATGCACCTGAAAGTTATGAACATTATTAATTATTTTTTCCAGAAGTATAGTAATACATTTTCATGTGTAGCCAAAAATTTTACTTAGTCCTTTTCTAATTATCATACACACATGGTCAACACAGACACAACAGAGAGATTTGTCTTTCCAGTGGTAAAACCAAAGACAGGGCTCGGCAGAAGTCACATGCCGCTGATGTCTCGGGGGCACAGGTGCTTCTCGCTTTTGAGAGAGAATTTAGGTGCTTAATTAAGGGTTCTAAAGACCAAGTGTGGGCACTTAAGAAGAGATCAAGATGTTGTTTTTTGGTTAGGCAGTAGGGGCAGGTCTTACCATGTTTTTATTGACCTGAGTGAAACATTCATTGAGAAAGTAAAAAACATTTTCCCAAACCTCTGGGTTTGTAGTAATATCCCAAACCTTTCAATAAGAAGAAATAATTGCAATTTAGGAAATTATGTGGTGAGAAAAAATGATAATTTTATTATAAAATTATGTCAAATAGATTAAAAAGAGGAATAGACTAGAATATCCTTTTTCCCTTGTCTGCATATATTATATCAAACTACTTAAACATAAAAACTTGTCTTTTCCACTTTTGACATAATTTCACTCGTGCAGAAATTTTAAAAGTTTAGCCTTAAGTACGCTAATAAAAAATGCTTTATTAATTTTAGTGCCCCATATACAATTATTCCAGCTACTGTCTCTTCCTTTCAGAAATTCCTGTAGTTGTACTTTAAACAGGACTTTGCACTACAGCCATAGCAACAAGTACTGGAAACAGTGGGACACATATTTAGATGCTGCAACCCTGCATTGTTTAGTGAATCCATGGTGAAAGGGAATTAAAGCAATTTACATCAGTTTAAAATCTGATCTTTTGCCTACTTTTATATATGTATATATATGCCTCGATCCATCCATCCATCCATCCATCCATCCATCTAAGACAGAATGTAAATCTATCAACAAATTTACATTCGATGATACAGAAAAAAAGGAAAAGGAGGAAAGAAATGATTCACTTCAGCACATTAGACAACTATGATAAAATTTCAGGACTCTGAATAAAAAAATCTGGAAATTAAAACCTAAATTTCCTTTAAAGGCAATTCATATACCCTCAGGTCCATTCTGTTTTACAGTGGATTAAAATGACCAGACTGATGTTCCTTCATTTTAAATAAGTATGAAGTTGAGAGTTAAGGGTTAACTCAAAAACATGTGTTCTACATCATACAGAGAAGAGGAGGAACAAGAGGAATGGGAAATTGGCAGCACAGAGGACAACAAAGCCTTAAATTCAAAGTTGTGTTTAGAAGACAAATAATACCAGGACAGAACAGCAGCAGGCAAGAAGTACTTACACAGCTTAAAAGAAAGGTTTTACAGTCTTGACAGCTGCAGGAAATTCTTGTACAAAACTATACCTGCACAGGTTAGTCTCAGAATTATTATGTTTTAAAGAGTGCTAAGATGTTCATAAACTAGTGTAGACATCCGTTGCAAATCTAGCAGTTCTAAACTTTCATGTCCATAGGGAAAAAAAGTCATTCATACTACATTTGCCATACTCTGATGAGTGACCAAATGGGTGATTTCCTATTTCTATATATGTTTTCTATGCTTACTTTTGTAATTATTTTATTTTCACTATTTGATATCAACTCCCTTATAAGTTTAGGACAAGGTATTTTAATATAAACCAGAAATATTCACATAATGATTCTTACAAATAATGAATTCAACCGATGCATATTTGTTTTAATTGACCACAGACTGAGTTGACAGATTGGTTGAAATTTAAATGTACCTCTGTGGGCTTATTCTTGTTTCCTCATGCACAACACTCAAGATTTTGCACACAGTCTAATGCTGGTATTTCCCTAAGATACCACTGCTGAAGACTTAACCTCAAATCACTTGCAGTAAATTGTCAGTAGACAGAACAAAAATGTTTTGATGTTTACGAAAAGCTATCCTGAACTCTCTGAAGTTGTGTTTGGTTTTTCGTTTTGTTTTTTTTTTTTTTTTTTGTTTGTTTGTTTGTTTGTTTGTTTTTTTGTTCCCAGGTTGATTAGGAAAGGCTTCAAATAGAGCCTTTCTTGTGGGATTTGACTCTTCAAATTCCATCTCCAGACAAAAATCAGAAGCGGAGAAGATGTTTTAGAGCTTTAAAAGTCATGTCATTCAGAGGCAGCTCCAGAAATCAATGTTACCAGAGAGAAGGGAGTTTTGTTTTTTAAACTGACATTTTTTTCACTCCAGTTTCATTTTGGTCCTCCAGACTTAATGCCAACACAAAGGCATTAATTTTTCTCCCTTCATGCAGTTCTGAAAGATGATTTCCGCATTTTAGTGTTCACCCAAGTCTAGGAGCACAGTCACTGGCTGAGTTCTTCTCAGCTGGAGGATTGGCAGTTTTATACAGCTAAACACTGGCTCATTTCTTTATTTTGTTGGACTTCTGTATGTTGTGTGGGTCCCACTAAATTATAAACTGCCTGTTTGTTGTGTATTGATTTTTTTGTTAAAGTACTCAGGAGGATGCATGACTTCATTTATACAGAGAAATGCTTCATGAAATCTTAATCAAAGTGGGAGCTACATTGTCAAAAAAAGAACTCACATTTCAATTCTCACTATTCTAACTGAAATTAGATTTTCCAACTTCTTTAAAAGTAATTTTTTCCCCTTTAGTTCTTATGTTTGCAAATTTATCATTAAAGATCAAGTTCACTGAGAAATCATTCAGTATTTTAATATAAACGATTAACTCCTTGAAAAAGTTCTGCCATTGGAGGGGCTCCATTCTTGAACTGGATGAAGAATTTACAGAGACACTGCATTTCACTAAAGTTGTTTTCTCATTTAACACCGATTTCATCCAGCATGAACATAAAAGTCTGTCTACTAACAGCAATTAGTCTTCCCACTTGCTCCTTTGACACTCACATTTCAACAATTACTTTTTACTTAATTACCAGACAGTGCTCAAAAGCCAGCTGTACAGAGCAGAACACTGTTCTTTCCTACAGTCTATGAGGATCAAAACTATTCTCTATGCAAGTCATAAAGGTAGTCCCAGTGGTAGACGTATTACTGAAATGTATGCTAAATGTATTTTTGTTTTCCTCTTCAAATCCATTAAGAAACTAGTATAAAGGCACGAATCAATACAGAATAACAGTGTTAGGAGGGACTGACAGCCTCTCTATCATCTTATTGTAGTTTGTGGTGAGAGATAGGATACTACTTAGGTCAGTTCAATTCTCCCATGAAAAAAATGGATTCTGACAATTCATTCCACAGAAATATTATACAATAAGAACTTCCTCTTCTGTTAGGTACCTAGCTGGAGATTACACACTTCTCTTCAAGAATCAGCAAAAGAGAGAAACATCTCTCCATGCTACAGTTACATACTTGACACTATAGAGGGGAACTCAAATTATATTACTCACAGCAATTCTGAGTCGAATGAATGCTAACAACCTCTGGAGCAGTTCTCTGCATGGCAGAAGCTGAGTGGGACAAAGCTGCACAGCCAGTACTCCCTCAGCATAAAGGAATCACCACACTGGTCTCCCCAGGAGCTTCTGGTCCAAAGGGGGATGGTCACAGGATAGGTGGGCACTCTTCTCCATTCTACAGGACACAGGCACAACCACACATCATATAAAGGAAGTACAGTCTGTGCTGCACTTGGGTCTATGCTGCACTTCATGTCTCAGTGGACTGTCTAACTAGGTCAAATCAACACATTTAGGGGCAGGAAGGGAGGGGACCCGGCCTTGAGTACTGGGAGCCACATGGCTTTCAATGCAGACCATGTGGCTGAGTGCATGGGAACCAGGTGATTGGCTGGTCAATCAAAAAAGGCCTGCTTGGTAGCCTGCCCACACCATGCCCCCTGGAGCCTCTGACTGGCACTACCACCCCTCACTCTGGCCTGGAAGGTACTGAGTGGCCAGTGAACTGGTTGTCCCATCTGGGAGGCGTGGCCAAGGCAGCCGAGGCACATAAATATAGGGGGCACTTTTGCTTTCTGTTTTACAACGAAAATCAGATTTTTACACTTTCCAGTCTTTGATTGCATATGTGTATATAATCTTGGAATAGAACATGAAAATTTCCTTTCTTGGGAAAAAGAGTTGATTCTATTACTTTGACCTGCAATGTACTGATGGATTCTGAATAACAAAATGCAATTTATTGTTAAATATAGGTACAGACAGTGCTGACGGATGCATGGAATTAGAACTTGCTCTTTGGAGTTATGCATAATATTGAAGCCAGGAAAACAAACAAACAACAAAACAAACAGAAGCATATTAAATTCAGCTTAAATAGTCATTTACGTGTTTATAAATGGAATGATAATGAAATAGATTTCTTTCAGAGGAATATTACTCTCCACTCTCAAGACTCAATAGGGAAAAGGAAAGTTGTGCAGACATTGAGAGAATGAGAAGTTATATAACTAAGAAGGAAAAAATAAGAGAGAGAAAAATTGTAATATCATAAAATTTGAATGCATATAAGTATTAAACTGCTGGTAACACTTTAAATGGAGGGCCTTAAATGGTGATTCATATATATAATTTCTGAGCTTCCATAGGATCTTTTTAATGAAATTGAATTTCCACTGATTACTAAAAGCCTGTTTATGTAAGGTGAGCAACTACATAGTTGTTCTATTACATAGCTGTTAAACCTCAGTAAATACCTTTTTAGGAATGATTTGGTGTTTAATTAGCATACAATAACTCTCCTCTTAAAACTAAATTAAATCCCTATTTGAGACACTTAATTTAAAGTGTTAACCAAATGTGTATACCTGCAAGGTGGTAATTTCAGATTTGTAGTAGCAGTCAAGGTCTAGTAATTCTGCCTTGCTGAAGGGTAGAAAACCTGAACTCAGTTCTCAATTAGGTGATTTTTAACTCAATTTGCCATGTACCACGATACAAATGCAAGACAAAAAGTGATCATGCTGCTATTATTTTTCACTCTTTAATTAATTTTGAAATCTGATCTCCGAAATAATCAGTAAAATAACACAAAAATAGTTAAGTATTATTCAGTTTCCTGTTAGAATTGTAATGTGTAGATGAATATTTATACAAAACTAGTGTTAATTGAGGTTTCATTTTCTGTTTGGGCAACTTTTTCATCTCAAGAAAATGAAAACTTCTTCGGTATGCCCAATGGGATTTGCCTTGTATACTAGGCTTCTTTCTTTGCCTTATAGTATGCATGGAGAGTGCTTCAGGTCTGTTGTTATTTTGCAGACTATCAAATCTTAGAAGTAGCAGTAAGAGCTAGAGAAGATCAGAATGCTACCACTATGCACTTGAACTTCAGACATACCTGTCTATTTCTAGTTTTACTATTAACTTTATTCTGCAAGCTTTGACCAAGCCAGGTATTGATGTAAGCCAGTGCAGATCCAAAGCCAAAAAGAAAAGGCGGAAGCCTCAAGAAAGCAGGGCTGAGAGAAACCCAAGACTGTCCCACAGTGCTATTGCAGATTGTTGGGTTTCTGTGCATGACGTTCTATGCAGACTGACTGCCTGAAGGGACAAAGCCAGCCAGAACAGCCTAGACCCAACCAGTAAGCAAATATGTGTGCAGGGGAAAATTCCTGCTCAGGCTTGCAAGAGATGACCCTGTACCCCCCGGATCCCTGTCCTGTGTGAAAGGCATAGTCAAAGGACCAGGTAGAAGTGGCACTATCACAGCACCTCTTCCTATGCCTCTACACTGAGCACAGACAAGATACTTTCACAGAGAATTGTAGCTTTTTAAAAATTTGTTTTCTGTCTAATGAAAAAAGTGAGAAATCATTGAGATTTTTAGAAGACAAAACTCATTTTCCAGCAAATTCCATGTGTGTATGACAAAATACGCCATCTTGTTGACCAAACACACTATATATGCAGTCAATCAACAAATAACGCCACAATGGGCTATCTAGAGCTTCCACATAACATAAATTCAGTGTCTTGTGTGCAACCCTTCAGTCCTTTTAATCTGATCCTCCTTTGCCACTTCTGCACATGTAGTGGTCTCAGGACAGCAGCTATCAGAGAAGCAGAACACCTGGCAGAAGGTATTACGATGTACCAAGCACTCTCAGGGCTCCCAAGCTCACTAGTAGCTCATTATCAGACACTTAAGGTGCTAGGGATTTCCTATCACCCCCTAAAACCACAGAGCTTCAAGGGAGCCCTTTGGTCAGGCACCTAAATGTAGTTATCTCCCTTTCTACTGCAAAGCATAATTAAGGTCATTTTCAGGTTGAGCTGCTTG
The DNA here is from genome assembly GCA_035583185.1 of Anabacerthia variegaticeps. Lineage (NCBI taxonomy): Eukaryota > Metazoa > Chordata > Aves > Passeriformes > Furnariidae > Anabacerthia > Anabacerthia variegaticeps. The sequence continues at coordinate 86,540,454 of JAWWEW010000078.1, forward strand.
ACTGATGCAGTCCTGGAGCCTAAAGCCCAAATGAGACTTTCCCTCCCCTGGCAATCCACCTGCTTAGCACTTGGACCACAGGCCAAACCACTCAAGTCCTGATGGTCTTCTGAAGACTAAATTTACATGAGCAATGCCTTTTGGCATCTGTAATTAAAAAAAAAAAAGAAGGATTTTTGCTATTTCAAAATTACATGAAGGTAATGTCATGTCCTTGTCTGATAATAAACTGATGAGCTACATGTGGGCAAGGATATTTCAGAAGTGGAACTGAGTTAAGTTAGTTTGTTGTGAAGATAATTCTCCATGGACATCCCCTTGTCAAGGGGGAGAAGCTTGGTGCCCTCATGAGGTTGCGAGCTATGCTGGCGGTGGTACATGACTCCAGTAGGGTCTCCCATGCTAGTCAGGTCTCAACTGAAGGGTCAGACAAAGCGTGTCCACGGGCAGGATGGGCTCGCTAGCCTCCTGGCAACCAGCCTAGGGGAAGGACAACTGTAACTGCAAACCTGGGCAGACGGAGCTCACTTAGCCCTGTAAGGCCATCCATCTAAGAGAAGCATACTCTGACCAAACCTACATCCTGAGGACCTCGCTGCCACCGCCCAAGCTCGCTTAGCCCTGGCAGATGAACCTTAGGAGTACTGCACACGCTGTGCCTCACCTAAAAAATCCACTGTGCAGGCTTTAGGGGTTCATCCACACTTGCAAAGCCCTGTAGCGACAGGTGAGGGGTGAAACAGCAGGTGCACTGGAAGCCACAGACCCAACCCTGCATGCAGGTGGTTCAGGACATTGGTCACTCAAGACTGACCTGGAGATGACGGTCTGGTTCAGCAGCATCCTGAATGACCAAGCAGCATTTTTCAAGGAGACCACTGCTTGCTCCACATGGAGAGGGGCTTAACCAAAGCTCATCTCCACCCTTCACCCAGTTGGCTTGCCGCGGCCAACGAGTATCTTCCTTGTAGTCAAACAAAAACAAAACTAAGAAGACAAAGGCATACACCTGCCTCCAAAGATGTGTCCAAATAAACAGTTGTATGTTGGAACCATGCTCGATTCTGTGGATGGTGGACATCCTGAGCATTGTTCTGCTCTAATTGCCCACGAACTGTCATGACTCAACATCGACATTGCTGCTCTCAGTGAAGTCTATCTCCATGAGGTAGGCAGCCTTAAAGAACAGGATGCCGGCTACGTACTCTATTGGTCAGGCAAACCTAAAACCGAAAGTCACATTTCAGGTGTTGGCTTCAGGATTAGAAACTCCATTGCATCCAAAACTGAAAATTTGCCAACAGGTCATTCTGATCGCATTATCTCCTTAGGCCTCCCACTACACAACAAGCAACATGTTGTTCTCTTCAGCATATATGCCCCAACTCTCCAAGCTGTTCCTGCAGAAAAAGACAAATTCTACAATGACCTGCACCGCCTTACCAAAAAGGTTCCTGTAGATGACAAGATCATAATCCTTGGTGACTTCAATGCCAGAGTAGGAAAGAACTCTGAAGCCTGGAAAGGAGCACTAGGCAAGCATGGTGTTGGAAACTGCAATGACAATGGACGCCTCCTGCAAGAGTTTTGTGCAGAGCAGCAAAACCATCACCAAAACCATCTTTCAGCAGAAAGACAGCCTGAAGACAACCTGGATACATCATTCCAAGCACTGGCAACTCATTGACTATGTCTTGGTGCAACAGAGAAATGTTCGTGGTGTCTGTCATACCCAAGGGATGCCTAATGTAGAATGTCAAACAGACCACCGCCTTGTGCGTTGCAAACTTAACCTCCACTTTAAGCTTTCCAAACCTAAGAGGGGTGGCATTCCAAGGAGGAGGCTCAATGTCAACAATCTTCAAACAGCCACAGTGAGAGACAGCTTCCAGATAAACCTTCAAACTAGTCTTGAAGATCATCCCATAGATCCCTCTCCTGAAGTGCTTTGGCAGCGTATTAAAAATAGCATCTTGCAGTCCTCTGAAGAATAATTAGGGTTCTCCTCCAAGAAAAACAAAGACTGGTTTGGTGAAAACAATCAAGAAATCCAGGATTTGCTGTCAAAGAAGAGAACTGCTCACCAAACACACCTCACTCAGCTGTCTTGCCACGTAAGAAAAGCAGCCTTTCGTCTTGCATGCAGTAAGCTCCAACAGAAACTTCGAGACATCCAGAACAAGTGGTGGAT
>JAWWEW010000078.1:86542744-86561331 GCA_035583185.1 Anabacerthia variegaticeps
AGTCAGTCCAGCAGTTCAGCTATCTGGGAAGCATCATTTCCTCAGATGGTAAGATTGACAAAGAGATAGACAACAGGCTAGCAAAGGCATACAGAGTTTCGGAAAACTCCATAAAGGAGTCTGGCGCAATAAACACCTGAAGAAAAGTACAAAGATTAGTGTCTACAGAGCCATTGTGCTGTCTACTCTCCTATATGGGTCTGAATCATGGGTCACCTACCGCCACCACCTGCGATTCCTTGAGTGCTTCCATCAGCGCTGCCTCCGTACAATCCTAAACATCCACTGGTCTGATTTCGTGACTAATGTGTCTGTCCTTGAACAGGCAGAGATCACCAGGATCGAGGCCATGCTGCTGAAAACACAGATATCCTGGGCAGGGCATGTCTCCAGGATGGAGGATCACTGCCTCCCTAAGATTGTGCTCTATGGTGAACTCACCACTGACTGCTGCCAGAGAGGAGCCCTGAAGAGTAGATACAAGGACTCCCTGAAACAATACCTCAGCCTTGGCCATATTGACCACCATCAATGGTCCACTCTGGCCTCCAATTGGGAGAAATGGAGACACACCATCCATAATGCTGCTGCCTCCTTTGAGAACACATGCAGAATCAGTCTGGAGGAAAAAAGGCAACGCAGGAAGAACTGTGCCTCACCAGTAGTGCCGATGGAGACTTTCTGCTGTGCCTTTTGCAATCAGATTTGCCTATCTCACATTGGTCCTTTTAGCCACCAGCGTGCTTGTAGCAAGCGTGGGTAGAGCCCTTCCCAAATCTTCATTCGCGAAACCTAGCCATGAGATGATTGTGGGGAGAAGTTTTGGCAAAGTTCAAAATGGAAGGAATCCTGCATTTTTCAAGATTAAATTATATGTTGTACATCTTCTTTTTCTAAAGCATTCCCCGTATATTTTTATTAAGAATGCATTTTTTTTTTTTTTTTACTCTGAGACATGGTGCTAGCCAAGGCTGTGTTATTGAAAAAAAGAGGCGAATTTTTAGAGGTACAGCACTATGAGAAAGCCAGTAAAAAAATCACCCATTAATTTATGCATTTTATGTCAAGTTGCAATGACTTAAGTACCACCATCTGTTCTAAAGCAGCAAAAGAAATATGTCTAAATATTAAAAATCAACCTGTGATTACCATGACTTTTTATGTGCTTGAAATCCCAAAACATAACCTGGTGGATTTTGAAAAGCTCACAAGATGTGTCTTATGCACATAACAAGTCTTTTTGGTTATTTTTTTCCAGAGTAGACAATAGATCTTAACAGGATTTGTTTATAAAATATTTATGAAATCTGGCTCCTCCAAACTAATTTTCTTGGCAACTTTACTTGTTTAATAAATAAATGAATAAATAAATAAAATTACCCAAGCATTTTACTACATATGGGTAAAAAAAGGAGTTTAATTAGGCTTCAAAGTGCTACATATTTGGTGTAAGTATGGGTATAGCTTTATCTCACTGCAGTTTACTTTTTTGTTTGAGGTAGTTATGTGAAATTATTAAGGATAAATTGGTTATTTCCTCATGATTTTTTTGTACTTTTTTTAATCAGTGGCAATTGTCCGAATTTGAAAATAAGTCCTATAACCAAATAGATTAAGTAAAAACGTTCTTTTAAATTGGAGACAGACACCGGTTCTTTAGTCCTGAATCTGTATTTTCATAAAGATGACCATAATATGTGATGCTGAGACTGGCATCTCTGGTGTACCTTCCCCATTTGGAACACAGCAGAAAACATAGTGAAGAAGAAACTAAGGTTACTGTGGGAAGTGGATAAAAGTATGTCTATAGGATGTGTCCATAGGCTTCATTAGACCTTTCATGTATGTCTCCCTCTTTACATATGTCAGTCGTCTGAACGTGCAAATGTTACTAGAAAAATTAATAAAACTTTTTCTAACTGTTTCTATGCCTGTGTAATATAGAACTGAAAGAGCAATTTAAAAGTACTGACAATTTTTATGTCCAACTATTTATCAAGCTTTGTTACAGTTTTCACTCAATAAGAAAAAGGAGTTTCTGTAGTGAGAAGCAATATTAGGAGTAAGGAAGTAAGAATTCTTTCTTTTTTCCATTTTTTTTTTTTCTTTATCTTTAAATCTTGGCCTGTGTTAAATCTGCTGAAATTTTTTCTTATATCCTGAGAGATTATTTATAACTGGATCCTGGAAAGACTGGAACAAATCAACATTGTTAGTTCACATGGAAAACCAGATTTGTCCTGGCCAATGGTTCGGTTCTTACAAGTTGTGAAAACTTCCACTCCTTACTTTCATGTGTGTTTATGGTAGTAATAAAAGCCTATCATTTTAATAAGAAGCTGCAGTAAAGTATCCCATGCCTGCAGAAGCAGTTCTTACAGAACTATCTGTGCTGGGAAAGGTAGTTAGCTGGTCGGTGATATAAGGATGGATGGTTGTGTTTAACTCCATGCTGCAGTGGAGCCAAGGCTTTGCACAGGCTGAGAGCTTAGGCAGAAGAGGAGATCTGTCAGTAAGGACCAGAGTCATGGCCCATGGCATGAGAAATACTGAGGTAGTCAAGTACTGCAGCATGATGGTGGAGCAAAAGACATAGCAGGGCATGGGGAACAGAGCAAGAGGACAGCTAGAAGAAGACAATCCATACAGAATCTACCCTCAACATCTATTAGCAGACCCTTATGTTCTCAGGTTGTCCTGTGGAATAAAAGTACAGGTTAGCTCCTTGTATACAAGGGCACAGCAAAATTGGCAAGAACATTCAGCCTTCCCAAACTAAGAGCTCTATAGCATGATTTGAATATGGTGAAGAAGGGAGCATGGGCTATAAAATCCTGAAAATGTGCTGAGCACAACAGGGCAAGAGAGAGGGACTTAGAAAACAATGTAATCTGATCTAGCCAGAAGTCAGACCTTTCCTATACAAAACTGATGTTCCTGTCCTTCCTTCAGTCCTGTTTTTTTTTGCTTTTTGTTGTTTTTTTGTGGGAGTTTTTTATGTTGATTTATTTTTCTCTAGCTTTTTTTCAGAAGGTTGCTCTACTAAATAAGTTTTTCCTAATAAAAGCATTTTAGTAAGTAATTTTTTTTTTTCCTTAATTGGAAAAGTGAAATGGAAGCTGGTGAAGGGTCTGGAGCACAAGTCTTATGAGGGGAAGATGAGGGAGCTGGGGTTGTTTAGCCTGGAATAAAGGAGGCTGAGGGGGAGACCATATTGCTCTCTACAACTACCTGAAAGGTGGGGGTTGGTCTCTTCTTCCAGGCAACTAGTAACAGCACCAGAGGAAATTACCTCAAGTTGTGCCAGGGAGGTTTAGATTGGATATTAGAAAAAAAAGTCTGCACCAAAAGGTTTGTCAAGCACAGGAACAGGCTTCCCAAGGATGTGTTTTGGCCACTTCCCCTGACCTACTTAAAAGACATGCAGATATGGCAGTTAGGGACATGGTTTAGCAGTGGACTTAGCAGTTCTGGTTTTGTGGCTGGATCTTAGATATATTTTCTAGCCTAAATGATTCTATGATTCTCTCCAGGCACAAAGGTGCAAGGCAGTAACAGAGTGAGAGTTTAAAAATTTTGCTGTCATTTTCACTCACCTTTTGAGTGAATTTTCTTGTTACTTAAAGGGAAATTAAAAGTTTCTAACCCATCTCAGCTAATAATGTCCTCTTTAACTCCTGCTCTTCTCCTCCAAAAGGTACCAACTTTTAATACAATCTAAAAATTTTATTAGAATTAAAAAATGTCTTTATTAAGATTCTCTGCAATTAATAGGAATGGAAATGGAGGGCTCAGTAATTTTATTTTGTTAGCACTTGGACTAATCTATTTCTGCTCCATTCTGCAGGTATAGCAAAAGGCCCAAGAAACTTTTAAGAGTCACTATCTGCAATGACAGTGAGCTAGGTTGCATCTAGAACTGTGAAGCCCTCACAAACCTTATAAGTATTTAGTATAATGTGTCCTTCAGCCTTTTGAGCTAATTCGTTCTACCAGGATTGACAAACTTGACTATTAAAGGTAACAAACAAATAGTTGCATATAACAAGAACCAGAAAGGGAAGGGTTCACATTTCAGAGTTTTAAATGTAGCTCACTGCTTGCCAAGAAGTTTCACTGTAAGAAGACCAAGGCTAAGGTGGCACCAGATTTTAACTTTAGAGATATTTTATGGAAGTCTTATATACACAGTATGTAAATAAATATACAGTGACTGCTACATGTATTAATAAAGACATGGCTGAATAAGCAAACTAAAGCTACATAAGTAGGTCTTAAAAACAAAGCAATCTCATTCATTTTTTTACTGAGTGAAATAGCTATCATTCAAGTTTTATTCTGAGTTATATCAAACCATATGTTATTAGCACTGGCATATTGATTACAAAATACTTATTATCACTTTGGAGCAGATAGAGAACAAGGTAAGCCCTCATGATGGCTGCATGGGCTCATTTTACAGCTAACATTTAATAGGCAAAATGTCTTTTCTTTGGACGATAGATAAAATTAATCTCAATTACAACCTAAATGTCATTATTAATACAAGATACTTGAGTCAATCTGCTTTTTCCTCTGTGACTCATCTGACACTGTGTGTGTTTGACGCTATTTACCAGGTTTTTTTCTGAAATGCAGCTTGGCATAATAACAGCCTTTTTTGTCTGATAGAATGAATCATACACTTGAAATCCTGTGCCACTGAGCCAAATGGGAAAAAAAAAATTCCTACAGCATGTTTCACTTTGGTCTCAAACTGAAAAATCAGCCAAACTTAATCTTCAATGACACAGGTAAATGTATTTCTTTCCTTCAAAAGTTGCTATTAGTAAGATTTAATCAGAAACTTAAAAGTAAAGTTTATGCGATATATTAGCAAAATGGTAAATATCATATTGCCGGTCTGAAGGAAAAATGAACAAGCCTTTTATGTTAAAGGTTTTTTAAATTAATCAGGTCACTGTGGGCCCAATTAATCTATAATATTGCTAATAAGGTTGACAGACAAATTGCTCATTTTACTTTCATAACTCAAATTCAAAAGAACTAGCAATAAAGGTTATAGTGATAAAGCCAACTCCAATTCAAAAAATAGGCAACGCACCCATTAGCTTGTGGAACCTCACATCCAAAAAATGCTTTTAGTATAAAAGTTAACACTTATAGAGTTAATGTGTATTCTTAAGCCATGGATTCTCAAACAAAGTAGGTTCAAGAAATATCTCTTTTTTGTTAGTTCCTTTGATAGTCCTTTTGGTTGTTTTTTGGTTGGTTGGTTGGTTGTTTTTTTTTTTAAATTCAGATAACTGAAGACCCCCTACATAACACCCTCCAGACTGCTTTAAATGGAGAGACATGGCTATATTATTGCATTCTGAATCAGATAACAGACCCTTGGTTTGGTTTTTATTCTTTTTTTTTTCCCACACTTTTCTCTTAACTTCCCTCTGACCATAGAGAACTTAAAAATTTCTGACATGCCAGTAGGTACTTTACATTTACTCCATCACAGAAGTAATCAGATGCTTATTTTATCCGCCTTTCCTGTATTTTGTCTTACTTCCATACTCCTGACACTCTGAAAGCTGAATACACCCTGATGTTTAATAAGTTTCTGCAGACACTTGTGAAAAGTAAGGGTGTGCACTTATTTTTTTCATAGAATACAAGGTTAGCTGGCATATAAGTTGTATCACATTGCATTTTCACCTTGAAATGTTTATGACTTTTTTTTCTGACAGTTGTTTTTCTGGTAGGACATTCTACAGTTTAAAACTGCCTACTATTTTTCATTATAAAGTGCTTTTCTCTTCCTTTTAGGATGTCAAACTTTAGCTGTTCAGACTGCATTTTCCATGGTAGGCATCTGACTTCAGACACTTTTTTAGAAAAACTCAACTCTTTCAACAAAAAAACTTGAACCACTGGTCTGCTGACATAAGAAAATGACAAATTCAATTCACTGAGATACTTTCAGCATATTATAGCATAGTTTCAGTACTCCAACATTTAATCAAAGAGTTACTTTTTGTGTCAAGGCTATCCTAAGATTTCCACTTCAGTTCAGCCAAATTAAAAGTAGACAAATCAATGGACATCCTTTCTACAAACTAGTGAAGACACTGAGCATGCCCATTGCAAGATGGATAGTATTTCCAGGCTTTCCCTGCATACTAAGCTGGGTAAATTGGGAAATGAAGCAACAGGACAAACAGAGTTTAGCAGAAAGACAGAAATCAACTTGCCACTTGAGCAACCAGGGCAAGACTAGAACGATTTGCAGTAATTACAAAAGCAGCAGCTTTTAAGCAAGAATTTAAATGAGGAGAAAATTGTGGGTGTTAGTGCATAGTACCAATGTGCTTGAAGGAAAAATGGATAAGCAGGTGATCAAGGCACTTGGTCACAGGAAAATTAGCACTGATAAAGTTACCTAAGTGCTCACAGTCATGAACAAAAAGATTGAAAATTTAGCCAGAAGTTTGTAAACACACACCAAATAAAAATTACCTGTCTAATCCCTGCCAAAAAAAAAAAAAAAAAAAAAAAAGGAAGGAGATAAAATATTAATCTAACTCTTGCATTAAAATAATTAATTACAATATTAAAAGATAAAAGTTAAAATTTAAGATAATATGGTATTTTGCCAATTACATACTAAGAGTAGTCATTACTCAATTTAAAGGGCTTGTAATACAAGGTGCTCTATGACAATGGAACTATTCGTAAAGTTATTACTCAACTTAATTAGTAAGTGACGAAGAATTAAGTCCTATATAAAGTTGCATATGAAGAAAGTAAATGTAAGATTAAATATTTTATTATTGACAAATAATGTATCTATTGGAATTCCATAGAAATTTGTATATTCGGGGAAAAAATTAAACAAAAATCTGGACAGTACAGTATTAATTTTTCTATAATGAATTTTCTTAGTGTGGCTTATTATATTCTTTGAAGGTAAATGCAATCATTCAGTTAACTTTTAAGATGATTATACTTTGGCATCACACATGTGGGCACAGACTCTTAGTTAATTGTTGCACCAGAGCCAGTAAAGTATAAAAAATTTTCTTGTTGTTTGATATAAGGACAGAAACATTTTTTCTAAACACTTCTGTTTATATAGACTAATGAAGTCTTTTGGCATGTATAATTGTCAAATTTGGGTGGAGATATGGCTTTCTTTCTATCAGGACAGAAAATAAATCACCAGTGATATACAACTTAAGAAAAACTGTTTCAGTAGGATGGGTGTGCAGGTCCTTCATTGATCCTACATTGTTGGTCAAAACCAAAATGCAAACCTTCTAACAATATGGACGTGCCATCATCTCCAGAATTATTTCCATCAACATTTTCAGGTGTCTGCTACTGTGGATGTCCCAAGGTCATTACAAGACCTGAACCTTGGCTTTACAAACCAGAATTTATTATTTGTGTTGTACCCAACGAAACAAATCACATATATATTCTCAACACATGTTCCTTAGGTCAAGTTTGCTACTGAAAAAAAAAAAAAAAAGGAAAAAAAAGTGGTTCTCTTACAGCCTAATGAACTCATTGAGGAACCAGAAGTTCAAGAATCCAATTAGCACCTTTCTGTGAGCACGTGATCTTAAAATTTTCCTCTTTTTATTCACTTCATGGCACTATATTCCAAGAGTTAGCATTTAAATATCTGGGCAGTGACAGATGTTTAAACATTCTCCACCCTTTGATGCTTTTCTGTTTTGCATGAGATGCCTCAGTACTCATCAGACTTACTAGTAAGCATGTCTCTATAAGAGTTACAAACTGCGAGTTGTAAAGCCTAGAATCTCCTGTGCTAACAAATCTGTTGCCCTGAATGCTGAAATGTTCTCTTATGAGAGGGTGAGAACATAATAAAGTTTCCTTCTGTATAACTGAAGCTTTGTGTAAAACTCAGAAAGCTGACATTACATCAGTAAAAACACCTTCTTTTGTCTCGACAAAACCCCATTTTTTTTTTTATTTTTTTTTTTTTATTCCACCAAGAAATACGTGGTAAGATTTCCTGTGTTATAGAATTGATCCAAATCCAAAATGGATATTAACTTTTGTCACTGAGGTAGAGAACGTCTCAGTGTTAATACTGTTATCAACAAGGAATTCTTTTAGTATGCAAGGAACGGGTCAGGTATGAAACCACAGGGATAATATGTTTCAAATGTTTGTGCTGAAAACATTAATAAATGTGCAGGAAGATACCAACAGGAACTAAGAATTGACAACCATTTTGTAAGCCATTTTAAATTAATAAATTTGAAGAAAACTGTATAATATATAATAGGCAAAATCTACATTGGTACTCAGATTCATTTTTTGCCTTCTCTATAATTTCAAACACACTAGGAAATACAAAAAAGGATTTGAATAGCTTTGAGGTCTTAGAAGAACATAACCATGCTAGAGTCAACTGGAAAAAGTAGTGTAGAATCAATATGTTACTAAAAAATTCCTTCAAAAAGACTGCAACATAAATATTGTTCATTTTCCTAACTTAAATGAATTAAATACTGGAAAAAAATATAGAGAGTGATAGTAGTGGAATTCCTTGCAACTATTTTATAACTGAAATGTCCAGATGAGAATGAGTTCATGAGCAAATACTTTGTGACTTCAATTTAATCATTTATTCATCACAATTGTGGATTTTTGGAATGAATGTATCCCTCTGATCTATCTAGAACTGGCTCATTAGTAGCAGGGCTAATGCAGTCCTAATCTAATGGCCATACAGTCTTGCTAGCCTTGGCTATTGAAGAGATTAAAATCCCCTTAGCCAACTTGTTAAATTGGTATGAAGTTGGAATAGGATTTTCGTTTCCAGTTTGTCTCTGGGCATCTTGATCAAGTTTTCCTAGAATGTCTATGAATTAAGTGATTAATTCAGGAAATAATGGCTCTAACTGGGTTTACAGTTTGAAGGGTCATCAAAAATCAAGAGCCACCACATGGAAGGCTAAATACACATTATAAAAATTAGGTTTCTCTTGAGAACTTCTGGAGGAACATTCATGTTTTACAATTTAAGCACAGAATATATTTCCAGAGCTTTTAAAAAAAGTTAAGAATTTTAAGAATTTTAATTAGGGAATGTAATTCAAACATTTACTTAGCCTTAGATTATGTACAGATGCACGGCAACTCAGGTAACTGCTCAGCCAGCACCCTACTTTCTTCTTAAGTCAAAGATAAGATTATATCTAGGCATAATGGGTTCCACATTACTGAATAAAAACAAAGTGAAAAATGAGGAAAATTTAACTACTTTGGAGATTCTGGAGAGAAGCTGAAATGAACCAATAGTCAGGGCAAGAGTATGAAACCATCCAACAAAAATCTCCAGCCTGAGAGAAAAATGGTCCTCAGGAAAACGTGGTTAACTGTGTAATTCTCAAACTCATTTGCAACACATCAGTAATTTGAAAGTATCTTGACAAGGTCCATGTATATTTGTATATATATGAAGGTCCATATATACTAGTATGTATTTTGATAAATATCAAGATACCAAGATCTTGGTATCTTGCCAAGGTCCTGCACTTTGTGAGGATAAGATCATATTGAAAGTGTGTCACATCTGGTCAATGCATGATTGCTACCAAAATACATGAAGGCATTTGGCGACATTTTCAGTTTAAAAATCTTATGTGTTACGGAGCTTATGAAATGCAGAGCTCATTGTTAGTTAGCAAGGGTTTGAAACAAACAAACAAACAAAAAAAAACCCCTTTTTGTTTTTTCTCATATTGTTTGTTTAAAATCTTTAAACCCTACCCAGAGGATATTTCCTATTGCTACTAATCTGCCTGCGTATCAAAATATCACCTTACCCTGTTTTGATACAGTGACACACTGATGGTGTTCACAATGGGCTTCTTTTTCTGTTATGAAACCTAATTTTTTTCGACCTGTTCTGGAGGATAACCTTTGTTCTGCCAGGAAATTCTTTTTAAAGCATCACAGATGTCCGACCCTGTGTTAAAATACAGTTTTTTGTGAACAGACGAGTGAGATGAATGTGTCCATTGATCATTTAATAAATCAAATCTCTGAATCACTGCCTATAATCTACACTCTACCAGTTCATGACATACACAAGGTTTATCCACATTTTTAATTCCTATTTAATTGTAGATGCTAAAATAAAATATTGGTGGCAAATAATCCCTGCAAAGTCCTAGCTGAAAAATCCCTCTTTGCCTACAAGTCTTACGAGGAGCGGCTGAGGGAGCTGGGGATGTTCTGCCTGAAGAAGAGGAGGCTCGAGGAGACCTTATTGCTCTCTACAACTGTCTGAAAGGAGGTGAAGTTGTAGCCAGGTGGGTATTAGTCCCTTCCCCCAGGCAACCAGCAACAGGACAAGGGCTCAGTCTTAAGCTGCTCCAGGAGAGGTTTAGGTTAGACACTAGGAAAAAGTTCTTTACAGAGGGAGTGATTGGACATTTTTGGAATGGGCTGCTCAGGATGGTGGTGGAGTCACCATTCCTGGAGGTGTTTAAGAAGAGACTGGATGTGGCACTTAGTGCCATGGTCTAAATGACATGATGGTGGTGTTGTGTCAAAGGTTGGACTTGGTGATCTCAGAGGTCTTTTCCAACCTACTGGATTCTGTGTGATTCTGTGACTTGCCTGTTGACAATTAATTTTTCGAATTCTTCATTCCATCACATTATACTATTTTGTGTTTGCTCTATTGAAGCTATATCATGATAATTTTTTTTCTGACTGTCATGGTACTAATTCAAAACTGCTCCTAATTCCACATACATTCCATCTAAGAGGTCAACTTTTATCAACTAAAATTTTTACTTTTGTTAAAATCACATCAAACCTACTTAAGATCGTACATTCATAAGAACTGTTCATAGCTTATAGGAAGTTTCTCCAATTTTCACAATATCATATTTATCCAATTCATTACTAGTATAGAAATATTGAAATTTCAATTGTGTCTTTACAGTAGACTTGTGTTTTAACAATATGAACCAACTGACAGCACTGATAAAAGGTAGAAATATGAACAGGGGAGGGTGATATCAAGTACTCAACATTATCTATACAGAGTGAAATAGTTCTTAAGCAGCCTATTTCCCTGCATTTGAACTGAGCAGGCTTTCCCCATTTGCTGAAACCTTTTCTCTCCTACTCTTTCTGCCACAAATTTCTGGTTCTTTTAATATGGCCTTGTGATGCAATATAATATACATAATACAGTATATCTGTGGGAGTTCTTGTTATTTGTCCATTCTCAATAGTAATATATGAACTAGTGATGTATGTTCTAGATGATATTAAACCAACTCATTCTTATTACAAAGCCAGATTTTTCTTAAATTTATCAATGTGGTAATGCTGCCAAGCCATAACACTAAAGAGTTTGACAGTATAAATCAAGTGTCTTTATCTTCCAACCCATCAGTACATTTCTTTGCTTTAATTTTATTGCCCTGGAAGTTGCAAATGTGTGGGGTAAGCCAGCTACTATAAATATTTACATCACTAACATTTTGTTTTCAAGACAAAAAATGCAGAAAGAAATACCATCAGAAAGAGAGGAATGCAGCAAACCAGTTATTTTTAAAAATCAGCTTTCTTTTCATTCTATTATTTAATTTTAATTTTTCATATAATTTGGACTTTTTTTGCTTTAACATATCAACTGGAACCAACTTTTATTTTATTTTTAAAAGGACTATTCCAGCCATAACTGCCCTTGTTATCTTCAGAAGAAACTCAACAAGATACTTGACTGAGGATCTAAGGAAGGATGGGTAAAGAGGAGTGGGGATTGAAGAAAGATGTATTTGCATAGCCTATGGCTATAGTCTAGGTAATTTTTTTTTATAGTATATCAAAATAAGTATGGAAGTTCTCAATACTGGATGATCAACAAGACAATTCTTGTATCCTAAACCTAATGGTGACCTCGCTCTTCATATCTTAGGGTTGGGTAAGGTTCATGGTTAGATGCTTACCATCAGCTTGTATGAGAGAAAAAAAAAAAACAACAAACTCTCAGTCTCTATTCAATTAGTTGAGTGTTAATTATTTGTATTGTGGAAGAAAATACAGGCTTATGATTGTGCAATGTGTGATTGGTATCTACAGAGGTACTATACAGCCAACTGATTTTTAAGGCTAATTACATGTTGCCACACCCATAATTTCAAGGCCAAGGTAATTTAGGACTTAAAGTTGGGCAAGAAAGCTATTATGTTCCACTGAAGTTTTCAGGATTGCAAAATAATTCAGTTCAACAAATTGAACTCATGACCTTTGCATTTTGTGCAAAAAAACCCAAAGAAGGAACACAATCTCTATCCTACCATACAGCCAGCATCTTATCCATATCCAAACCTTCAAGCACTGCTTTCCTTGAATGAGTCTAGAGCTGAGATATTCATTTTCTTTCATAGAAAGTATCCTAAACACTAAAGAGTTCATCATCTTGGGGTTACATTTACTCTGTACATGAGAACTCACATTTGTTTTAAAGAAATCAACACTATCTTTTCTAAATGTGATCATCTCCTTCATGTGTATCCATGGATGCCTACCATGTCAGTTGTCTCTGAGAACAGTTACACCCACAGCACAGAAGACCATGGTCTCAGGGTTGCTTAAGCCAGTGATGGAACTTGCTCTCTGATTTTAAACATACTAACACACCCCACCCCCAAAATTCACTCCAGCATGAGGAAACCTCTTTTGACAGAACAACTCTGTTCCCATAGAAAGTTCTCATTGTTTAGCAAATCTATTTGGTAGCCAGTGTCTAGATGAATTTGTCATCAACCCACAAGAGTAGGATTGTTCCACAAGGAAATGAGGCAGGACCTGAGATGACACTAGTGTAGGCAGGTCAGTGGCCTGCACTTGGTCACTGTCCCCTGAATTCTGAGCACAGCAGGTAGAGCAAATTATTGGTAAAAGAGTACATAAGCTGCCAGCACTGAGTTTGACAGTGGAGATAGTGGTATGCTAATTTTTTCATTTAAAGAATAATGATTATAGGTGTGAAGAGATAATTAAAAATGTTTTCTGTGTGTTTGGAATGACAGTAACTTGTCATATTTTGTGCGTCTGCTCAAAACTCAAGTCACTTTTAGAGGTTTGTCACACTATGTAGACAACTGTATACATGTTCAGAGCTTGTAATTTGTTTCTGCTTGACCTTCCATTTGTGTCCTATTGCAGCTTACAGTTTATCCAATGAATTCTATTTATCTTGCAATTTAATTTATACTACAGCCTTTAGTTTGCAACCATAATCCATAGAAAGAAAACGTCCACTGGGCCAATAAGTCATACGGTCACACAGCTGTGCAGAAACTGACAACGAAAGCTTGGATATTGTTACCCTGCTAAGCTAGCATGGTCCTTTGTGGAGGGAGATATACCACATGTCTACCATTATGTAATTGTTCTTTATTATGAGTTGGGATGCTGCCTACAGATATATATTTCAAGCAAATATAAAAAACCCTATCATGAAAGATGGACACTACAAAGATGGACACTACATCCTCTAGCAAACAGTAGGGGAATATTTAGAGCATGAATAAAGACACATACAAGTGAAAACACACTCTGAATCCAATTCCAGCTCAGAGTCATCTAAGTTTAACAGATAAATCTTCTACCTCACTTCTTGCTTTAAAAGTCCCCTTAATATTCCTTTCAGAAATTTTCTATAATTAATAAGATTGTTCTTACAATTATTCTTGTTTATGTATATTCTGGTTTATGTATATTTTCTTTCTCTGGCTCTGATTTAAAGTGTTTTCATAACAGTAGAAAAATATTTATTGTCTTTAGGGGGCATGGATCTGGTTTACCATGGTAATTTAATTTTTCTTTATTGTATTTTACTTCCTCAGTATGCTAGAAATTCATTTTTCAAACCTCTCTGGTGACCATTGCCTTGCTTAGAAAGTTTTGTTGCTCATTAAAATATCCTCATATTTACATGTCTCTAAATATTTTCACATGAAGCTTTTTGCCTTTTCTAGAGTAAAATCTTGTGGTATTTCAAGTTGTTGGGGTTTTTTTGAACGATGCAAAAGAACTTTATGAAAAGAAAACTGATTGCATAATAGTCTCTAATACTTCATCAGAGAGCTTTGGCTGCTTCTGAGTAAATGTTTTAAGTGGCACTGGTTTTAACTAGAACATGCTTTGCAGTTAAGCAGACCACATCTTAAGACAACTTTTTAATCCCTGTGATTATGCCTTTTTAATAGAATAATCACCATTAAACTAACTTCTATTCATACACATTTCACAATGCACAAATGACAGCATAACTTTCATATAAAACATATTGCGAACTAAAATGAAACATCTAAAACATGGAATTACAGAGATACATTTTACTGCTTCACCGACATATCAGAAAGTACGTATTAACAATTTACTAGAGTCAGTAGCAAACACTTTGTATGGGGTTCTTGTGATCTCTGGCACAGAAATGAATGGAATAACATTAATCAAATGTCAGCATCCACCCCAGCAATGTGTTTTGTATTAACCAGACTACTCTCCCCACGACAATTAATATCCAGGTTATCTTTTGCAATTTTTTACCTCAAAGTGTTGAATTGTTAAAAGAAATAATAGTAAGTTTTCATATCTGTGTGTGCCTTTCCCCTCTTCCTTTTCTCCCCCCATGACTCCCTGCCCCAGGCTTTAATTTATTAACAATGGAAACTGCAATACAAATATTCATATCAAGGGTCTACCAAAATCATAAATCTTTGCAATGGTACACCAAAATTCCCTAGATTGCTCTGAGGATATTTCAAGGTTATAATCAAATGTAAAGTATAATGTGCTCAGGAAAAAAAAAAATAGAGACAATGGATACATGTGTCAAAGGGCTAAAACTGCCTCAAAGAGACAAGCTTATAAAAAAGCAGGTGTTCAAGACCTTCACAGCTTAGCCACCTTACAGTCACGTGCCATTTCATGAGCAAGGGAAAAGGAGGACAATGACAAATACAGTCAGGTGGTTGTTCTGTGGCACAGCTGTGTTTGAATCTGTGCTGTGCTGTGCTGAACTGAGCACCCAATGCTCAAGGCCATGCAAAACCACCAGTGAGTTTGGAAAAACTTACTGGCTGGCGGCCTTGGCTTAATAGCCATCTTGTACTGAGAGACAGGGAACATCCAAAAGAGCTGACTTGTCCTTAGCTGTCCTGATAGCTATTCTATAACTATGTTAGCTGTATTCTGAAATATACTCATTTCAAATATGTCATCCTCAATCTTTGTGGTTTGATTACATAATTCTGAAAACAACTGTCTTAGGGGTATAGCTGCAGTCTGGCACTTGATATCTAGATCCTGTAGAAAGCTGAAGAGAAAGGTTTCTAAAGTTGTCAAGAAATACAGGTAATCACTCCTCTTGGGTCTCTGCAGTAGAGAAATTGTCTTCCTTCTTGTTTCTGTGAGTAGTCCATGCAGTTTGATGCAAACTGGTGTTGTAAATAAGTGTTGTAAATAAGTTCTTAAACAACTGCGCTGCTAAAAATATTAGTCATTCAAGTACTGTGATGTTCTAGGATGTTCTGTTGCAAGGGCAAAAACTTGGACATCCCCAACTTCTCTCTCAAAATTATCTACTAACATAGCACATAAAAATTTTATCATCTTAATGTGCAACATATTTGTCCTCTCTATGCTGTGAAAGATACTCTCATTCCTGCATTTTGTGGTACATTTACCTCAGATGAGAGGGCAAACCAGAAATTCCAAAGCGTTATTTTCCTAAATCTTTGATTACTTTTAGTGTTGCCTTGTATCATTTTTGCATCCCTACTACAGATCATATGCAGGGAACATGTTATAGCAAGATGGCAAATTGATTCTTCAGGCTTCTGAATGCTCTTTGGTTTTCTAGCAGAACATCCTAGTTTAAAAGACATTTTGAGTATTCCCCATGGCAGAAACATTCCTACGCAGCATTGCACAAATGACAGACTTTTTCCAGTTGCATGCAGGCTTTCAAAGTGGAAGGAAGGGCAAATGGCCTAAGCATGATGATCTATAGATGATAGAAATCTTTAAATAGCAGATAGCTTTAAAGTACATTATGTCAATCACAAAAGTAATACAAAGCAATAATATGCTATATCTCCGTGCATAAGACATGTTCTTTTTAGAAGAAATACAGACTGCAGTAGTAAAAGCTAAATTACTATCAGGTTGATAATGAAAAAGAGGATAACACTGTAGAGAATGTTAGAGAAACTGATACACTTCATGTTTGGACAAATTCTGTTATTTAACTCCTCAAATCTGAGGAAATCTGAAGAAAGCCTTTGATTCATAAGAACTGGCTAATATGTTTTTCATCAGGATATTTGATTCAGTTTGTTCACATGCTCTTCGCTAAAGCAAAAGTAGGAGTCATTACAAAGTATTATTCATAGCACATTCAGAACACTAAGACAAGGAATCTACTGCTGCTCCCCTCATATGCAGCCTGTGGTATAGGAGGCCATACCATCCTGTATCACTGGAAAATCTTCCTGCACAGCAGAGGCTTCTCATGGTCTCCTTTCTTGTCCTTGTATCCTTGACACAGAACAACAGCTTTCTTAATTCTTGCTAAGTCCCACTGAGTGTTCAATTCATCGACTGCTTAACTGGGACAGTCCAGGAAAGACCTGCAGCTGGGTATTCTACAGCTGGTTGTTAGAGCACTCTCCTGGAATACCTGAGCCTCTGCCTTAAAGCAGATAAGGGAGCCCAAATGGGGGTGTTCTGCATGTCAAAGGGCACAGTGGCTAGTCTTGCAACTGGGATTACATAAACATACAGTTCTGAAATTCACTTTATATGTAATTTTGTTAATTCAAATAGATGAGTATTCTAGGAAAAGATTACTTTAGTGTTTACCTCAAAATCATATATGTATGCTAGTTTGTTTCAGTTCTCTGATTTTACTGACAAAGCTGTCAGCTGAAAAATAGGACTTAAAACTACATGATTTATTTTTTGGAATTCTGGGTTTGTACATCTTAGCACCAGCCTATCTAAGTCTTTATCTGATGGAGTTATAAATGATTCTGAACTACAATTGTATATATGTAAATATTCTATAAAATGTGGCATTTTAGTGTCAGATCTATTTGTTGTTTAGACTGCAGCATACTGTCTCGTGCTTCTCAATGTTCACCTTGCACTACAGATCACTCCAGGGGAAGTTTTTCTTGGTCTGTTGCATTAGCTTTTCTTGCAGATTAGCTTTGTAAAAGATGCAAAATATGTCATAATGAGTTACTTATGAAAAAAGAATGAAGGAATGTGGCACGCTTTTATTAAAATACAAACCAAAAATATTTATGAATATGATTCCTCATGGAATTCCATTTTGAAAGGTTATGACTAGTACTTTGATACTAAGATTTTGATTAAAAAAGAATTGATCATTACATTGTTTTATTTCAGAAAGCATGAAAGAACAAAAGTGCTGGCACATTTTTCCCTATTCTGTGCCTTCTCACTTCCCCAACCTTTCTGATGTCTTTCCAGTTTGGAGCTCCTGCTTAGATAAAACAGATGACTTTCTGGGCCTGCTTCTGCTAACAGCAGGCAGGAGCAACGGTGACTGATTGGTTGAAACATGAGGATTAATGGGTATTTATATTTCATTAAATTTTATGCTCACTGGAGAATAATGTATCACTCGCAGATATTGAAACATATGTCAACCCTATCCACTTACATATAATTCAATTTGACTTAAATGCATTGATCAAATTTTATTAAAGTCCAATATATCTTCCAAAAAGGCCGGCTAACACAATATTGCTGCTTCACATTCATCAGATAAAAGGAGGCAATTGTGTTGTAATTCCATTTATACCATTTTTCGGGAAAAGGGAGATTATTGTGAAGCAAATACTCATTACAAGGTGACTGGCGTTGTCTGAAGGACTTGAGACTGAGATTATTAAGTGAATTCTCAAGTGGTGCCCTTTAGTTAAAATTACCCCAGGGTGGGTCATGCCTGTTTTTATCCCCAGTGGAAAAGAGAGATCAGCATTGTTAACGATATTATCCAGAAAAGTTTGCCGGGTGAGATTTTGGAGTATGCTACCAATTTGGTTTTGTTCTTGTTTTGTTGCTTTGTTTTGGGTTTTTTTTTCCCCTTAAAGCTCAGTTTATGAATCATGCATAACTGTTGTTGAAAAACCACTTTTCAGTTTTTATTCCCCTTTTTCTTTCTCTAGATCCCTACTTTTTATTTAACTTCTGCGATTATTCTTATGTGATGATTGAAAAAATACAAAATGTTTATTTCTTCACTTCTGCGCAGAACAGGAGAGTGTTTTGTATAATCTCCATCTTAAAACAACCACAGAAATACTGGGATGCTTCTCAAATGTTTGGGTTTAGACTTTTGTTTGCAGTTTGTACTGTCGAGGATAGAATTAAAAAGAAGAAGGTTTAGCCATCTTACTGAAAGGAAATAAAGTTTTTGACAGGGTCATTTATTCCACACTCTCAAACTATAAAGATTTCGGGCGGGGGGGGGGGGGGGGGATTTT
>JAWWEW010000078.1:86569042-86614974 GCA_035583185.1 Anabacerthia variegaticeps
CCTCCCCTCCCCTCCCCTCCGCTTCCCAAACCTTCCCTTCCCAAACCTTCCCAAACCTTCCCAAACCTTCCCTTCTTTATTATTTCTTCATGTTGCTACAGTTAATGATTGCAGAAGAACTTGAATGCAGTAGCTTCCAGGATTATTTTCAGCTTCATACCTTGGGAAGACATACCACTCATCATCCAGTCTGCCTATTTCAGTTTTACAATGATAATGATAGCTCTGCTTACTTTTACTGGAATTGGATTATATTTCCCTTTTCCAGAAGGGAAATATTTCATATTTATGCTGTGGTGCTTATTCACTATAAAAGATCATGAAAATGAATTAAAAATAATCTTTACAGGGTGTTCCTGTAAATACATAATGAACAGTGAGCAACAGAGTCTTTCACAAGTGAATCTGAAGTCCTTAACCATTACAAGAGAGTCACAGAATGCCTGCTGCAGTGTTTCTTTCTCTAAGATTGTTTTATTAGCTATTTTACTGCTAGAGTAGGACCATGAATAATAAATATTGCCATATAGAACAGTTCTGATTACTTCTCCATGGAAACCTGTTCAATGGCCACATCATGAAAATATCTACAAAAATTCACATGAATTGACATGAATTATCTCTGTGGCTTAAAGAAGTGACAAGTTCAGGCCTGTTAGTGTATTTGACTATTTTCATGACTAGCCTAAAGAAGCTCTTACATTTTTCAAACTTTTTCAGTCCTTTTCCCTATGAATTACATTTTAAAAGAGACATAAAAAAGATTATTTTCCTTGTGTTATATAATAGCCGCACTTAATAAAATAAATTTCTTTATTATATTTAATTGGTTAAGAATTTAAATTAAAATAAGTAAACGTAACAAGTATGATTATGTCATCTGATTTTTTTAGAGAAGATTTATTACATTATCTATAATTATATATTTATCTATACCTCTATTTGCTCTAGCTACATGTAACAAGAAAGTAAAAAAAGAAAAGCAACCCAGCACTGGGGGTTTAAATACTTGCTTTGAAACTCATAATAAATTCATTAACATGATCACTATGTTTTTCCAGGAAACAAGACACTGTATGCTTATCTTGAGATTTAGCAGCCGCAGACATAGTTAATGTCAGACTGACCACCGGTTTTATTCTTGTTGTGTCAGATGCTTACTGGACATTTGAAGGTGGTACCTTGCAAGGTGTTTTACAGGAAAACATCAATCATCAAAAAAGTATGCCTTTGCTGCCTAGTAAAGTTTGTATTAAAACAGTATTAAGAGTAATCTTCTATGTTAAAAGAAAATAAAAATTCTACTTTCTTCAAAGTTTAATTTTAATTTCAAATATTATAACCAGCTTTTGAAACTAGTATTCCTGATACCCTGGGGTCTGATTTTGTTTTTTTTTTCTTTTCAAATTTGATTTAAATGTACAAATTATAATTCTTCACAGATTTTTTCATATACATAGTGGAGCAGAATAAGATTCAGTTTTATCTATAATTATATATCATACTCAGGATGGCCAGAATTTGTGTTACATTGTCCTCCTTGATGCATGTCACTGACTTAAAACTGAAGTGGCTTCTTCGATTTTAGAAGATGATTCTTAGATGGCAAGGTGTTTTTATTTCTGGATTTGGTATCTTTTGGCCTGTCTGAGTAACAGCAAGAAAGAATTTCTGCCCTACATTATATTCATGTGCAGTTTTATCATGCATGGACACATGAACTTAGCAGTCAGAAGAACAGAGGGGAAGAAAACAGGAAGAATGACAATAAGGTGATGCAGGTGCATAGGGTAGGAATTTTCCTACACAAATAACTTTGAAAGTATCTTGACTAGACCAAATTATTGGATTGGAAAAGAAGGTTTGACAGACATCTTGTTGCAATCACTCCAGATTTTTCTCCATTTTTCCTTTTCTCCATGAGAAACTACTTTTTCCTAATTGCAGTTCATTTATTTGCATGGCTTTCGTGTTAGAATTTTGGCCAAAAAAAAACCCCAAAGCATTCAAGGACAGAGTACATGATGATATTCCCTGTGTAGAGACTGTAGATGGAAACTGCCATTCTATATTTTGCAAGATTCTATGTCATCTCTTTTCTAAGCAACATTAAGACTTACTGAAGTTCAAATAATTACTTTAAATAATGGAGATTTTGAAATAATTATGGTTTTGAGAATAATTCTCAAAATCACCAGAGATCTAGTAACATAAGACTTCTTTTTATCTTTTTTAATTAAGATTTGGATATTTTAGAAGAAATAAAGTTTGTTTTAACAGTGAAACTAAATTATGTTGAAATCAAAATATTCAATAAAAACCTAAATCAAAAGATGTCAACAATATTTTGGGGAAGATGTTCGAAGCAGACTAGAATTATTTTCTGGAAACTGATAATTAAGACATTCAAGTTATAAATAAAACCCCATATATAAAAAATTTGAAATCACTTAAAGTTCTACTTTCAAGTGCAAACTTTAATCTTTGCCATATTCCACCTCCTACAGGCCATCTTTTTAGCAGTCGTTCCTCTGTCAATTTGGATCAGTGATGCCCAAATAAATCATTTTTGTGCAATAGACATTTTGTATTTCTGGCAGTAAACTCCACCCTTTCCTAACATATTTCTGAGTTTGTGGTATTAGCGGTGGAATAGGTCTGCCACAGAGCACAGCTGGAAGGTTGGTCTTGGTTGGAGGTTTGTAGCAAAGACAAATATACTTGACAAAAATAAGTATAAAAACCTGTTCTTGTTTTGTCCTCTTTGTTCCTTAACAAGGGGGAAAAGTTTTTTATAGTGAGAGTGGCTCACCACTGGCACAGGTTTCCCAAGGAGGTTGTGGAGTCTCCATCCTTAGAGATATTCACATTCTTCCTTTAGATGATCCTGGGCAATTGGTTGTAGGTGGCTCTGCTAAAGCAAGGAAGTTGGACCAGATGACCTCCAGAAGTCCCTTCCCTCCCCAGCCGTTCCATGATTCCAAATCTGTGCTCCTTCTCTCTCCTCAAAGCTAATAAAATGGTATTAGCACTATCTAATAAAGCTTTGTCACAATCAAATTTCTGACACTTTTTTGATAACAGCAAACATTTTTATGAGATCCAAATTTGTTCAGATCTGAGATTACATATTCTAAAATCTGCAATTGATTTTGTGACTGTAAGAACATCATTTAGTAAAGCAATACTTTTTTTAAGTTGTAAGATGAGATTACTGTACATGATTACAAGATCTGTACAGTTGAATAACAATTCTGGTATAACTAGTGTCAGAGGTCATACTGATCATAGCAAGATGAATAACTTCCCTAAGCAAAAAGAGCAGGAAATCACTTAACAACCATTCTAATTCTTTTCAGTCTCTTCCTTTTCTCTCATAGAGAAAAATGTTTTAACAGCTATCACGGGAAAGTACAGACAGGAAAGCTAAGTATGAAATGTAAGTTGAAATTACATTACAGAAAGGAAGAGCCTCATGTACTAATTTAAGCCAGTGTTCAATTGATGGGACCTAATGAACTACAAAAGCTCTGACTTCTTTTGCAGCACACAACTCAGCGTAAACTAATCAACATTAAGTCAATATAATCTAACCCTTCGTTGTTCATTGATTTTTTTTTTTTTTTTTTTCTTTTCTTTCCAGGCTGCACGGTGCCAGACCATGTGAATGGTTCAGAAATATATGTCAGGAAAGGAAAATGAAAATTATGTCCTGAATCTCTTCATTCTGCTGTTATAAAATGCAAATATGTTTCATCAATACCAGGTCTGACTAGTTCATCCATACCTATCTAACTTTTGTGGATTCCAGATGGAACTGTGCAAGGAAATCACTAAAAACTTGATATGACCAAAGGCTGAGTTTCCTCTTAAAAGGAAATTCACACCAAGACTACAAGCTCACAACTCTTCTCATTAACTTTCAAAGGTATTTATGAAGACTTGACTTTAAACTCTGAATCTCTCAACTGTTTTGAAGCAACATTGGAGAGATCCAGCCTTTCCCACGGAAGCCTGGTTTTTTCTTTATATTTATATCTGTGGATAGGCATGGAGGAATGTCACTAGACAAATAAAGATGTTGCATTTCTTCTAAAACTGTTTAGGCCTATGTAGAACAGTACAAACCCCATGTTTTCTCCAAAGTGTGTGGTACAAAGAAAACTGTGGAGTTTTCATTGTGGACATGAGAACTAGATATATGACCTAGTAGTATACCTTTATTTTACTAAGAGAGAAATTCCTTGAACAATTAAATGTTACCATGTTACCCAGAGCCTAGATCAAATGTCTCTCTATGTTTGTAGAAATAACAGTAAAATATTACTTTAAAATATAAAGCAGCATATAGAACCATTAGTAAAGATAATGTTTAGTAAAATCCATTATTGGAAAGTTTTTTGGTTTTCTTATGTATAGTTTAAAAAAAAAAAAAAAAACCATTGAAAATGTAAAAGTAATAATTTGCTCGCAAAGATTTTCTACAGTTTTCTGTACTACTACATCTTTCTCCTATCACATTTACTCTTTCTGTTTGGAAATTTCAAAGGAATGTAAAAGTGCTAGAGACCTGACCTAAGCGGAATTTGATGAAAATTATCCTTATGTCTAGTCCAGCTCTCAGCAAGGAGATTCTTGACACCAAATGTCTTACCAAGATGGATCCTGAATCAAATCCTTGTTGCTTTGATCACAGGTTGTCTCAATATAGCTAATGGGACAGCTTGTAAGAATATGCCAAGCAAGTCTTTGCCTACAGGGAAGAAATATTTCATATTTCTGTGCTAGGAAAAAAAAAAAAGTCTCTTTGAAGAGATAGTTTATTAGCTCTCTTACATAAACAATACATTTCTCTGTATTCCAGCTTTTGAGTGACTATTTTACCAGAGTATTCACAATACTTCTTGAAGTCCCTTCAGGATCAAATTATGTTAGAATTTATATTTAAAACTTAACTTTTATTGCAGAATTTGAAATAGTATCTCTGCTTGCTATGACAAAATTGGGAAGGGATAGCTGAGGAGAAAGAGAATCACATTAAGGAAATCTCCGAAATGTCTACAGAAGACAATGTTATTGAGTCATGAAACTACTAGAACACAAGGAGAAAAAAAAATGATGTAACTTCAATCCCAGCTTTTTAGTTTATTCAAATGAAGGACCCTCAAACGGTTTAGTTAGGAATTAAGTTAATTGGGTTTGTTGTAAGGTTGGTCTACTTCCTGCTGGAAAGTTTCCCATATTTCCACAGTATAAGTAGCGGCTGGACTCCCATGTCACCCTGTTAGCCCAGACTTTAATTAGTTCTGGCATTCGCCTCATAATGATAAATGCTGAGATGATGAATGGAAATGCAAATGAGTGTGAAGTGGCTCAGCCATCAGTGTTGAATATCATTAATACCTTCCTACTGTTAAATCGATCAATGTCATCCCAGGATCCCTCTGTTCAGCGGGTGCAGATGGCTGTCCGCCAGAATGCCTTCCATTATATTGGCAGTGAAAACTTTGTGGGTTTTTCCTCCCCATATGCTTTTATTCATCTTTTGCTGAATATTTGTTTG
Organism: Anabacerthia variegaticeps; assembly: GCA_035583185.1. NCBI lineage: Eukaryota > Metazoa > Chordata > Aves > Passeriformes > Furnariidae > Anabacerthia > Anabacerthia variegaticeps. The sequence continues at coordinate 86,574,606 of JAWWEW010000078.1, forward strand.
GCAACTAGAACTCTAATATATTTCCAGCTGAGATGATAACTATTTAGGGTCAATAAGCGAGTAGCTAATTTAGAGCAAAATAAATGTGAATATGGATCTCTTCTCACATCAGGAGAGGAGTATCAACAACATATTCAATAAATTGGAGAGGAATAGTATTTTTCAGGGTGTAAAATTTCATGTGGTAGCAAAAATAAAGGTTAAAAAACAGGATGCAAAGATGTTTATTCATTTCTCAGGCATGTTGCATCTTCATATATTACAAGTTTCTGAGTTTGGCAGCATGTCCATGGAACTAAGTTTTGTAAGAATCAAAGGGTTATATAATGTTCAACATGAAGTTTTAATATCTAAAACAGTTCTTTTGTGAATATGAAGTGTAAAACCTGAAAACATTGGGAATAATTGTTTCATCTGTTAGATTGCATTTTTGTGTAGTTGTTTGGGAGCTATTCACAAGGATGTGCATTAGCCTTGTGGGGTTTTTCTTCATGAGGAAGCTTTCCAGTCTATGTAGATACAGGTGTTTTTTGAGGAAGTGTTTCTGAATATCTAAACTTCATACCTAACTCTGATGCTTCCTTCGGGGATGCTTCTTTGCTCAGCACCAAGGAAGTATTAGCCTTTGTGAATAACTGCTTCTCTGTATAATTCACAACTTTCTAAAAATCTCAGAGAATAATGTGTCAAGAGTACTTTATTATGTTAAATCAAGAGGTAAACAGAGTGAAGAACCACTTTTTATCAAGGTGTCAAGAGGTTACTAAGAGTCTAAATTCACCACAGTGGATCAGCGTGGAGTCTACTCTCTTATAGCTCATGTTTAGCCATATGTGATAACAGCCAAAACATATCATTTTCACACTGTAATCTGTGTAATCAAATCGCCAATTGTCTATGAATCTGCTCATCTGTGGCTTTGGAAAGACTGAGGAAAAACACTGTGTGGTGTGTATGCCCTGCACACTGTAATGCTTAGGTTAAATGTGTACTGGTCCTTCCATCCCCTCTTCTCATAAATTACATAGTATAACTTTCATTTCCCTTCATAAATCCTCTCATTCCATCCTCTCAATAGATTGGAAACTCTCCAGTGGATTGAGAAGTTACTGGAACTGGTCCAAGCATAAATCACTCATTATCAGGTTCTGTTCTTTATATAAATGAAAGCCTCTTTTTTTTTTTTTAATGTCTATATTCTAAAGAGTAGTTTCTATAAATCACCTTCGTATTTACCCATTGAATTTGTTCTGTATTGGAATAATTCTCTGATCTTAGGTTAAATGTTTTCTTCTATTAGTCTAATGATAATTGAAAATAAAATCAAATGAAATATTTTGTTGCTTATTAGAGCTTTGGCATCTATGCTAGAGTAGCCAATTTCAATAACATTGGGAACACAGGGAAATAAATTAGACATTTTAATTGTGAATTATATCCCTTTGATAAGATGGCTAGGGAAAAGCCCAAACAAATTTTAATAGCAAAACAATACTTTAAACATAATATATTACACTTACTTCTGTGTGATTTTTGCTGTTTCAGTGTTTAAAAATCATAATGATACTCCATTCAAGGAAGCTGCTACACTGACCTATGAAATGAATATGAATTTTAATGACCTTTTGCTTTTAGTCAACATTTTAAGAAAACCTGAGATAAAAAAGTTAAAACCATTGCTCACTTTGATTTGAAAAAGGATAAAAAACTATCCTACGGGGAAAAAAAAAATGTGCTAATGTTTCATATTCATACAATATAAAACCACCAGCAGATACCAGAAATTATGTCAATGAAAAACTAGAGAGCCAGCTATGCTTCTTTTAGTAGTGCAGACATACATTTTTATGTCATTCAGTTCTTGCTTACACTTAGCAAAATAATTTTTTAATAATGATTAACTTCTCTTTTTTAAATTGGTTTGAATCTTGTTATGCACTAGCTTGAATACTAGATGTTTACTTAGCACTTTAAATAACAGGGAGGGAATAAAGAGACAGGGGAAGATTGTGCCCAAAGCAGACTCAATTTGTAATGAAATTAAGCGAGGTCTGAAGCACAGAGATTAATGTGGGAAGTCTATGACAGAGGCTTCGTCAGAAGGCTGTCAGCAAAAGGCTGTGTCAGTAATGTGACTTCATAAGGGTTTTAGATTCCAAGGCACCCTTGAAGTTCTCCAGACTTCTGGTTTTAGCCATCCAAAAACAGTTACCAAACTTTCCTTAAGGTAGCTATGATATGGTTTGAGCTGAAGGTGGTCCACACACAGCACAGCAACTGTGCTGGCTTTGTGTACTTTATCCCTTTTATCCCACTGATCTCCTCATTAGCTCTGGTGGACAAATCACATCTAATGCTACGAGAATTTACAATTATTAAAAGTTGGAGACAGAAGAGCTCTGGCTGGCTGGGTCAGGGAAGTAGGAAGATTCCCATCAAATGCTGGGAATGAATGAGGGATCCCACAGCCTCAGGTACATCTTAAAGGTCAAAAGCAGTTCTGTGAAAGCCCTTGGCAAACTGCAGGTATCTCAGAACATCTCTATGCAAAGGACAAAACCTTGCAATTGCTGTCACAGTTCATAGCCACATAAGACAAGATAGAGGTTTGTGCAGTGGTCTAAAAGGTTTTAGTTCAGCTAATGAGAGACATAAAATCTAAGTCTTAATTCATTACAAATGTCTAAAAACTATCACTGAGATATATGAACCTAGAAAAGCCAGGTAAAAGCATAACCTATACAAAGTCAAGGTCTACGTACACAAGCAACCTTACCTAAAGCCCATTTAGTATGAGAGCAATTGCTGGACAAAGATTACAGGAAGTTTTGTGGTTAAATCAGCCTTAGAGGACTGGATTCAACCTTGCCTCTTGCCATCCTGGTCGTTAATGAGCCTGGTCTAGTAATTTCAACCAAACTTTTTGTAGGTGGTTGCTAATTATATACTGTTCATTTTATGGGCCTCTGATTTGCAAATCTGTTGGGAACTTGCATTCATGCTGGTAAGAGCTGTGCTCTGAGTTAGTAGGGAGTGAACACATATATAGAAACCAGGCCACATGCATGCAAACAGACAAGCAAAATCAGGGCACGAGTGTAGTCCAGGTTGACTACCAAGTTGCTGAAGCCTCCATCAACATAAAAAGAGATTCTTTTTTTTTTCACAGCTCCCTGCTGCTGCCTTCTGCTGACCAGTCTGAACATCCACCCTGAAGCTCCACTAAGTGGGAGGGAGCTACAAACCTCAGACTGCAGAGTCCAGAGCAAAGGTCCAGATCATGCCCCTACATCAGCATTTGGGTGACATTACAATATGGCTTTGAGAAGAGTCAGCCTATACCTCTACATCTCACCTTTTTCTGTTAAAGAAAAAAAAACACCAAAAAACACCAAACAAACAAACCATCACAACAGAAATAGCTACCCTATGTTACTCTTCATTGCTTTCTTTTTTATTTTTTTTTTTAATACAGTTTGCTACATACTTTTCTATTACAATGAGGATCAGGATATAGCATCATAAAATTACATGTGGGCAAGGTTGGATAACAGTAAACATGTCATGAGACTTCATTGAGTAACAAGGGTGAAAAGAAACACTTGGGAGTTGCTGCTTTTGATAACATCCATCCATCCCTTCAGGTGTATCACAGAAAAACAGAATGTGATCATGTAATTAAAGGCTACATCACACCTTACAAAAGAGATAACTACATCTTCAGATTTTTGATATATGAAAGCCTGACAATAAACTTAAGTGTTCTTCTAATTAAGGCTTTCTGTACATTATGGAGGCTGGAAGGAAGAGACAGTGAGCAACATTCTATTTTCAAGTATTATTGATAGCATGAAAGAAGATCAAATGTTCAGATAACAAAAACTACTCTACAGTGATCCATTTGTTAATGTCAGATTTACACTAGTATAAATCCAGCATGGCTGCACTAAGATCAAAATACTCTTAATTTACATAGGTGTCATTTGTAGTTCAGTTTTGTCCTTAATCTTGTGTTTCTCTTTAGTCACTGTAATTTTATAGAAGTGTGTCATAACTCAGAGGGAAATTTTCAGGACTAGAACTTCATGCACTGGAATGGTTTTTGCAAATACACTGGGAGATTTTAAATACATATGAAGAATTAATTAATTTGAAACAGAATTCTGGCATCAAAATTAAAATAAAGACAACTGTAAAGCAAGCATGGAGGAAAGCAAGACAAGGAGAAGAATGGGTTAATTGAATATTTTGCAAGCACAGGAAGGTGGAGGCAGTTGATTAACAATGAAATAAAGAAAAAACAATCATAAACAAAGTGAGGAATAGTTATTCCATTCCCATGGTTACAGACAGATGTCTAAGCTGACTGTTTTTCCTGAATCAACTTTACTCAACACCTGTGAGCATGTGATTAACTTAACCACAGAGTACACAATGTTCTTTTCTTTCAGTCAAAAAAAAAAAAAAAAAGTTGACCTCTGCTATTGCAAAAGAAAGACAATCAGCTAACCTAATAGGCCCTTTATTTGCTAATCAAACCTCTCATTAAGAATTAATTGGATCAAAAGTTCGCTGGCCATTATTGCTGTGTCAGTTCAACTCTGAAGGCCTCAGAGGATGAAACTAAATGAGCTGGTCAGGTTATAAATAATTTCCAGTGGCTACTCCTCTTACCTCAGGCTATTCAGGTAGAGGTCAATGTCCTACCTACTGCAGGCAGAAAAGGCAGTTGCTGTGACAAGCAAGAGGCATTCTTCCTTTTCTAAGAAGCTCATTTAGGCTTAGTAATTTAAACCTTTGTAAAAAGCCACAGTATAAAAAGCAGCTCTGTACTGCAGCGTTTCTGCATGTACTTGCTTATCATGACTGAATCAAAGCAACATTTCAGATTGCTTAAAGCCTTTCAAAAATGAAAGAAGCCAAGAGTTGCTTTAATCAGGAAATCTGCTTCTTAAAGAAACCCTGCAGAGACACCTTTATGGCAATATAATTATTTGTTTCTATTCTTAACCTAATAATACAGGTAGTGACTGACAGAGTTCAAATATTGCTCATCAAATAACATGAAAGGACCTGCCAGAAGTGAAGGAAGCTACAAATGAGAATAAAGTGAACAGGGTTTTGTCCAAAGTATGTGCAATGCCACATTTAACTCTTGTTTTCTCTTTTTTCATTGAAAACAAAAGAGTGTCAGGGAGGGAAGAAAAGTTAATCTTTCCCTTTAGAAAAAAAATGATGAGCAGGTACATCAAGTCTTAACATACCAATATTGCAAGTCAATATTTGGAAGAGGGGCAACATGATATGGGCAGACCAAGTCTCAAAGATCCCGTGTGGTGAACTTCAATACGATGACAGGACTATTGGTTCATTATAATTGAATTAAAAGAGCAAAATAGAGAAGGAGGTGACATCCATCCAGGGCCATTCCAAGAATCAGACAAGGAAAAAGAGTAGCATAAAGTGTGTGGACATGGTGGCAGGAGGAAGGAAGGAGTCTGGAAAAATAATGATGTTGAAATGCAGTGTCATGCAAGAATTCACAGGTTTCAAGACAGGATGTGAAAGCTGCAGAACTGTGGGGTTTCTCATACAGGATAAGCAAAGAGTTATTTTATTTAGAAAAAAAAAACACAAAAGAAAGAAAAGAAAGGATTTAGCTATTTAAGGGAAGAGTCCCAAGAAGTGATAGGTTGATAAGTGGTTTTAATGGGATCTTATGCAGGAAGGTTATTTGGACCAAATAAGGGAACTGAATATATAGAGAAGCTGAACAGTTCCTTGCAAAAGCAATACCTAGCAGCTCAAGCTGTCACCTAGAATAGAGGAAAATTCTGAAAAGAGAGTGAGACAGAAGAGATCTGGTCATTCACCAGTTATATGCAACAGTAACTCAGATGCTGCATGAAGCTGTGTGTACATGGTATTTTTTCAGGCAAATGAAATGATCTCCTAACTGACCAGAAGGCATGTAGATGTGGTTAGGTCAGCATGACATTAACATATTTATACAGCTTTGGCAAGGCTTGAGGACAAAAGCCAAGCTCTCATCTGCTTGGAGCATGAACAGAGGGAGGTCAAAAGAGATTGATAGCTCTGAGTAGCTGAGACTTGGAAACTTCTAGTGCATAATAATGTTCTTAGGGACTTCTAGAAACTAGAGATTGTAGTTCTGGATACAACTATTGCTATTTCACATTCCTGCTGCTGCAACAGGTTATGTCCACAGCGTATCTCTGATTCACAATCCGTGTGTGTTTGGAAAAATGACAACAAGCAAACATCTCCATGCCTTTAGACACGGGAATGTTCAATCACTGGCTGAGCTACACAGCACCACTTGTAACTGGTTTTAACAAAAGTAAGGAGGTATAGGTGAGAATTGTATCCTGGGACTGGAGAAGAGCCAGGAGAAGGAAACATTGACCCTGGAGTCACCTCTCCTTATGAATTTTGCAGTTTAGTGAAAGATGCACTGGTCAGGCATGATTTGGCTAATTCTGACAAGATTAAATATACATGATTCCATTTCAGTGACAGGCTGCTTGTTGTCAGGCATATATATCAAATATGACGTAGCTGTATTTGGAGATATTTTATCCATTTAGTAATGCATATTATTCTGTATATACATACTTCCCTCCTGATTGCTTATTTTCAATACATTAGCAAAGATGTTCCCCAAAGGGCTGGAAAGGGGGCCTGGGAACCAGATAAGACCATTCTCCAGGCTTAAATTTTTAATATTAAAATGCATTGAGATTTGCTATACACTTGCTCAAGATGTATTGCCCCAAGCAAAACAGTGTTTTATGGATGGACATGCAATTTTATTGCTTTCAGCCGAGGGTCACATTTGTTTTAGTGGCTTTAGGATGTGCAAAATAATGAATGAAGTATAAATAAGCATTCTATGTCTTAAAAAAAAAATAAATAATCAGAATGGGAGCATTTTATATGCATATACACTCATACATACAAACGCACCTCCCTTTATGTTGAAACAGATCTTGAAGAAACACAATTCAGGTAAAAAAAAAAAAAAAAGTATTTTTATTATTCGAGACTCCATCTTAGATATCCTGAGTGAATCCGGTCTCTTTCTTTTCACTGACAAAGCAAAATATTTTTAGTCTAAATTATGCCAAGAGTAAGCCCTAACCTTCTTGGTCTCCTACAAAGAAGAGACATCTGTTTCAGTTGGAGCATAGCTGAAATGAGTGTAAGAGGAAGTTGCATTAGATCACTTCTGTCTTCCTAATTTTAAATGACACCAGTATTTGAACCATACTTCATTAAATATTCCTGAACATGTTCTATCTCTACAGACCACTTTCATCAAGACATGCAGGGAAACTCGTGTGAAAATCTTTCTCTTTGAATACATAATGTAAGATTGCTAATCATGCATTAATCTCATGTATTGATTTTACATTTCTCCTAAGGGGGAAAGAAAAGTGTTTCTAAAAGATTCATTGGTTTGATAAACATTTTAGCTAAGGTTACTCTCTACTTACAGTAAAACCAATTTAATTCACACTAAAGCCCCATTTTATCTCATGCAACTCTGTATACAAATTTCTGTTACAATGAAATATCAGTGTATTTGCTTTAGTATGAAAATTACTTTTTTGTGGTTTGTAGGAAACTCCTTTTCTAAACTTAAGTGACAATTTTTTTTTTTTATTTTTTGGAGTTATGTGCAGAAAAATAATGTTGAGAGGAGCCTGTGAGAAAATAGTGACAATTTACCAAAGGTAAGCATCCTAACTGCAGGTAGATTCAAGATTTTGTAGAATTATCTGTAAATTAATGTTTTTGTTGTTACTAGGGAAGCAGGGGAAATACAAGTACATACCATTTCTGAAAGCTGAAAAAAAAAATTCAAGCATTTCTCTAGGTCTTGAACTGAAATTAAAATTTGCATTAATGGTTCTAAACTGTGGGTGACCTTTTCTGATTTACTAAAAAATAAAAAGGACATTAACATTTGCAAATTTTTAAATCACCACCTAGGAAAAGAAATAATTCCTTTCCCTGCTATGGAGCTAGCCTCTTGTATACATTAACATGTTAAAACAAATTCTATTTACGAGCTGTTGCCTTGAGCTGGGTTTAGGTAAATAGTGTGACTGCTGGGAAGGTATAAATGAAAGCATGCATCTCTAGGTGAGTTAGATTCAGAACTACTTTGGAGTTAAGAGTTAGGAAAGTGCAGCTGCACTCTCTGCCCTTTATCTCAGGTTTCTTCTGGTGAAGACAGAATTTGGAAATTTGCTCATTTGTCCTCTTTTTCTTGGTCATACTCATTGCTCTTGTAATGAGAAGGGATGCCACAGGTTTTGTTGCAGTAGTCTTGCTTTGCCTGAGGACATTTTCAAGCCCAGTTTTTCAGCTTTAAAGCAGTACTGCATTAATGGGGGGAGGGGGTGGGGGGAAGAAGAAATGTCATAAGGCTAAAATGTTATCCTTGTGGTTTGTTGTCACTTCTGCAATAACAGACTGTAGCACTTGGCATGGTACATCAGAGGATACTTCCTCAAATTATGTAGATCAGTGAAGCTTTAGCAAAGACAAATGATCCATATTCATGTAGAATCTCTGAACATCTAGATGACAACCTGAAAAATTAATATAAGGTTTCTCTTTTCTCAAACCATAGACAAGCAAACATTTTCCAATGCAAATGAAAATTTTGAGCATCTTAAATTATAAAAATGGGGTATCTTAAACTTTCCTTAAAGCAGAAGTTACAACTTGATTTTTTCTCCCAGACTTTCTATGGTAAGCAGAATTTCAAAAACAAACTGAAACACTTGTTACAGTCTTGTGGATAGAATTAACCTTGTTATAAATGCTATTCATTGAATTAATCCCAAACCAAAAATTACAATTAAAATTTGAAAAACAGAGAGTTTTAGTAAGTTTATGTGGTTTCGTTTTAATTTATGCTTTTACTTCATTCATTCTTGCCAAGACTAGATATCTAACAGTAAAATACTGGTATTTAGGTGCAAGTACCTTGTCATTGCCTCTGAAACACACAGGTTTCACAAGGTATCCTTCAGTTTTGGCATATGCTGGTTATGTGGGTAGATATATTCAATAGTAAAGTCCTCCCTCAGGCACCATAAATGTTTTTTGACCTAACTCTATGTCTTTCTATTAATAGTAAGGTAACAGTGCCTTGCTTTAAGGAAATATTTGCATTATAAAAGCAATGTACTAATTTACAGGGTCTATATTAAAAACAAATAAGAAATCCTACCAAATCACTCAGACTTCATAATGAGAGGTGAAATGGAACAAACTTTTCACCCCTTTATTGCCTCATCATTCTAGAAGCCTGCAACATCTCCTGATTAGTCATTCACCAGCTGTAGAAGGGAGAGGTGAGGCAGAACTGTAATTTAAGAAAAGTGCTTTGTAGTTAATTGATATCTATTTTTTATCTTGCTATGTTTTTGGGATTTTTTTTCTCCTTCAAGGGGTAACAGAGTAAAGCATTAGGAATATAAATCTGAGGAAAAAGGATGTTGCTTTTATTTAAGTTGAGGGTCATTTTAAGGTATCTTTTCAACCATCTGCTTCAGAACTGATGTTTTCATTAGTGTCTTTGCTTGTTCAAGACTAAGAGAAGGAGGGGAAGAGAGCAAGACTTCTAAGCATTTTTCAACGCACATCAAGTAAAATTTCCTTGATTTCATCAGACACCTTAAGCATTAGAAAATCCTGTTTAAAAGGGGAAAAATTGAACACATTTACAAAATTCAGAATCACATAAATGGTAAATGTTTTGGAACTCATTTCTAAGCAAAAACATTTGGGTTCTTGTGCCTAGAGGCTTCCTTAAATCAAGACACATACAACGAGAAGTCTTGGATATCTGCCCGGGCAGACTGTGCCAAAGTCATCTCTGGCAGTTCTTACAGTGGAGATTATAGTTAAATGTGAACTGATTCACATTACTTTCTATTTTCCAGTTCTGACAGATGGAAACAGATACCAAAGAGGAGTCCAAATCTCTCCACATGTTGATCCGTCTCACTCATCATGCTCTATATACTGCGTTCAAAACAGAGAGCTATTCTGCAGACGACATTTTGAGAAACCTTTTACACTAGGAAGGAAATAAAATCAAGTACGCACAAGAAGATACTGGCAGGGAGATCTGTGCTCTGTTTCTGATCTAGTGAAAAAGATAAGATGCAGATCTACAGTACCTGACAGGATAACTTACTCAGACCAAGAGGAAGGAAAGTTAGGTTAATACTATGGTGCTTTGGTCTGACATGGCCTTTGGTTTAGTCATGTCTACTGGGGACCTTAAAGTGCAATGCTTTTGTGGAGGTTCTGTTGCCTGAATGCTGCTTCTGCATTTTCACACAGGCACCACGTGGAAACACAGAGAGACATAGCTCCACTACCGATAGGCCCTACACAACAGAGCAGGATGAATGAAGATTGAAATTCAGGACACTTTCCAATGTGTTACTTGCATTCATGACATTGCTTTTTGGATTTCGTATTTCTTTCTGCCGCTGAATGAAACATTGTTGAGGCTTGTCAGAGTCTAGAAGATAAAGCAAGAAAAGCAGCACTGGCATGAATTTTTTTATTTTTTTCTAGAGGAGTTCTGCTAATAAGCAGCAGACAAACACCAGCTCTGAAAATTCAGAAGCCAGAAATAACTTGTGTGTAGAAAAAAGAGGGTGAAGATTAGAAACAATTTTTTTTTTCTTTTATTGTTGGTTTCTTAAGAGGATAAAACTTATCTGTTTGACTTCCCCTACTATCTGTTTTAGAGATAGGCATTTCAGAGATTCTGTGTTTGGACAAATTTCATGAAAATCTGTCACTAAACATGGGAGAAGATTCAAGAAAAGGTCCTGTGGAAGGAACGGCTGAATTCCAAGCTCAACATTACTGGTTCTTTGGCCAGCTTGCAGCCAGGGTGCACATACATGCTGGATAAACCTTGTGTCTGCAGTCTGGCACCAGACAGGGCATATGCTGCCCCATTTACAGTTGATGGCTCTTGTCAAGGGGAGAGATCTGGGTTTAAGTGTAGGTTTGTTGCGAGGGTATTAGAGGCATCTCAGAGAACCATGACAAGCAGCATGGGACACAGACCTGTGAAGGTGGAGCTTTACTGCTTCTGTTGTTGAAGGAATGACTTACTAAACTTGTATGCTAAAACATATATCGTTAAAAGACCTGCACTACTTTCCCACTGTGATGGGGAAAAAGGCTCTTTCCACTCTGAAAGAATCAAATTTATCTCAATAATTAGAACTAATATATTAGAAGGCACTGTTTGAATGACTGAAAAGTAGTGTGCACTCTAAAAGCATGTTATGGAAATGTTATTTTTATTTTAAAAGACAAAAAGAAGGTAGAAGTATATTTAAATATGAGGGTGGTACTATCCATGATCTGAATTTTAATAACACTCCCTTGAAGCTCTAAGGAATTGCTTTTCCATTAGGGATGAGAAATTCAGAAAAATAGGAGGGCTGACAAATATTTTGTTCACAAACAATGCTGTCTAATAATGGCAGTAGTAATCACATTAAGTGTTTCAAATCCAGACACTCAAGAGAACTGTATAACACAAGTGAGCTTTTCAATCTGTGGATCAGGCATAGGATGACGTGACCAAGAAAGATTACAATCAGTAAATCAAAGAGGGCATAACCTGGCCCGAGAAATCTGGGTTGTTTAATCAACTGTCACCAAATTTTCAAAACCAGCCTAAATGATAGGAATGGAGATAAGAAAGGACATGCCGCTTGTAGTTGTTCTGAGTAACGCACCCGCTGTGTGAATATGAACAGTGCCATGGCAATATATTCATGTATAAGACTTCCTTGTTGTATAGAGTGTGCTCAGATAGGATGATAGAAATTAAACTTTTAAAAAATGAAAACTGAAACAGAAGACCTCAACTGAAGAGCTGTGAATTTTTATTTTGCATATTTGTTTTCATGTATTTAGTTTGAAAGAATGAAAAAGAAATAGTTTCACATAAGGATGGAATTTGTATTTCAGGAGCTTTAAAAGTGAGCTGAACACTCATAGACAAATTAGAAAATTATTTTTAAATCTTCACCTTTCTAAATATGTCTTCTCTTTCATATGGAATTTTTTTAAAAAATAAAATGTCTTGAACTGCAAAAAAACCCTCCACATTCCATTAAAAGAGTAACAGATATTTTGCCTTCTTTCTTACTTTCTTAACCAGAATTACTCAGCATTTTGAGTGCAAATCATGAGCATTTCAATTTTTGCCAAACTGCATTTTTTAACAGTTAATCCACTTAGGGATATCCAGACACTTTGGTGTATCATAACACAGAGTTGCCCTGTCAGATTAATCCATTACTCAGGTTATGATGGTGCTACTAAAATATTTTTCTGTCTATAACCAGGTGTCTTATGATTTATGTCTTTCCACAAGACTATTTGCAGTAGGAGATAAATGAAACACTAATGTTCCATATGTGGATAATATAAAAACAAATAATGCAGCTAAGGGAACAGAGACTAATGTAAATTCTATAATACATGCAATTATTGAATAATGCACTATTCGATGCAAAAAACCCAACTAACCAACCAACTAAAAAAAAACAACCAACCAACCAAACAAAATAAACCCTCCTGTCATACTGAAGAGTTTTAATCAAAGGAAGATAAAGATTTCTGGAATCATGTGCAAAATACAAGGCTGTATATTTGATGCCATGATTAATCATAACAGAAGGAAATGATCTTTTGCTAATAGACATACATTGATTTAACAAGGTAATGTTGGAGAGGGAATGCAGTATACCGTGTCCTAGAGCCATTGGATGCACTAAAAAGTACCAAATATGATTTCATCATATCTACGTGATTTTAAGTAAAATTTAAAAAAAACAAAAAACATCTCCTCTCCCCCCCAAAAAAGGTAAAATTAAAGAAAAAACTTCTAAGAGGTTTTTTATATATTAAAATCTCTTTGAAGAATTCATTTAGAACAGTGGAAGACCACTGTAATTTCTTCAATACAAGCAACAGTTCTGTGAGTGATGATCACCAACAGATATAAAAACACTGACCTTAAAGTTTGAAACATAATTTTATCAAAGCTGTAAACTCCATGCAAATTCTTTAAATCAGTAGGAATAATAAAGATTTTAAGAGCTGCCTTCTTATCATACAATGGTATTCCAAACACACTGCAAAGTATTTTCTATGGTAAGGATATATACGCATGCATTTGAGTCTGAAAGACAATAAAAACAAGGTAGCTAGTTACCTTGCTGTACTCTAAGAAAATACAGGTCTGGTCATATTTTTAAAAATATGTTTGACAGCTGATGTTCCAATCATACCATTCAGGTTTTTTATGAGAGTCTAAGAAATGTGATTTTGAACAGATGCAGTAATTAGCAGTAAAAAGGCAAAACATACTAATTTTCATAACTGAATACTGTATAATTGATTAAGTAAAGGCTGGAAGAGAACCCACTTAAACTGAACATTGAAAAACTTTGAACCTAAACCAATTTTTAATTTTTGCTTCATTGTAAATGATGAAGGTTGCTTTTTCGCCTGATTTTTTTTTATATTGTTCTTGTGTAAGACTTTAAAAATAGTTTCAAAATTTTGACTTAAAATATAAAATTTTTTAAATTAGTTTTTCACACAATTCCAGTTCTCCAAAACTAACTCATAAAACGCAAAGGAATTAAACCATACGAAGTATACATTTTGAAAAATAAAATATATGAAAAAGTATTAGTGTCATTCTATTTATTTGAGAGAAAAGGAAAAAAAAAAATCTTTCTTCTGAAGCCAATCAGAGAGATCACAATCTGAAAACAAGGAGGAAAGAGCAAAAGAGATCATGAGTAAAAGAGAAGACCTCGTATCTCTTAAGAAACACATTTTAGAGCTGTCTGCTCTCACTTCGTCTGAGTGGCCAAACATCCATCACCGATCCAGCATTGACTGAGCTCCATATCCTATGAGACAGGAGTGGGTGTGAATCAGATCTTAGTTCTGTAGGTACAGCTATTCTTCCCTGAGTAGTAAGACCTAGGGGCACACACCCATATTGTTGCAACTTGATAGCAGAGTTGTTGTAAGGAGAGAAAGCAGGAGGGATGAGGCCACGTGATGTACAGCCCACAGGTCACTGACAGGTCACCCCTGTTCTAAACCACCGAAAATAGGGATACTGCCTATGGCAACTTCTCCGAAAGTGAGCAGTAGAGATGAAGATCAACCGGACCCTCCAATAATCTTTAGAGAACCAGATACAAAAAGCAACTGTTAAGCAAGTAAAGATCAAAGCTGATAAACCCTTATCTTCAAGTTTCTCCCAAGGTATTTCCAAGTACCATTTGCTAAACTTTGCTTTGATATTTTTTCATTTATACTGCTAGTGCTGGTGCTGGTTTTGTTTGGGATCGAGTTAATTTTTCTTCACTTTGGCTTGTATGGGGTTATGTTTGTGCTAAACACAGGGTTGATAATTTACTGATATTTTTGTTATCACAGAGCAGGGCTTACAGAGTGCCAAGGCCCTTTCTGCTCTTTGTACTGCCATGCTGCTGAGAATGTTGGGGGTGCATGGGAAGTTGGGAGGAGACACAGATGGGTCAGGTAACCCAAACTGACCAAAGGGATATTCCAAACCATTTGACAGCATACTCAGTATATAAAGTGTGAGAACAAAGGAGAAAGGGGGACATTTGGAGATATAGTGTTTGTGTTCGGAAGTTGTCATTACGTGTGATAAGGTCCTGCTCTCCTGGAGATGGCTAGACACCTGCTTGCGCATGGGAAGCAGTGAACCAATTCCTTGTTTTGTTTTGCTTGTGTGCACAGCTTTTGTTTTCCCTATTATACTGCTTTTATCTCAACCCACGGGTTTTCTAGCTTTTACCCTTCAGATTCCCTCCCCGATCCTGCTGGTGGTGGGGTGAATGAGTGGCTGCACGGGGCTCAGCTGCTGGTTGGGACTAAACCACAACAGTGCTCTTTATTAGTTATTGCATGCAATGGTTTGGGTTATCAGATTTAATCATGTGGAGCAGTGCAATCATGAGCTAAAGTTTTAGAAAGCTAATGCTCTCCTTTCTGTTTTTCAAAGAATAGCATTATTTTTTATCATGAGCAATATTTAACAATATTTATGGGTATTTGCTGGTACTTTGCATTGAAATAATTATATTGAAATAATTAAAAGTTGTCTGGTACAAGGAGAGATGCTGGACTATTTTCTTAATTCATAGAATTTGTTCACTGAGTTGCCTTACATGAATTTGGCAAGTAGCCGAAAGGTTGTTCTTGACCTGGTTCTGCCATTGTCTCCTGATATGTCTAAGAGTGATACCTGCTCATGCTTTCTGAAGAAAACTTAATTATTTTTTTTGTTATATCAGGAAGCAGTCTAACTATTGGGTAATTCTATGGCCAAAAAGATGAGAAAATCCACAAGGCAATCAAAACACCTGAGGTGTGTGCTTTTTCAATAGCCATTGCACTGCAGAAGCCCACAAAGAGAAGCCCCACTGCTTCTCAGAAGTGGATTTATGTTTCTCCATTGCACTGTGGGTTATTGTTTTCTGGCATTTATGCACTAGTGTAGTAAAGAGGAAGGAACATCCTGTAGATGAAGGGTATAGTGACAAACTGGCCTAATCAGAGGTTTGTGCACGTCTGAGACCAGATGTACATCTCACCTTCACAGCTATTTCCCAGTGTCTTGGTCACTCCAACAAACAGCTCTGGCACTGCCTTTTGGCAAAGAGGAACTAAATCAGCATCGTTCACCTTGGAACAGCCGCAAACTCCTTGACTCTCACATGTCTTTTTTTACTCTGAAATTAAGGAAGCAGGTCCCCTGGCAGTAGGAGACAGGCTGTGGTCAGTAACAGTATGCCATTCCCTCTCTCTGCCTTCATCTGCAATACATTTGGTGCTGTGAGCAGGGTGACCTTGCAAACAGTCCATTTGTTCATCATTCCACATTGTAGTCATGACACAGTGTTGTGATAGTTGTCCTACACATGCTTCTTCAAACCCAATGTTTCTGAGGTTGCTGTTTAAGTTAACAACTCACTGCTGCTGAAGAGAGTAATTTATATTCCTCCTTCTCATCTCCCTTGCTTCCATATATGAGCTTCTGCATCATAACTTATGCAACCGCTTGCTAGATTTATTTGTTAACCAATTTAACACATTAAATTCCAAAAGACAAATTCAACAAAATATTTTAGTAAAAAAAGTCAGCACATAGACATGTACAATGAGCATATTGTGGAAGTTAGGGCCACACAAGTAGCAAGAAAATAGTAAAGTGAGAAAAGAATGGGGAGAAATTACAAAAAGAGGAATGGACAGGAAAGGAGGAAGGGTGAAGAAATCCTTTACCTATCGAAATGGCAAGAGGTAATTAGAAACACCTCTTATCTAGGTGTACAGGTCATAACCAAAGCTGATCTGAACGCCAGTATTGCCACTCGTCCTTTCAGGTTAACATCAGACCCAGAGACACTAAACACTGCTGAACTGGGGCAGTAGTGGAGTAGAGAGAACTCAGCCAGAATCTCCACCTCCTGTGAAATCCACTGCCTTGGAATAGTCTTCTCCCTGGCTCAAGAGGAAAAGTAACACAACTTTTTTCATGCACTTGACAGAAACAAGGTCCTTCCTCCTGCATGTCCTCACATAGGGCATTTAATTGCTAGTGCAGTTGTCTTCCATCCCTCTCCCACCCATGTGGAGGAGAACAGAGCTGGGATGTGGATGGGATCATCACTTCCAACCAAGTGAAGGTCAGGAAAGGTTACACTAGAAATGGTGCTATGTCAGGAAGCAAGGAAGAAGGCAGTGTGATGCAGGTGAACGTCAAATCACTGTGTGTGAATGTCAGGGGAAGGCAGCTCTCTGCTGTCTGTAGCTCCTTCCATGGAGTCATGTCGGCATTTCAAAGCAATTTGAAAGCACAGTGTGGAGTGTAAAGTCATGATGGGGGCTCAACAGCATGGCCTTATGGAACTGGTCCAGTGAGACTCATGGATAACCTACTGAGCCACAGCTGAGACTGAAATCTGCTGGCAAGGCTGGGTATTCCCATGACACAATGCTTCAAAGGGTCTTTACAGTGTTATTACAGAAACTAGATGACTATTGAACATGGCAACAAGGGCATCACAGGGAAATACTGTGACTGATCTCATATCCTCTGTGGATACAGTGAAATAAGCCAGGTAGATCTTGCCTTTTCTTTCTGTAAATGTTTGTAATTCCCATTGTTCACTAAATAGTCAGGTTAATTGGACAAAAATATTTAAAGAATTAAAGAGTTAAATATTTAAAGTGTTGAACAGCAAGCACATAAACACTATGTGGTACTAGAACTGGGTGGTATTACAAAGAACATGTGAAATTAAGAAATCAGGGAAAAGCTGGGAAGCAGATGGAGAATCTAAAGACTGTTGAAAAAGCCCATATCTCCAGAAACGTGTGTAAACAACTAGGATACAAGAAAATAATTTCTTCAAGAAAACAAGGAAAACAAGAAAGGAAAATAAAATTGTGTGGTTATTTGTAAAACGATCTTCTGATCCTGTTGAGTTTTAGTTTCAGGTAACATGAAAACAAAATAGTTACCAGACAATGTAACTGAAGTCACAAATAATTAAATCCCAGCAATATGTGTTTTACAGGGAACAGTAAGAAGAAAATAAACTTTTGAAGACTTTGTAATATTACTGATTTAAATATACAACTGTAATGAGATTATTTCCATTAAATCCCTAATTGGAGATCAGACCTTAGAAGACTTGAATGAGTCAAAAATGAGAAGCCAATCAAAAGAGGAATTCTATTTACATCTAGAAGAACTGAAAGAATGGAACAAAACAGATAAGTCTAAAGACCAGGTGACAAGTTTTGGTGAAAGGATGGTGAAGGTAAAGAAAACATGGAGTGGGCTTTCAAGCTACATACAGAGAAAAAGTGCATTGAATTTTCAAAAATCATGTAGAATGGCTGCAAAACCACTAAAATACTCACAGCACATAAACACAAATTTTTGGATGTGGCCACCATAAACAGACACAATAAATAAATTTTTTTAAGAACATTCCAACACTTTCAAACCTTGCTTATTGACAAATAAAACATATGGATTATTAAGAGAGGACATGACACCACTAACATCCTCCACAGAAATTAGATTGTCCAGAAATAAGAGGATTTCAGCTCAGAGTATTTCATCAACTGTAAAAAAAAAAAAAAGAAACAACATCAATGAAGAGGACTTGTTTATGGGAACTGTTCAAGAGAAACCATGTCCCTTGACTGGAATGCTATATTAAACAGAAATTAAATGTATTAAATATAAAATGGACTTTGGTGCTCAAATGAATTTGAAATCTACAAATGGTTTGAAGAGAAAAATCTAGTGAAATAGAACACAGACAGTAAACCTTAATGCTCATCCTGGGAAGATAAATCCTAACAGGAGTATACATGAACAATATATAGAGAGGTAAAACCAAAAATCCTGGCAGACTAGTTATTGGAATTGTGTCAGAAACAGGATATCTATATTGAAGTGAAAACAACAGATTGTTGTTCTGTGAAAGAACTGATATGTACAAGAACAATGAAACATGAAAATAGGAATGGCAAGAAAAAACATACGAAAACTAATGTGTAGAAGTGGCAAAGGAACATCCAAATCATTATAAGCATCCAAATACTATAAACAACATTTTAAGTGAAATAACACAGGTATTGTTAATAATTTGGGCATTTTAAATGAAATGGATAAAGGAAAGAGATATGACACATGAAATGAAAATCTAGTCTGGTGATATGCATATAAACATGCATATATTATTTTCTCATTCAGGGAAAATATGTGTCAAAATTATCCAGAAAGAGAAATACTAGAAATTATGACTCCAAAGTCTGTAAATCAAACAAGCAACAGTGACATTTACTGGACATTGTGCCATGTCAAGGGCAGACAGTGAGCCACAGTATAACTACCTCAAGTTAAAAATGATATTATGGAAAACAGTGCCACAATTATGGAAAAAAAAAAAAATCACCCATCAAATTAAGAGAAAAAAAACACATGGGTAATAAAAAATGACATTTGATGCAGTGAAAATTTCAGGATTTATTCAACCCTAATCTGAAGATATATAAAACCCCAAAAGTCTCCAATTAATCTGCCAGAGCTATGCTAATTCACACTGTCAGTAGTGGGGAGATACCACCATTTGAAGAACCCAGCAATAAATGTTGTGAAGAATCATCCCGAGTCAAGCTTCTTCACAGATATTGCACACATTTAAGGTGTTTACTCAGACAATGCAGATCTCTTTCACCTGTACCAGTCAAGTAATAATGAACTAATATTTCCAAAGTTCACCTCCAGTGACATCTGTAATTGAGTTTAGACTGTGAATCCAACTTCTGTCCTCTCTGGTTAATAAAACATAGTCCTGGACAACTATAGACACTCATGTCTGTCACAGCCAGTACTTAATTCAGAGAACAAAAACTTTCTGCTTCACACATGTTGCAAGGAATAGACGAGAGATATACCCACTGTTTATCATCAACCCTTCCATTCCTGACTAAATTTATAGACAATCTAGGAATAAACATCTGCAAGGTCAATTGGGTGATGTGGAGACAATATATTTGAGACTACACAAACTTAAGTCATTTTGCTGAGTAGAAGCAGCTTTAATGGGTTTTTTTAGATGATTGCTGCCTATCAGTGCTTAAGAGCCAAATATCCACTCTCATCATCTGGAGAGGTCAGCTTCACCAGCAGGAGATAGTGAGGGCTTTCCTCACAGAGGTGCTGGAGGCAAGCTGAATGAATTAGAAGGATTTACATCCTTCCTGGCAGGACATACCCAAAATAGTTACGGGAAAATACTGTTTCATGACTAAGTCACTCATTTATCAATCCCACATTCTTTCTCCATATCTCTTTGGAATCTGCTTGAGCAGCAGGAAGTGTTCAGACAACACAGGTCCTAGAGGAGGTAATATTTTCATGATGCAAACTTTGTCTTCCCCTTCACTGTCTAGGATCGCCTAGTGTTTGGAAAAGGTCAGCTTATACATGATGAACAGGTTACTGAATCTGAACCTAAATGAAGGAGAGGTAGTGTTGATGGTAAGGGAAAAATCACTCTGAGAATCACGAAATCATAGAATGGTGGGGATTGGAAGGTACATTTAAAGGTCATCTCACACAGTTTCCTCTGGCTGAATATATACAGTTTGCTCTTTTTCAATTCATTCTGTGACTTTGTCCCTGCTGCGTTCCATGTTACCATAGCTCTACTGGTACTTTATAAGTCAACATTATGTACCAGAATGTAACTATTTTTGTACTCAAAGCAGTGGCTTCTATAGAAGTACAGACCAGCAAAAGTGACACCGATATTCATCCCTGATGCAAGACACATTTCCTTTATATTGGAAATTACAAGTATCAAGGCACAGATACCTTTCCAAAGCAAATTGAAACAAATAAATATCCAGTCAAAAGAAAATGTTACACACCTTATGTCACAGAAGAAACAATCCAGACATGACATAAGTTACTCATATGCTAGAAAGTCCTCAGTATAACAACAACAGTTGAATAGAATCACACATTTGAAAGCCAGTGCAAACTGCAAAATAATTTTGATTTCATGTAAATATAATACACTCTGTCTGCCTCCGGGTTACTTACACAAGGAATTGTGTAAATCATTAGTTACATTTCAATACAGTGAAGAGAGAGGCCCTCCCAAAACAGTAGGTGTTCATATTTTTTGTACTTCTCTCAAGAAAACAAAAAAGTATAAGAATAGGAGAGAGGTTTTTATTTCTTTCTCTGCATATATAAAATTAAATTTATTTATTTCTATGTGACTTAAAAATTTGTGTAGTGAAAAGTTTGTCACCCTTTATTACTTAATGTTTTACTTTCCAAATTATTTGGTTGATGGTTGACCAGCACAATCACATGTAGAACTACTAAAACAGTTGTTTAAAAGGAAGTTTATTTGCCTCCCCAGTATTTAAAAAAATATTTGCCTAAATATAAAGATACTATGACTTCCAACATTTAAGTAGCAAGTAAGGTATTCAGACTTTCTAGACAAGGAAGATAGTAGCTCAGTAATCCACTGAAATGCATATATCATTGCTAGGTGAAAAATATGGGAAAGAAAAGATAGTGAAGAAGCATATTTTGCATTCAGAAGCAAATACTTAATAGTGTTAAATTATCATTATTGGAAGAAAATTAGCAACGAGAGCAGAAGACTGTATTAAGAATTGCCTCATGTATATGATTGTATAATGTTCACCTTTTTCTCTGACACAAAATAGTAGTATCTTAGCCTTGACATATATTATTTCTATTAATGTAATAAAAATGGCTATAATGTTTTGCTTCTATTTTTCATGTATTCCCTACAATGAACCACTGGTGGGCAGCAAGTGCAGTGTGGTTGAGAGAAATTGCAGGATAAAAATGAAACTTTACCAATCAGAACAAAAACTTATGTAAAACAGAGAGATCTTGTTGTGGGGTAAGGAAGTTCTTACTCTCAGAAGCTCTGCTTCAAAATCTCCTCATACTGCTTTCTTAAATTCAGGCTGGCAACTGAAGTAATTCAGAAATCAGTATCACAAACAGGAAAAAAAGACACTGAAACAATAAAATTCAGAGTAAAATAGGAGGGATTTTAGTCACTTCAGATGGCACCTTCTATTTTAAAGGTATTTTCACAAATACCAAACTATTGCAACAGTGGTCTGAACTTTTTGTCACATCTTAAAAATTTAAAGCTGTGGGAGAAATCAGTAAAAAAAATTTAAAAGTTGTATGAATTCAAGGAAAAATAGCATATGACAAAATGCACTGGCATACCAGGCATTCCTCTCAAAAATGGTGGGGAAAAGTCATTTTAATGCTGAAGCGATGTATGACATCAGTTAACCATTTGTTTTGCATATTTAAAAGGAAATCTCCTGGAGCCCTGGGAGCTTTTACTTGCTCAACAAAAAGAGGTCCTGTATTTGAAAGGAACTGCTAGGCACCCAGCAATGTCCAAAGTCAACATTAGCAATTGCATTATCTAACTCATACTATAAATAGTTATTACTAAGTGTTAGTCCCTTTTAACTTATAGTTGCTGTTATTATTGTTGCTACTGATTTGGATAGAATTGCACTTGAAGGGAAAGTAGCTTTCCTGCTCTCATTCTTTTGCATTCTTGTTCCTCAGTTTAGTCATCAATGCTGATGTTCAGATGTTATATTTGTTAGCTTCTCCTACTACAATCTATTTTAACAAAAACCAAAAACCTTCCTGAGCCACATGCAGCAGAGTGTAACATGGATGTCATGTACCATATGACTACCTGTTAAACCTAAGGTACTCTTGCTGTTGATATGCTGATTCTGACTGTGTTTTCTTTAAAGGCATAAAACTCGGTCTCTACAATCTATTAGTGTCACTAACACAGGTTAATAGGTCAATACCTTTAAAAAGCACTCATAACCCAAATTTAAGCAAAAACCTGTTATGACAGTGTGATAATGGTCCCTTCTGCAGCTATTTCATTATGAATTTCTCTTTCACTCTCACTCTTCCATCCTTAGATCAGGTGCAAGGTAGAGAAACCTCTCAACTGCATGTTATAGATGAAGATATAGCTGTGTAGCCCTTTAAAAGAACCTCAGCAGGTTGAAGAGATGGACAGAGAACTGTCTGAAATTCAACAAAGGCAAATGCAGGGTCCTGCACCAGGGGAGGAACAACATCTTGTACCTGGACAGACTGGGGGCCAACCTGCTGGAAAATAGCTCTGAGGAGCCAGCAGTGTGCCCTGAGGGCCAAGAAGACCCATGGTAGTCTGGGATGCATTAGGAAGAGCATTTCCAGCAGGCCAAGGGAAGTGATCCTGCCCCTCTACCCAGCCCTAATAAGGCCAAATCTGGAGTGCTGGGCTCCTCAGGACAAGAGAGATATGGAGATCCTGGAATGGGCCCAGGGGAGGACAGCAAGATGACTAAGAGACTGGAGCATCTCTCTTACAAGGACAGGCTGAGGGATCTGGGCCTGTTCAGCCTTGAGGACTGACAACTGAGGGGGGACCTCATCAATGTCTAGTATGTATCTGAAAAGAGAGTGTCAAGAGGATGGATCTAGGTTTCTCTTGGTGGTGACAAGCAATGAGACAAGAGGCAATGGGCAGAAACTAATGCACAGTAAGTTCCACCTGAATACGAGGAATAACTTCTATACCGTGTGGGTGACTATGCCCTGGAACAGATTGCCCAGAGAGGTTGTGGAGTCTCCCTCACTGGAGATATTCAAGAACTGTCTGAATGCAATCCTGTGCCATGTGCTCTGGGATGACCCTGCTTGAGCAGGGACATTGGACCAGATGATCCACTGTGGTCCCTTCACACCTGACCCATAATTTTCCTTTGCTGTCTGGATATTTAACCATATCTCTATCTTCTGATCTCATGAAGCATTGTGAGAATTAGCTACAGTTGGTTAAAATCAGCGGAATTCAAGAGATGAAAGAGAGACAAATAGGCAGACAGTCACAAATCAAATCACCTAGGAAACTCAGAAAGCTTGAAAACAGGCATGTACCAAGAAAATTTTACAGTGGTGCAATGAATGTTTCCATTGTGGAAACTCAGGTGATGGGAAGGTCCTGCTAAATGCACTTTCTGGAAACTACTCATTCTTGGCTCTATCTGGTTCTCACAAAGCAAGATCCAATTCTAGGTCCGGCTCTTGTACTCAAGCAGGCAGGTTTTCTGGTTTCTCAAGAGTCGTAAAAATTCAAACCAATTCAAACCATGTCTTGTTCTACTGGAAGAGCTCCTGGCCATGAAGTACACAGTCTCTGAAGCTATGTGTTATTCAAACACTGCAAGTAAAATGTCATAGGAAAAGTTTTTTCTTAACCCTTGGAAGATTTCTGCTAAGTTCTCTCAGTCCACCTGTGCAGATAATTGAGGGATGAAAACTGCTTGAGGAAAAAGGCAAACTTTCAGGAAGAAAATGTGGGAAATGTAAATAGATGTTATTGTTATTCTCTGCCATAAATAGAAATGTTAGGAGGACTATGTGCTTAAAGCTGACATACATGAATATTTTTTGTGGGAGCAGTATAATTTTGAAACTTTCCCACCACGTGCACCCCATTTCCAGCTCATAACACACATGCCTGTTATTCAGGTTCTCTTCACAGACATAAGATTAGATCTCTTATGCAGACAAGGAGCTTTGGCCCAATTTTATTTGCTTTTTCTGAGTTCTTCGAGATGGTGCAGTTCCATGTCACTTTTTACAAGAGGGTAGGGGTCCACCCTACCTGAGTGCACATTCCCTTGTTCCCTCTATTTGTCTTAATTATGACAGTGTGGGTTATGACCTGCTTAGTCACAATGCATAGTTATACCATCCGAGTCATCCATATTAGCATGTTCTTGTCTGGTATAAGTTGTGTCTGATTCTAGTCTGACACAGAGAATAGCTTTCAGGCATAAATAAATAAAAAACAGTAAAGGAATAATAGTAGTTTGTAGTTGCATGATAGTGTGTTATTCTTCATTCTCAAGATATGAAAACCACATTTACAAACAATATGTAAAAATGGTGAAATGAAGCTATGCTTAGGTTTCTGGATTATATTTCAGGATACACAATACTATTCAATATACATTTGCATTGAGAAGAATAGAAGAAAAGAAAGGAAATATTTGAGAAAAAAAAGCAGCAAGTGGGGAAAAAAACACACAGTAAAAAAAGACCGTACAGGTGTAATTCAGAGAAGTTACTGACCAAGTGATAACCTTCTTCATAGCCTCCTAAAATTACCCCCTAAAAAGAGTTTGATAAGGAATTCAAAGAGTAATAATGCATTAATTCAAATGATCGGGTCAAAATAAGAAAGTTTTATGCTTAGCAATGTACATATACAACCCAAAAAGAATTTACACGATAAACAGACAAAACAAGTGTTGGATGCAATTGATACAAGTGGGATTTAAAACATGATGGTATCTAGTTGTAGATTTGCAAAAGTTGGGTAAAAGCATTATGCTATTCACAGTAAAAGACGGAATGCTTTACAATGCTATATTTGCTTCTCTCTTCATAAATCAAATCACAAGGCTAATATCCAAATAGCCTTCTAGGGCCTCAGAAACCAACATACTTTAAGACTGATGACCCATCTAGTCTTGAGTGGACCTCTGAACTGAAATCCCTCACTGTGATATTATTAACTGGACAATATAGGGTATTAATACATACTCCAAAACAGAAACAAATAAGCATTACCAAGTTCTGTCTCCTGCTATTGTTAAAACCATCATAAAAATTCCTTTATGTAGACTAATCAAGATATATCTTAAAATAGTACAAGTTTAACTACCCAGTTCTGCTACAGGGTGACTGTTTCTAACTTCTTAGGCACGAAACTTCTCTCTAGTTTGTAGCCGTATTGGTTCATTGACAGCTTATATACTCATTGGTCTTTTGTACATGACCCTTTTCCTTTCCTAGTGTTTATCTCCATTCCTTAATATGTTTATGCATAACAGTTATAACTCTTCCTTTTGCTAGACTACACATATCAAACTTAGCTTGGCTTCTGTTATGCTATGGGTACAACATTTTCCTGATCATAACTGTATATGTTTTAATGTCAATATGTTTTCTCTTGAACATGACCATCCAGAGTCAGAGTTCAAGGAGGGGTCCCATCTGTAGTCCTATATTTGTCTTTTACTGAAGAAATGGGTGGGGAGGAAACTTCTCAAGATACACTGCAGGGAAACTTTTACATGTGCATATCATGCTTGCAAGTTATTAATGTGATCAACTATTGCACTCATATATTTCTTTTCCTCTATTACTAACTGGTGAATTAAAAGTTTGTGGAAATTCTTCATATTATTACTCAGAAAGCATTAGTTCACTTTCTGTAATACTATTTCTTTCTATTTCCATTGCTTCCACTCTCAAGGCATTTGAGTTCTTCCTGTATGCCAATTTAATCATTCGTCATGTTGACAGCACCTCATACCATCAGCCTATTTTCTCATTTTAACATATTTTGTTTCCTAATAAAAGACTTCAGTAAGATCTGAGGTTAAAGAAATTCCCTCCATCTTCAAAGGTTCTTCTTTTTTATTCTCTGTATCTACTGTGGTGAATCAGTTCATCGTAAGTCTTCTCGAATACTTAGTTCTTGATGTCAGCATAAAGCTCTGGTGCCTTTCCTTTCATTTTGCCATATGTTTTCCTTTAAATAAGTGATTTTATCTTGCCAGTCCTTTAGGAAGCCTTCTTTAACTTCAGAGCTAAAAATTGTCTCACCTGTATTAGGTCAGTGACCTGATATATTTTCAAGGTTGCCATATTTCTATATAAATTTAGTAAAAGACTCTGCCTCTAGCTCTGATGGTTGTGAAGGAAAAAAAAATAACTGAATGCAGAAGCATCTGTCTGACTCTGAAATCTTGATATTAAATCTTTAGGACCTTAAGTTACTGTGCCCTTTTACTATAGTTAATGCTAGATAAGTATTTTGTTAGGATGATTAAAATGCCAACATTGTTACAGTGATAAAATAACCTCTGCTGAATGTGCGGAGAAGGGAGAGCACAGACTGTGTTGTGAAGGACTCATGCGTGGTGATCAGCCTGGTGCCACTTGTGTATGATGTTCAGAAGAATGTCAGCACCTCTTCCATCTCCTGATCCCTAGGAAAAAGCTAGAGGAAGGAAAAGCCACAGGGAATACTTTTCAGAGCTCACTGGTGTGTATTTGCCTACACAAATTTTCCTCAGATCGGCATTTTATGTGACATTCAGACCCAGAACAGTCATCACGGAATCATTTTTTACCACTTTTCTTTACAGTGAGATTGGAAATAGCCTCCTTTGAAAAATTCATGAGGCTCTGAGCCTATCTGTGTACGGCACTCATATCCTGAGCCATACTTATTGAGTAGGAGCAAGCTGCAGGAGCCTGGCAAAGTGCATACCATTGTTTTTCAACATCAGCGACTGGTGACATCTCAAATAGCTAGACTTTAGTTTGTGGACAAAACTTGGGATGGTATCACTGTTTTCATTGAGTCATCTCAGACTAAAGCCCCCA
The DNA here is from genome assembly GCA_035583185.1 of Anabacerthia variegaticeps. Classification (NCBI taxonomy): domain Eukaryota; kingdom Metazoa; phylum Chordata; class Aves; order Passeriformes; family Furnariidae; genus Anabacerthia; species Anabacerthia variegaticeps. The sequence goes on from JAWWEW010000078.1 coordinate 86,601,838, forward strand.
TGAACATATGGCCTGTAGAAGAGCTTTGGCTTTCTCTCCCATGATAAAAATATGAATCAGAACTACCTTTCCTATAGGAGAGAGATACATCTTGGAGCAGAAAAAGCCATTGCTTTTTGCATTTTCTTGAGGGTTTTTTGTTGGTTTTGGGTTTTGTTGTTGTTGTTTAGTTTTATTTTTGGTTTTGTTGGGAGGGTTGTTTGTTTTGGTTTTTTGTTTTTTTTTTTTTGTTTTGTTTTGGTTTTTTTTTTTATGACTGTTTTGGTGGGGTTTAAACGGAAAAAAAAAAATATATATATAAGGCAAAGTATTCACATACTTACCTAACTGTTTGAGTTGTTTTGCATCAACATTTCACTGTGGATGAAGAATCAAGCTTAAGAAATTGTGAATGTACTTAAACTTGGCATCAGCTGATAAAATTTCATTTAGTTGTGAATGTGTGTTTTTCCATTCTATTTTGTGAATGAATGCCAGCTGCAGAGAGCACAGTGGACCAAACTGAGATTATGACAACATGAGTACAAACACAGAATTGTTAATTTCTGTACCACATACAATTTCAATTGAGCAAAGTGCATTTTCCAGCAATTGAGCTTCGATACGCACAATTTTCTATAAGTAAATTAAATTGAAATTTTCTCATATATAATGAAACTATTTTATCATGATGTAAAATTTTATAGTAAGCCACTTCCAGCCCAATAATTCATTTCTCTCTAAAGATGCCTTTTTTTTAACTCACGTAACACCTACTTAAGTAATGTTCCCTAGCTTGGCAAAAGACTAATACCAAGAATATTTTGCACGAGATTTCTTATGATAATGAGATCTGAAAGTGACTAATTTAGAGACACACATAAACACTTCCAGTCTATTGTGAACTATCATATTACTGTATAGAGATTAAGAAAATTATATTGAATTTGCATTACAAGTGCAATCATGCATACCACAGCTTTTCCCTGCTGTTTTTCTGGGGTGTGAGAGAAGAGATATTACAACTTTTTTCTTGCTGATACCTGGCTAGACGTTTCTCTTTATTCCTGCTAACACTATTTTAAACCAAATCAGTGAAACATCTGAACTGGAATAATTCCACTTCCTCTTCAAGTCTGACTTCCGCATTAATACAGAAAGAAAAGATATATGTGCCCTATTTCAGATGTTATATTTTGATTGCATATTCCAGGACTTTGTACACAGACAGCAATGATGCATAAAGTCTTGTACAGTCTAATGAATCATAAAAAATACTGTTGCAACACAGAATCTTATGTACTTTTTACATTCAGTATTATTATTATTCAAGCTGCATACAGGGGAAGCACCTCAGATTGGGAATTAAGTTATTCTTTAGTTCCGTCTTAGCTAGTCTTATATGTCCTAATTACCTAAGGCTCACCTACACTAGAAAGGAATCCAGCACTGTGGGTGTAAACCTGCTGAACAAAAGAATCAGTGCTGAAGACACGACCTACATGCTGCATCCTACAGGTATTTTGGAGTAATTTCTTTAGATAAGCTCTGTCACTACTTAATATTAGTGGTTGCAACTCATGAGTAACACTCAGAATAGACCTTCTGGTTTAGTTTTATCCAAAATCTAGCCCATGTGTTTTGATACATGTGCCAAAGCATGGTAAGTGATTAGGATGTTGAAGATTCATTTCAGATCCACAATAAAGCTTTAGTTTGACATAATTTAAGTCATAAAAAGCCTTGAGGAAAAGCAAAGATGAGTGTAAAATGTATTCATAAAAAGATATGTGCACTTTTCTTATTACATCACAAGTAAGCTAAGAATTTTTTTCAGGAAATCAAGAATAAAATCTTTAAATACTTAAAAATTGATACATATTTTAAAAAAACCACTAAAATACTTATAATAAGCACATGATATGTTTGTTACTGAACATCTGAGATCTGAATCTCTGTTCTTCAAAAGTACTTTATAAGATTCAAATAAATATTTGCTCCTTAAGCAGAAGGAAAAATTGAGTTAATTTGAAGTATTCTAAGTTTATATATATACATATATATATATATATACTCCTAAAAAATAATCAGATGTTAGATGTCAGGTAAATTTAACCAGCTGAATCCTTACCTTGTTCCTCCTTAGTACTACTAAGAGTCTACATTAAGGAAAAAAATACACTGTTGAGAGTTGTTAATCGAATACTTAAACCTGACAGTGATAACCAGTTAAGCTGTAGCAAAGCAAATCTTACAGTTCATCTATGATCTCTGCTGATGAATTAATATATGATGTCACAAATTCTCCTCTCTAAACTGATATGTTTGTGTGTGTGTTGCCTTAAATTAGACTTCCATAATAAGCTTTCTTGCACTCTGTGCTAACAGTGGAACAGTTAGCAATGTGTCAAGGAAAACATTGCTAAAAGCACCTAACAGCCTAGTACATAAGGAGTACAATTCTGAAGACCGTAATACGTCATGAAGTTTTTAGATTCCCCACTATCCCTCTGTTTCTGTTGATACAATTTAAATCACAGAATAGCAGAGCTACAGAAGCCTCAGTGGGGAGAGGCCTCTGTGAGTCCCCAGCGCTTCTTCCTGCTTGAAACATGACTGACAATAGTGGAGCAGATCAGCCATAGCTCTGTACAGCGAAGTCTTGCAAACTGCTTAGGAGGGAGCCTTTATATTTGCTCAGGGTGCCCTGTCTTAGTGCTGCACTAGTTTCTGGGCTCCCTTTCATCCCACCCAAAGAGTTTTCTGTGTGCAGTGTGTGCCATCTCTGCCAGTGCTCTGCAGGGCTTGGTCTGACTACTTTTGCCTATTGTACAGTATCAATGGTATTGATTGAACCTTCACCTCCCCCTTAGTCATTCCTGATAGTGTATTGCCTACTCCATTGTTGCTTCCCTAAAGCTACAATTCTCTCTCTTACCTGAAAGGTTGTGTGGAAAATCCATTTAATTTTGTTACCTTCTATGAGATTATGAGATTTTATGCAGTTGTATCTACTACTGTAATAACTGAGCAGTGGCCAGGGTTCCAGAAGCATCCTTTAGAAACTTTAAGTAACTGACTATTACATCATATTGAAGAGGAGTCCTCAAACAAGTCATAATCTTTCCTATTAAAAAAAAAAATAAATAATAATAGACAAATTCAGTTTGTCTAGATTTAACTTCTAATGACTGTGACTATTTACACATTTTTCACAAAAGTTAAGGAATTGAAAACCATTCCTACATGCATGTCCCAAAGTTACCTCCCAGCTACATCTTTGAAATATCACAATAGATTAAGATTTTACTACTCCCATCATTTAAAGCATTATACACAGGTCTTGAGTCATTTCCTTCAGGTGTACAGGCTGTACCTTCCAAATCAACTATCTTTTCTAATATTCCTCTTTCTCTATGCTGTTGTTGAAAGTAAAAAGTTAATGGTTGCCGACATACCAATGGCTAATCTCAACATCCAAAAGGCATTATTAGATTGACAAAAAGTCAATTTAAAGACTTTAATTAAGTATTTATAAAACACATTCCTATCAGGAAAACAAAGGTGGCTTCCCCTTATTTCAACAGTAAAGTCACATTTTCGGTCAGGTGACAGGCAAAGGGATTTAAGCAGAGCTATCCAAGTACTGGTTTCTGGTCTGAATGGTCTACTAGTAAGATTTGTAAGAGTCTAGAAAGAAGCTTGTTTACAGATCGTTAAGAAATCACAGGGGCTTTTTGGCTTTACATCTACAAATTGCAGAAGTGCATACAATCAACTGTGAAAGACATTCCATTTCTCTGATATAAATGAAATAGCAAGAAGGAAAAAAAATACAACTTCTTCCTTTCCCACAAAAACTATAAGGCTTGATGCCAAAAGGCTGTAAGGACTTTATTGCTTAAATAATAACTGGCTGCAGGCATCTGGACTGTACAACATGTTTATTCTGATGCAAAGCCAACAACTTTTTTTTTTTTTTTTTTTTTTTCTGAAAGCTCGGAGAAACTCATCCTTCTCCTAATGAAGCGGTTAACTGCCCTCTGCCTAGAATAGTCATAAAATGCTAATTTACACAAGGTCATGAGAAAGCAGTAGAGTAGAGCCCTGTGGGCTTCCATGTAATACCAATAAGGACAATCCAGTCTTTTCCCTAAATCAAGAAGCCTCCTCCGTACTTGTCACTGAGCTTGATTTGTTCCAACACAGGCATGAGGTTTCCGGGTTTCTTCCTGACTGCAGCCTTACTAACATGTTTGCAGTGTCAAGAAAATGTTTACATCTTCATCCTTAATATCAAAGTATGAGGTTTATAAGCAATTTTTAAAACTCCAGTTTTAAAATACTTCCTTAAATAATTATGCCAACCAAGTATTTACCACTGATATCTTGTGGAGGATGTCTGCTCATAATTTAAACAGTCGCAGAAAACCTGTTATATATGACAAATTCATTTCAGCTTCACAACAAGATGGACCTCAGTTTACAGATAAAATTTAGCACTGTGCACTTACTTATTTTCTTTTAATACAAATCCTGTACTGATCCAGGAGAAAACAGGCACAGTAAGACTTTATTACTGGTTGGTTGTTGTTTTTTTTGTTTGCTTGTGGGTTTTTTGTTGTTGTTTTGTATTTTTTTTAAGTAGAAATCTACATAAACAAGGCTGACAATATTCAAGGTTAAGCACGTACCCTTTCAAGTCAGTTTGTGTTTCACTGGTTCTGCCTTTAGATGCCAGTCACAATGAACCTCTATCTTCTGCTTGTGCAGGGAACATCTTTCAGCACAAGGTGCTCATCAAAGTGAGTGACGTGGAGATCTTTACACAAGTGATTCAGTTGATTGAAACTTAAAGCCACTGTAAGTAGTGCAGCCACTGATCATACAGTTATTTCTGAAACAGCGGAGCAGTATTTTCCCTGTCCTAACGTGCTCATGCTGTGAAGAACCAAGCCTTTGAAGTCATAGCTTAGACATTTACACTATCCTGCCCTGTTATCTACATATCTAACCATCTTCATCCTAGGTTACAGCAACAGGGCTACAGCAAGTAGGCCAAGGCAAGTTATCTTTCCTCTTCACTCAGCAAATATTGCATGATCTAGAATATTGAGTCCAGTTTTGGGTTCAGAAAATAAAAGTGTTGATCAGTTGAAGTTGGTATGGCATGGGAACCACCAAGATGGTAAAGGCTGGAGCACTCTCCCTTAAAGAAAGGCCTGGGGCAACAGGTTTTGTTCAGTCTGGGGAACAGACAACTTTTAGGGGACTCAATGCTAACTCTAGCTCCACCACTTAAGAGCCAGACTTTCCTCAGTGGTGCATGCTGGGAGGATGAGAGTCAAAGGCATAAGCTGAAACAGGAGAGGTTCAGTGAAGCAGAGATTGTGCAAGCCTAGTCCTTGAACATTTCAAGGTTTATAAGACCAGATAAAGCACTGAGCTGCCCAGTCTGACCTCATAGCTGACTGCTTTGAGTGGGAGGTGGGACTAGAGCCCTCCTGAGGTACCTTTCTACCTGCATTGTCCTGTGAACCCATGATTGTGTGTTGTGACTCAGATTTAGGTTTTCACAGCTTCATCTTAATACCTCTTACCTGTAGAAAAGTAGAAAAATTATCCGTAAAGCTAGTCTAATCTATAATGGTCACAGCTACATTGTCCACAGAGGGTTTCCCCATCAGACTAAATTTGGTTTCTGAAAAAAAGTATCAACTGCTAAAGATGTAAGATGCTATATTCTATTTAATATTCAGATTTAATTCTGATTTTGACTAACTTTTCTAACACCAAATAACACTAAATTCCCGGTTTATATGTTAAAATTTGCATACAGAACTCAAACATCATCACAGATGGTGAATATGTTTTTGTGACCATTTGTAATGTGATAGTTTGTGGGTCACTCCACAATAAATGGGCATCTGGAATGGCCACTAAGGTTTGTCAAAACTATTACACATCTTCAAATGATGGTGACAATGGGTGGGTTAAAACTTAACCTCAGTAATAAGATCCATCCATAATTGGCAGAGACTGTAACAATACCCCAGCTGTGCCAAACCAAGAGTAAGAAACCTCTACAGTGCCAAAAGAAAAGCTTACTGAGGATCTTCTCTCAGACAAGGAAGTCCTGAATCAGGTAGGATGTGAAGGAAACTGAGTAGCTGCAGCAAAATAATCTCTCCATAAGTAAAAACTGGATAAGAGATATGACAAAGATAGGAGTATATAGTGAGTTTTCAGCATGGACAGAAGTCATTTGTGGAGTTCAAAAGGGTCAGTACAGGGACTATATTGATAAATCTGTTCAGGTTTGACATGGAGCAGAGGTAAGCCCCGATGTGACTCATGGTTTGCTGATGCCTGCTGTCTCATGGCAAGCAGGTGGCACTAGTCCTGTTTCCCCTCCTAGCAACTGACAGAAGACAGAATTCTGGCACCGGTCTTATGGTCTTATCCAGTAAGACTCTTAGGATACATCATGTAAAAGTACAAACAGTAGGAGATAAAAACAACCTCAAAGTCTTGCAGATCTGGACCAGAAGACAATAGTATGGAAAAGATTGTCAGGTACGTATGCTTCTGCACATTAATCTTTTAATGCATGCTTCTTTGCAGTATTGGCAACCTTTTTACTTCAGCTATGCATAATGGTTTCTGCTCGTAGTAAGTGCAAAAGAATAGACTCCGTGAACACAGAAACCTTTTAAAACAGCTCATTAGAAACAACAACAACAAAAAGAGTTCTCAGAGAACCAGAACTATAAGTCAAATCCTATCAAGCTAATAGAGAGAGATTGCAGAGGATAACTGCTTTTTGTGAAGACTGGAGAGATGTCTCCACTGTCTGATATGCTGGGACAGCAAAGAGAGAAATAACTAAAGATGGTAGCAGTAGCAAATGAGGTTGCAAGTAGTGAGCAAATTGGTTGAGGCGCAATAAAAGAATTTCTGTCAGCATTCTTATGCCATTTCCTTAGATGTCTTAAGTGAAGCCGTCCAAACCTCCCCTAGAGCAATACTGTGCCCTCACAGTACTGGGTTTCAGTGTTTTCCAACACAGTGAGGTCAGCAAGATTTTCAGACTCTGAGCACAACTATGCCAGGAGAACTCCTAGTGCAAACCTGACCCCAGAGATTTCATCAGCAATGAACGTCTGGGTTTTCTTTTTGTCTAAGCAACCACTCGAGCTGGATTATTCCATTTCCACAAATGTAGGGGAAAAAAAGGTCAGCAGCTTATTACATGCTATTAATGTTAAATAACAACAATGAAAAAGCCACACCTCATTTGTTAATATAATATCTTTTGTACACCTGTCACAATAATGGGAAACTGAAGGGCTTAATCTTTGATATCACATATTTACAAGCCTCGCAGATCAAACTCAAAGGGTATTTCAACTGTACTTTAGCTAGAGCTAGAAGTCTAGGCAGATAGCCCAGAGCATATTTAAAGCTGCCCTGCAGTCAGTGAGACACATGAAGTGAGTATACAATGTCAAAATACTGTAAAAATAAGTCAGCTAGAATATAATTGGCTTGGATCATAGGTCTACCAGGCTAAGACACCCAAGCCATTGGTAAATTACACAGACATTTTTACTTGATTCCCTGTTTTTTTCAGCTCTGAAGTGATAATTCTGGTGAAGATGATAAAGACTGTTGAGGAGATTTTATTTAATACAGATGGACATGTTAATGCAGAGTGATCTACCCATCCCTCCAATTAGCCTACTAGGTGCAGCTTGATGTAAAGCAGACACTGGAGCCCTGAGGACATGAAGCAAGACAGGGAGAGCAACATAGCTCAGCATGTTTTCAGGAAATCCAATTATTTGTCTGAAGCTTTGAATTCAAAAGTGGATTCAGAAAGTCCTAAAGCAATTATGATTTGCACTGAAAGAGACTGGCTAAAGCCAGCAGCTAAACACTTGTATTGTTTTTGGCTTGTGTGCTGCATTTATACAGTAAGGCCCTTTAGCACAATCACTTCAGCATGTAACTGAAATGAGTTTAGTTTTCAATAGGATTTTTGTTTCAAACAAGTTGATAAGAAACACACCAGTTTTCTTATTTTTAGTACAGACAGAAGGGCTCAGAAACAATCCTGGATTTCAAAATAATCACTCGAAAACTCTTAGGAGCTTTAAAGACAGTGTTGTGTTAAGTATCTTGCACAAGATGAACATTTGCCTGGGTGGGTACCCTCTAGTTAATCTACTAAGTGTGCTGTGGAAATACACCAACAAGATATGTAAATACTTTATGCTTGATAGTTACTTTGGTGAAAGAAAAAAAAAAAGGTAATGATATTCTATGCATATTTTAATGCTTTTATCACCACCAAGTAAAAATGTACCTATTAATTTGGATACTTATGTATGTTATATACATAGCTTATATATATTGCAACCTTAAACTGCTTTAATAATGGTATCAAGAGATACCTGAAATAATTCCAAAGGAACAGAGATATGGAAAAATTATCTTCTTAGATTCTACACATTTATCTCCTGAATAGATGTTGACCTTGAACGTATTTATGTAAAATCCCTGTTCTCATATTTTATGTGTGCATGAATTTATGTCTTCCCTTCACATTTTAGTGATGAACACTGTGTAATTGGTTTTCAAAAGTCACCAAATATAGCAAAAGAAGACCTACAAGGCATCAGTAACACTAGAAATTTTGTGGTTTACCTATATATACTTAATGCAGATATTGTATAATAGTTTTAGACTAACTTGTTTTAATTTCAGAATCTCTTTATAGTGGAAGAACAATGTGCATTTTTAGTCGTATTCTTCTAATTTTAAATCATTTATGTTATTCTCCTTGAAGATAAAAATCTATTCTGTAAGAAACACCCTCTTGAGATGTAGCTGCTCGGTATAAAGTTTTCTTTTTTAATTTGCAGTAAAAAATACCTCACAAGCAAAGTTGGCCCAAAACTGGATTCCAAGTTCACTGGAAGTTTCTTTTTAATTTAGTTTTGATCTGACCTGTGGTGACTGTTTCCAATGTCCGTAGCCCAGGCAGACTCTGCAGGAATCCAGGCAGGGTTCTCTTTGAACTCTGTCTTAAGTTTGCTAAAACCTCATTGAACCCAAGATGTTTTAAATGAAAGACTTCAGTCTGTATGAAGTAGCATTTTTTGACAAAACTTTGTTTCCTTTGATAATTTCTGAACACTTCTATTTACAACATGCTTTGATTGAAGACAGACTGTTATGATGAAATGACAGACGTTTCATAATTATTCCCTTCCAAAGTGTTTTGGATGCCAGCTTCATCATAATTCACAAACGGGTCAGTCTACTTCTCTTTGACTCTATGTTTTCAGTCACTTAATAAGAACCAATGTCTAATTGAGTAATCAGCTCAATGTATTTTAATAGACTTCTAAAACAAACTCACAAGGATAACCTGGTGGAGTTATAACTCCAGGAGGAGTTATCAGAAAAACTGAATCCTGGACAGTCTTGCTTGCTACTAATGCACGGGTTTTGGCCTACCACAAAAAAAAACCTCTAAGAATGCCTATATAAGCTTTTGTGATGCATCCTTGGGCTGCTTTTGGTGTTAGATCTCCAGTTCCAAGCAATAATCATCCTTTTCTACCATTTCAACAATTCCCTTGTCTTCTCTGATTATTACTTAGGCCTGTTGTTCATTGATATGAGGTTTGGTTTTTGTCAACATTGAATATCTGACACATAACCACCCCAATGTGCCAGAATAGTTACCCAGCTCTATCCCAGGTTGTTTTGATCATTACTGTGGAAAAAACAATGCTGTTAATCCTCTCCTTTGTATGTGAGTAGCTAACAACCAAGGTAACAGAAACTGTGTTGGAAAGTGCTCCAGGCACACCACCCCTCTGATTTAGCATCTCTGGGCAGCTGACCAGACTGGCTGAAGGATGGGATGATCCTGCTGTTAGTTAATTGTGCATATGTAAAAGTTAGAATCAGACTGTCAAGCCGCATAACTGCAATTAAGAAGCCAGTCTCCATATTCAGCAGTACTCATATGGGGTTTCTGAATTAGTAAACACTCTTGCAAGTTAGTTTACTTTCTGAAGTGTTTGCAGGAGGCAAAAAGCTGGTGTCACAAGTACGGCCAATTTTTTTTCCTATATCATCCTCAGTTAAAGAAACAACTCTTTCATTTTTTAAGGAAACAGTAAGGAAAAAAACACAGATTATAAAAACAATAATAAATATAAAAAATACAGGGATAATAAGTATTAAGTATATATAACACGGAATGCATTATGTTAGCTCAGCTTGTACCAAATGTGAATTTTATTCATAGAATACAGTACATCTTATTATGCTTCTGTCATTTAAAATTTTGCATACATACATACACACACACATACATATATACAAAGAAAACTCTTTTTTTAAAGCAATTTCAAAAAATTAAAATAATCCAAAATATCACTACAAATATCTACACATCATAAAGGTGCTTTATAGTTGCTTTAAAAATTAAATGTTCCGAGCCCTTTAGAATAGTAAAATATTGATTGTCAGACTGTGACATTAGAGAAGCAGAAGGATCACTGCTGTAGAAATTTCTCTTCGCCAGTTGGGACCACAAGTAAAGCTTGTTTTGGATAAAAGTATGTGATCAATATCCCTATTTTGATGACATTGTTCTATGAGGTTGCACCTTAATAATATTTGAGATAATGAAATTACTGGTCTGTCTTTCTAAAAAGAATACACAAACAGTGAGTATAATCCAGAAATCTGTACTGGTTGTTGCTTAATTCCCTGGTGGAATTTAAGACAGAGATGACCTGGTGGATTTTAAGACAGATGACCTATGAAGTCCAAAGTGGTTTGATTTGGTGTATCTAAGTGCCTGTCTCTGAACATTACATTAGATTTGTTCTTTGAAGACATTTGAGGTAGAAGTCTCTTTGGAAAACATGACAAAAAAGCATTACCAGGCTGTTCTCCATTAATAGTCTTACTGAGCTGCAGATTTGTTTCATTATGTAACGGCAAAGTTTTGTTTGGAGTTTGTTGTTTGCGGGTTCTTTTCCATATACCTTTCTAAGGTAGAGATACTCTTTAACATAAGAAAGGTTTTGAGGTTTATGGCACAATGGTGCTTTGGCATCATGAACCTGTAGCTGAAAGCAATTTTTGACTGTGATTTTGAAGTATTAAAGGCACTTTCAGAAACCAAACAGTCCTTTTGGTTTTTAAGAATTGGAATAAAGTTTATCTTGAATGCATTTTATTGCTCCTTTTCATATTCTGAATTTTAAGTGCACACCGTGGGTAACAATAACATAAAATTGTCTATGAATGGTTGTGAATAAATTTCTTGTGAAAATTTTATCCAGTGAATATGGTGTTGGACTGACCCCTTTGTGACCATATGGAAAAAAAAAGTATATCCACTGGTATGCATAATTCCGCCATTTACACTAAAATGGAGCCAAACCTTTACAAACCATGGTTTAATGTTTTTCTCAAGTTAGGTTTCAAATACTAGTAAAATCGACATTTTATGCACTTCCAGCATTTGCACATGCAGAAATGGCATCGTGTTGACATTAACCAAAACATTTAAAGGGCAAACCCCAGAAAAGCGCGCATGGCTTTATATTGCTGAGGAGGGCTGATGAGGAGGGGGCAGACCAACACCTGTTTTGTGGCGCCTTATGGAGAAGCTTCTGAGGAAGTCTGTGGCCTGTGATTCCTTTCAGTTTCCCTTCTTCAATCACTGCCATTGCTCACTGTTTCCCTACCCCCAGCTGCCTTGAAGCTCACCTTGAGTTTTAATTTCCCTGTGTCACTTATATCTTCATGATTCAATTTTAAAAGTTGTTTGTTCTCTCTTTTTTACCTGAAAACACCCTTTGTAAGTACAACTATAATCACAAAATAAGATTATGCTACAGGAAAACACCCAAAGAAAGTAGTTTGTGCATGAAAAAAGACTATTTCATTAAAAGGCTATTACATTTGTCCCAGCTTCCTGCTTTTGAAGTTAATTATGTCTACTGGCTGTGGCTCCAGTGAGAGCTATTCCAAGCTCCACCTCCTTAATAATTGCTTTGAGTGGCACATTGGGCTAGAATGATAAGGATCTTATATATTGTAACATCAGGGATGCCAAAGACTTGTGATATCCCTGAGTTCCATATCTGATTAAAGATGGGGAAAGAGGAGCCTAAGAACAAGACTCCAACTGATAACATTTTACCTCACGAGCTGCTAAACTCACTTACAGACACCGAGAGAAAGAAGAGTCTGTAGCACCTGGCCAAGTTATGGCTGAACACATTTAGAAAAAGAATGCAGCATACATTTTGGACCATATCAGTCTCAAGGCCTCAGTAGATTTATAATGGCTTTTCTCTGCTTTACCTGTGGGTTCAGGAAACTATTTCTCTCCTTAGCAGAAATTGGTTTATGAGGAGAAGAATTATTCATGGAAATTTCTGTCCACCTTCCCCTGCAAATTAGACAGCTCATTCACACAAAGTTTTACAGGTGTAGTAGTGGTAGTCATCTCCTGATAGGCAACAGGACACAACAGTCAGCTCATTGCTATGTTTTGACTGCCAGTCTCTGCTGAAGCAGTTTTCAGCTCACAATCCAGATTTCTCAAGTGAAAGCCATACTTACTCACTTAAAAAATTTGCTGGGGTAATTGTTCTTTCATCATATTAGTGGAAACTATTTTTGCAAAGACAAATCAACATCAGTGGAGTTGGAGGGAAAAAATTAATGACTCTAACCCACTGAGCAAAACACATATAGAAAGAAGACATCTGAGTTCTCATTTCTAATCCAACGATTCTTGAATTACACTGTACCCTGGAGATTGAAGTTACCTAGCCCCAGGGACAGTTAAATTGGACTCAGGTTCCAAAGTTCTGCAGATCTCCTGCATTACCCTCTGGATAAAAAGCTGTGTACCTTTTGTGCTAGTCCTTAGAGTTGTTCTGTCTGCCTTCCCTGTGGCAGACTGCATGACAAGGAAGAACAATCTGGATAGGACTCACCTTTCCCTCTTTTATGGGAACTTGCCAACTTCATAATACATTGAATCAGAATGCACAGAACATTGTTTAAACTCAATTCCCTCTGGGTTGGTGTTCCTTTATTTTCTTCCTT
>JAWWEW010000078.1:86614984-86667076 GCA_035583185.1 Anabacerthia variegaticeps
ACCCCCCCCCCACCTCCCCCCACCCCCCAAACAAAGATGCCTTTGATGATTTGTCCTTGAAAACATGCTGTTTCTTCACCGAATGTAGGCTTCATACAAAATGAAACACTTCTTTGGTTAGCTATTTCAATTAATTTTTGTTCATGTAGCTATATAACTTAAAATAAATTTTGATTCTTAATTTTTGCATTAGTGTATTAGGAATGAAGAATGGACCATTTTTTAGTGATTAGATTATTGTTCTTCTTGCCTCCCCGGATTTATACTAAGTAACATTTAGATGAAAACCATCACAGAATTCAAAAATGCACAAATATAGAATTACTGCACCGTTTTGTTAGCTAGACTGTGCTCTATTCCATGTGGTGGGGAAAAAAAAAAAAAGATTTTATTAAAACACTGGTGTATTTTAAAAATGGAATTATTTACTGCAGTTTGCATATTTCTGTTTGCCATGGAAAAAAAATTAAAAAAAAAAAAAATCAAGTGTTTTATGGGAATTTCAGAAGGACTTATCTTTTTTTCCTTCTCCATGGTATAAGTGGGTACTGGGCATCAATCTCTTTAAGTACCTCTGAAATCCTGCCTCATTCTTCACCCTCAGAAAATGCAAGCAAACTACTGTAGTTACAGTACGGAGAGATAAATGGTGATCACCTCTTCTAACACAACTGCAGTGGCAACTTGCCCCAGGAATTCTGGCTTGGGCTATGATTCTCTGAGCACCTCGCCCGAGATCAGGTATGATCAGGCTCATTGGCTACTCCAAAGTGATGTCACAACTGCCTGACAACAAACCTCACAGTTAGAATGATGGTGCACCCAAATCCTAAGTCTTCTAATATTTTTTAATGTTCTCAAGAGAATGTGATGATTGGTTGTTACAGCTTGATGTGCTATATGGACACTCAATAATATTTATCTCTGAATCCTTACAGTAATGCTAATAAGAGGGGAAGTCGCAGCAGTATTTTGCCTGTCGTATACCCTTTTGTTAGTTTGTTTCAGACTGTTAGTAAGGAGTGAAAAGGATTTTTATCTTTTTTAATTCATCAAGAGTTCAATTTCCAAACCACAAGTCCAAGGAGTCCAAAGCAAAGTGCTCAAACTGACTGCTCTGCTGCTGCTAAGTTATAACTTGATTTTCCCGTTGGCAGGTTGGGGTACTCTACTTTGCATATTTAACACATGCTTGCATTGCTGCTTTGTTGAACTCATCAGAGATGCCTCATGTCTCTTTCACATAGCAAAGACAAATTTTTTACGATCTGAGAAAGTCAAGCTGCTTTCCATGTTGCAGCTTTGCAAGTTTAAGGGGAAAACACCCTCCAGACCATGCCCTTCTAAGCATGCCAGAGGATGGTTGGTGTGGCATCCACAAACACCTGGCAGGCCCACACAGACCCTCCACAGAGCAATAATGTGCAAAGAAAGTTAATAACTGGAGGTCCTCACTCCCAAACAATATCTGGTTTTAATAATTTAAATAGGTGATTGTATGAAATCTTTTCTTTTTTTCTTTTTTTTTTTTCAGTTTTTGGCTTTTTTGGCTGGGAAATTTTACTTAAAAGTTCACTGAAATAAGTTAAATGTAAAATGCATTAAAAGCACTGTTTGTTTCAACATATGGCTCCATTGCTAGAGTACTATTGCACTGTTATCTCCAGGTATTTATTTGCTTATACCACATCTGATATTGAGATATGTGGTAAGACATATGATGCCTGGCTTTGCTTCATGGTTTGCACAGATTTATAATGGAGAATTATTTAGCTCTACAGCGTTTGAAACACATTTGTTACATTAACAAATAAAAACCATGCAATTTGATTTGGTAAATGTGCATCATATCTTGTGTTTGTGATCAGTGGGTTGCAACATCTTAGAAAAGCCATGTTTGGACATAGTGGTCGAATAGATCTGTCTTATGGCTAGGTCTTGAGATTCTAAGTTTCCCTTTATTCTGGCAGAAATTGAGTTGCTGAAGATTTATCTATATTCTGGTATAAATGACAGGACACCTTTTATTTTAAAGGAGACCTCTTCTTTAAAGCAAAAAGTGCTCTGTCCGTGGTGAGATAATACCCAGTATAAATAAAGGTTGTACAATTTCATCCCACATAAGGAGTGCACAATTTGCAATGTGCAATCCTTGTTATTGGATGGCTTTAAAAGGTTAGCTGCATTACTCATTACAGGGCATTTCTAGCTTACGGGTTATTTGTAAGATATTGTGGTTTCTCATTGAAATGCTGGCAATGGCAAAAAAAAAGCTCGAAGATTTTGACCTCCCAATGTTACATGCTAAAGGACCATCAAGACTGAACAATACCAACAGCCAAGGGTACATTAAACTAAGCAGACTTTTTCATCTCCTTCCAATTTAGTTTTAATTTAGCTTTTAATAAAATGCATTCCTGTTAGCCATCACTTCACCCTATTATCTGTACAGCTTCAAATGACTGCCTTTTAGAGCTATGAATAGGCAAAGTAAAAATCTATAGTTACATTAGTTGCAGGTTATTGGTCAATAAGTGTTCATTAAACACTACACTTATTCTTTTTAATTTACAGTGTTATTTGTTTTCTTATTTCATTGGCTTTGATAGGTCTTTTAAGACTTATTTTTTCTAAAAGTATCAGTTTCTCTGACAGTAGAGCACGGCCAAGCTCTGCTACATACAGTTAAAGCTCTCAATTCCTACTCACTCTCTTGAAACTTATGATGATTGTTTGCTCAAAATATATGTAGATAAAAATTAATTTGAAGCTCAGAAGAATTTTGGTTCCTGATTTATTTTAACCAGGATCATTTAGGTTTGTTTTTTTTTTTTCCTATGTCAATAGATCACAGAAAAGCCGAAAGAAAGTATATTAGTATTTATGGTGGGGAAAAAATAAAAGGTATTTCACAGAAATGTTAAGCTTAAATGTAATATTTTGATCTTTTAACTCTGAAAAAAACCTCAGCAATATAATTCAATGTTTGAGTTCACAGCAATTGGCTTAAAATTTATATTAATTTACAATGTGACAAATACAGAAGTCTAGTCCTAGTAAATGCCTCACAAAACTCTTCCCAAAGACAGTGACTACCAAAATTACATTAGTTTTAATTTTAAATGTAGTTAAAACAAATGGGAAAAGTGTGGGAAAAAAACCCAAAAAGAAAGCAAAACCAGAACAACAAAAAAAAACCACTTCACAGTAAAATTTAAGCTTGAGGGCATATTAAGTTGCAAGGAATAAACTTATCTTCAATAAAAAGGATTTTCAATCTGATGATAGATAATAAAGATGCAGTTCTTTTAGAGCTACACATATTTAATTCACATTCAGTTTGTGTGAAGAAACTTGCTGATTTTCTGAAACTAGATTTTATATTAGAAAGAGAGAGAGAGGATGCTTTCTTCTGTCGCTGTCAAGAAATGCATCTTACTGTATTCAAACACTGACAAAACCAACAGCAACAAAATCATGATGTTTGTATAAAAACCAAAGATTTGTGGTTTTCTGCCCAGGAAACTAGACTGTAATCTTAAAAAAAAAAAAAAAAAAAAAAAAAAAAGGTAGGTGCCAAGTACTTAATGGACCTAATGGACCTACAGGAGAAGAAACCCCAAACAAATCTGCTTGAAATTGCAAATGGATCATCAGCAACATACAATGAAAAGTTGTCAAGGACTGTTAGGGTAGCGGTCTTGATCTGTCACAGCAAGGTGCTCATCAGTTTAAGCAAACATTTCTATATTAAACCAGCTCTGCACTCACTGATGGAAATGTTTTCTGTTATATTTTATCTAGAATATGTCTGAGTTTTACCGCTGTTGAAACAAAATTTTCAACTGCATTATGCCTTTCTAAACGGGGTCCTGGTCCAAGGACTGATATTGCTTAACTAAAACAGGAAAGAAATTAACAAAGTAGTCTTGTAGTAGTCTTCAAATGTCAAGAATATTGTGATAGTATTACTGAAAGAAAACAAGAAGATTGGAACATTCCATGCAGAAACATGTTTTGAGCAAGTGGATATGTCATCTGATTGTCCAGAATCTACTCCAATTAATAGATTTTTACATCACTCTTTGCATGCCTTGATTTTAATTTCATGTAATGATTTCTTACTCATTCAATACAAATAGAGAAGTAGAAAAGAGTATGCCAGATTCAGAGCAGGTCAGTTCATGAATATTTGACAAATTGTTTTTATTTGATATGATCTATGCAGGATCATTTCTATTCCCAATGTTGATTGTTGGGTTTTTTTTCCCAGATCTGAGTAAGAACAGTTATTTATAATAGTAATATGATATTTCCCTTCTAGCCTCATTCTAGTCAACCTACTCATTCCTTCCGAACAGAACAGATGACCTGTGCTTGTGGATATAACCACAGTGTTTCCCAAGTCAGACTGAAATGTGTGTTTTCTGCCTTTTCTTCATTGTCCCAGTATCAGCTTTAACAGAACAATCAATAATACGTTAAATTTCTTAAGGAATAAGTAGTGTGGTTCAGTGAATAAGTAAGATTTTTTTCAACTAAAAAACGTAAATATTATAAAATATTATAATATATTTGAGGGGGATGTTATCATGAATGAGAGGTTTCAGTTGCTTAAACAATCACCATCAAAGGTATTGTCAAAAAGCAGGGTTTAACATCAATTTGTGAAAGCACAGCTTCACAGAGTTCAATGGCAAGATTCACTCTCTTACTTACTACATGGATGAAACATAGAAAGGAAAATTGGATTAGAATCAATTTAGAATGATTCACATAGAGACAAGAGATGCTAAGGGAGAAGGGTGCAAAAGATAGGGGTGCAAAAAGATAAAGATACAAAAAGGTATAGTAGTACTTAGTCATTGATTAATATTTATAATCTGATTCTATAACACTAACTACAGTTGTAAAAATTACTTAACAACACATTCAATACATTTATGCCATAATCTGCTCACACACACAGAGGCAAAGAAATATATACATCTATATCTACACATGTAAAGGTACCTGTCAAAAATGCTCAGGTTTAGTGAAATAGGCCAAATTCCTTTTTATTTCTCAACAGGCATAGTTTGCATCTTGATGAATGAGTGTGGACAGGGGATATCAAACTAGATGTCATCATCAGTGACTGTCTTTTGAGTACTGCAAACTTGAAGAGAGGAGGATGTGCCACAACACGTGTTTAATGGAAAAACCATCAATTGTTAAAGCAATGTGATAAAATTCTGTGGTTTTACCATGGTCTCGTGGCTATGTTGTAGGAATGTAGCCTGGGAAAAGTCATGAGGTAGTTTGTTCTTCCAGGAGCTGTCCACCGTTCATGGCTGAACTTACTGCCAGAAGAATGTGATTAGACAATCGTTGTTTGCAATTAACAGGAGCTCTCCACAGATCATTATGGGGAACTATGAACTTTTAGAGTGTCATGAGTGACACTTGCTGAGGAATAGTCACACTCTGTGAAGATAAAACCTCAACCAAGTAAAAGTGTTCATTCATTTTATTTTGTAATTGCTACAGTGAGTAATAGTCCTTTGAGGCTTATCTATGAAATAAGTATAAGAAAAGTATTTTTCACTCTTCTCAGCCTTGCTGTTAGGAAATTCTCATTTTATTTTAAGAGTCAGGTATTTTCGCTCTGTGAAACATAATTTTATTTTTTATAATATTCTTGATTCTAGTTTCAACAATTTCAGAAATTCTTTGACTCTTTCAATGGTGTAATTCAATCTGTTGTAATTTTTTTTAATCAAATATTTCCAACTATCAAGTTGTGCCCATGCCAGCTAACAGGTGATGGCTCAAGCTACTATTGAAGATAGTTCTGAGGGACACCTCAGTCTTAGAAGTCAAAAAAAGTTGTTGATTACTCCAGCACAAAACTGAATGGCCTCAAAAAAGGCCAAAAATAAGATGCAAAGGCTTAATTTAGACATAATTAGACATAATTTAAAATCTCTACATGTCAAAATGTCTGACCTACAATGCTACTGACTAATTAAATTACTCAGGAGTGTGTTCTTAGCATTATTCATTTCTACTAGTAGAAAAATAGAACATGTGATATTTTAAAAAATACATTAAGTTACAGGAAAACACATCTCAGAAGGAAATTATATAAACCTTTATTTTGCTATGACAGAGTCTGAAGAAAAAAGAAAACAGTTTTTGAAGGAACATTATGATTTTTTTTGAGATGGTGGAACCCCTACTTCCCCTTCCCCTTCCTTTCTCTTCCCCTTACTAGCTTACAACTAAAAAAAAAAAAAAAAAACAAACCAAAAAAGAGTTTGATACATTCTGTATTTGAAGTCATGAAGATTGTTTTCCTCTGCTTCAGCCTGCCTTTTACAAAAATGGCCAGTGTTAACCTATGGTGGATCTTGCAATATCAGTTTTGTTTTGCTTTTTTCTCAAGCCCAGTTGAGGCCTGGATTTGGTGGGGGGGGGGGCGGGGGGAAGGGGAAGGGCGGCCGGGAAATGAAAGTCAATTTTAAATATGTGTGCAAAAATGGCTTGTAGTCTTTCCAGAAAGCCAGATTTTTAAAAGCCAGAATAGCACCAAAATATTTGCTGTAAATTTCCCTTTAGCATCCAGGCAATTAGCTCATTTTTCTTTTATCTTCCATAAGCTCAGTACTCTTTGATGTTTTCAAAACTGTCAGAGAAGTGGCCTTTGATGTCTTCAAATCAAATCTAGATATCCATCTGGAAGATACATTTTAGATAAGTACACGTTATTCAGCTCTGTGCAAGGATAACCAGGTGAAATTCTACAGCCCATGTTTCAAAGGTAGTCAACTAGATTAGCTAATGGTTTTCTTGCCATTACATTTTATGAAGCTATAAAAATGAAGCACTATGAATCTTTATACAGACCCTCAGAAGAGGATCATAAAAAGAAGCATGAGAGAAAGCAGATATGGTTACAGAATGATGAATTTTAGACCGTGATAGTATGTAGAAGAGTGGGGAAATATCAGAAAGTTCAGAGGTGGACAAGTTTTTATGCAAAAATTGTCCATTGTGGAGGGAGCTATAGAGCTTCCATTATGCAGTTATTCCTACTGGGAGTAGCAACATAAAGTAGAATAAAAGATGCCCAAAAGAAGCATAACTAATGAACAATCAATATCTGAGCATGGCAGAGTTAAGTCTACCTTTTCTGCTGCCTATATTCTTGACTGGGCAAGTTACTATATTCCATATCATTCTTATAAAATGTCTCCAGCAGCACTTTACAAATCTGAAAGTATGAGTATAAAGCTTGCATCAAGTCACAGTATATCTGTCTCTTTGACTGGATAATGATTTTGGAATTTGTTTTCTGATCTGCTTTTTCATTGTACAATCTGTACAGTATCAGTAGTCCCATTTTTAGAGGCAAAAGACCTTCAACTTCTAAACAGTCACCATTTATACACCATTTATACCTGAGTCAACATTAGTGTACTCTGTCACATCATGTCACAAATGTTCATGCTAAATATTTTGCCACTGTTGCTCCTAAATATTTTTAAAGTAATTTCTCATCTATGCCTTTTTTCTTTTTTTTTTTAAATATGCCTTTTTCCAAAAGATAGATGAGTAGGATTTTAAAAGGTGTTTTATTTGAATAGATCCATGCAATCTTGTGATTTACATTGCTTAGTGAGACTTTTTCCATTACTTGACAAAGATGCAAGTTCTCAGAACACATTGATATTTCATCCTTTCTTCCACTCCGTCTTTTTTCTCTTGTTGTCATTAAATTTCTCTATCAGAATTTATTGGTTTTGTGCTGGGGGGTTTTGAGTTCTTTTCCCTCATGGTAACGTATTCTGTGTAAGAATGCTAATGTATGTTTCTGTGCATTACTTTTTGAAGAAAAAGAGAGTATTTCCACTGGCTAATCTAAACTAGATCAAGTTTCCTAAAAGCTGAATCAAATAGTTCATAAACAAAGGATCTAGTGACTATACTACCTCAATTCCTTTTTGCATTTGCTTACTGTTCTCATTGTTCTTTTGAGCCAAATAAAACAGCTGAAGTTATATTAAACAGTTTCATTTTCAGTCTGGGCTCTTTCTAGCCAGAACCCTATCTAAGAATGGATTATACATACTTGTTCTAATGTGCAAACTGATCAACTCTTCCCATTCCATTATACTAACAAACCTTTTATTTCCCACTCAGATGCTCGGGTCTTTGGACATTTCAAAGACCTTTCCTCGGGTCTTCTAGTACTAGTAACTCTAGGACAGTCTTATTGAAAAGAGAGAAAATAAACTTCTAAGTGTGTTTACATTAGCATGTACATTTACATGCCAATATACATATATATACCACCACTTAGATCATATGCAAAATCAAACCAAATGTCTGCTATAAAACATGCCTGTATGACTATGGCCTTCAAGTACTTTCTTATATGTATATTTATTCACCTGTCATTACTCTGTAATTAATTGATTGTAACTAAGCAGAGTTTAATTGTCTTCATGTTGGGAATAAGCACTGGACACTACATCAACATTTCAGAGAAAAGTTAGTCATACCGTAAGTGCAAATACTTAAACGTTTGCACACAAAAGCTTATGCAACTTGGTGAGTGCAACACAAGCTGCAAGTGCATACAAATGGAAAGACATGTTTTTTGAATAATGTTTTTAAATGTGTTGCCCACCATACACAGATTGCCACAGATTTATTAAATATTCAAATCTTAATAGATTTCTAAAAAAAGTTTTAAATTACTAAAATTCTTCTCTAGGATTAAAAAAGAGAGTCTTGCTCAGTATTTGTACTGACATTCTGATCTCTCTTAACATACTTATACCTGCAATTGTGAAGCCCTTTACAGAGCCCTATAGTCTCAATATAACTTCATTCTAATTCTGACTTTTAGTCATGTAATCAGACAAGAAACTATTATTTTTACAGGGATTCTTATTTAATCCACTGAACCAAAATGATGTCCAGCAAAGTAGCTTTTATTAATGCTGAGATATGAAAAGCCCCTTTGTGAGAAGCATTCTGGCACTCACAGGCCTCTCTGAAAGAGGCTGCTGTGTACATCCCTTTTGAAACTTTTCTCTTAATTTTTTCCCTGTTTCCCCTGAATTAAGCCACCATATCTCAGGTCATAGCAAAGGCAGCAGCAGGCCAGAGCTAAGGCTGCTCATGCTGTTGCACATTGAAGAGAGAGTGTTGACCGCTGTGAGAATCATAAACCTCTCAGTTTGATGATCAACTGAGCAGTAAATTAATTAATCATCATTTTATGCCTCATCAAGCACTTTGCTGAGGCTCTCAACAGGGGCCAGCTCAATTAGCCAATGGGAAGCAGACTGTTTTGTTTAGCTGGGTGAGTCTTCCATAAACAGAGGAAGCTTTGACAAGCTAATAAATATGTCATCTGTCTGTGTCACTAGCTGCAATGTGGCTCCACCTGTAAAGTTGTGGGATTATGCTTGGTATGTTGGATAGCAACTTGAATGAGAATAAGTTATCCTAACTCCTCCTCAAACAAAGCACTTCTCGTAGTTTATCAGGATCCCTAGCCAGTGAATTTAGGCTTGATTTTTAAGAATCACATACTTCTTTTTTGATTACTTAATCAGATATTTATATGCTTTAACAACAGACTCTTGTGTTTGGCATAGTAAAACCAGCCAGATGCATTTATAACTTTAAAATGTTTCTTTCTTTTTTTTTTTTTTCTATTCCCTAGAGAAAAAGAAATGCCCACTCCTTACAATAATGCTGGTGCTAACAAGCTTCTCAAGGTAAAAGCTTTTGATTAAGTGGCAGTAATGTTTCTGTCAAAACAGACGGGTTTGAAAAGTCCCTGGATCAAATCCTGTGGTTCCACTGAAGTTACTGGAGTTGCATCAATCTAACTGCAGCCAGAATTCAGCTCCTGTCACATTAAACATTTCATCATTCAGAATGGAAAACAGAAATCTGCATTTAGAAGTTTCAGCCTTGAACCAAATCACTGACTGTTGCAAATTTGTGCCATTGACTTTCATGTACCTTTACGGCCATAAGGACCCATTATGAGCTTCTAATCTGATTTTCTGCATAACACTGTGCATAACCACTGGCTGAACAAGAGACAATCACTAACATAATCAGTATTTGCTGAAAGGTTTCAGGTGATGGAAAATGCAGCACTCCTATAATTATCATCACTGGTAAAAATGTACATTTTATTTTGGATTTTCTGCCTTCAAATTAAAAATGTTTCATTTTCCTAAATCTTATTTCAGGGGAAGGAGCCCTAGATTTCTTTTGACACAGATCTCAACAGAAACACTTCCCCCGAATTTTTTACACTCTCTCCTCACTTGAGAAAACAAACAGTGCTCTTGGCAGACTGAATAGCATTTTCAGTCACTCAGCATCTGAGAGCCTTGTGCTGTCACACTGATGTGTTGCCAGATATGGACAGTACCACCTTCTCCCTCCTTGTTCCTGGACAAACATACTCTAGCTCTCATGAGATCCACATTATTTTTCTATGATTTTAGGAATTTTATTCCACTCTTCTGCTTTTGGCCTGCTGAGGCTGACCAGAGTGGTGAGTTGCTAACACTTTCATAGAGTGATGTTTGAGGGGCAGAAGTGATGAATAGATGACTAGTTAGGAAATGTGTCTACAGAGCCCTTGTATGACTAAAGTGTCAAGGCACAGGATGATTCTTGGTCCAATGTAGAAAGTTTCCCCAAAAGAAACTGTAGAAACAGTTTTCATTTCCCAAAAATAAGGCATGGAAACCGCAGCAACATTGATAAGTCTTGACTCCAGGATCTCCTCAAGGATCCACACAGGCTAGAAAGACCATTTGCTACACATGCCATGTCAACCAGTAGGAATGGTAGCAGCTTGACTGGAAATAAAGGCTTAAGTATTGGAAACTAATTTATAAATCACAGCCAGCCTTAACATTTTCCCCTAGAGTTAGATCATCATATGAAGGAGTGCAAGTGATACTTACATATGACTCAGTTTAGTCACTATGAGGATTCTGTCAGTCCCATCCTCTCATCTAAGAATGGTTTGGTTTTTCCTGACATCGTTAATCAAAATATTTAGAACTCATACTGATTCTTCATAGGTATAACTCCACCAATCTTTGTATCATGTACACACTTTCTTAGCATTGTGTTCTATAACCCTACCAAGCCCTTGCAAAAGATAGTGTAACAGAAATCTCTGCATTCCCTTGTAAATGACTGAATGCAATGATGACTCCTTTTAGCTGTTCTTTTTTAAAGTCACTCTGGTTTTAATCCATTTACTTTTCTGCAATGATTTCACACAGGGCTAACTTTTGGCTATGTGAAGGGACGTGTTCAAGGCTTCCAACTATAACATATAATAAAAAAAATAAAAAAAAAAAAAAGAAAGGAAAAGAACAACAACAAGCAAACAAAGCAAGCAAAAAAACCCCAAACAAACCAAAAAAAAACCCCCACCAAACCCTAAATGAGCTCTTCTGCTCAGTACAGGTAGACATCCTGAATCATGCCTTTTCCCAGACAAAGGGAAAAGAAAAAGTCATTGGAATTGGGGACTGGTGGAAAGAAGGAAAGTAGAAAGCTGCTATTTACACAGCTTCAGGGATAGTGAGTGCCTTCTGGAATAGTGAAATTAGCCTTGGGATAAATGGGAACTTCTTAGGAATGGTGAGGAAAGAAAATGGCACACAGTGATTTTCCACAAAAGACCCAGCCATATAACACCTGGCCTAGAGAAGCAAGAATTAATCCACCCCTTATCAGGATGGTGAGCCCCACATACAACTGCACAGGTACACCTACAGAGGCTTTTCTCTATGCAGAATTCTAGTTCCACTGAAAAGTAATGTCAATTTTATTTGACTAGGCTACTTTCAAAAGATTGGACTGATCATCACCATGTTTTCAGTACTTGGAGATGTGGCTTCATGGTTAGTTTTGAAGCAAGTTTCTCACAGAATTCATGCATGGGAATTAATAATTTTGTTACCATGTATGTCCATGAGCAGGAATATTTGAATTCCCTTATATTTTTTGTTGTACTCCTGTAAGCAAATGTAACTGTACATGCACTCTTCAAAATTTTGCTCCAGTTGCCTAGGTAAATGGGCATCAGTCTATTTATTTCTCACAAAACATCTTAAAATATATAGTTATTTCAAAGGATAAGAGAGTGCTAAATTATGTGGCAATAAATTTCATAAGCTAAAAATAATAAGTTTGTTTTCCTGATATTCATGACACTATTTTTTTCTCCTGACTATTCAGATGAATGGCTGATATTTCTTCCAAACACAGCAATTTTGCCTTGCAAGGGTTGGTGTGAACACTAGTTTCTGCTTCAGGTCATGTGGGTTCAAAGCTCTAGAGTTTCACTTTGAATTTGATGATTGCTTACTGAGAACCATTTGTCTTCACTTGCATAAATCAACCTACATTCAGCAAGAATAGGCCATGCTTTTGTCAATGCTTAGGAAGTGAGTGAGCATGCACTTTGCAGAGTGGTCCTCAAAACAATTACTTTGAAAATACCTACGTTTCTAGCCTGCATATCTCTCACACCTGTGTTTCAATGTCTTTTGAGAACAGAAGGGATTTTTTTTTCAAACCTATGATTTAAAAAGAAACTCAACCTGAAATGAGTTTCTAGTGCACTCACATGGACCCTGATCAGGTTCTTATTAGAGTCTGATCAGAGGCTTTCAGCAGCCTCAGGAAACACTAGACCCTGGGGCATTAGTTGCAATGTGTTATTACAAAACCAAGTAGAGACCAATTACATAAAGGAAGAACTTTTCCCCATTTTACCTTCACTTTCCTCTTCTAGAAACCTCTGCATGCCACTAGTCTTAAATCATGCGTAAATCTGAATTGCTTTGGCTCATTTTTCCACTCTGCTTTTGCGGATAAATTTCAGTGATAATTTTTCTTTGTTCACAATACAAAATTTGCTCTGCCTTGTTCTATTTTACAATAATCATTCTTACAGATACTTTGAAGTGAACAACTCAGAATAATCATAAATCTCACTGTCATACAGACATATGTGAACTTTCTTTTGAAAGCTTCTTTATTACTCATCTATTCTGTCTGAGATTACCCCAACCCCATACTTTTCACCCTTTATCCCTTTTATGAAGGGCAAAAACTCCAAATATTTGACAAACTCTAGTCACAACTAAATTACATTTAGACTAATTTTATCACATGAATTCTATCCCTTTTGTTTTTCTGCAAGCATAATACTGGAATGTCTCAGATGAGTTTATAGGCAGTCCCTTTATGCATCCAAAGTGTAACACTGGAATGAAGAAATATATAGCACAAAGAAACTTCTCTTAAGAGCATTGGGAATATGACTATGCTGGTGATTAAACAACAAGATCTAATCTGGTTTCAGGCCTACAGCTGAAAATCATCTTTCGTAGAAGTGTGCCTGCCAAGGTTATTGTAAAATTATCCCAGGCACCAAAGTGATGAATAGTCCCAGCATTTGCTGTGATATGGATGCCATCCCTGTGGGGCTTCACCAAGTGGGATTTTTCATGTGGACAGACTCACATGGAGGACAGATGGGAAAGAAAACAAAATTAGTTGGTCTGCACTAGAGCAAAAATCCATCTTTCCTTTGCTACCCAGATTGTGCACTTGCTTCTTTTGCAGACACAGAAATGTGTTATTGAATTATACAACTCTTCCTCTTTTTCCTTTATGGAGTGATCTTTAAAGAAAAAAAGTGAACCTTTTAAGCTGACCTTGGGTTTAGTGCTGATTTACATTCTTGAACTTTCATGCCAGACTAATCTTAGACATGCTAAGCAGCAAGACTAATATCTAAGCACAAAAATACTGTGTCTCAGTTGCATTAATAAAAGCTTTAGTCCAACGTTGAAGACAGGCAGCTCTTAACAGAAAAAAAAAAAAATCAAATGGAAATGATCACTCAAGCTTAGCTTTGTCAAAGTCCAACTAATGAGTCAGTCAAAGCGCAACAGTGACATTTAGCAGACAGGTAACTTTCCTAGGACCCAATTCTGGGATGATACTAGCAATCCCACTGACAAAAACACTGTAACCAGTGCCATGCACAATCAGGGGCAATCAGTTTGGGCAGAACATCTGAGAAAAATCAGCTCTTAGGCATTTTTAAAGCCTGACAGCAAAAAGGAGTCTCTTTGAAACTTTCATCATTACGTGCTTGTGAAACAGAAGGAAGGCAGGAGTTAAACTAGCCTCCTGTTGCATCTGCAAGTGTTGCAGTTTGATTCTGAGATAACAGAAAAATTGCAAATCTCATATAACATATTTGCCTAAAAAGCAAGTTTTGGATAAGTCACTATTACACTTTTAAATTGGCAATGTTATTTTAAATTTACTGTTAACTTCATATCATTGCATTTTGGATGTAGGAAATATTATGACAACAACTGTTTCAGAGAGGACAGAAATGCAACAAATACTTGGTGTGTTTCTCCATCTACCTTTCTCTCTTAATCAGATTTCTCAGGGTCAGAGGTTAAACTTAGACAGTCAGCAGGGATGTTAGGATTATTTAGCTGCAATATAAGTAGCACCTTAAGAACTGATTTGTCAGAATGAATTGCAGTCCAGAGTGCTTTAAGTTTTCAAACTGAATTTGTTCTTAAGATAAAAGGCACTTTTTACAAAATTACGGTTCCTGTTCTAACCATTCCCCCACCCTTGCCTCCAAGGCATTTGTTATAACTCTGATAAAATCATAGACCAGGTGCTCCAAGATTTTCAAAATAATAAATTCCAATCTGTCACTGAAAAAATAAAGGGTTAAACAAGTTTATAGAGAGAGTTCTGTTCCAGGTGTTATTTGGAAAGCGTATGCCTAATTTATCGTTTTTCAGTAATAGTTACAAGTGATAAAGATCATGTAAATACTCTGTATTAGAAATAAGCTTTCATTTTGTCATGCAGATAGTACTAATGACTAAATAGTCTTTATTCAGGAGGTCTCTACCTACTAACGTTTGGACTTAAGAGCAATGCTATAATCATATTTTCTCTAAAATAAAATGCTTATGCTGTAGAAACAAAAACAAAATGAAAGTCATACATTGGTTATATAGCAGTTTTTATAAGAACCAGAAGCATGAAAACTTTTCACAAATCTCCTACTTTGGAACAGACCCTGTATAGGTTCAGTGGGTACATCTATCAAGTGGAACGAGGCAATGGAAACTGCTAACATCTTCCATATGTGGCAGCCTTTAAATTATAATACTATTTTGGATACAGTGAACAAACTTCTAAAACAGCAGGATGTCAGATGGGTGGCTGAGTTTACCTGGACTTCCTTTTTCACTGTTTTCAGTCAACCTTACACAGTTCTAATTCTGCTATCTTGTCCATTATTTACTAAAGTGTGTATCGCTAAAAAAATGCCAGAAGTTTTGCTCAAGAGCTCTGAAATGTGTGCTTTGGCGCATCATAAATCAAAGGAAAGGCTATAGTTCTCAGCCATTTTCAAGTCAGAAGAAAAACCCAGGCTCCAGTTAAACAAAAAGCACAGGATACGTTCTTGAGTGCCATTCAGTTCAGTGTTTTTTGTAATCCATGGAATAGGTTGCTCCATCTCTGTCAGACTCTGTGGTTTCTAAATCAAGTATGGCAGCATTTAAGGTGGCATTATGCTGCAAGCAGGTACTAAAGTCTTATGGATAGGCTTCCACATGTCTATATATATACTTCAGAGGTTCCATAAATGACGAGAAACTGCCTCACTCAACAAGGAAAAAAATTTCTCTCCTGTTATTTCCCACTATGACACTCAAAATTCTCTCTCTTTTTCCCCTAGCTTTCAAAATTATTTTTTTTATTAATGTTTCTTTCCTTTCAGCCCTTTCCCTCCCTGATCCCATACAAATACAGTGGCAGAAGTTAACTGTTCTGAAACTTTCTGTTGAACTAATTTGCAGAAAAGTCATAAACATGTCTCACTCTAAGCTTAGCTTTTAAAGATTGCAGAGGTGATCTTACAGACTCTTCAGGTACAATTAACATACCAAGTCTGGGCACTTTCCTATATAAAACTTGAAAATGGTTAAACTGCAGACAGAACAGAACTGAAAACTGAGTTTCCTCATATGTGGTTAAAGACTGCTCTTTCAAAGGAAAATAAGCTCTTCCCCACAGATTCCTCTGTTACACTTTGAAACTCTAGGTAAGGTTTATACTAACTTCCCTCAAGAAGCAATAAAGGAACTGAATGAGTATAGCTGTAGTACATAGCTGTGTTAAGGTTTCTAAGTGTGGAAGTAAACTTCTACTGCTAACACACAAGTAAGACGAAATTTCCTTTGTTCATAAGGCTACAGTGCAAGTTTCATAATGCATACAACAGTGGATGTTTGCAGTAATGTGGAGGACTTTTTGTGTTTAACTCTGTTGTAGCAATTACCCTTAAATGTGGAGAATTTTAGCAAGTAAATTACACTAAATTAATACTTGTAATTTTTTAGGAACAATAAAACAATAATTCTCCAAGTAATTTGTGGTAGTTCTTATTAAATAGTAAGCAACAGAGTTAGGTTGTATGAATTGAAATGAGATAAATGAACTGCTAATCTCTGAATAAAAGGAGTAAAAACAATTCCTCAATTTAGCCTGTGAAAACAATGCTTAGAAAACCTACTACTAATTAATATTTTTAGTTGCTATTTAGATTTCATAACTAACTGTAGTCTATTATGTACTTCTACAGGGTGTGTAAGATGCTTTGCATTATTTTCAAAATGAGCATCTCTTTTACCCCTTCAAGGTAGATTAGTTTTGAGTGTTCTGTATTTGTACTGCATTTTTTTTCTTTTAGGCAGACATTTAAATAATTATTTTTGAAGATGAGAAATATTTGGGTAAACTGAATTTATTTTTTAATCCTGATAGATAATGAAAAGCATTAATAACTAAGACTTTACCAAAACCTTTATTTTACAGCTGGAGAGGTTTGGGAGGTAATGGTGGTACTGAGCTCCAGCACCAGAGAGCAGCACCATCTAAGAATTGTGATTCAGAGATCCTCCCTTGAACCCCAAGGTTCATCCAGATGAAACAGATGTTCCCTCACTTCTTTGGAGGTATAGAGTACATAATTTTACTTTCGGACAAGTTTCCCAACTGATACATGTGAAGAGAGACCCATAGCAATGCTTGATTTCTTTTACCACTTTGGTACATAACCAATACATCCACTGGTGCAATAGCACCAAAAAGTAGCCCAAGTTTCCACACCAGAGCACAGGATTGGTCTAGATATAGCATGGTCAGGAAAAGAACTGTCAGCCATAAGACTAGCTCCATATGCCAAACACATGGATTTGGGTTAGCAATATCTAATCCTTTATTTTCTTTGCTTTAGAATTTATAAATAGCAATAATGTCAGAGTGACTAGTAGACATTACTGTTCTCCTTGGGAACAGTTCAGCAATGCCCTCTGGCAGTTTTTCAGCTGAGCATGGGAGCGCAAAAGAAAGTCTAAAAAAGCATGCAATTACCCCCAGGAAATAATTACAATGCAAAAAGCACTGGATGGTACAAGTGACATTCCAGTAAACGAGGTGAACTTGTATCATCACCCTGCTTTGCCTCAGGGATATTCCTGCCAAAGGAATATCATCCAGTTCCAAGAACATCCAAGGACAGAGATGGGGCTGCACATCAGCCTCTCCAGGTCCAAGCCTCAGGAGCCAAAAGCTGTGGGCAAAGGAAACTCCTGCTAAGCCAAGCACAGACATTGCAAGTCCAAAAGGCCAGGGCAGGAATGCTTGCTGGAGATGATATTTAACAACCAGGTTGGAAACCAAACCACACCCAGAGCAGCCTTGCTTATATATGACTTACTTGTTCCCAACTTAGTGATTAAGAGAAATATGGGAAACAAAGTTTGCTTTTTTTTGCCTACTTCTGTTCACACTCGCTGTCATGGGAGCAGGATCACACTCTTCTCTCTTCTTGAACTATGTTAAATTTCGAAGTTTAGCCAAATGCTGGATTTCTTTCAATTCTAACCTTCTTTCAGTATCTGCTGAAGGAGCATCTCTTTGTCTGCAGCAGTTAGGAACCATACCCAAACCACGTGGCATAAACAATGGCTGGAAGATCAGACAGTTAAGGCGAATGTGGACAGGTTTTATCCAGCAACTTTACCTGCTCACTACAACCTTTTAATCCAACCCAGACAGCCTCACGTGTACACACAAAAGCTGTATTTAACTAGGTAGATTTTCTTACCCAGCTACTGTTTCCAGAGGCACACAAAACAGCAGCAGCTGGTACAGAGTACTATTGTTCTTTTTCCTTGCTTTCAAAATATCTTATTGCAAATGCATATTGTCCACTTCAGAATTCAAATCAACTCTTCCACATAGATGCCTTCTGGGAGTTATACAATATCATGCTGGTAGGACAAGAAATTATTGCACTTTCACACCTCTTTTCTGCCTCTGGATTACCACTATCATAAAAATGGAATTTGACTTGAAAGTCTGAGGTATCTGAATACACTTTTTGGTACCCTCAGGTGATCTGTACTATGCGGCCTTGTAATAGAGTGTTGGGTTCTAGACACTTGGTTAAACCCCTCTTCTGAGTTTTCCAAGACATACTGTGAGTAATGCTCAGAGAGGGAACTGCCAAAACAGTCAGATTATCTGCTCTCCAAATAAAACAAATAAATATCCAAAATGCTTTAGTTGAAACAGCCTCAAGCACTTTTACCTCACATAATCAGCACTTTTGGAAAGGTCCCATTGACCTTGGCAGCATATTCAAACATGGTTGAACAGTTCTTGAGCAATTTTTCCAATGAATTAGGCACAAACAGGCATGTGTCATTGGGCACACATGCAGTCTTTTCTATCTCCTCTTTCTCCTTAAAAATTAATAATTTCTCAAAACTGCCGTGCAAAGAAAGTCACAACAAGCAGTATGTCCTCGTGTATTACTGGGTCACATTTGGTATGTGAAATTACTTAGCTAGACGCTTTGCAAACGCTGCAGAGTTGAGTTCTGACCAGAGACCAGTTAGTCAGATGCATTTATCTTTCCTGACATTCGTCTTAATCACAGAATTATCATAAACTGCATTTGTCAACTGACTGTGCATAGTTCCATTACCAAATAGGGAAAACTTATGAATTTGGAAACACTGATACAATGTATCAAATTCAGTCATTGCCTTTCACAAATGTAAAAGCTACACCAGTGAAAACAGAGAATAGTGAGAAATGTATTATATGCTGTGCATGAAGTCTATCTATTCACTAGTTTAAAAACGTTGTAGGAAAATGTACAAAAAACATCCCATTTCTAGAGCTATAATCTCACAGAAGTCTTCAGGTCTTACTTTATTGTCAGGTGATTCCAAAGATTTTCTCTTTTTCCTGGCAATTGGTTGTCAGACATTATTAACTCATTCTGTTCTGTACCCATTCCTTAACTCACAAGGTGGTCTTCCTTCTTTCATGAACTTCATAACTCCATTACTTTTCTTTCCTCTTCTTACACTTCTATTTCTTCTTTTCCCCCATGGGTCATATGGAAAAAA
This sequence comes from Anabacerthia variegaticeps, assembly GCA_035583185.1. Taxonomy (NCBI): domain Eukaryota; kingdom Metazoa; phylum Chordata; class Aves; order Passeriformes; family Furnariidae; genus Anabacerthia; species Anabacerthia variegaticeps. The sequence continues at coordinate 86,634,574 of JAWWEW010000078.1, forward strand.
ATACTGAAAAACTTGGGATAAAAGAAAAAGAGAATGAAGTTAACTGCATCTCAAGTAGAAAAAATTAAGACTGATCTTTAGTTTTCAGCACACATCTTTTTTGTGTGCTCTGACTGGCATAAAACATAGCCATCTGATAATATGAGAATCTCCACTTTCTCTTCTACCTTATTCCTTCACACTTTCCCATGTAGTTAACATGTTCCAAGAGCTTTTTTGCCTGAACATCATGTGTTATGGAAACAGCTTTGGACCACTATGAGACATTCATCACAACTCAATTGAAATGTGACACAATCCCTAGCTCTATATTTTTCCTTGTGGATGTCAGGACACAGTACAAAGTTCAATGCTATTATCTCACTTCACAAAGAAAAGACCAAGCAAGGGAAACTGAATAACCCAAAAAACCCAATAATGGAGCCAGAAATGGAGGCCATGTCTTTTGAGTCTTTTGCCTGTCCCTTGCTCAGTGCAACACAAGGAAAGTAAGAAAGTCACCCACAGCCCAAGTAGAAGTCCAGTCCCTACATTGCTACATCTTCAGCTGGAACTTCAGCTACACAAATAATGTGACGCTGAATTTATAATGGGTATTTAATAGTGCTTTCTAGCTTTCATATAATATTTAAAAATGAAATGTCTATATAGGCCTGCTTTCTTATAGTTTAGAAAACACCCAACAAAACTTAGGAGTGATTATAGATCAATATTACTTTCAAAGACTAGCTAAAAACATAAAAGTTTTTTGAAATTATTAAAATAGAATTATGTCATTGCCTGCTAAATCAGCTTCCATGGAATTTTTCAAATATATATTTGAAACATATATTTGCTTTAATATATAATGGCACAATAAGTTCATAAACTGCACTATTCCACACTCTACTATTCATTAGCAGAAGTACAGACAATGAACTATCTTGGAACTTTTATTTAGAATTAAAACTGAGGAAATGTGAGAGCAGTTGAAAGCAAGATTTCTCAGAAAAAGAAGAAGCTGTTTAATGTTCATTTCTATTTGGTCTGATGCTTATTTGTTGGTTTTTTTCTGGTTTACAGTAGATGCCTTGTTATCGTCAGATGAAAAGTTATTAAAGAAGAAAGCTTTGCAGGATTTATTTGTTCAAACAAAAGCTAGGGGAATTAAATAAAAACAAACTAAATATAAAATATGTAAAGATAGTACACATTGGAAATTAATAGCTTATTCTTAAAAAGGGAATTTAATAAAATAATATCATTAGCTATTTGAAAACTGGAAAAATTATACCTGAACATGCAGGGAATGTTGGCAAGTTTTCTTACCTGAGCTGGAGTGTGAATAACTGGTTATTATACGTCTTGTATTTTCTTTGTTTTGATTTGTTCATCAAAATGAGCTAGATGACAATGTTTTTCAAATATGCAACTAGAAATATCATTGTCTTCCCAAAATATCATATGGCATAAATAATAGAGTTTTTCACTGTAGGATTTTCAGATCAGGATGTTTTCTCATGTTCACTGTGTCTGTAATTCCATCACATAAACCTAAACAACTACAGTTCACTGTCAGTGAACTCTGATACAATTTGGAACCCCAAACCTCATTTTTTTGTTCTAATATACTGAAGGAATTAAAATAAAAATGATGCTGCAAAGAAAAATGTTCATCTCCACAATAGGTAATTGTGATTTGAAAGAATGGAAAATCAATTTATTGTCATAATCTCAGTATAAGTAGTATAATTATAACACAAATGCTTGATTTTTAAGTGTCTGCACTGAAAAAATACATTTTGTGCGACAGTACTGTGGCAACTACTGAGTTTCAGTGCGTACTAGAATATATAGTTGTGTAAAAGCTCTTCATGCAAGAGAGCTCATTATGAGCCTTAAAATGTATATTTATATATAATTGTTTTATTACTTTCTTAAATTGAAAGAAATTCCAAGTGAGTAAACATTTAACTGTTCTGCAACTTATGCTGGTTTATGAGCGATGTTAAGCTCTTTCAATAGCACTGTAGAAAGAACAGTCACACAGAGAACTAACAGCAAAGGAAAAAAAGTTTTCACTTAATTATACTTTCACACTTAACATTTCTCTAGATCCATGGCAGTCCAAGAAAATTTGTGGTTCAAAAATGATTGTTAATTTCTTGCTAATTACCGCTTAGAGATTTTTTTAAGACAGTTTTGTTTTGGACTTTCCCATCTCAGTATGCATATAATTAACAATTTCTAGAAAAAAATAAATATAAAATTACTTGTCATTTGTTTTGTCTTATATGTATATCATACAAAGTCTATGATAACTTTGCATCTAGGAAGAGAGTCATACTCTACAGGGGAATTGATAAAAAAGCAAGATTAATGAAAGAACAAAAGTGGACAGGGAATTTCAGAAAATATCCAGAAATCTATAAAAGTCTGGCATGGGTGTATCTGACACATGAATTAATTCTTCAAAGTTTTGTTTTGTTTTGTGGGGCTTTTTTGGTTTTTTTTTTGGGGGGGGCAGGGAAGTGGGGAAAGGAAATTATCAAGAAAGAGTTTGGTGTAAGATGTGATGAAAAGTACTTCTGGGAAGTGCTAGCCATACTTCAAGAATACTATTCCTAAGAACGTAAGTGAGAAACATATATATATATAAAACCAACCAACCAAAACAAAACAAAAAACAAAACCAAAAAAAACCACACAAAAAAACCCAACAAAAAATAAAAAAACAACCAAACAAAAAACAACCAACCAACCAAACAAACAAAAACAAAACAAAAAAAAAAAAACACCTTTTTTTTCCTATTATATATTAAATCTCATCAGGGAAGAATTGATTCTACACCAGAGAGGACACACATAAGCTTTCTCATCTTGCTGTTACCATTAGTGGCAATGTGATGTGTACTATTTTAGCTTAGAAACTGCTGGTTGCTCACCAGCTAGCATCCTTTGTCATGCGGTGCAGAGTGGCTTACAGAACTTGTTAGACTCAAAAACAAGGTCCTGAAGTTTGGGTCTTCATTGCAGATGTGGGTGATGCAAGCTTTCCAAATGCAGGAGGGTGTAAGAGCCTTCTCCTCTACTGGTGTAAAAAGCTCCCCCACAGCCAGACTGAATTGTGGCACCCAACCAGAATGAAGACAGCTTTCTCCTGCCTGACACCTCAGTCTGACTCCTGACGAGGTTTAATTTTAAGAGGACAGGAAGAATGGAGCAGAAGGAAGGGGAAAACTCACCCCCATCTACTCTTACACAGATACATCCTGGGAACAGCCTGAGAGCAGCTCTCAGAAGAAAGACTTGGGGGTTCTGGTGGTTGAGAAGCTCAACATAACCTAGCAAGATGCAGTCCAGAAGGAGAACTGTATCCAGAGCTTCATCAAAAGAAACATGGGCAGCAGGTCGAGGGAGGTGATTCTCCTCCTCTTCTCCGATCTTGTGAGAGCTCACTTGGAGTACTGTGTCCATTTCTGAGGTCCTCAGCACAGGAAAGCTATGGACCTCTTGTATCAGGTCCAGAGGAGGGTCACAAAGATGATCATGAGCATTTTTCCTATGAAGAAAGGCTGAATGAGTTGAGGCTGTTCAGAAGAGAAGGCTCCATGGAGATCTTAGAGCAGCCCTCCTGTACCTATACAGGAGGGCTTACAAGAGAATTAGAGAGACTTTTTACAAGGGCATGCATGATAGAACAAAGGTAAATGGCTTTAAGCTGAAGGAGGGTAGATTTACCTTAGCTATAAGAAAGAAATTCTCCACTGTGAAATTGTTGAGGTATTGGAACAGGTTGCCCTGAGAAGTAGTTGACACTCCATTCCTGGAAGTGTTCAAGGCCAGGTTGAATGGGTCCCTGAGGAACTAGGTCTAGTGCAAGGTGTCCCTGCCAGTGGCCAGGGGGTTGGAACTAGATGAACTTTAAGGTCCCTTCCAGTCCAAACCATTTTATAATTCTATGATTCTATGAACACACCCACATCAGACAGCTCTGAATTAGTCTAGGTATAGCCAGCCATTCTGGTCACATTCCCTCCAGCATTCCCACCCTGTTGCCTGAAGCCAGCTCCCTTCATGATTATGTGGTCTACCTCAGGTTTAGTTCATCACAACTATATGTATGTACCTGCTGCACAGTGCCAGAATTGTAGCAAGATAGAAGTGCTGGTGGAGGTCTGGAAAGCAGGGACACAACCCCAAGCTACGTTGCAGGGAAACTGTCAGTCTTAGGTGCCACCCTGAGGCAGAGATTGCTGTCTATTGCACCCAGTGCTTCTCCCAGGGGGCATATTATGATGCAGGAACAAGTTTCAAAATGTGTAGTGATAGGGTGAAGGCAGAGAACATAATGTAAGCCTGCAAGAAAAGAATTTCAGATCTTCTTTTTGTTCTTACTACTTTCCCTCCAGTAATCTCTGAAGCTCATAAGCTTCCCAGAAGGCTGTGCCATGTTTCAGTGCTTTGACATATTAGATACCTATAGGTGGGTCCCATTACAAGATCTTCAAATTTTTATGATTTTCTGAAGTTAAATCATAATAATTTATTTTCCCAGATGACTGACCTTTTTGTGTTGTACATAATAGGTCTTAATAATTTCTTTGCTTATGCATGTTTAGAAAAGGAAACTTAACCTGAAATTCTGTGCCAGACATGGGTCCTCATGTAAACAGTGCTCTATCCTTTCCTCTGCTGGTAGACATGGCAACTTCTTTATTTTTTTTATTTTTTTTATATATATATAGAAACAAGAGAAACCCTTCACGATAACTTCAGATATCTGTTGCCCCTTCTTCCTGGATGATGAAGGCAAAGGAGAACCAAGCAGAAAGCAGACCTAGGCTTCATTAAGCATGAGAGAGAGCAGAGAAGATAGTTATATTCCTAAAGGAGTGACTTCTATGAGAGTCTGAAGCTAGCCACTCAGATGTTCATCTTTTTCATTCTGCTTCCTTACTACTTTTCAATAGTCAAACTAGAAGAGTGACAAAAGTCACCCATGCACACAGACTGAAGCGGGTTCTCCTTTTCAAGGAATAGCTAATATAACCCTTGTTATGGATTTAGGAGGAAAACTCCTACTTCAGACAGCAGAAAAGCAGATTCTGTAACAGGTTGGCTGTGCTTCAACCATTTGGCAAAAGCTCATATGACTTGTCATCAAAATTGGATGGACACGATAGTCGTTTTCCTAATACATGAGCTGCATTCACATGCCCAGGATACACGAAGGTAAGAGAAAGAGTTATCAGATGAGTCTGCCAGTAACAGAGAACTCATAGAATCCTAGAATAACTTAGGCTGGAACAGATCTCTAAGGTCATCAAGTCCAATCATTTATCTAGCACTCTCAAGTCCACCACTAAACCCTCTCCCTGTGTGCCACATGTACATGTGCAGTGCTGAGAACAGGAAGACAACCACTTTCCCAGTCCAGCTGGCCACACTATTTCTGATACAAACCAGGATGCCATTGGCCTTCTTGGCCACATGCACACACTGATGGCTCATGTTCAGCTGACTGTCAACCAGCAACACCAAGTCCTTTTCTGCTAGGCAGATTTCCAGCCACTCTGCCCTCCCCAGCCTGTAGCATCACATGGGATTGTTGTGACCCAAGGGGAAGACCTGACACTTTGCCTTGTTGAACCTCATGCAGTTGTCTTCGTCTCACCTGTCTAGCCTGTCCAGATCCCTCTGCAGAGCCTCCAGCAAATCAATGCTCCCATCCAACTTGGTGTTGTCTACCAACATACTGGGGGTACACTCACTCCCCTCATCCAGATCATTGACAAAAATAATTAACAGGTCTGGTCCTGTTACTGAGCTCTGGAGAACACCACATGTGATCCATCACCAACTGGGAAACCCACCAATTGTGAAAAGTGGTGTCAAAGGCTTTAGTAAAGTCTAGACAGACAATACACACATAGTTTCCCTCATCCTCTAAGTGGGTACCTTGTCACAGAAGGTGATCAGGTTACTCAAGCACGACTTGCCTTTCAAACCCATGCTGGCTGGGCCTGATCCACTGGTTGTCCTGCATGTGCCACATGACAGTGCTCAGGATGATCTGCTCCATGACCTTTCCCAGCACTAAGGTTAGACTGACAGGCCTGTAGCTCCCTGAATCCCCCTTCTGGCCCTTTTTATAGGGTCTCCATTCTTCCTGCAGGGTCTCCAAATGATCTTCTGCAGACTGATGAGGTACAGCTTTTCTCCCTCCTCTTTTTTTCCCATCCATCCAAGAGTACCAGCTGAATACACAAAATATCCATCTGCTCTTCCAGACTCATTTTTCAGGAGTCATATTCAATTTGTGCTGTCTACCAAATGTCTTTTTTTAGTGATTATTAATGTGTTTTACTGTTAAGAATTCTCCATACTTATAAGGTCCAAAATTCCCTGGGGATGGGTTTTTGGTCGGGGTTTCAAAAATGTTTTCTCATGAATAACCACTAACAAATCACTAGGACTACCATATTGTCCACATGGATGTATGACAGCAAGCAGTGAAGGGAAAACTGTCTTATAAAAATCTTTACCCTTGTGGCAGAACTCAAGGAAATGGCAAGAAGCTGTGGTGAGGGAAGTTTAGGTTAGATATCTGGAAAAAGTTTTTCACCCACCGAGTGGTTGAGCACTGAAGTTAGAGGTGATTTATCTCCAAAGATGCTCCTAGCAGAACCAAGAGGCACGTATTTTGCACTCTTGTAACAGAAGAGTCTGAATCTGCCATGTCTGAGCCTCCTCATACCTGGAAGAACTGGCTGCCAGAAGAGCCGTGTCAAACTTTTCACCACCTTTGCAGTGGTGTCCCATTTTGACCAATCCAGCAAGGTCCTCTGGAAGGCTTTGTGAATAATTATTACTGCTGTGGGATTGATAGCCTGCTTTAGTTCTCTGATTATCTTAATATACAGCCTTCTAAGGCATATTTCATCTATATGTCAGTTCTGAATTGGTTATTAAAACTATCACAATTAACAATAATTGTATCTTTTGTAATTATTGTATATTTGTATATAGTAACTTTAATAGTTCTGGTTTACAATAGCCTATGCGGATGGAGGTAGAGAACTCATGGACGCACAGCTTAATTTGGGAGTGAGGTTATGATTAAAAGTTTGAAACTTCTTCACAGAACTTTAACTTTCAATATTTCAGCTTCATTTTGATTGAATAATCTTTGAAAACTGTGTTACCAGTTATGTTGCTTGTCTCTATTACTAGAATTATTAGTAAAAATTCATTATTATTTTGAATAAAAAATTGCTATAATTGAGAAGCTACTTCAGTTTGAGAAAGTCATATGACTTTTCTGATTTTCCTGAAATCAAAGAAAGCTGACAATAAAATAGGATAATGAGAGACATCATTACTACCCAATACACCCACACTTGAGGCCCTAGGCTGGAAGCTGTGAAAGAAGGGTGCAACAGGCAGGTATATCAGTCATTGCTAAGACTGTTACATGTAAGCATGCGGCAGAACAGGCCTACCTGGGTGGCCATATGAATAAATCAAATCCCTTCTGGAACTTCTATGTTTGCTGCTCTTGAATTTCATTGCAATTGTAGTGGGACACACAAAAAAATATGAGGGCTTTATGACTGTGGAGTTAACTTTATCATGTCCCAGCCTCAATGAACTGTCATCAAAAACTGCAGCACACGTTTTACACCTAGTGCTGTAGGCACAGCTGTGTGAATGACTGTCCTTTAGTGACATTCAGATGTAGAACTAACTCAGTGTATGGAAGTAATTTCTTTATCCAGTATAAACCATGGCAGGTTACTGAAAATTTCCTTCAAAGTGTCAGGTTGGGCAAATTTCCAAGAAAACATAAAATGTTTTAAAATCTTAAAAGACTTCCAGTCTAGTACTCCACAAAGTTATTGCATTGGCTCTTTAATGAGTAATAACAACGCAAAACAGGTCAGTGGTTTATCTTCAGTGATTATATTTCAGTGCAGAACTCTACTCACCAGTAAACCTTAATGCTGTTCTTGTCTCATGGATAAGTGGCTGTGAAGAGTTGACCGGGTCAGCAGAAGAAGTGTGTAGCTGGATTTATTCAGGTGGCAGCCAGCCTAAGAAAACAGTGAAATTGTTCTTGCAAGCAATGAAGATGCTAGCAATAAAACCACTCATTAGAGAGTAAATGTCCTCTTATTAACCTAAGTGTCAGTCATGTGGACATCCTTTCCTCTTCTCCTATCCTCACAATATTAAAGAAGTTTACTACTGTAACTAAGACTTAGCAAAGACCAGACTGATATGTTGGGCTTGTACTAGGCCAGTGGTTGATTCTACATACAGTACATGAATGTCTTCAAACTTGACTATGCAGCCGATGAAGTCATACCTCATGTCTTAGAATATCTCTCCACACCAAGGTCTACAGTATTAGATGCTTGGAAATCAACTTTTTCCTACTCCAAATAGAATAAAAGTACCAGTCAGGAAGGAATTTAGATACTTGTCTTCCAAACATCCGTATTAACTACTGGATTACACATTACCTCTTTGCTGGCAAGAGAATATATACATCCCACATGATATTTTATTGCTCATCCTTAAGGATAAGAAAATGTTTAATATGCTCTAATGGAACTGGGTCTGCATGAAGGCCAACAGTAACTCAATTGCTAGCATTCTGAAACAGGCTACAGAAAGTTTACATTCCAATTGCAACCTCACTGTGATACTTATGGCTGTCTAAAATAGCAATAAAAGGTGTTTTTGTCCTTCTTTTAAAGGCTTGTGACATTTGCATCATGCAAAACTCCCTTACAAGCTTTATAATGGCAAGGCGTTTACAGTCTTTCAGCTATGGTCTGCCACAGAAGAAAATGCATCCGTTATTTATTCTGAGAACTTAGAGTACACTGTGATTGTGCCATAATTTGGCAGAGTTGAAAGTTCAAATATATAGTTGCAGTTTTAAGAATGAGGTCTGTTGTTTCTCTGTGGTGGCTTGTAACTTGAATGTCATTAAAAAATGAGAGTCAGTGGCCAGTCAGATCACTACTGATGTTGCAACTGTCTGAACGTAAGTATTTCTATTCTGCTGATTGGTCAAAATACCATTGTGAATTATTGGAAATAGTGGCTATATTGGTGAGCAGTTATTGAAACAATATTGGAAAAATAAGCAAAAGACAGTAAATTTTATAGTCACAACTTCTTTTACTGCAATGTATATTTGAAATTTAGCGAGACATTAACTATGAGATTTTTGGAGAAGTTAAAAGGTTGTACAAGAGTCATTTATGAGTAAAAGGGTTCCAAAAAATTCAAATTATTTCTAAAATGAGATCTTCAGGAATTTTGCTTTCAAATTTGAACTTGTAAGATTTGAGGATATACACTAAATTATTCATATAAAACAGGAGCTAGAAAGATAATTAAATGAGAAGTTAAATAAAACCTTTTGTCAGAAGCATCACTGTAATGAGATCATATTTATCCCTTTATTTCCTCCTGCTTCAGCTCCTTCCTGAAGTTCTCAAAGGAAGCAAATAAAAAACATGTTCTAGCAAACTCCTGTGGTTTTAGATACAGGGACATTCAGTTAGCTGAGCTCTTCTGTGCATTTGTGTCACAGATGTGCTGTATTATCTTCTTTTGTGTTAGTCCAAAAACATATTTGTAAACCACTAATACATAGAATATTATGACATCATCACACCAGGAGAGCAATAAGGCCATGGTCTGTGTTGGTGTCAAGACTGAACTACCTTGCCTCGTTTTATCTTCAAGTCAGAAATATAGAGAGAGTACCTCAGTCTTCCTTTCTTCTTTGCATTGAAAAGAAATGTTTCTCCTTCAGTATCTCTTGTGTATCCATGAATAATAATCAGGTCCATTGCAAATCAGAAATATATACAAACTGTCTCTCCACAGTGACGTTCACGCATATGGTTCTTCCTAACACAAGCAGGTTTTTTCTGCTTTACTCACAGTATTTGCTGAGGATGGCTCAACAATAATTAGAAAAGCTAGAAAATTCTGATCCTCCTTTTAAAATGAGAGTGATTTTTACTATATACTTAAGTTCAAATGTCTTTGGACAGTAGGACAGATTCTTGGATTTTTCTAGTTTTAATAGTAGAATAAATTAAATAATACAACAAAGTATACTACAGGAAGGGGACCCTTATTAAAACAAAATGAAACTTCATGTGTTTCTGACTGTTTGAGCCTGAGGCTTCTCCCAGGTGCTAGTAATATATTGGCAGCCAAAGTCAGGCAAAAGTTCAAGGGAACACTTCTCTACTTTTAAAAATCTGACAAGCAAAACTTCCAGTTACTCTTTTGAATAAATGATTTATAGACAAGTTTCTTAGAAACAGTTATCTGTCAAAGATATTTTTCCGTGAGTCCACTTCTTGAAAAATCTGTTAATTAACTGCTCTACCCCAGTAGTGAACTATATAGTGAAATACAACTCTCCCTTTCTTTTACAATGTAGTTTTTTGTTGGTTTTTTTTCCCCACATGATCCTAATCACAAAGAAAAAGCAGTTACTCAGCCCTGCGAAAAAAAATAACTTCTACACTTTAATGCATCCATGACCCAATTTTTCTTCGACTTGTACTGTTGTGATTTCTCTTTTGCAGTAGTATGCAAGAAGTCTGTCTGAACTACCACTCTCCAGCTTTCACCAGCTTAGTCTGTGAGACTTTTTTAATATACTCTTCAAAACTTTCTGTTCTGTCTTTAGGATCAAAAAAAAGATGTTGCTTTTTTGGTTTGGGTTTGATTTTTTTTTTTTAATAAATAAATGTAGAATGTATTGTTTCAAATTATAAATTCTTTATTTTTAACAACTCTTTTTAAGGCTACTCTATGCTTCTAAAGTAATATGCAGAGGTCTCAATGTAACTGAGAATACGCATACTCATATTATTTAAGAATAAGATTGTTTTAATGTCACTGTGTCTAATCAAGTATGCTATAATCATCCTAGGACACAGTTAGTGGAACAAAAAGTTACACATAAAATAATGAACACTTGAATATGCACTTAGTTTACTTATACATCTAGCCTCTAGTTTCAAAACTTAATGATTTCGCTATTAAGCCTATATAACTCAGCCAGATTTTCACTGGAGTAGCTATCTTATTAAAAAAGTAATTAAAATAATCAAATCACCTGTGAAGTTTGTGTCTCTTACAGAGATGAGATCTAAATGCTGGCTGTCTAAGATACAAGCTCCCAAGTTCCCAAGAATGCTTTTTTGTCCTTTGATCAGACTTCAAAATAGAGAAAGAGACTACACCAAATCACTGTGTTGAGCTGCATTTTGTTTATGAAGAATGTGTGTATCTTACAGAAAGAAGCAGAATCCTAGAACTCTAAACAGTGAGCATATCTACTGTATATTTTCAAGAAAGAGTCAATACAGCTGTTGATTTTTGGTCGTTCCTCTTTTTTATCCAGCTACTGATCATTCACATTTATGCTTTCTTCAAAATCTTTAATGAGTTTCCTCTGTTTTGTGCATAGAACCTCAAAATGAATAGTCATGGCTAAATTATAGCTCATACTGACATATACATCTAGGCCATAGCATTTGCAATATTAAAGCCTTACATCATATGTAATATTTGGCACATGTAGTAATTCTTTATTCTCTTGATTGGGTTAGATTTTAGAGCATAAAAATGTCCCATTTAGCTCCTATAAAGTGACAAAAATTTATTGCAAATTTTAATTTTTGGTTGAATTATTGTTAGCATTTTAAAGGGGACACCATTTTATAATCAGAATCCCATGTTCCCACTAAAAAGATCTGTAGTATGGTACAGATTTCTGAGAAACAATTTCTTAAATGCCAGTATAACTAAACTGCATTACATAAACTTTTGGCTTCTCTGGAATGGGAGACAAGCCACTACAAAAGCAGGAGAGAGAGGGCAATATGTGAAATGAAAAAACATATTAGAAATGGATAAAATCTAAACTTAGGTGGAAAAGTATTACTGAATATTTCACATTTTGCTTAAATGAAGACCAGATTTTAAGTATGATAATCTGATTTCTAACTATCTTTCCTTTTTTTCTTTTTTCCTTTTTTTTTTCTTTTTTCCTGTTTTTTTTTCTTTTTACATTTTTTCCCTTTGAAAAGGAAATGTTTGAGAACTGACTTGGGAATGAGATACAATGATTCATATAAGAGTTTAAAGCCAACTTAATTCTTTCACATTTGTATATTACTGGGTTAATGTGCTCAATATGTGTGCTTTCACTCATTCTTCAATATATCATAAGGCATTTTTCTAGAAGAAATTATACATATAAAATACATGCCACAAGGGCTGGATTTGCACTGTGGTGAAGTTCTAAGGAGATATGGCTCAGTATTACCATATTCATCACTGGGAACTGCCTTATAAGACTTCACAAAAGCAATCAACTAAATGAAGGAAAGAACTTCTTTTCAAATAGTAGATCTATTCATAGACAAAATAAATTATTCTGTTGAAATATGTTTCTGAATTCTTGGGTTTTTTCCAAGTTTAATTGGCAATCACTTAGCTCTTTCTTGGTGGGCATAATTTACTTGGTCTCAATAAAGTATTGAAATGCATTTGCAGATGTACAAAGGTAGATATTGAATTTTCTCTGTCCCACCGATTTAGCAAATATTTAGCAGTTTTTAACAAAGGCCTAATTCATATTTATGTATGGTTGATGAGCACAACTCTAGCAGTTAAATACATATAATCTATTTGAAATTATCATAGTCTGATAAGTTGTATTTGCAATAGTACTTACCATATTTATAATTTTATTCCTTTATTTTCTTACCTGAAATTTGGAGGCGGAAAATTTTTTTTTTTAGTTACATAGATCATTGTCTGACCACAAGAATGACAAGTGGACTGAAACAGGCAGTTAATTTCGGGTTCAACTTTCTTATTTCCCATATTTTCTATAAAATTTGTTAAAGGATAGAGTTTGACTGAATAATCACAGATGCATTAAGCTACACTCTTACCACTATGTCAGATGAGAAAAAGACACAGAGGTGTTCTAATGCTCAAATCCTGAATCCTTCAGTACAGGATTCAAGAAATGCCTGGCTGAGACAGCTTTCCTTCACTTGATTCCACTATTAATCAAATCAATGGATGAGGAACCCTTCTATCCCAGCAAATTCTTGGAAGAAGTCATCTTGTGCAGAGCAACTGAATTCCACTGTTAATTCATTCTTATATCTCATTGATGAGATCCACTTGTTTAGTTGCACAAAAAGTAGATAAATTTTTAAAAACTCACATCTTTGCTTTTTTGAGCTATCTCTACTACTGTTTACTGAAACTTACTGTGCTTTCCTGATGTGTGTCAACCACCTTGTTGTACAGATATGAAAAATCTGGAGAAGAAGGAACTTGCAAGTGTGAATGATGGTTTTTCATGTGGAATCATAGATAAGAACTCTGAAACGTCTTGGGAAAGATCACTTTAAAATCCAGTCAGACAAACAGAACTGGAGGATGATTCAGAAGTTTCCTTACTAATAAGCATGGATTTAATCATCCTCTAATGAGTATTCTCACAAAATGGAAAAAAAAATAAATATGGGATAAGTATATTTATGGAAGTATTTAAAAATAGTAGAAGAATTTTTGAACTTTTTACATAGTCTTTAATTTGGTTATTGGTTTCCATTATAATCAGTTATTCAATCTGCTGGATCTCTGCACTGTAAACTCTCTAGCTAAAATACAGAAGGAATAGTCATCATGAAATAAAAAAAATTCCAAAAGAGATAAAAAAAAAAACAACAACACTTCTCCTTGGGCTTTTTTTGTGCTGGGAAAGAGGAAGACTAATATATTTATTTTTTTTTATTAAATAATTTGAACAAATTATTTTCTTTTTCTTTTCTCAGGACAAAGGTGATAAGATTTTAAATAAAAGTTTTTAAAATTGAAATCAGGTTTCATTTAAAACCTGCCAATACTGACCAGTAATGATAAAAGTACAAATGAGAGAGAACGTATTTTATCTAAATGGTGAAAAAATATATTTTAGAAATACAACTGGGAAAAGGAAGATAATTTCTTTGTACACTCTGGTTCACTGCCAAGTACATTAGCAGGTGAGGGTGAGGACTGGGAAGGATTATAAGACTGATTCTTTTTATTTTGCTGTATATGCTGGATCTTCTGAAAAGCTGTAGCTAAGCATCTGGGGCATAAACTCATTTGTGATTTGTCCTGGCTCCACAGCCTAAGTCTGAGGAGAGCTTGTGACTGGAGGGGAGATGGCTCTTCTCCAGAGATCCATCAAACACACACAGTTGGGTGGTGCTTTCAGAGGACCCAGTGAAACTGGCAGTAGGGGAGAAACACAGCAAGTAGCAAACATGCAGCAAGGGTGCAGAGTAAGAGATATGATGTGAAGAGCACAAGGAGCAAAGCATTGGGGTGACTGCAAGAAAATGGCTTTTCAGCACAACCCAAGGAACATGTGAAGTCTTCCCAATCAAAGTCAGTTTTTTGCTGGATGGGACCTGCAACACAGGGACATGGTGGGCAGAACCTCCTATTCCCCCTGATAGACTTCATTTGCGCCTTCAAAAATTAACTTCTAGGTAATTCTCTTCTGTTATCATAAAACTCCACGAGGCACTGGATGCGTTCTTCTATGCTCTTTTCAAGGGAAAGGAGGCAAAGAACAAAGCATTGTGGTATTGAAACATTTCTCAACAGCAGCCATCTCACACCTGGAAAGCACAAATCTCAAAACAGTGTACAGAAAGCAGTTATGATTGCAGATTCTCCTTGCTTTTTTTTTACTGAAGATCATGCCTTGAAACATTCCTGTTACATTCTGTTACAAGCACATGATGATTCATACCAACATTAACTCAATGTTTATTATATATAATTATATTTATACTATATGTATTTATTTATATATATAAAATTATGCATTCTGTATAAACACATATATATTTATATATAGCTTTATATATTTAAATGAATATTCAGCAATAAAACATTGATTCACTAGCCCCCACTAGATTTACTGTATGTTCAGTTTGTGATGCCTTTGGCATTGGGAATTTTTCTATTTGATACATAAGGATTAAAAACTTTACTGGAACAGAATCCTGTCTGATAAGTTGAAGGGGCTTCTCAGGCTGTGGTTTGGAAACCACTGAAATGAATGCCATGAAGCAAGTCAGGCCAATTTAAAATAAAATGAAAAGCCATGTCTATTTCATTTCCATTAGATATCTCTCTTGGTCCCCTGGAAGAATTATGTTTTAACAAGAACCAGTGTTCACCATTCAATTTTATCAGGATTTAAACTATGGAACTATACTTGTGGTTAAGAAGAAAGTCAGAACCTCACATACTTCAAGCAGAACACTCAAGATAAGATTTGGGCCTTTGGCAGTCAGGGTTGTTCTAGTTAGTAAATTGTATAAATAGCTCAGTTTACTGCTTATTTCTAATGTAGAAATTCTTCTCTAGTTAAGCAGTGCTATTACGGCTTCTTTTTTGTTGTGCAAATATTTTAACCATCTGTGCAAGTCTGACAGTTGCTTGAGAAGGACATGATGTCATAGAAATACATTTGAAATATTTTTTTCCCCTTTTTGATTCCTAAAGCTTTGAATTTTGATCTGTCAAATGGATTTATTTTTATTTTTCTTTTCTGGAAAGAAGAGTTCAGAGCTCTTTATAAACACCCAGGTCCTCTTGAACTATGAACCCGCACTGAAGAAAGTGATATTTTGATATGTAATGTGTATTTTTTTTCACTGATTACTTACATACCTCCTTATGGTTTTATGCTGGTTACCCATCATAGACATAAGCAGATAGTATAAATTTGAAGCAAACAGTCTAGCAATAGGTCAAGTCACAATATCCAAAGAAAAAGGGTATCCCTGTCCTTGTTAGAACTTTTGGCCCCAACATTTACTTCTGGACAACAACAAAGCCCACGATTATATAATTTTTTTTTTTTCTGAAATGTCAATACAAAGTCACAGAAATAAAATGTTTCATAAATAGATCACTAAAATTTAATGATATTCACAACTGCTAAGGATTTTCTCCAAGGACATCACTAAATCATTCAAGATGAAGAACTTATATCAAATGTTTCTCCTACTATTTCTTAAACTTTGAGAACTGTCTATTGCCTTTGGTAATACTTTGTTATTTCTACTGCTCCATAAACCTCGGGATATAGGTGCAGCTTTTTTTATCTGATTGTTTCTTTGAAGTTTCCTTGAAGGAACTGAAGTTAAACAGGTGTATTCCTTCTTTTTGGAAGGTACAAATAGCCAGGAGTTTGACTACTTTGTCCATAGGACTCACTTTGAGAAACGGGGATTCCTGGGGTCTGCTGACATCCCTCTTTTGGAGAAGGGAAAGACACCTTCAGGTACAGGCTTGCCGAGCTGGTGAAGAGGGCTTTAACTACAGTTGCCTTGAGAGGGGAACCTCAATCCATCCCACTCAGACCAATTTGATGCCAGGTCCACAACAGATGTCCAGAGCCTAGAGAAGGATCACAGGTCAGAAGGAGAGCACCCAAAGAGCAGCTCAAAAGCATTCCTGCCTCTCCAGCCAGTAAATGAGATTCACAAGGGGCCCAGCTTAAATGTCTCTGTGCAAACACACACAGCATGGGGAATGAAAAAGTGGAGTTAGATATGCACATGCCTGCAGCACTATGATCTTATTGCAGTGTTGAAACTGATGGATGTAAGCTCTTTATGAAGGATAGGAAGGGGAGACAAGGAATGAGTATCACCCTCTATGTCAACGACCAGCTGGAGTGCATGAAGTTCAGCCTGGGAATGGATGAGGACTCAGTTGAGAGTTTATGGGTCATGATTAAAGGGAGGGCAGAGATAGGTGACATAACAGGGGTCTGCTACAGGCCACCTGACCAGGAAGGCCAAATGGATGAGGCATTCCACCGACAGATAGGAGAGGCTTTATGTTCTCAGCTCTTCGTCCTCATAAGGGACTTCAGCCACCTCGATATCAGTTGAAGGGACAACACAGCAGGGCATAAGCAATCCAGGATGTTCCTGAGGAACTTCTATGATCCTATGATACAATTTCTACAGGCTACATATATAACTGGCATAGTAAATATCCGTTGAATACTGTGTGCCATTTTGGGCACCACAACATAAAAAAACCATTAAGCTATTAGAGAGCATCCAAAGGTGGGCCATGAGGATGGTGGAGCACCTTGAGGAGAAGCAATATGAGGAGCAGCTGAGGTCACTTGCTTTGCTCAGCCAAGGGAAGAGGAGATTTGGAGGAGACCTCATAGCAGTCTACGACTCCCTCATGAGGGGAAGAGGAGGGACAGGCACTGATCTCTTCTTTCTGATGATCAGAGTGACAGGATACGAGGGAATGGCCTGAAGCTATGCCAGGAGAGATTTAGGTTAGATATTAGGAAAAAGTTCTTCACTCAGAGGGTGGTTGAACACTGGAACAGGTTCCCCAGGGCAGTGGTCACAGCACCAAGCCTGACAGAGTTCAAGAAGGATTTGGACAGTGCTCTCAAGCAGATGATGTGCCTCTTGGGGTGTCTTTCATAGAGCCAGGAGCTGGACTTGAGGATCTTTGTGGGTCACTTCCAACTGAGGATATTCTATGCTTCTATGAAATAGTGCCCCTAATTAAAACAGAATAAACAAATCCCACAAAAATAAAAACAAACAAACAAAGGACATATTAAGGAACTACAGTGTCTACAGGAAATAATCTGAATTCAAAAGGCACAAAGACAGAGAGACAAGGTGATTTCAAACAAGTGACTCAAGACTGTATTTTCAAATACAGATGAGAAAATTAAGTTTCATTAATCCGTGTTTAGAGATTAATAACTCCATATTTATTATCCATATTTAAAGAGTTTACTAATCTAATCGGACTCAATAGTTCTAATTAGCAGCTTCTCTCACTTCCATCCAAAATAGAAATAAGTACCGATGCTTAACTTAAGCACCTTTTAAAATACTGATGTTGGGTTTTCCACCTCTGCTTTGAGCTTCATCTTTTTAAATACATCTTTATTTTCAGCAATATATAATTATCCTCAACAATACAGTGTCTGAGCATTGACACAAATGTCTTTCTACAGTGGAAATAGGTCAGGGGAGAAACAATGAACTAAATATTTGTCGTGTGCAATTCATGTTAGCAAACTCCTTTGGGATCTTAGAGATTTGGATACCTTTGAAGAGTAGTATGAAGCCTCATTTCCACACTGTAGGAGTTTCTGTGTTTGCAGAAAGAGTGGATCTGAACTATGAAGAAGATCTGAACTATGCACTGTCCACTATGCCAAAGAGGAGCCAGGAGTATTTGGATAGGATGCTTATTAGGGTTTACACTGATGCATGTAATTTCTGTGACTCAGCCCTCTCACTCATGCAGGAGATGTGCAAGTGGCAACAAATGCATATGGACTTAGCAGCTATCCACAGGCCTAAACTGTCTGACATTTAGATTAATACTGCCTACACTACTTTGGATTATAAACAGCAGACAAGAAATCTATAATGAAGACAGCTACAGTGTGCACCAGTAACTGACCAGTATGTACTCTGCTCTTCAGCAGATCCTGAGAGCTAGTCTAATGACAGTGTATGATTGATAATTACATCTGTTCTTTCTCTTCTGTCTGCCTGTTCAGCAGAAAGTGTCTTGGCTCTCTGTGAAGACAGGGAGAGCTTACTTTTTACATGCAGACACACATGTTTTCAAAGGTATCATTTCTCCTACTGAAAGGGTATAACTTTCTGATGAAGTCATTGACATACAACTTGAAATATGACACCATATGGAATCTGTTCTTTAGATTTCACGCACTTGTCACAAGAATGACTTGTGACTTTCTGTTAACTCCTGTTTTCAGGCTTGTCAGTCTTAAAATAAAGTACCAACACATTGGCTTCACTACTCATAACCGATTTAAAATGTCTCTATATTGCATCATTTGAGTTATCTATTAGATAAAAAACGTGGTGCTGTTTGGTCAAGTATGTTTGGATCCTTCTGTTCTACGGTGTAAGACTGCAGTCTGATAGGCATTTATCACTTCAAAAGAATGTCTTGTAAATCAGACTGAACACTGAGACCAGCCTCCTAATTTATCAGCAAGTACAATCAAAGATTACAGTTCATCAAATACCAAGAGCAAAGCTGTTTTTCTATAGTTTTTTCATAGCTCTCTTAAATTAAAAGAGGCTTCCTTCCCTTTGATAATATGTAAATAATAAATAAAAGTGTCTACTTATACTTTTCTTACTAGCTTCTGTAACAACCTTGTGGTGATGAAAACAACTATCATCTGCTAACTTGTATAACTGGCATGTTTTTAAGAACTCTGAAACCCTGCTTCAAGGCATAACTAAATGTCAACAGAAAGACATATTTCCCACCTACACAAGTAGGCTCGTAAATTGTGATTGGAGAAATACTCGTTCATTTGTTCTCATTGACAAGAATTTAACAACCTTTTTATGAATAGATCAAAAAAAGAAAAAAAAAAAAAAAGTCTAAA
The DNA here is from genome assembly GCA_035583185.1 of Anabacerthia variegaticeps. Taxonomy (NCBI): domain Eukaryota; kingdom Metazoa; phylum Chordata; class Aves; order Passeriformes; family Furnariidae; genus Anabacerthia; species Anabacerthia variegaticeps. Next base: position 86,654,129 of record JAWWEW010000078.1, read on the forward strand.
ATGTTTAGATACCCAAAGCAGCACTTAGGCAAGAGGTTATATATCTTCATCTGTGGATGAATTTGCTGCCACCTGAAAACTTCTTCTCAGATGTCATTAAGACCACTTTGATTGTAGTAGATGACCTCAAAGGCTATAAGTCACACAGTTACCTAGTTATTTAATACATATTTAGAAGTATGATACCACTAATACAAGGTCGGTCACTCTTGAGGGCCCTTGAGTATTCTCAGCTCCCCTTGATATGACTAATCCTGTCGGTTATTTAGAGCATCTCTTCCTGAAGCATCGTATTCCCAGCAACACACAGAAGCCACCGCTGCTGTTTCTGCAAACAGAAAGACATGAACTGCTTACTATGAAAAACATGGTACTGCTGCTTTGTTTTCCATGGTTATGGTCGCCTACAACATGCAAAGCAGGCTTTGCCACTCCACTTCAGAGCTATTCAAACCCATGTCTTTCAGATGATAGAGAAGCATACTGACTTACAGGCGGTCAGTCTGGAAAGGAAGAACAGGACATATTCTATCTTCCTTGCCTCATGGAAGATACTGGATTGAGGAGAAAAAAAAACCTAGGCTACCTAAAAACAGCACAATAAGGAATATAAATCAGCAACTAAGACAACAGGCAAAAACCAAGTTTGATGTCTACTGATGACTGCAAATTTTAACCTACTAAACCCACCTTGCTTTAGAAGAGACTTCTGAGCTCAGAAATCTAAAGGACAGAGGTTCTTTCCTCCATGATGATGTGAAAATTTCATACGGGCGGACTGTACATTCAACACAACCTTTTCTTATTGCTAAGACTAGAAATACAAATGTTCCATTTGACCTGTGGTCATTTCTGTTCCTGAACCATCCTACACGCCAAACAAAACCAAACAAACAGAAAACAAACAACCAAAAAAACCCAAGCACAAAAATCCCACAAGAGCTAAAAAACCCTTTCACTTAAGTATCCAAATTCTGCTGACTAATTGCCTAAAATGTAAGCATCTAATCCTTATCACATAACAATTTAATGAATCAGACCATAAATTACTTACTCAAGATCACACAGGAAGCCTCAGACAGTAACTGAAACTCTTGCTTCTCCTACTTTGTCTAGTGGTTTAACTGACACTGAATTTACTTACTAACAACAACACCAGACAGTTCACTTACACCAATACATCTATGCAAAACAGTGTTGTATCACATTAGATTTATATGCACAAGGAAGACTGCAACCATCCTTGTGTCACTAATATATGTGTTCGTGAATGATGACTGCTTAAGGGAAATAAATATCCACTAAATTTCCCATGAACCCTGCTGAGAATCGCAATTATGGTGGAGTTTGTGAAGAGGATTCCTGACTACAGAAACTGGAATGAAATCATAAAGCTAATATCATGAGACAACCAATGCATTCTTCTTGCTCCCCACACCTGCCAGATATCCTGATCTTCAGATTTACTACTGTTAACCAGAAAAGGTCATTATTTTCTGAAGCTTAGTTCTTGAATAATGATGTAAGAATAAAAGACTAGCAAGACCAACACAATGACAACAGTCTGATAGCCAGAAAAAACCTCCACCTGAAATACTGCATGTTGCATGGAGATGAGAAAATTCTGGGGTTTATTATAGCTAATTCAAAAACCCATGGTTTCCTCATATGATTCAACAAAAAATACTAAAGAAGGCAAGGAGGATTATGAGAAAAATATTGTGAATCATGCCTAAAATTTCATCCTTTTCAACACATGGCACAGGCATATTTGAGGGAAACCTAAACTACATGAATGGGGTTTTGCCTGTACTGTTCTGAAAGCACAGAAAGCTTGTGTCTATCTTTACACTTACTTCATAGGAAACCTCAGTTTGTGTTATGTATTTGCCAACAGAATTTCCTGAAAGAAAGCTTTTCCACAGTGCCTGGGTGCAATGCACTTTTCTCTGCACTGCTTTTTGGGCTTTTTCATTTTTTGTTCACTTTTTAATATCACAATTAAATAGTGACTGAAACAGGAAAAGGCTTTCTGGTTCAGGATTTGAATAGTGAGTTCCATTTGCTGCTCTATCAAACATGTAAAGTGGTATTTCCCTCCTTGCAGTGGTGTTCTGAACATCATGCCTGACATGCCATGTCTCTTTCCTTCCTCTCATTCCTAAAAACACTGTTTCTTACACATTCACTTTTTCATTTACACAAAATGGAAGAATTACACAGTAAAAGCTATGATGTCAATGAATTTTTGGTAACCTGACTGTTAGGGTACTTCTTGGCCACCTATAGGTTTGAGTCTCACCTCAAAGGGGACTTTGGACACTTTTCTCAAAATACCAACAATCATTTAGCCTAATCAGTAATTCCTGACTGATGCAGAGCACTGGAAGGCTTGAAAGTCCTAATACTCAGTCACTGCAAAACTCCTTCTTGATGTGCCTTGATGAATCTAGCTCTAGATAAATATTTTATCCTGCATTAGTAATTGAAATTCACAAATATTGTTTGCCACTGAATAAGTGATGGACATTTTGACTAGAAAATTACAATTATTTTACATTCTAGTGTTACATTTTTTTGCCCTTTGGAGTATGAAAGCACCTGTTTATCTTTTAATATCCATGGACTGAAAGCCTTAGACAAGCATACCTCTTACTAAAGAATTGGGTATTATTCCACAGTGGATCAGAGCAGCAAAAGAAAAATCCTTAAGTAATTGTTCCAGTTGTTTTCCTTCCCACTTGGATAACTCGAGCCTCTTCTGCAAAAAATAAGTGATAAACCCTTGTTCATCAGTCTTCAGACTTTGTTTGGCATAGAAAAGTTGTACCAGAAATGTTGATTTTAGAAGCTTTTTCTTTAGTCTTACATAGGAGTTACTTTGTGAGTTATTACTCACATATACATGCCCAAGAATAGCATTTAATTTTAGCATGTAATAAGAAAATAAACCTACTGTTTACTTTTCTTCGCCACTAATTAGATATATTTTCCCCAACATTTAGCAAATCTTAATTGCATAAAAATTAAGGAAATTGAGAGAATATTCATAAGGAGGCAAACACAATTCAGTGAGAGTCTTTCCTTTGTCAGTTAAGTAAATTCCATCCATCTACACACCCAAAACAACTTCTCTCAAAATCAATGGAAATGCTCCCGTTGGCCTCAGTGGCTTTTGGCTCAGACCCAGCCTATTCCCATTAAAGTCAGCTCAGGACTTGAGCTAGATCATGATGTAACTGAATTAATTAGCATTAAATTATGAGAAACTACTCTCCATTACTACAAATTACTTGTAAAATAGCCAGGCTTTACTAGCATTAATGATTTCAGCAGTGTTAGATGAAAGTTTCTTTCCATGAGTATTACTAATTCCAACTTTAGAGCCAAGTTTGGACTTTCAGATTCCCATTGCCATTTTACCCTAACAAGCATACAAAAGCATGTGTATAACACCTCATTGTGCTAGCTACCAGAACCTTGAATTGGGCAGAATCAAATCCATCACTGTGAGTTTTTTTCCTGGACCACAAGCTTTATTATGCTAGACCATTATGAAGTTCCCATTCCTTAGATGTTTTGCATAGCCTGAAAGTCTGCTACTGTGAACTTTTTGGTTGCTTGCATTTTTTGCGCTGATTTAATATATATAAGAGAGTTTCAAGCTGAGAATTCAATGCTAGGTCTGTACTTCTGGCTCAAGCCCAGCTGTCTACATTTCAAAATGTATTTGATTTTGGAATACAGTTTTCTGGAATAGAATGTCATGAAAATACATAATCAAGAGGGCATCGCAGATAACAAGCTACAAAAACCTGTTTGTCACCCTCCTCCCACAATGGCAAAGAGCCTTCTACAGCTGCTAATTAGAAAATTAGAACACCACAAATAGATTATATTTTACTGGCAGCATAGCATTTTCCCCCCAGTGTTTTGAAGTACTTTTTGAATTGTTTGCTGTCAGCAAAACAAGTGTGCTACCTGCGATCCTATAGACAACAAAGCCCGGCAGCAGAATTTCAGTCAGGTGATGTCACCCAGGTAAAATTGTACTGACAAGCTTTTAATTAAAGTTTTCCCACACATCTTTCTGCTGGTCCCCAGGAGCTATTATTCATTATGCGCTGACTGTCAGCCAATTGTGAGTCGGGAGGGAAGTGTTTTATTTTCAAAGCCCTTGCTGACAGCTAGAGAACACTTTGTTATACAATCTGTTTACTTTTTTCACACACACAGTCTTGCTAAAGGGGAAATGGTCATGCAGTAGTGTTTACAGTTTATGGGAATAATTAAATGCATCTGGCAGAACAGTAGCTGAAAGGAGGTCGGTGTGGGTGTGGGTGAAAAGCTATAAAATTCCTCCTATGAACAGTTACCTTCACCTTGCAGGGCCTCTAGCATTTTAAGACAAAGTTTCTTTAGGAAAGGGCAGGTCCAAACAGGTGCACAGATTCTGAAATGGGAATACACAGATCTAGCCTTGTGGTATTTGATGCTAAGAAACACTGTCCAGGAATCACAGTAACACTGTTCTTGTCAATGACTACAACAGTTTGAATTGGTTATAAAACAGCTGCTTGTCCTTTGCATTGCTAAATCCCAAAGGACTTACCTCTATAAGAAGAAATGTACATTGAGAAACAATTTGCCACCAGATGAAGACAGAAGGCAGTGTAGTGTCCTGTTTCACCAAAGGGCCAGTATTTGATACTTAATACTTACAGAGAAACTGTCCTCTCAAAATTTTTAATGGCTTATGATAAAATCTTTTTTTATTAGTTGACTGGGGAAGATGAATATTTATTTATAGTTACGAACATCTTTTAGATAGTGGTAAAATTTAAACAATAATCACTCATTCACCTAAAGTATTTAATACTTTTGTTTGTTAAGAAAGTTGACAAGTATTCTTAAAATGTAAGTAGATTAATTAAAACTAGTGAATATTCACATACAGAAGTAAAAAAGAAATAGCATGCCACTGCCAGACCACTGGCAGTTCTGTGGAAATCACTTCCACTACAAAGCAAACAGACCAGAAAATAAATTAATAGGTGAATATTTCCATACTATCTTTTACTTATATTATGATGACTGTTTCTGAGGTTATTGATCATTGACAGTGGGCCTTAGTTGTTGGAGAGGGAGGGGAGGTAGTGGTTGTAAATAATGCAGTATGCCTATTTTAGGAAGCCTTTTCTGTTCGGATATCACAAAATGTCTTTGGCTCACCAGCGCATGAACACATTTATTAATGAAATTCATTAATGAAAACCCTAAAAATTCTGACTGCAAATTTCACTGGTACAATTCACTCTGTAACTGTGCTTTCTCACTGTTCCTATATTTTCTTTTCTTCTCTAACAAAAAGTTATTTTAATCTGTTTTAATTCTATTGAATGACAGGAGCAAGATTATTTTTTTTCTAGTCACAGACAGCAAATAAATTTCAAGATACTGAACAGTTACTTTCAAATTAACATACTTATGATTAGACCATTTTCATCTTCCCAAGCTAAAAATCAACTTACTAAGCAGTCAGTAATCAGTTTATGTTAATCTTTACTTTAAGATCAATGTTATAAGGGAGTATTATTACTTTAGGTTCAGCATTATAAACACGAACAGCAAGATTTATTAGAGATTTCAGAAATCAAAGTATAGAGATTAGGTAATTTACCTGAGATTTATGGGGTAGAAAAAGTGAGGAAGTGCTTACTTCAAAGTTCAAAGCTGCCCATACATTTTCGTTAATGACTAAAATCATGTATCCAAAATGCATGGAGCAAGAATCAAAATCCTAGGCTCCTAACTGATAAGGGGAGAAGGACTCATCATCCACTCAGGAGCATTTCACTCTCTTCTGTCTCACATTTCTACCCCAGAGAGACTGGGAGAAATGCAAGGCAAACAAACTAAAAAGTACCTGCAGACAGAGCAGGTACTTCAATCCAACAAGGATCATTCCTTCAGGCACAGTGCTGTGCCACTGTGATTGCACATCTTCCTGATGGAACTAGTCCACATCTAGCTGATCTGAAGTGATAAGAAGCAACTGTCTGCAACTGGCTTCCCAGCTTCCTTCCTAGGAATGTGTCTTCCTTTGTAATCCTGGACTCAGGACTCTCATCTGACAAATGAAATGTACAAGGATAGATGTTCACAAAATGATATATTTTCACAGAATCACAGAATACTCTGAGTTGGAAGGAATCCACAAGGATCGTCAAGTCCAACTTGTAAGTGAATGGCCCCTATGAGGATCAAACCCACAATCTTGGCATTATAACCACCATGCTCTAATCAGCTGAGCTAATCTCAGGGTCTATTTCGAAGTTACCAGGAAGCAGCAGAGAATTCATTTTATGAAAATAGAATCTTAAAAAAAAATCAAAATAAATAAATAAAATTAAAAATAAATTAAAAAAAAAAAGAAATCCAGGACTATCTGCTAAATTTTGATTGTACTGTGTGTACACATGTGGTTGGACTTTTATTAAGCATTGAACAGTAGGTAAGGCAAAACACCACAAGACAGCTCCACTCAACACACATGTACTGGTTGAAGCATGTGCTACAGCCTCTTCATTGCTACTGAGATATGTGGTTCAGTTAAAGCAGCAAGGACTATTGGTGCTACAAAAATGCAGTCATACTGAGTAGTGTATGACAGATAATGATGTAGTAGCAACATATATTAATGGAGAAAATATTAAATTCTGCATAAACAAGTTCAAATGGGCACTTGCCATCTCACCTGGTTTTTAACAGTTTGTTGAAAGGATCTAATATTTTTCCCAGTGCAAATTGATATTATAATCAAAGGTCTGAAAGGAAGTTCAATAGGAGAGTAGCACAAAAAGAGATGGACTTAAATTCTAAAGACTAGTAAGTTATGCAATACCATTGTGTTCTGGCTTAAGGAATAGTCATTTTCTCTTGAAACAAAATTATTGAATTTTGAGAATAATCAGGTAAGCATGAACTGCCCTACTTCTTCCAGAATACATGATCATTTAAATATTCTCTTATGCTCTGACCTCCAAGTTGTCCACCATAATCCATTATTTCCCATATTTTTTACTTCTTTCAGATCCTGGCCCTTCTTTTCTAAACAGTGCTTAAATTGGAGGAAGAAACTAAAAAAGCCCAGATATATTTTATTGAATATTTTTCACATATTACAAGAACTTACAAAAAGATATGTCCTAGATTTCTGCCCGAAATGATCCGTTTAGGTTGCAAAACAGATCTGAAGATTAAAACCCAAACCAAAAAAAAAAAAACCAACACCCCCCCCCCCCCCCCCACAAGACAACCAAACACTTTGACAGTTTTGCCTACCTTCTCCAGTCTCACCTCTCACCTTTCATTTCCAGATAAGATCTGAATAGCCACCAGAGAAACCAATCATGCTTCTTTTTCCAATGTGATATCCCCTCTGGCTGTGTATCTTCTGTCTGGCCTAACAAAGGGAGAACTATTTATGTCTTGAGTACACCCAATTTAGACTTGAAATGTTTAAATCTTTAGCTGCTCAAAAATAGTGTGTTTTGTCAGTATATTACATGATTACTGCTATATCAAATAAAGTTACTTAGTATAACAGAGATCATATCTAGACAATGAACTAGTCTTTCTGCCATCTTCTGGACCCCTATTTGTTGTCTAAGAACGTACGTATTAATACTCATCTTCTCTTGATGTTTTCGTTGAAAAAAAAAATTCCTCTCACGCTTCCCATTCATTTCTTGACTTTCTTGTGGGGTAGCACATCCTCTTCCTCCTGCAACATGTTTTAGCTGGTTTGGAGTGATCAGGAAGCACTTCTTAACTTTTGAAATATGATTTACAAAAAAGTGCTTTTGGATACTCACAGTGCCCTGCAGGAGTCTTGCTCCAGACAGCTGAGAAAGCACATGGAGATACTGTAAAGGCTTCTGTTTGAGCTACTCTTCCTTCCTCAGCTTCAGCCAGGTTATTTCCCCTAGTAAAGTGCATGTTAGACTGGCAGCTATCTTGCCTGTCTTCCTCTTACTTTTGTTTATTTGGCCCTGTTTATAGTTTCAGTGAACTGATGCATCTCCAAACATGCCCATTATATTTCACATTAGTCAGTGCAGGAAATTGCTCTAGTTGTGGTCTCTCACTCATATTCCTCTTTTCAGGTGTTGCAAGATTAATTTGTCTCAATTTCCAGCTTGTTAGAGTGCAATACCTGTTTTAAGGTGTTGTGTGTGTATGTGTTGGGTTTTTTTTTTAAAGCAGAGAGGAAGAAAAGATATAGCAGGTATCTTTCAGTAACATGCACCATCCTTGTCTCTCTTTCTTTACTGCTTTTACAACATTATAAATGAAATAAGTACTAGGGATAGGGGGCAAGCTGCCTGAGGAAACTCACACAGAATTATGCTGACAGCCTGAAGAGGTGCACTGTAACCCACCATTCATAACTGCCCACATGTGCTGAAGCTGCGAGTTCACTCATAGTTCGTGTCTCAGCAGTGCAATGCAAAGGGGAGTTAGCTCCAGAGATAGTATTTCCTTTCTCACACTCATCAGTGTAGGCCTCCCTATCATCAGCTTCCCCTAAAACAGACAGTGCTGATCTAATTGAGTCTTCAGCCTCCCTGTACCTGCTCCTCTTCATGTCAACAATGTGAATAGCAAGCAAAATCAGCACAAATGCCAGGCTCACTCACCAAGCAGCTGACAGATGCTTATGGCAAGCCAGGTTTCATGCGCCTCAACCTCTTCTTTTGAATTCAGAATAAGGACAAACCTCACAGCTGAGCTGCCACACCCCTGTGTCTGGTGTCTGTTGTCTGTGAGGCATAGTGTCCTTTGAGCCACAGGCTTCTGAGCAGCCAGGTTCTGGAAGGAAAGGAAAGGTGAAAAAAACTAGGACAGCAACACCTAGTGAGACCAAGGATCCTTGTAATCATTTCTCTGACAATACCTGTCAGAAGGCACCTCTGGAACAGTTAGGAAAGAGAAAAATCTCATTCTGATGTATGTGCTGGGTGATCTGCAACTCAAACTTCTGAGCCAGGAATAGCATTTTCATATTTATAAATTTTTCTTCCATTATTTTGTCTAATCACTTTTTATCTCAGATAAATTTCTAACATTAAAAACTTTTGTCAGGGAATTCAACAACTAAACACACATTATATGAAAAACTGCCTTTCTTGTTTGGGACCTACCAATAACTTATTTCATCAGATGACTTTAATGTTATTGCAGCAGAAAAAAACAGTGTAAAGTATTCTTCTCAGAAAAACCATCATGAATACACAGTTATGTGTCATATCTTCTACAACATCCTCCTCACAAAAAATCCCAGACATATGAGATATATACTTGAATGGAAACCGTTCCATATCTCTGATTGCCCCTGCTGTCCTTTGACTTTGACAAATCCTGTGTTCCTTTGAAAGCTAAGATACCAGTTCTACATTCAATATCCATGATGCTGATGGGGGATTTAAGCAGAACACTAACACCTATTTTGAGCAGTATTTATAATCATACTTTATTTTATTTTGGTTTTTAGCTAGTGTTGAGAATACTTTTCATTGAACTACAAAATTTGGAGTGTTCCCTAATAAATATTCCTTCCAATATATCCACCTCAGATTTTATTTGCCGTTTGATCTGTGGCTCTTGCATCATCATGATGTCCTTGTGCAGTACTTTGCAGGTCTCTCTCATTTTTAGTACCTTGATTAACTTAGTAAAACCTATGATTTTTTTTCACCTTACAGCTCTCTTTCTTCTTAAATCATTCATTGGGGTGATAAACAGCACATATATCATAGAATCATAGAATGGCCTCGGTTGGAAAGGACTTAAAGATCATCAGGTTCCAAGCCTCCTGCAGTGGGCGGGGACAGCTTTCATTAGACTTAAGTAAGACTTCACTAGTGAGCTCTTTCTACTCTAAAAATTTATTTCTACCTGATTTTTCTCATACCAATATTTTCTCCATGTGAGAAGATTTTCTTTTATCTCACAATAAGTCAGTTTAAGAGCTTTTGGAGAACAAACTCCAAATAGAAATGTTTTTGGAAAACCAAATGACAACATCAACTTACTTTTCTTACTTAGTTGTTTGTTGACTTCTTCACAACTTGTTGATTCTTTCCTAATATATTTTCATGATTCTTTCCTAAATTGTTGTAGTCCTTATTCTATTTATTCCTAATGAATTTACACATTTTATCTAATTCTATCCTTAACTGTAATTTTTACAGATTTTCTGGGTACACATATACTTTACAGATTTATATGAGTCCCTGAATGATCTAAAAAACTGCATCTTCAATCTCTGTTGCAAGGGAAATTATATGCTACAGCTAATATTTCAGCTATTTTATCCAAGGAAACCTATGAAATCTGAGAGGCAGAGGTTTTGAAAATTGTTAAAATTCAATTTACGGATTTATTCCTCAACTCCACATATTTATGTCTCTTTTTTTTTTTTTTTTTGAGACAGATATGATGAGTTTCACCATTAAATATGAATTACTGTGTTTGAAACTTTCTAATTTTTTTTTAATTTATTTTTTTTTTTTTTTACTATAGCGTTATCATCTCTGAATTCCGTTCAGATCTCCTGGTAAGGTTCCTACTCCTGATATATTTGAAGAATTATTAGTACCTTTTATGCCTTTTGTAAATTGTTTCTTAGACTCTTTCTTGACTTTTTTTATATGTTCAAATCAATAGTTATCTTAATGCTCTTTTTTGTTTTCTCCCTTTGTATAAGATCTCAAGTTTTGGCTCTGCTATATTGATGAGTCACAGCAGCCTGTGTAAACACAGAGATGTAAAATCTTGGATACTCATTGGAGGTGCAAACTGAGAGATGAGAACTCTGTGGGTTTCTTGGCATGTCTTTTGGAAGTGCTGTCCTAAATGTGAAAGATATCAATGAACAAGTTTGCCATGAAATCTCACTGTACTTCATATGTCTGAGAAGTGGAAGCATATGTAAGAAATAATACAGTTTTAGCAGAGAAGAGCATCATTCAAACCTCTAAATTTAAGCAAACTGGCATTTGTTGTCTCTGCATACACAGCCTCTCTCTCACTAAATATGTAAGTTAAACTGTGCTGACGTGTATACAGCCGTATACCAACAGATTTCAGCCACTGACAGAAAATAGGCTGCACATTGTACTCATAGATTTTTTTCTTTCAAGATAATATACATGCTTAAAACAAGTAGAGACTCCAGAGTTTGCCCATAATGCTCCAAAGAACCGTTCCACAGAGTAAAATGATAAATTCACTTTCTTCTAAAATACCAAGATCCTGGGACTGTTCATGTTGCTAGGCAGGAACTACGAACCTAAGTGGATGCATGAGGGACTTATTTTTAAAAAATATTTTAAGAAAATCTTAAAAATAGATGTAGAAGTTGGTCATTTTACAGAAGGTTGTACCTTGGGAACTCCTTGCTAAAGTACCCTGGGTCTTAGCCTAACAAAACAATTTCACAGTGCAAGCTCATGAGGCATTTGAATATTACTAAAACAAAACAAAACAAAACACCAGAAAATAAAAGGCAACTGAAATTGAGATATTTGAGACAAAAATAATACTTTTGTAGTCTCTATATAAACACACCAACAAACAAATGAACATAAAATCTCCTTTATCACAATTAGCAAAGGGAAAAATAATTTTTCTATTCTGTATGAGTGGTTTGCTTCCACTATCTGTCCAGAAAAGCTATTGAGCAAAACTTGAAGCGAATAGAGGGTGTTTCACATTAACACATTCTTGGCCTTCTTGAGACTCAACACTGTACAAGGAGTATATTTTAATTTCTCAGGAAAATTGTTTCTCCAAATAATGTTTAGATTTACTACACATAAAAAAGTTCATATTCAAAAGCATAATAATAAAAATTAATGTTCATATGGTGTTTCTCTCTTTAAAAATCACTTTGGTTGACCAGTCTGCTCCCTACAGAATATCACACTGAAGTAGCAAGTGCACCAGTCAGTGAAATGCTTTATGGAGAACAAAATATATGTACTTTATTCATCAGAGAACTGCCAGAATCGTATGATAGTTATACTCTAAGTTATGGGTAAGGAGACAGGACAGTACATTAGACTAATACTTTGCCTTTTTAAACTATTAATATACCACCTTTGGGACACCACACAGAAAAGTGACTGAAAACCATTCCAGCCTGACAGCTTTAAAAGATCACTAAGGAAATGTATTAAGAAGGTCTCAACCCAGTAGATACCAAACAGGAGCAGCCGTCTCAGAAGACAACCGGCAATGGTCCTCTTTCAGCACTCTTACCAAAACAGATAGATTTATTACAGAGAAGAGTATTTCATACTAGGATGGTATGCCTATGATATGCTTAAAATACATGCTAAAGCAGTCCAGGATGAGTGCCCTACATGTTCACTTTAGAAAAATATTGAGTGTCTACTAGTCATGTATAAAACTTTAGGAAACCATTTTCCCTACTGATGCTGGTATGAAAAGTGCAGAAGGATAAGTTGTAAAAGCTATGTGTTTTATTGCTTCTTATACTTTTAGAGTGGATAAGAGAATGACAAAATCTCCTGAAATCAGAAAAGAGCTATATAAACTGTTTTGAAGCATTATTATAATATTTTAAGTTATAACTGCCAATACTCTTGCTGGACTAGACTATTTTTCTAACAGCTACTGTAGTTAGAAACACTGTAAGTTTTCTTTAAAGAACTTCTTCAAATACGCAAAACATTCTAGCTACTTCTGTGGTTTATTTTCTCTAACTAATAACTCTGAGTTAAGGCAAATAACAGATTTAGTACTTTTCTTGCTGGTGAATTCCTAATTAAATAGTTTATTCATCATGGCTAGGCTTCGCGAATGAAGATTTACAAGGGCTCTACCCACGCTTGCTACAAGCACGTTGGTGGCTAAATA
>JAWWEW010000078.1:86667176-86710259 GCA_035583185.1 Anabacerthia variegaticeps
GGTTGCTGGGGAGCTAGCGAGCCCATACTGCCCGTGGACACACTTTGTCTGACCCTTCAGTTGAGACCTGACTAGCACAGGAGACCCTACCGGAGTCATGAACCACCACCAGCACAGCTCGCAACCTCATAAGAGCACGCAAGCTTCTCCCCCATGATAAGGGGGTGTCCATGGAGAAGATATAGTTTATTAGTAAATTGTCTAATCTTTGTTTAATGAAGACCTCCAGATGGTGTGTCTTAAGTGAAGCAAAAAAAGGAAAAACAGCTGAATGCTGAAAGCACAACATAATTAGATATGGTCAGGTTGGCAAAGACTGAATTCTCCTGTTACTTATGATTTTCTCTAGAAATTGTCAAGGAGTGATGCCCTACAAAAAATCACTTAACTATCTCCAGTTATAATTTTAAATATACTTGACTGTATTACTTCACTTCCATTTAATGTTAGTGTGGCAATGGGTCTCTGAAGAAAATGAAGAAACCAGCCATAATGCCTTAAATATTGAAGGGTTTACTGTATTGTAAAATTGATTCTTTGCCTTTTTTTCCTTGAGTCACCTTTCTTCTTCCCAAGACCCCTTGAGAAAACCCTTATCTCCCTAGATTAGTATGCAAGAATTTGCCTTGGCAGGATAATATGAAGCCCCCTTACTGGTCCTTTGTTAACCCTTTCCCCATTGGTTTTTAGCCCTCGATTTCTATTGGTTGCAACCAAAATCCCCTAAAGCCCTTTAAATACCCCTGACCATGTGAATAAACTCTCTCTCTGCTTTCCCCTCCTGTGGTCTCTGTGTGTCTCTTTCCTGGGACATCTCAGGGACTACATGGCCGTGAGGGAACGGGAGGGGGGAGCATTCCACCACGCTGTCGCACATTAGTCTTATCCCCATTACTTATATGCAACTATCTTGAACAGTTAGAAATTCCTATTTGTGCTCTTCTGTTCTTTTTATGACACTTCCATTTCTATGGTGTTATTTCTTCTATTTGCTCCTGCCAAAGAACTGTGTCCAGTACAGAGTCATATTTTCTTTCCTTAAGAGTTACACAATAAAGTAATCTCAAATAATTCTATACAGTGTTTTCATGAGATAATAATTGATCAGAAATAAAGCATTTAATATTTAAGTAGAACAAACAGAATTTTCATCTAGAATAGGAAACAGCCTATTAGTATAAGTGATGATCAAAAAGTCTAACTTTAGGACACTGCTTACATAAAGATGATGAGAAACATTTAAAACAAAATATATTTTTTTTTCAGTAAATATACTGAACCTTATTGGAGAAGTATCAAACTTTCTTATACCTAAACATGGAGATAATTCAGTTATCTTATCAGTGTTTATTAGAATTGGAAAATGAATCATGTGAAACTTCTTTGCAGAATTCAACAACAGAATGTAGATATAGAAAGATGAAGATATTTTCTATGAACATGCAAAAGATTTTCAAGGAAATTATGTAGTCATGGGATAAAAGGGATTATAGTGTGGATGAATACTATATTACTGCTCTGGAAACAGAGGGTCGGAAGAGCTGGTCAGTTCGTATGATCAGAAGGAGGTTTTCTGATAGAATGGTCTGCCCTAGGGTTCATGCTCTTCATGTCTCTGGAAGAAAGATAATCAGCTGACAAATTTTCTGATGACACTATTATGGATAGCAAAACCATGGCCAATTCTTAAGAACATCAAAAGAATCTCATGTGGTTCAGGATCTTGGCAATAAAAAAAATTAATAATGAGGAAAAAAAGGTTAAATTTACTTCTGATAAACCCAGACTGATGCCTATTGTAAAATAAGTCTTACTTCACTATTTAAAGTGATAGTCTCTGAGCTGACTACTGTCACTAAAGTGTAAGATCTTTGGGTTTTGATGAAAAATTCTGTGGAAGCATCAGCTTGATGACCTCTGGCAGTCAAAAAGGCACATCAACCATTAGGAATTAGAGGAAAAAAAGTATATTATTATGTCACTCTGTAACCAGATAATTGCCCCACATCTTGAATGGCAAAAGCTCTAGCCCCTCCTTCTCCAGGAGGAGATCATTGAATTCGGAAAGATTCAGAGCAGGGCAAGAACAACAAAGAGTATGGATCACTAAGGAAGTACTTTAGTTTCTTTAAAATTGTAGCATAAATAACTACAGCAAGGTAAAAAAATTACACTCAGGATGGGAAGGATGAACAGGAGTCACCAGTTTGCTGTCACTTGCAGCATAATAACTAAGAGATGCTAAATATTGCTAAAAACAAGCAGATTCAAAGACAAGATGACAATCTTTCCTAAAAAATGTAGATAGGAGTGGGATGCCCTGTTGCAAAACTATATAAATACAAAGAAGCTATTAAATACCCAGGACTCACAACTGAGTGAGGAACTCTCAGATCACTGGATGAAGGTGAAGTACTCTTTCCTTTTCTTTTGGAAGATTCCTTCCTCTTATAAGAACACAAAAAATTAAGTTTATCAAAAAATTCCTTTGAGAGAATTTTTCCTCTTTCATTTCTATAATTCTGCAATTTTTTCTCTTTTTCCCTCAAATTTCATGAAGATACAGACAATTTGTATATTTTTATTAGCCCTTTGCCTGTCAGCTATTGCTTTGGTCTTAAAAAAATGTCTAGAAAGTTCCACAGGGAAAAGGGGGAAAAACGATGTAGACATTTGAAAATAAATATTTTCACGGTCTTTGTTTTTTATAATTGTTATCAAAATAGGAGAATAATAAAGGATAAATAAAAATGTGGCTTTTCATCAGTACAATTTTTCAAAGAAACAAAATAATAATGGAAATTCTAAATAAAGTAAGAACACGTTAATTTCTAATTTGCGAATTTATACTATTAAAAATGTTCAAGTGCAGTAAAAGTCATGTTTTCTCATAGAAGTTATTTCTAATTTGAGAGTAAACTTATATATTTTTATCTATTTTACCTACTATTTTAGACCCTGAAATGATTGGATCTACTATTATTTTTTAAACTTATATTTTATACATATGTTCAATAAGTAAACATATTTTGCAAATGTCATAAAACCTGATAATTAAATTCAAAATAAATCTATTTTCCCTGATAACTTGTGAAAAATTAAAAAAAAAAAAAAAAAAAAGAGAGAAGGGGAGGGGAAGGGAAAGGAAAAGGGAAAGGGAAAGGGAAAGGGAAAGGGAAAGGGAAAGGGAAAGGGAAAGCAAAAAGACAATCCTGCAGTCCTTTAAAACTGACATGCACAAATGCCTGTGAGGGTCTGTTGGACCATGGGGTCTTATAGTGAGGGAAATAGTTTGATGCTTGCATTATTTTCCAAGAACTATGCTCAAAATGTAAGCAAGTAGACTGTAAAGGAAAAACTTCAACTCAATCCTATCTTTTGCATTATGTAGTTGCATTTGCTCCTTTGATCATCAGCTCTGCAGAACTCAGGCTAAACTGAACTGCCTGGTTTTCACCCAGGTATTTATTTCTCCTATGAAAGCTAGTAAACAGTGCGTTTTATTCATAATGAGGATGATATGTTTAGCTGAGTACTGTTAAACCTAGTGTGAACACTTGAGACCTGACTGTCTCACATTATCATCATATAGTTTAATGTAATAATCACGAGAAACTACTCAGAACAGTTCTCTATTTTGAAGGGCACTTGCACCTTGCCACTTTCAGAGTATTGTCAAAGAGTGAACCATCTATAAGGAGGTCATCGTGACTGACTGTTTTACTGTCTGGCATTTCTCAGTGGACAGTCATATTGATATATTTGATCTATGAGTTGTGTTGAGACTGACTATTTGATGGAAAAATCATAACATCCTTTTTTTCTGTTTGTTAGTAAATGTTAGTGACAAGTCATCCACATCCCATGGTCTTGTGTCTGTATCCTAACTGGACCATCTAATCTTTCTAGAGTCTTTCTACCTCCCTTAAAATCAAATTCAATTTTCTTTCTTTAATAAATTAATCATGACTGCACTTCTCTAATTATAGAGAAATAAAGGAATAAAACTTAGCTCAAAGCGGCATTTATGCAGAGCAAATATATAAGGTACAGGCGGACCAAATTCAAAATGTTTTTTTAATATTTTTGAATATTTTTCTTACAAAGTCAGTTAATACCAGCATGTATGATTTCCAACAATAAATAATGGAATAGGCTCTCTGAACAATGAAGATGGAGGAGGTATATGGGAATTAGAGTGCAGAAGATACTTAGCTAAGCTTTTACCATCTTGATTTTGCAGCAATGACTCTACTTAAGCTCCACGACTACTGGGAAGCAGATCATTCAGACTAAGTGGGACTCTGTTCTTAAAGGAAATGTATGAACCAAGGTGAAATTATTTATAATTCAGACTAACTATGGTCAAAGTCTGAATCCACAACAATCCAGTGTGTGTTTGAAATCTGTGTAATAAAACTCAGTGGATATCAAGGTGGTTATTGGGTCTTGGCCAATGGCTTAGAAACGTGTCCTCCAGATAAGTACAAGTATCCCAAGACAAAGATCCTTTACAAAACCAATGTTTAGCTTGTTGCTAGTTGCTTTTTTTCCCTCTAAGGATAATCCTGTGGAGTTGTTAGGCGATTCTGATATAGCTGTCTGGGCTTCTTTGAAATCAAATAATCTTTGAGCAATTTTCCCCTCTGTATCAGAGTTTGCAAAAATATATCATGCTTTCCTCATTTGACATTGCCATGACTTATTTGAGAAAGCAGTTTGATGAAATATGAAACAGTGACAGCAGATTCCCATGATAGATGTCAGCAGTGTAAATTAGACCTATTTGTACTTCCACAACTTACTTAAGCCAATTGAAATGTCACACTTCTGTCCTAAAGTATAAGTAAATACTAATGAGCTGCCCCAAGGAATATATATGAGAAATCCTTATTTTGTACAGAACTGTAGTAATGACCAACACTGAACTACAGTCAAATCTCACTTCACCCTGCAGAAAACCCTGTGGAAAAAGCTAAGCACTTTGGCATGACTCAAAGACTAATACCTGTAGGTAGACCAAGTTAAAAAGCAAATCCAATGTAAAAAGCCATGGACAGAGACTGCTCTGCTACCTTCCTTCCTTTAGGTCCACATTGCACTTTGCGTCAGGAGCATAGCTGAGCTGATGGTGGAGCACGAGTCTCTCAAATTCCATTTAACACAAGATTCAAAACCATTGCACAAAATCCTGTGAAGATTGTATCTAAGTGTGACAAAGGGATGGATTATTTTATCAGGGTCCATATCTGAGAAAGAGAGTTGCAATCTTCTGAGAAAGCACAAAAGTCCAAAAGAAATCTGTGGAAATCAAATCAGCTTGCTTATTTGACCTGTGAAGGCATGGGCCTTTCTACATGACAAAACACACTCAAATTTTGCGGGAAATGCATTTATTTTAATTATGGCATTTACAAATTTTCTGTAAGATGTACTATGGAAGTAATGAAGTTATGTTATTACAAGATATCTATCATGGTTCTCTGGTATTAAATCATTTTACTACTTTTGTGTAGATCACAAAGCAGCAAGCAGTTGAACTTAGTTAAAATATTACAATTGTCTTGAAGATTAACTACTGTATAAAGAGTACAGTAGCCTTTATTCCAGCAGCCTGATTACACATGAGTATGATGTGCAATAAATCACCAGCAGAAAGCATTACTTGGAGCATAACAAACTACTATTTTATCAATCATTTCTTTTAAAAACAAAGAATAGTGTACTAGAGTCACAATTTATGAATGTGTGTACTGACTAAATTCCTGTTTAAAATGTTGTGGTTTAGTTTGACCTTAGTATTTGATGAACGCTTACAGTTCAGTTACTTGCAAAAACAAAATGCCAGAACACAAGAGAAAAATCTCTTTCAAATTCAGATTCATATGATTATTTTATTTTGTACCTGTAAATTATGTCAGTTGACTTTAATTTTAAAGAAAAGCATCAAGAACAAAGACTAAAGAAAAACAAGACTAAGTTGACTGTGAAAGACTCTAAGCTTAATGGTGAAAATTAAAAATGTCATTCATGGACCAAAAATTTTGTGTGTGAGAACAAAAAACAAAGGCAAAAGCCAGGAAAAGGAAGGTTTCTTGTTTTGTTTTGCAAATCACAGGTTGCAGATAAAAACTTGGAAAGCATCAGAGGTTCTTCATGCCAAAACTTAACACTGAAAGTAAAGGCAGCTAAGCACATTTCTCTTTGAAAGTATATGTTCGGATCTTCGTTATTCTTTAGGATCATACTTTTAGCCTTCCCTCAGTTGCAAGCTCCTACCGGGACTCTAAACTTATTTTCACAACCATAAGTTTTAGAAGCTTTGTGGTAAAACTGCAAGCACCTGTATAGGATCAAAAAGTCTTGTAAAATTAGGATTTGTATTTACACATATTTTTTTATTTGTTGTATTTAAACTCAAGTAATGGTTACATCTGGGCAAATGACAACCACCTTTTTAGAACAGACAAAATTCAAAATGCTGAAGTAAGGCAAGATAGAAGTAAAAACAAACCTTACAAACCTATACCTACAGGCATATCAGTGATGTCTTTCAGATTCAGTTTCAGTATGTTGCCTTTGGAAATCTGTACACAGCTCTGACTCCTTCAGCAGCTTTTCCTTATGCCTCCTGCAAGGCCCTGCTCATTGTGTGCTCCCTGATCTTCTCAGTTGTGGAGAAACTCCTTTCTGTCCTCCAAATGTTCAGCCAGTGAGGCAGTCAGTTCTTTTCGAAGGAAACTTGACACAGTAGGAGCCACAAGTAAAGCAAATAGTATCAGTCGTAGTGAGTCATAAAACAAAAACCCAAAACCAAAGAAAAACCAAAACAGAACAAAAAACCCCATAACTCTTCTGCTAGTATTCACTAGCAGTAAGAAATGCACATTACATACAATTTCCTAAATGGTGAGAAAAGCACATTACTTAACATCCAATGTTTTGTCTGAATTTGATACCACCCTCTTGCCTTGCCAAAAAAGAAAACTGTCACTTCTGAAGTATAGCAAAGCAGTTCTCAACTAAAACAAAGTACTAAGTAGCTGTGATAAATATATATATATGTATATAAATTAAAAAAAAAAAAAATAAAAAAAGTGTGACTGAGATATCATGTTTTTTCTGAAAAGGGGTTCTTCAGCCTTGTCAGCTGTTAAAGGTATAAACACCTATGGTTTTCTATCTTTTAAAATGTCTGCTTCCTCCTAATCAGAGAGAATAACAATATCAGATTTTCATGTACAGGCCATTAAAGATGAAATATTAGCCTAGTATTTCAATGAAGTCTTAGAATTTTGAGCATATATTTTTAAGATAAAGTATATTTTAAAAAGCCTCAGAATTAGTATTAGTTTACACTAAAAGAAATCAAACTGATATAACTAGAGATGACTGGTGTTCTTCTATGATGGAGTGGCTGCAACAGTCGGCAAGGGAAGACCATCCAATGTCATCTACCTAGACTTCTGTTAGACCTATAACGTGGTCCCAGATGACTCCCTGACATTCTGTCCTAGTTACAGGGGCCAGGATCAGTTTATCACTATGTGGGTATAACCAAAACTGTGTATTCTACACCCTCTATGTAATTTCTGATAGACTCTTAATAATGGATCATTTGCAGCAGCTGCCCAGGGCACACCTGACACCTCAGGCTACAAGCTGGGTGTTAAGGAACCCTGAGAGGCCGGGGAGTTTTTCTTTGTCTTCACACCAATTACTCAGTTGTGATAATTCCCCTCTGGGAAGGCATTAGCACCTTCACACCCAGCCTGAGGGGTCATCTCTGCTAATGGGCTATTAGGGATTGGCATAATAGGCAGCTACAATGACCTAGGCCATCAAAGATTCAAAAAATATCCCATGACTCACAGAGTTGAATCACCCGATGTGAAGCTCCTTGCCCCGGGGGAAATACTGGCCATTCCCACTTGTACCTGAGCATATATAATCTTTGAGTTTGGGGACTTTTAGCATCACCTTTCAGATCCAGAAGAGTACCAAGACCTCAATAAGACTGTGACTGACACTCTTGACAAGACTGTGACCATCATCCTCACCAACAAGTTTTCCTTTCCTTTTACTTTGCACTCAGGGGAGCCACATGGCACTCAGTACAGGCGCTAGTGAACTCCATTCTGTGCTTGCCCCAGGGTGCTGGGTTATACACCTGTCTTTGTGGGCTAAAACCAGTTTTTCTCTGTATCATCATATTTATTGTATCTTTTTAGTAAATTGCAACTCTGACTTGTAATCTCTCTTGAGCTGGGTTCATTTCTCCTGCTGGTTTACTTTCAAATCAGCACACATCCTTACCTCCAAATTGTAGAGACATGGATTTGGAGAGTGAGCTATTCAGTGGATAAGAAATTGGTTGGATGAATGCAGCCAGAGAGTTGTGGTCAATGGCTCTATTTCCAGACAGAAACCAGTGATAGGTGGTGTCCCTAAGGGCTCTGTTTTGGGGCCGTGCTCTTTGTTATCTTTATCAGTGAAACAGACATTGAGATGAAGAGCACCCTCAGCAAGTCTGCAGATGACATGAAGCTGCATGGAGCTGTAGACACAACAGAAGGCATACCACACAGAGGGAAACCTAGACAAACTTAAGAACTGGGCTTTTAAGAACGTAATAAGGCTTGAGAAGGCCAAGTGCAAAATGCTGCACCTGGGCTGGGGCAATCCCAGACATGAACACAGGCTGGGAGAAGAGCTCATGGAGACCAGACCTGTGGAGAAGAATTTGAGGGTTCTAGTGGATGAAAAACTGGACATGAGGTGGCAAGGTGTATTCACAGCCCAGAAGGCCAACCACACCTTAGGCAGCACCAAAAGCACTCTTCCTCTACTTCACCCTCATAAGACCCCATCTGGAGTACTGTGCTGGGTCTGGAGTCCTCAGCACAAGAAAGAAGTGAACCTGTTAGAGGGAGTCTAGAGGAAGACCATGAAGATGATTAGAGGGAAACAGCTGACAGAGCTGGGACTGTTCAACCTGGAGAAGAAAAGGTTCCAGGGAGACCTTGCAATAGCCTTCTAGTAGAACAAGGAGGAATGGCCTTAAGCTGAAGAAAGGAGGGCTGATTTAGATTAGATGTTGGGAAAAATTCTTTACTCAGAGCATAGTGAGGCACTGGAAAAGTTATGGGTGCTGCATCCCTGGAAGTGTTTGAGGCCAGGCTGAATGGGACTTTGGGCAACTTGATCTGGTGGAAGCTGACCCTATTCATGGGAGGTGAGGTGGAACTAGATGATCTTTAAGGTCCCTTCCAACCCAATCAATGATTGATGTTACAGTTCTAAGATTCTAAAATTATTCATTTAATTAAATATGGGTGTTCTTAAATATCTATTAGATTCCGTGTAAATACTATCAAACTAAGAGGAAGTAATATATAATTAATAGTTTTGTTTAAATTGCAACAGTAAGTTTTATTTTCCTACTGTGAGTTAAGGTGATGTGGACTTTTTTGTATGTTGTGCAAAAATTTTGTGTCCCGTAAAATTTTCATGGAAAGGTTTTGCATTAGAGTTCTCTTTATATTTTTAGTGGTATTAAGGAATTTTCAGAAATTAATGTGTATATATCTCAAATTATTTCTCTGCCATTAATATCTTGCTGCTGTACTACTCAGTTGCATAATTATAAATGAGCTTTTTGTAACAATATATAGCAAATCAGAATTGAAAAATTAATATTTGGATGTAATTCATTAGCTTATCTGTATTAAAAAAAACCAGATAAATAAAAAAACAAACAAACAAACAAAAAAAAAACAAAAAAAAACAAAGTAAGGAAAAAAAAAACCAACAAAAAAAAACAAAAAAAAAAATATAGCTGAGACCCCAAGATTCTAATTCAAAAACAATCAAAATCTGATCTGTTGAAAATACTCAAACCAACATACAAACTAATCTTCAATTTTCCCAAAACTGAAATTGAGTAGCTGGCCTTGTATCTCCATGCCTAATGTAGACTTTATGGCATTCAGTCTGAAAATACTTTGACTTGATTATTAAGTTTTTCACTAACGGAAACAATAATTCCTTCCCTGCAGACATGTATCCTCACAGATATCTCTATGAGCTCATACAACAGCTTCCTGGCAAAGGTAGCAGCCCCTTGTAAATTTGAATGCCTAAAGTTAGGCTCCTAAACCCGTAGTAAAAAGCCTGCTTCTTTGTGGCTAGATCTGCAAATCAAACTATAATCAATGCAATATCACCTTCTTACTTACAAATATTTTTATTTTATCCATGTGCTTGTGTATGGATATAGTTTTTTGGGTTTTTTTAGGAGACATTGTTCGATCACTTTGGATTATTATTTTGTTTGATCCTTCTTAATCATAAGAACATGGTTTGTTCAATATGAAGCAGTTTGGCCAACATACTTTAAACTTCCTCCTGTAGATTCAGATTACAGTTTCAAATTATTCTTTGAGCACTTGAACATCTACAAGAAATACTTACAAATTGCAAGAGAAAATGGAAAATATGACTTTTGTTTTCTTTTTTTCTTTTGTTGTAAAAGACAAGATTATTGTGGGATTGGATAATTCTAAAATCAGAATGTTGTAGAAAGCAGTCATCTGCTTCCTCAAAGTGGTTGCTATATGGTGTTGCATGCTACAGCATTGTACTTGTGTGCTCTTAGTTTCTGTATCTCCTGTACAAACATTTCACATGGGAAAAAATTCTGATAGCATTGTTTCATGTCTTTAAATGGACAAGTTGGCATTTTTTGATGAAAGAAAGACAGCAGAAATGTCTCTGATTTGTAATTATCATTCTTAATTTGAGGTTTCCTTTCTTCATGTGGCTTATAGCACTGAGACTTCTATCAGTGTTTTGTAATCCAAGAATATTATTGCTTCAAAAAGACCCTGGAACTCCTGTTGGGTGATTATAATTACTTATTCCAAATCTTCAATTAGATTCTTCATAACATGATG
This sequence comes from Anabacerthia variegaticeps, assembly GCA_035583185.1. Lineage (NCBI taxonomy): Eukaryota > Metazoa > Chordata > Aves > Passeriformes > Furnariidae > Anabacerthia > Anabacerthia variegaticeps. The sequence continues at coordinate 86,678,132 of JAWWEW010000078.1, forward strand.
TTATCTTGTTTATTGTTTGAAACAAATGAGACCAAGCTGGATGCTTTGAGTTTATTTGTCATTAAGGCACTCTTGGTTATTTTGTTGATAAGGAAATACATGTAAAGAATTATTATATTAGCTGTTCTTTGACGTAGCCATAGTCCAAACTCCACAGAACTTCAAGCAGTTCTTGAAACTTGTGCCAATGTGGCAATAAAACCTCCAAACATTTAAGCATACAAACCACAACCCACTGATCCATTTCTTCCTTCAGATTAATTGATTCATTTCTGTTAGATATACAGATGTGAAGCTAAATTAACTTACTCATGAATCTGTCATTCAATTAGTACACATATTATGAAAAACTGGCATCACAAAGATTAATATGAGAGAGGCTTAGCACTGTAGAGTGGTATATAAGGTATATATATGTAACTAAGCTCCTAATTTTAGGAAAAAGAAGTCAAACTGGTGTCAGTCACTTATTGCTCTGCTGTTATATCAGAACACAATCTAACTTACCTTTTTTATAAAACTCTTTTATGCACAGTACTCAAACATTTCCTTTGGAAGAATATTTCTGAGAGGCTGTTAACACCAGCACCTCCAGAGCTGATGCTGTCTTTAATTTCACTTAAGTGTGTTTTGAGTGCAACTTCTTGCTTACACAGGGCTTTGGCTGTTGTGGTGTAATTTCATTCACCCCTTTGCTAAGGGCCATGATGAGAGGTTTCTTTATTTTTAACCTCAACTTCCTCCCCCTTGTGTTCATTGTCCGTTTATACCACCCACATCCATCTCTTTGAACTAATTCTCCTTTTCTTTCCTTCCTCTTCCTTCTGCCTTTATTTTTCTATTTAGACCATATGCCATTCAGACCCTCCCTCTTATTTTGTTTTTGTAAATCACTGCGTATGAAATGGACTGTTGTTCCCTGTTGCCCTTGATGCATTTAATTGATAAAATGTTATTTTATTCCAAGTTGTCACGTAAAACAAATGCAACCTCAGCCTAAATATCAGGACTCACTTCTGAGCTGCAGGAGGACTGCACACCAAGCATAATGTTACCAAGAGAACACACAAGAACGCTGGCTTGCTCATCATTGCACAATGGTGGCTCACATCAGCTAGCTTCAGATCTTCTTAACAAACAAATATGCTACTACAAATCAAAAAAATCAGACTAATCATAAATTTTAGGAAAACTAAAATAATATGCCAGCCAACATGGAGAACAACATGCTGCCCCTTCCATTAAACACAGTGAGACTGAACTGTTTTATGTGGCTTCACCTACATTCAAATTATGTTGATAGACTGTGACAGTGTTGATGGAAAGGTAGTTTCCTGCATTCATAGAGTTAGGGGGATTTTGTGCTGGGTTTACTAAGCAAATAGGGAATCAGTGTCAGATCAGACTACAAATACAGGCGAAAATTGTACAAGGCTGTTGTGCTAAACAGAGGCAAGATTTTGACATAGTATAGAAAGCACATCTGCCAGCTGGAGAAGTTCCACCAGAGGCACCTATGTGTCTTGCTCTGAGTCAGATGCTATGGTAAGCTGACCAATGATAAATTCCTGCAGCGTATCCACATGGAAAGCCCAGGTGTAACGGGCTGGACATATGGCTTGAATCAATGATGTACATATGTTCAAGTACCTACTATGAAGGAAACTGTAGTGTGGAAAGAGGAAACAGTGGTGATCCAAGAAAGTGCTTCTAGGACACCCTAAAGGCAGGATTGATTGAGTGCAACCTTCTGGCAAAATCTTTTGAGTCCTTTGCCAGAAAGATACAGCAACGGATCTTCAAGGTGAGGGAAGGCATAGGCCTCTTTGAACAAAAACAGATGCCGTTGGGCAGGACAAGCATGTGAGGGGAAAAAAAAAGCAAATTGTGTCAGCAACAGCAGCAGCAATAGATCATTCCATGAAGATAGTGAGTGGCATGGTGACAAGCGTGGTAAAAAGTTTTTATCCTGCACAGGTCTCTACAAGCCTTCATTGCACCCGCTGAGTTTAACTCACGCATCAGCTGAACAGGACCGCCTTCCTTCACTTGGAGGAACAAACTGTGAGTGATTCAACAGTTTCACACACATAAAAAAGTATCTGGGGCAAGTTATTTTGCTTGTTTGTTTTTTTTTTTTATTCACTTTGATATTGAAGCCAAATTCAAAGGAATATTGAAGCAGAAAAGCAAAACTTTCTTTACTCTAATAATCATGAAAAAACAAACATTTTATTATAATAAATCCTACTCTTTTTCTTTAATTTTGTTAATGTTGTCAAGACCTCTGCTCTCTCTCTGTTATTCTGCTAGTCTTCTCATCATAAAATCTGACATCTGTCAGCTCTTAAGCAGCGTGGGTATACTAACTACTTGCTGATTTTAACAACATCCATATCTTTGTTCCAGGTGGGAAAATTCTCAGAAGCCATGGAACAAATGAGAAGGGAAGCTGACCTACCTTAGAGGCCCCTGCAGCTCAGGACAGAAGTAGCCTGGAGAGGTTACACAGCTCAGTCTGTGCTTGCAACTCCTCAGCACATGACTAGAACCCATCCTGTAAAATGATGCGTGTGCCTTAAGTGCTTCCTCATGCACCTAGGTAATTGCATGCATCTAAGTCCTCAGGCCTTCAACTAAGACTCTTGGGACCCAGTTTGTCCCATTACTAACTATACAAGGAGCTCAGGTGATTATCTCAGACTTTAATGTCTGCCAGTAAGATATCAAATGTAGAACAAAAACCTGTGGGGATCTTAATTTTCTGAAGTAGAGCTCCCTAGACTTCCACAGTAACACCATGTGTACCAAAAGCTGTCACTTCCTTGGCAAGACACAATGCTTAGTCAGAGGCTGAAATTTAGCAAAGAATTACTGGAAGCTGCACAGATACCACTTACCTTCTCATTATACATTTTAGAAATTAGGGAGTAGCACCTCTCTACATCTGTTTTGGGAAGGAACGCTCAGTTGATAATGTCAACCTGTACTTGCATTGCAGATCCTCATTTGGTGTTAACTGTCACAGGCCTGACACAGCACTCAGCAGAGCATGTATCTGCACAAGATAAAAGACTCCTTTCTGTCTTATATGTTCCAGGACTGTTTTTTGGATCTACTCACTGGCTGCAGTTAGGGTCAAGCTAAGATGCCTAACCATGTCCCTCACACTGTACAAAAAAATTCAGCACCTGACCAAAGACTGTTAAACATCCTTCAATTTCTTCAGGAATTTAGCAGCTAAACTAGCCAGTTTTTGCAATCATTACCATTCATGTTGGTTGAGAAGTTCCCTTCAGAGATGCTGAAATATCCAAAATGGAAAGATATATTCAAAATTTCTCCATTTTTATCTTTCCTTTTGGGAAAGGAAGGCAGCATTCTGTTCTGTGACCAGCTAGGCTTTAGCAAACTGCAGATGACAATTCTGTAGTTTTCTAGCTCATCTATGCAGTCAGCAAGTCTCCTCTTTTTATATCACTATACCATCTGATCCTTGTAAGCCCTTATATCTCTTCAGGGCATGAAAGCCCACTGAGATGAAAACTACTGATTAAATGAACAGCAGCAATAGGAAAAACTGCAGCGTTACAACGAGATTTGAAGAACAAAAAAGTGACCAAATACTGTTTCACTTTCCTGTGATGCTCGTCTTTGCTGCAACAGGTAAGTATAAGCTCAGTAACTACAACAGAGAAAAAGTGCCTATGCAGTAGAGTTAAGCTACTGTTATTGTCACCTACCTACTTTTCCTCACTTTGTTATTCTTACTTACAAATTTCCATGAAAACACTGGGCTACAATTTCTGAAGGAAATTTCCTTTCTACAAGAATCTCCACTATATAACAGTGAAAATGCAAAGCAACCCCAAGAATTATATACAGAAATTTGTGAGACCACAAAGCTTATGAAGTGCATCAGGAGAAAATCAGTAAATTACCTTCTAAGATTCTTCCTAAAAGCTGTAGCTGGCCACATATCAAGTTAAGTAAAGCATCCTTTTTCAAAGGCAAAATCTAAGCTTTATGCCTAATTTATAAGCACATGCTCAAGACCTCTTGAGGGGAAGTATTTAGAGAAGCAAGCCTATCAGGAACACAACACCTGAAGTGGAGTTTAGGGTAAATTTAAGTGCAAAATTAGTATTCAAAAACTTTTCCTTGGCTGCTGCCTAGCCCTGAAGGTAATGTGAACTTTACAGTGTTCATATTTGCTCTGGTTCAAGCTTGGATGAGGAGCTGGGCACTTTGCTTACTAACTTGGTGGGAATGCCAAATTAGTCCTGACTCCCCTGAGGGATCCTGTATAGTAAGTGCTTAGTATTTCTTGCCCCCTGAATGAGTAGTGTCAGCTACTGGCTGAGCTGCCTGACTCAGATCACAACCCACAGAGTATGACCAGGAAGTGCTAATGAAATCAAGCCGCCGACATCATCATGAGAAGCTGTGCTTCTATTTTAAAACCCCAGGGTGAGGGAAAATGAATGCACTTTATCCCATCAATTACTCTATGTAGTAGGAATAAGAGACTACAGCCCAGTACACCCCAGTCCCCTGGTTCAGGGTGTTGAGGACACTGAACTGGGCCAGGAGCTACACAGTAGAGAGAAGGAAATGCGCAAAAATTGCCAGCTCTGCAGCTCTGAGGCCATGAGCAGGTGATTTCTTTTATTGAAAAGGCTGTATCCTGCTTGTTCTTTGAAAGAAAATTATCAGCACCCCTACAGTCAAGAGGGGACACAAATATGTGCACAAGTGGACACAGATACCTGGGCTGGGCTGCTTCCACCCCAGGAAGGGACAGGATTTCACACAGCCCTTCTTAGCATTTGCTGGGCTGAGACACAGATTTTGATCCTGTCCTGACATACCAAATCTTCTCCATGGGCTGTACAGAATGCCAAATTCTGTTTCCAGGGACATGCACAGCTTTGAGAGTTCTCTTGAATTATGATCAAATTGGATAATTTTGTCATTTTTGCAGCCCCCAATAGCCAGACCCAGCTATATAAATAAGCACAGCTTAGCAGAAGTCCGTATAAATTCAGTGATCTATGTCTGTTTAGATTTTGGCCTTGGAATATTGATTTATGATTTGGTATCTTAGCACTTACTTTCACAGGCAACAGGCCTGACTGTTCATGCAATCAAATGGGTATTTTTTAAGTCACTCTTCAATGGCATTCAGTATTCCTTTTACCTTCAGTGCATAAAAATTACTACCAGCTTTCAAGTCACCATACTATAGTCATCTCTGTCTTTGACAAAGAGTTCTCAATATTCCAGATTTTTGTATTTGGACCAGAACAAGAAACAGTTTTCCAGGAACAGAGCAAATAACCAATACATCATTCATATATACAACTACTATATTCATTAGACCTCCCTCTTCAATCTATTTGACTACTGTATTTTAAAGGTACCAAAAAAAAAAAAAAAAAAAAAAACAAAAAAGGAAAAGAAAGGACAGTTGGCAAAACAAAGCATTAGTCTGAGATGATTACTAAAATCTGTGGAAATTTTTGCGTGTACAACATGAATTTAAACGTGTCAGAATTTAAGCCCATAAGTCACAGAACCCCCCTTGGAATCAGATTCCAGTTTAGGAATAAAATTATGAAAGTATAATTATGTGCTGAACACAACTGAGAGTTACCCAGGATTGAATTGCTTGTCTTTCTCCACCTTGTCCTCAGCCAAGTGGCAGGAAACAGCTGGCCAGAATTTTTTAGTGCCTTTAATGAAGTGAATACTTAGTTGTTAGGATTTGGTGATTAAATGAAATAAGACTAATATTCCTGTGTGGATTTACTGAAATATGATTGTCCTGAAATGAAAACAACTCTCTATGTGAGATTTAGCTAGGGAATAAACTTCTCCAAAAGTTCAAATCATGGAAAAAACTCATAGGGAGTTCTATTTCTTAGTGGTGTTATTATTATTACTGGACTCCTTAAAGACACTGAACCAAGACACAAATTAACTGATTTATTTTGATGTCTCACTTCAACCAAGTACATACAAATGGCTATGATAAGGAAATAACCTAAGTGAATTTATTCTGCTGTCAGGACTCTCTTAATGTTCTACTTGCAATGAATATAAAGCTCAGAGGCTTATTCCAGAGTGGTCATAGGTTAAATAAAGTTCTGCAAAACAAATTCTTGACAATGCACAATATAGAATTCTCAGTATATAAGAAGCTTATCCTGATGTTTGTAGTTTAGGTATAACAACAGGCATCACAAAGTGACCTAAAATATTGCGTTGGACTTTTTGCATCTGTTTATGTTTTACTAGAGGAGACGTAAGATATTCCAGATTTACTTTCATCATGTTTGGCAATTACGGTTGATCTATATTCCAGATTTGCTTAACAATATTCACTTTCTGTGAAGTCACCCTCCCTTTTAGCTGCAGTTATAATCATTTCATAATGTAAGTCATGAACTAAATATCATTGGTCAAATGGTTAATTTAGACATGCCAGCCTTTGGCAGGGAGTAAAAATGAGATAAAAAATAAACCAAATAAACAAATGAGTAACAACCAAAAATCCTAGGGTAAACTGAGTTCAACTAAAACACCAAAAGCACTTTGACATCCCATCGGAGGGTTCTGAAAAGAATTCAATTCTATCAAACAATATATTAAATAATCACATTTGTGTTCAGCTTATTGGTTAAAGGCACTTGTAAAACTATTTCACAAGCAATCTCAACAAATAGGGGCATGCATAAACATCTTTTTCTGTTATTGACAAGTAAAACAGGTTAATTTGATTGACTATATTATCCTCCTGAATAGGTGAAATGCTCAAGGCATTAAACACTTCTCTTTCTAGAGCCAAGAAAGGGTTTGAAAAGTCACAGCATAAATTCTTCTCATCATGCCTTATTAAACATGAAAAAAATACCTCCAGTTACAACTTCATCCACATCTCAGTTAAATAAAAGAGATTTTATGACAATTACAATGAGCTTGTAATAAGGTCTGCAAACTGGCACAACTCAATTGATTTTAGTCAATTGACAGAAGCCTAAAGTGTCACATCTAGCTTCTCTTGGCCTTGGTAGGGGCTTATTGCTTAAGCTGAAATAGTGAAGAACAGCGTTCTATCGGCAACAAGGTAGGCTGTAATAAAGAAATTGAAAAATATTAGTGTCAACAAATTCCGGGGGGAAAGCACACAATACTGTATTTAGTTGATCCTAATTTTTTTTCCTTTTGCACTTCTCAAGGCTTCCAGTTTTCTGATGCTACTTAAGAAACTTTCTCACAGTAATATGTTTGAGGTTTTTTACTCATTGCTCAGCCGCTGTTAATTTCAATTTTTGCCTCTAAATGGATATTATAAAAGCATAACCTGAATGTCCACAATACTTGGTCTGACCTTTAAAAACCTGACTTGAAAAACACTATTAATGTCTATAAAGAGGAAACTCTAAACCCTAGAGATATTTAAGCAAAATATTATAGTGGATGCTTGAGATATTATCTATTTTTTTATTATTATTATTTTAAATTATGACCAATGAAGGCAAAATAAACAGCTGCTTGAGGCAGGGGATTGCTGAAGGAATGCATTCAAGAGTGTGAAAGTGAAACTGAGAACAACACTGCTGCATATGATTCAGTCACAACCATCTCATCCCTCTGGATGGAGCAGGATCTGGATGCCTGCCTTCCCAGAGGTGGGCCCCAGTTCCACACATCAGGCACAAGCTCCTTAGACATGGGAAGATAACACTGAATTCTCCCTGGACCTCTGTCAGACCAAATGGATGTTCTTCAACATCGTGAAAAAATCCTCTGAATTTCTGCTGTGAAATCCTACACAGTTTAGCTTTCTGTGCCCGTTTGAATTAATTTTTAATGCTACCAAACAAAATACTGCCTCCTTAGAGCCCAAACATGAGTACAATTACTTCAGGAACATGAAATTTGCTCAGCTAAGACTGCTCTTTTCCTATGACTTCCGTGGGAAGAAAGATGTCTCCAACCAGGAGCAGTCAGCTTCACTCTCAGATGCTACCACTCCCTGATGCAGCATGATGGTAAACAGGAGGGTATAACAAGACAGAACTGCTTCATCATAACACAGTGCCTCAATGCCTACCTGAGACAAAATCATACAGGACATAAACAGTGGAGGTCACCCTTCAATGTGGCGCAATCAGGTAGTCAAGACAGCAGAGAAACAATCCTTAAATTTGTCTTGCTTATTTTCTCAATCTTTTCCATACCCAGACAACATTTTTTCATTTTGTAAAACACATGAAACCTTATTATACACTGTGAAAGAAGCCCAACGGGCAAGACAGGAGCACCCTAGAGTGAGAAATTTTTAACTGTAAAGTCACAGAAACTGCCAGGCTCAGGCCTGTTCATGCAAGTTTCAATTGCCTTCCTAAAAAGGGCATTAGTTTTAGACATGCTCTCCTAATCTGACACCTAAATTAATGACATTGACAGATTTTATATGGTATAATGCCCTCTTTTTAGCACTATTGATTGACCATTGTAAAAAACATTTTGATATAGCTCTTCTGGTATCATAAATCTAATCAAAGATTGCCGAACCTTCTGAAATACAGCATCTGAGGTCAAAATTTTGCTGCAGATGAACATAAGAAGCAAACTCCATTATACTTGAGAGAAGTGTGTGTGCACCCATGCCTACACATTTGTGTAAAGTACCAGGAGAAACACAGATATATGCATACATACATGAAAAACAGAGACTTGAATTCTTGCTGGTGTGACTACTAATCTGAATAGCTGGGAACTGAAAGATCCATAAAATTTTACTTCATATGAATCCCTATTGTTCTGTTCACTTCTTGGATGTCATCAAGTGTAAGATATTTGTTACTTCATATGCATTATGTCACGTCTTATTTCTCTGGAGTAGCTGAAAGGAAGCAGAGAAAAGTATATTCTTCTCTAATACACACCCTTTCTGCTGCTAAGTCCTTGGGTTAGTTTTCCTTCCTAGGAGTAATTTCCGGGGGGAAAGAGTCACTGACTAACCAACCAACTGGCTCAAGAAAAGCATTAGATACACTACTAAGGCTTTGGCAGGACCAACACATCTGGCAGTTTAGCCCTGACTTGTCCCTATCCCTTTCACATTTAGGAAGACAACAAAATAACCAAGGCTCAAATCCTACAAATATTAATGTAAACCAGTAACTTTAAACTTACAAATGGCTCAGTGCCTGAATTGACTCTAGCTATCTGCATACATTTTTGGAGACATATGGGAACTCTGTGTGTATAAATTTAGCATGGAGACTTGCTGCAATCAGTTAGTTACAGCATACTGCAGCACTAACACTGCTGGAAGAAACAGAAAGTCTCTAAATAACTACAGTCAGTACTTGCAATCCTGGAAATTCTCACATCTGAATAACATCAATGTCACAAATTCTCATGCTGGATTTGGCAATCCCCACTCAAATAAGGTAAATAACTTCACCAAAGTAACTGTTCACAGGATTATGTAATTCCCTGCTACTATTTGTTCCATCTTCAGCCCACAAAAAGACATATGAAAAGAGAGAATACATAACAAGATATACATAAATATGTATGAAACACATATATGGGCATGTTCACACACATACATGTATTTAAAAGCGCACTTGTGTCATTTTGTTGCAGTGTTTACTGCATTCAAGAATCAAGATTAAACAAAACGCTGGGGCTTATGAGGCCAAACACTGAAAATTTAGGAAATTCACAAGAGAAGGTTAGTTTTTGAAAAAGTGTCTCATTCTCAGAGATCTGTCTATTCAACGGACAAACAAGTGGGATGATGCAGGGCCTAGGGAAGAAAAAAAATTAATTATTCCTTTGTTTCTCAATTTGACAAAAACATTAATCATATGATTTTTTTCAAATTCTCACATTGTGGACAACAGCACTAGAATGTGAATTCCAGCAGAAGTTTATCACCTGAAACAAGGGAATAATCAACAGCGATTGTGGTCCCGCTGCTGTGGGCAATAAGAAATATTCACTGACAGTGACATCCCAGTTATTTAGTAAATAGCAGAGAAACTCTGAAAACCATGAATCTTTGGTCTTACCCCAGGTTCTGGAAGACAGTGTGTTTTTGTGGCCATAGACCTTCTACAGTCTTTTCTAACCTTTTGTATTCTACCCGTATCTTTTCCTCTGGACAAGTTGTTTTCACTTCTCTTTCTATTTTCTATTGTTTCTACCACTTTATCTCATCCATTACCTCTTCTAGATCCTGTTGCCTTCTCCTTCAGATCCTAAATCCTGAAGATATCTGTCTCTGTCCCTGCTCTACTCCCCACTCAGGCTTTTATTCAAGGCTGATTAATCTGTCCTTCAGACTGCCCTGAAGTGATGTGGATGACAATGAAGGAGGAATGAGAGCAGAAAAAAAGACAGTCTTCCTGCCCTCAATTCTAGAGTTACTAAGGCACTTAAGAGTAACAATTATAAGGAGTGACATGTTTAGCTCTGCTCTGAGATTGCTAGTCTTGAACACACACACTACAGATGAAATCTACAATTAATTAAACTATAAGCTATTATATCAACTATACCCAATGATAAGTCTGCCAAATGGGTGTGTGTTTTTACAAGGAAAGGAAAAAATGCTCCTCTTTCTGGCCTCAAGAGAGCTCCTTCTTAAATTTACATTATTTACAGTAAAGCAGTTTATTTGGTAAGGTCACACAGATTTTTAACATTAGCAAACCAAACAAATTCTCCCTATCATTCCTGGAAACAGTTAAACTGTTTTGTTGAAGCTTTCTTGTTATATAAAAGCAAGACATGCAGTGTGAGGCCGACATCAGTCATAAAAAATTCTTGTCTGAAGGATTACATCTAACAATAAGAACCACACCAGAACCTTACATAAGAAAATTTTATCCATCTTTAAATAGGGAATTCATTTCTGGCTCCATCTGCAGCTTATATATACATATAAGTGTTCACTGAACATATATCTATTTTAACAATCTGCTAGCATTGCTATTCTGCATGCATTTCAAAGTTTTTTTCTGTTTACCTACATTTGTGTGTAATGATATCAAAACCATGACCTGTTTCTCTTTTTAAGTTCCCACAAAACTCATAAGGCCAAATTCCTCTTAACAAATTCACCAGCCTTTTTTTGTGTAACAAGAGTGACTATTTTCACCCAAGAGATACTTAATACTCATGTAAAAATATAAATGCATTTAGAGTTCTGAGGTAAAAATTACTTGAACACCTTACAGTCCTCTGGGTTCCTCTTCAAGGCAGTATGTTGAAAGGGATTGTTGAAAAACTGCTGCACATAGCTATTTACCACCACAAAGCCTGACTCATTGACACTTTAAGAATGGAAAAAAACTACCTTATTTAGAAGGACTTTTTCTCAAATTACTATGGAGTCTATCCCATTCTCTTTATACATTACAGTAAACTCTGAATAGTTGGATAAATAATATCTTCATTGTTTTATCTTTATTTCTGGTTTCATTCCAAGGGCTTCATGGAGGAAAAACTTACAGAGTATAACAAATGTTGTAAGCGTAAATCTTAAATGAGTTGATGGAAAGCCTAATCTCATCCTGGTTTATCTATCATAGCTCTAACTGTGTTTACAGTCTTAGATAAAGGCAACCATATTCCCTTAAAGTAAGCTCTTAGAGCCTTGTGGATTGGTTCGCAGATTATTAAATTTGAAGAGATTAATGGGTTTAATTATGTAGAGCTAAAGTAATATGATGTCACATTTTCAATGTAAAACATATTTTACAAATATGTAGTTTTCCTTTAACCTGGGCATTGGTAACATACAAGTTGATAGCTGTGTCTCAGTATATAGACAAATCCTGGCTGAACATTATGAAGCTCTGACTTTGACAGAAATGAGGTTTCCCACCCCTCTGGTATACCCCTCCTGTGTATAAACACACTACATTTCTCTTGAGGGCGTTCTCAATATTAGGTATTTACTTTCCCAGCTTCCATCCACGTCCCAAGATTTGTTCTTCTTTACTGCCTGCATCAAATAATTGCCGTGATGACTAAGACTGTCTAACAAGAAGTCTGCCTCTACAACGAACAGATGCTGTTCCAGAAATATCTGATGGCTTTGGCACATGAGGTGAGAAGAAAGCAGTCAGACTAGGCTCCCAGCAGCCAGCACAGTCCCAGCTCCTTCATCTGACACTACCTAATGTATCAGTTGTTCGGTTCAGCTGATGAGGTGTATACAAAAAATATTGGATTCTTACTGAGAATGAGATAATAAGAGTTAGTTACAGCACAGCTTATTTTTATCTTAAAAAAAAAAAAAAGAAAAAGAAAAAGAAGTGGAAATAACATATGTGACAAAATATCAGATCTGACATATTTTGTACCATTTGATTCCCAAAAACTTTGCCCTTTTACTGTGCTTGTGCTTTGCACATTTGCAAGGCAGTGATTTCTCCCTCTTTCTCCCGCCTCCCTTTTTCTTTCTTACATATGGGTTTTACATATGACCCCCACACATCAAATACAATTGCCTGACCTGATCTGTGATATACTAACCAGCTGCATCTGGAATCACAGCCTGAGAAAGAAGTTATGACACAGAGATGGAGATGGAGGAGTGCATCGCAACAGACTTCTGCAAGAAAATCCCAGAACACTCCCAGCTCCAGCTCGGGACAATAGCCTTCCTTGTCACATGTCCAGTGTGCCTTGGAGGCATGATCATCACAGTCTTGGGCTCCAGGGTCACGTGGAGTCTGGTCACTGAATGACCCAATTAAAGGAGTCCTATGTATTATAGCCCAAAAAAAAAAAAAAAAAAAAAAATATAATTTAAAAAATTAATTTAACTTGTTTCTTATTTCAATTCAAGCAATTGGCAGTGTGGATATCACATAAATGATGACTGTAGAATCTTACTTTTGTTCTCTTATGAACATGTTTTACAATGAAGTAACTATTGATGTGAACATATAGGGGCTTTTTCCACTGGACTTTTCTTCATTCTGTACAAATTGCTACCCATGGTAGGAATTTTTCCACCAAAAAGTTGGCATTTTCCAAATAAGAATTCTTTTGCTTAATTACATAGACTTGCATTCTATCTGTGTGGTTTAGATTTTGGATTTTAGAACTCTTCTATTATCCTTAAAGGCAAAAATAGCTAATTCACAATTGGACAATATTAAAAATTGTTTTCTCAATATTGGTGAGTCATGTGACATATTTTAAATCAGCTGTTTCTCACAACTGATTTTTATCGCATATTCATTATATACTCCTGTTATAATATATTCATAACACTGTGATAATAGAAGGAGATGGTTGAAGTTTTATTACTCACTGAGTCACACAAGGACCTAATGCATTCACATTTAGTATTCCCAGGCACTATAAAAGATATTAGAATAAAAGAAAGAAAAAGAAGAAAATAGCAAAGTATACAGATTTATCTGCTGTGCAATCCTTTCATTACCTTGAAAACAAGTTTACTATGGATTTACACTGTGACTTATTACCCTCACAATTACAAACCTACTCCATTAATAAAAATAAGTTTATATGCATACTATATTAAAATAACTTAAGGATTAATTGTTCAGCTTTACCAGGTTTTTTAGGACTGGATGCAATCACAGAAATTGGACTCAGCTGTATGGATTTTTCAAGGATATTATGGACCATATTTCCACAGACATTTTTATTGTTTCTAGTCCTCTAAAACATTAAAAAATGGTGGTTTTAATAGAGTAGTTTCTTTAGTTTATTAGTGTCTGTAAACATTTTTTCCTATTATGTCAGTTGCAGGACTATAATTTCATTCCCGCTATCATAGATAATGAAAGTTCATATGAATGTTATTTCTTGAGCATTTAACTCTCACTGAAGTTGGCTGAAGAAGAATTATGTGTGTTTGTAATTCAGAAGGGGTTTTGCACAAAGACATTTCAGAAGATTCCACTGTATAGTTCTTTGTAGCTGTTGTAAAATAAAAAAAAAAAATAAAAAAAAAAATTTTATATGGCAAACTTCCCATATTCAGCTTAAGAAAGATAAATGATGTGTTCTTACATGTTTACCAATAATATTCTGCAATTCAAATTCTTTACCATGAAAAAATTGAAATAAGGTAGATTTTTTTCCTCTATAAACACATTTTGCAGTTCTAACAAGAATTTTTAAAAATGTGTGTGGGCTGGTGAAGCGAGAAGATCTGGATTATACATATTAACAGTGACTAAACACAGAGAAATAGAAATGTAATTATGCAGTTGCTTTCCTGACAATAATAATATTTTAAAATCAAGTGAAAATTCAGTGTTTTAAAGGAAATCTCATAGTTGGTTTTTTTTTTTACTTCAAAGCCCCAGATCACAGAACTGAGTAATGAGTTAAGTATTCCACATTTCATGATTTTATAAATTAATAAGACTTTTCCAAAATTACAGCATAAAACTTAGTGTGACTGAAGTTTCAAAATCAAACAACAAATGAAAATCTCGAACAACAACAAAAACAACAACAAAATAGAAGAAGAAAATCTCATAATCTTTAGAAAGAGATAGATCTGAGCACAGCACTGGAGGTTTTGGGGTGGGTTGTTTTTTCCCAGAAGAAACATGGGCTGAGAATAAGATTTTTCTCAGACAGGAGAATAGCAAGCAGGAAGAGAAAGAGAGGCATTAAATCCTGTATCTTCCACCCAGTCAGTGGGACAGAGCCTCACCTGCGTTTCCTGGCCCGCCAGCTCCCTGCCTGTGCGGTGCTATGTCCAGAGCAACCCTCTTCCTGAGCATGAAGCCACTTCGCCTGTGTGCAAATATCCAATACAAAATGCAAAAAGTGGCAAAATGTGGCTTAAATCTGCTCCCCACACAGGCACACACAACTACAAGCTCAGGGAAGATAATGTCCATATGCTGGAGCCTGCCTCTACAGGAAAGTCTCTGTGGGCCTTCTCTCACAGAGAGGTAAAGAAGCAGTAAGGGGCTGGGGGATATCACTCCACCTCTCCTGATGAGGCTGTGCAGAAAAAGGAGGCAAGGGACACAACACCACAGAGAGAAGCAGCAGAGAGACATGGCTGCATTGCGTAGAGGTTAAGTCACTCTGCTGGGAATATTTTCTATCACTGCTCCAAAGGTTTTCTGTTTGAGTTGTGCTATTGCCAGCAGGAGCAACTCTGTCTCAGATGTGCTGGAGAAGACAAGGGTGACCACCTCCTTCAAGGAACTGGGGTTTTAGGCCTGCTTGGAGAGGGTATACCAGCATGAGCCCTTCAAGGACATAGGGTCAGCTTCCCAAACATGCTTAGGCATAAACATCTCACCTCTGGAAGGGTGAAGCCTTTCTAGACACAAGGAAAACAGCACCTTATTTCCTGGGTGAGTTTGAGTCAAAAAAGGGTACAAGCCTGAATTCAAGTGATCTCAAGGAAAAGAAGCCAAGTAAGACATTTCTATCGCATTTACACTTTCTCTCCTTCTTGAACATAGCCCTAATCCCTTTATAAAGGTGTCAGGAGGTCCTGATGCCCAGAGGCTTTTCCATTCTGAAGACTACTTTTTTCTTTTTTTTTTTTTTTACTTTTTTTTTTTTCCCCCCAAAATGCAACACCAAGGTACTGCACTGAAGCCCAGATGGTTTGTAGTGTGAATCCAGAACATATGGAAAAATCCCCACTCAGGGACCAGGTCCAAAAGTTCACCCAGACCTGTAGTAAACATCCATGATCCAGAGGCTTTGTAACAGCTTTGTATATCTCGTGGTACCCACATTAAAGTTCTTTAAGACACATTGCAAACGCACTAACTACCGGGTACGTCCCTACAAGCAGGGGAAAAAGGCATACCAGAAATAGGAAATAAGCCCACTTAAATAGTGTAAAAATCCCTTCCACTTCCTTAAAATGTGTTAGAGAGACACTGCAAGATACGACTCCCTCCTCTCTTCCAAAACCAGGCCTGACCAATTTCCGCCAGAACAGTAATAGTGCATGGCTTGCTGTTGAGATCGGCAAGGCACTCCTCACCAAAATCAATGGGGAACTCTGTGTCAGATCAGTGCCCCGATGTAGCCAGCAGGAACCCATTTCCATGTGAGTCACCTACAAGACTGCAGGTGGTAGAGGCCTATGGAAAGTTGAATCCTAGCCACTAACAGCTAATGTAATCATGTTGCTTGCTCAGATCTTCTGCTGATAAATGCACCCAGTTACTCCTGACTGTCTCCCTTACAAAATAACACCTCCCAGAACACCTACTTCTTCAACAGTTTTTAACCACATTGCAGCTGCACAAGAAAATCTATTCATCAATTACAAATCAATTGAGAAAGCAAAATCTGCAGCTCACTTGATTGCCCTTGTTGTCCTTGCTACTTTCTGATCCAGCTACAGAAAATTGCCAGCCTACCAGGTATTATTATTATTATTATTATTATTGTTTTTTCAGAGGCTGGGCGGATTGAACAGATCGTTCCTTCATTGAAAATAACTCTGCGGGAGTAATCAGTTAGCAGAGCAATCTTCCCTCTGGTGGGAGAGCGGAAGAAAGAAAGAAAGGGAAAAAGAGATTGTTTGTATTCCACAAAAGGCCATGCAAGTATGGTGGGCCAGATCCAACTACAGTCCCTAGCTACAGCCCTCCTGCTCTGACTGCAGGAGACTTCTTTAAATAGGTAGCTATTCCCTGAGAAAGAGCTCTGCTCCTCCTCTTCTGTTTATGCTGTCAGTTCCCAGCCTTCTCCTTCTAAGAAAAAACTTGCATTATGCGAGGCTGCTTTTAACAAGTAAAGCATTTGCAAAAGTTTACCTCAGAGGGAAGGATTAGGGGGGCTTGTTGCTTGATGGTGAAAATATGTAACTGCCTGGATAAGGAGTAGTCAAGGCAGTCTGGAAATGTTAGAAAGACTGGAAAGGACTTTGGGAAATTTTATCCACTCTCCCAGAAACATAGCTGCTTTTACAATCATTGGCAATGGGGTGGGAGGGGGGGTGGAGGATGGAAATGTGGTATCAAAGTCTGAAAAAATACAATTAAAATAAAATTAATAATAATAATACTTGGGGAAGGGTGTTTCTTTTTTTTACTCTCCCCTTCTGAAGCAGTCTTGTGGATATTTTTCTCTTTTATTAAACTAATCACTGTAAATATGACAGTATGCTAGTATGTCTGGAGCTAAGTAAGTAGCAGGACAACTGGATATTTTAGTTTTTTTGGTGTTGAGTGTTCCGAGGTGACTAAATTTGCCTTGTTGAGCCTTGTAAAATCCTGACTTAATCATGTAAACTTCTGTGTAAGCAAAATAGACGATACTTCAAAGGGTCAAAAACCCTTTAGGGATTTGCGAGGAGACGCCAGCAATAGATCCTAATCTGCCTCCAGAATCCTGGCTGTATTTGTCCAAGAAGCTGGTACCAGCAAACTCTCGAAGGTAGAGATAGTGGGTTGATTCAGCCTTTATCCCCTTAGAGAGTATTGGCTTTGTGAGGCTCTAGGCAGCGCTTCAACACCAGGAGATCTTGCCCAAACCTTCTAAAAATGAAGTACAGGAGTAATTTGAGATAATGACTTTGTAACAGGCTTGGGCAGACCTTGGACAGAAGAAGTGAGAGATGTTATCACCCCAGCATTCCTCTTAAAATGCAGTTTTTCCCCCTGCTTATTCCCAGTTAGTCAAAGCTACATTAACATTCCATCCAGGGCTGCTAAACAGAATCTTAATTAGTCCTGATACTCTTGTGCAAGGGGTTTATTCATTGCACTCTTAACTAATGGTTGCTGTCAGAGTATTTTTTTTCTTCTTTGGGTTCTTTGGGGATATCGTGTTCTTCTGCAAAGCATGACAGAAATGTAATGTGCATGAAAAAAAAAAAGGCTTGCAAATCTACAATCTTGCGACTGAATCCAGCCTTGTCTAATGGTGAGACGTTATTCGGACTAGTGAGGATAACTTCACTAACAGAAATATGCCTGCATTATGTTTATGTTACATTTTAATGGTACACACTCTCTCTTTTTTTTCCCCTTGACAGAAAACAGTACATATTTCTTAGTGTTTTGAAGCAGCTCTCACAGGTCCCACTAAAATTTCAGCCCTCTGTATTTTGCATTAGCCACCCGCGGCTCAATATTTAGAGAGAGAGTCTGTAAGTGAAGAATTAACAAGTTACCAAAAGGCCCATTGCTCTGGCAGGACCCTTCTCTCTGCGTTACATCGTATTTATAACCCCGCTTTACAGTCATTCCTCTCTCAGTCCTTCGCACACATACACCCGTTCCTAGTTTACGCTCACACGCGTGTCTGTCCCTGCAACTCTCCGACTCGGACTGGCTCCAGTGTCAGCAAGAGGAAGCTCAGGCGCCCGTAAGACATATGCACATGCATATCATTTGATGTGAGCATCCCTCAAGATTATTTGTGGCTCGGGGCTTAATCGTGACAGCGAACAGCCACGACATGCACCACTAAAGCCAAGGGGAGGCGAAATGGGGGTGCCCCGCCGTCCACCCGGGGCTGAGGCGGCTCTTTCGTTGATCAGCCGCAGCAGGCTTTTTTGCCTGTATTTCTACGTTCAGCTGCACCGATCTCGGAAACAGATTTATAAGACTATAAATGACCATTTTTTTGTTTCGGGTTGGAGTAAAATAAAGAGAAGAGGAAAGGGAAAAAAAAAAAAAAAAAAAGAGAAACTGAGAGAAAGGTGTTTTTCTGAATTAGGAGGTCCGTGTTACTTAGCTTCTGCTCACCCCTGTTAAAGCCTTCTTCCCATAAGCTTGCGTAACATTGATTACTCACAAAGAGTTCACAATAACTATCATGTAGCTAAACTAATTGAGACAATCATGCTAAGTTATAGTCAGCCTAAAAGGTACCATTGATGTGGTAATGCCTATAGAAAGTTAGACATGCGACTCACTACCATTTAATTGCTCCTTTAAACCTGTTATTACAATGTTAACTGGCTTAAGTATATATCGCTCCCTTTTATTGCCTTGATGTGACAAATTAAAACATACACTCTGGAAGCAGCATTCATTTGAGGACGTAGTTGCAGGAAAAAGGGAGTCGGGCGATGTCAAACCTGTCAGGATGAATTAATTTTAAAACTTGCATTTTACACTGCAATTCCCAATGCACTTTTGTTGCGCGGGGAAAACATTTTTATATATAAACATATGACTATTACACATAATATCGTATACACTTATTCCATTTTGCTCAGATCTGCCGTAAAGCGAGCCCCATTGCGCTAAAAAATAAATATATGTATAAGACCCTTTTGCTCCGAGACCTGGCCTGACGCTAAATTAAGTGGAGGTCTGGCAGAGAGGAGCGAGGCAACGCCGGAGCTTCTGCCTCGGCTCAGCGCCGCAAGCCTCTGTCGGGAGGGGGTGGAAGCAGCCTTTTCCGTAGTTACCTCCCCCAGGCTCCCGAGTCCCATGCCCGGGGAGGAGGGGGTTACCCAAGCCCCGAGATGTGGCGGCAAGCAAGGCAGCAGCCACGGTCCCTGCGGACCGCTCTTTTGCTGCTTTTCTTCACGATGAAGCTCTAGCGAGCTCCCGCAAGGAGGGGAAAAAAAAATAAGTAATAATTATTTCTTGAGTCCCCCTTCCCAAGGCTGAGCTCGAGTCGGGAGGGCTTAAATGCACAAGGCTGCACCTCTGCCGCTGCACCGCTCCCCCTCCGCTCCCCGCGCATCGTAAGCGGTCTGGGCGGGGACTTCACGGGCTCCAGGTGAAGCTCCTTCCCTGGGGCAAAGGTGAAGGCGTTCATTGCGCCAAACAAAAAATATTCACTTTCTTCCTTCCCTTTTCCTCTTTTTCCCCTCATCCGCTTGAGAGAAGATGTCAGGAGGTTAAAATGTCCTGCTCGCCCTCTCCCTTGATCTCGAGGAGAGAGGTAAGAGTTGCTGGCACCTTTATGGGACTCAGACCTGCGGCGGCTGTGGGAAGCGTCGGCCCCCGCTAACTTTGATCGGCCTTATTCATCCCAGCTGCCCTCTATTTGTTTGTCTTTTCTCCTTTTTACTCACAGAATCGTTACTTATGGTCTGAAAAGTGAAACGCGCAGTGATTTGCCTTTACATGGACTCTTTTGCAAAGAGAGGAAAACACCTCCCTCCTCCTCCCCTCCCCCTGCCCGCGAGAGGGGCTGCCAAAAGAGAGGGAAAAAAACCCTGTCTCAATCATTATCAAATCAGCTTTGAATTCATTACTCCAGAGCATTAACTAATTACCAGATCAGAGAGAAGAAAAAATAAATATCCATTTAAATAACTGAAGGTAATTATAACCCTGTTGTTGACTCTAACGATTAATAATTGATCAGAAGTTATACACAATAAATTGACAATTTATCTCCCTATAAAAATGCACATACTTATTTTTATTTTTTCCTAGGCATTATTTAAGAGCCTGGGCAATACAGTATCCACACAGCCGCCGTGCGAGGATCAACTGGACTACTTTCTTTTTTTTAACCAGCACAAATATTCCAGGGTATTTTGAAATCCCCCGTCACGGATGACACAAGCCCGAGTGGAGAAGAAGTGACTCTCTGCCGGCCTGTGCTCCTGCGTTTCCGAGGACGGCTGGCTCGGGGTAACACTCCTCGCCCTTTCATTTCACTCCCTAAATCCCGAAACGATCCAAGTTAACGGTGGCCAGCCCCGAGGCAGAGTGGACGAGTCCCTGTGTCCCATAGTTTTGCTCAGGGAAAATGCAGCCGGCTCGGTCGGAATTGGATGTGAAATGGTGATATTATTCCGTGAGTCATGCCTGAGGAGTACGGGTACAGGTCCAGCCTGCGGGAGCCCGGCTGTCACCTCGGGCAGGACGCTTATAGGTAAAACGCTCTCCCAGAGCGCTCCTGCCTCCAGGTCCCTGCCTGCGGCTCCGAGCTACCTGTATGCCAGCGTGCATCCCGCCGATTGCGCTTTCCCTCTGTATTTTCAATAAAGACCGCTTCAGAGACGCCGAGTAATAGTCAGGGATTAGATGCATGGGTGCTTTCACTGTGCACCCTGGGTCCCTTTTTGTTTTCAACTTTTTAAAATCTTTTTCCTCGCTTTTGTTTCGTTAGAAGTTGGAAACCTAAATTATTAGTTACTGGATTAGAAACAAAGGGGTGAAATTCACAATACTTAATGTGAAGTATTACTGTTAACAACAGTATTTTTTACCATCAATATTCAGTTCCTACAATGGAAAGGCTCTTTTCGACTACCTGGATCGTGAGAAGCTTGCCTAAGCACCCGATAATGAAGAAGGCAACGAATAGTCCTATATATAAATTCCGCCTGTTTATTAGGGTTTTGTTGTTGTTGTTGTTGCTTTTATTTTTTGTTTGGTTTGGTTTTGGTTGATGGGTCGGTTGGTTTTTTTGGGGGAAGGAGGTGATGAAGGGGAAGGAGAGATTGGTGGGTGTGTTGTTTGTTTCAAAAGTTAATAAGCAATAAAGGTCTCCCGGTATTGATTACATCCATGCCACGGTTTCTCAGAGGCGCGCTGAGTCTGAACCGCCTTCAAGTGAGACGTAGCATGTGACGGAGCCAGAAACTTTCGGTGGTGACAGGCTTGTGTTTTTTTCCCAGGAGGATGGACACGGAGGGACCACCACGGAGCGGAGCGTGTCGGGTCGGGCTGCTTCGCTCCGCTCCGGGTTGCTCGGCCCCCGGCCACTCCCGCTCCTTGCCGCAGGGCTGCCAGCCCCTCCGTGTCCATCCGTAATTGATGGCCAGTTAGAGAGGTGGGTGCCGCCAGGTAGGGCTGAATCAGACGGTGCGATGCACCTTGCAATTTCTTTCTTCACCTGAAAAATCACCCTTCCACCCCTCCCCAAAACCGGAAGACCGCCTCCGCGGGTGGAAATTCGTGAAGACATTCTTCTTTTTTTTTTTTTTTTTTTTTTTTTTTTTTTTTTTTTTTTTTTTTGTGTTGATGGGTTTGTGTTAATTTTTTTTTTTCCTTGCAACCTATCTCTCTCTTACAAGGGCTGGGCACGTAGGGGCAAAGATGCCAATGCAGCGGGGAGAGAAACGCAGATGCCCATTGCGCTTTATACTAACTTTTCCCTTAGCCGGACCCGTTCCCCTGCAGCCGCGAAGTGATATGCAGCAGCAATTCCCATGTCTATCTGTCTGTCCGCTGCTGGCCTTAGCTGCGTGTTACCTCCGTTCCCACCCCTTAATCCCTTCCCCAAGCCTCTAGCCAAACAAAGGTGGGCGACGCTTTTTTCTGCTCCTAAAGGCAGTTGGTGAACAGCTTTCCTGAAACAATAACTCTCTTATTGAGAACAAATGTTGACATTTGCAGGGAGAGAGGAAAAAAGCAGCCCAGGAGGTGCAAAGTGAAAAGCGACCCTCTTCCTATTTGGCGACAGCGCCAATTCCCCCGGGATCCCACCTGAGATTAAAGCCTGAATTTCAATAAATCAGCTCTAATGAAACCTCTGGCCCCGAAGAGCGAAGGGTTTTCCTTTCCCGCTCCAAAACGAGCAAAGAAACGAGGGGAGGGAGTGGGGGGAAGAGAGAGTAAATATAGAAGGGGGTGTGAGATTTTAATCACAGGAGGCTGATTAGCATCTTTATGACATAAACCATACACGAAATGATGTATTTTGTCGTTAGTTCCTCTTTCTTGCTACACTGGAATCATCACGTTGTTTGTGCCAACAATCTAGCAAGGCTACACTTTCCTCCTGCTTTCAATTTTGATTACTAAATCTCAAATGACGTTGAATATGCAGTTCTTGCCCATTAATTTCTTGTTTAAAAAAATAAGTTTATATGCCAAATCAGTTCAGTGGCATCCATCTGTATCCATGAACCATTCATGAATTTCTCAGAGGATGAGAGAAGTCCATTGGGTTTTACATACATAGTGAATACTTGAAAGCGAGTTTTCCGAGTCTTTCTACTTTTCTTTCCAGAAAGAAATCCAGGTCTAAATACTAGGAAGGATGGGTAAATTATGGAAATCTTTTATAAGTCTTTGGGCGTATAAACATCAAAGGAATGTCGTTAGCCTTTTTTAATCTCTGCCACAGCTTTTGGTTTTTACCAGTTGAAATGCACACTGTGTCCAACAGAGACCTGAAATGTAAAATGTGTGTGGTGCGGGTAGATGGAGTAGGAGCAAGAGTGGGGGAAAGAAAGTTCAGGCATCTTGCTTGACATAAAAAGTCCCTCCATAAAATCTTCCTGAAGTGCACAGTAAAGACGATCAAGGACGGTTATAGAAAATATTTGCATCTACATCGTGCTAAATTGGAGGGAAAAAACCTGAATTACTTCTTAGGCATTTGTCTAATTGTACTATACACTACATGCAGGTACAATTGCATTCCACCTCAATGAAAAAGAGGATGTTAGAGAAGCAAAGAACCATCATTCTACAAACAACATAAGAGGATGAATAGGCCTCCAGCCAGACTGAAGGTCTTCAGTGGTTTATATTTAGCTAGATGGATCCCCGAGTTTTTCAGAATAATATTACTAATTTCTGCCCTTTCAGCTGAAAAACATGCACATTTTCTCAGTCAGTTAAATGTCTTTATGGGGTAAATTACAAGGGTGGGGAGGGGAGGAGTGGTGGTGTGCAGGGGAAGATGGATCATGGGAATTGTGTATTGTATTTAAGAAAAACAACTTCCTTTCCCCCTATTTATTATAATCACAACGTATTTCCGGACTCCAGACTAGCAAGGCTCTTTATCCAGTTAACATTCCCAAGGCTGATGCCTGAAGTATCTAAGATCACTTTCAAATGCCCTTTCTAACAAGACCTGAGCAAGAGGCCACTAATTTTCACTGAACAAAAAGCCACTGGAGAGAGATCCGTTTGTCAATATCAACTGGTCCAGCAATTTCCCATCTTCAGACACATCTGCCTATCTGAGCTGGCAGATGTTTAGACAAGATTTTATAAATTGTTCAATATCAGACCATAATGAACCCCAACTGACCATTCCAAAGCAGCTAAAAGCATTCAGGATCTCCCCTGCTGGGATCTAATAATGCTCTCACGCTGGAACATTATTAATCATGGAATAAAATAGATGAGCCTCTTGAAAAATAAGTGTATGATTGATTAAAGGGCAATCTAAGAAGCTATTATTCTTGTTTTATGACCGTAAGTTATATTCACTCAATTTATCTTTTGGGGAAAATAAATGATTGATCATTTCTTTTCTGAAATTATATTATATGAGAATTCCCATTTTTTACTAAAAATTAGAATTATGACTTGGCTGATTTTATGAGCCCAATCAAAGTGGCTTTCCAATGTGATAGTAAAGATATGACTTACTTATATAAAAGGAGGAAATAATTAAAAAAAAAACAAAACAAAAAAAACATAGGTATTTGACTTACATTATTTTTCCCCTTTTTTTTTTTTTTTTTACATTTCCTTTACATAATTTAGCCAGAAGAAGAAACAAAGAAATTAGAGATAAGTCATAGTTGATTAATTATTTTTTTCCTAGAAATGGGGGAGTTAAAAATGTTACCTCAAATAAAGAGCTACTTCACACCCAATATAAATAGTTTATAAGGAATATACATATATTCACATCATCATCTCTATGCATATTCATGTATATATACAAATATATTTGCACTTATGTGTGTATTTAAAGCTTAAGTATAACGGAACAACTCAGAAGGAATTAATTTATGCAAAGCATATTTTTGCAACATATTTAAATTGCTTACTCATTTTATGGTCTAAGTTCTACTGGTGAAATTAGAACTTTCCTCGTTTTCTAAATAATATATTAGTATTTGGGAGGAAATGAACAAAAAACACAACATTGTTGCAGACTAGTCTGTTTTTATTTACAATTAGAGATATAAATTAGTAAAGAATTCTTGTTAAACAACCAAAGATTGTATAACCATCAACGTTTCAAATAAAAACCAGGCAAAATTTATTTACAAAAAGTTCAGATTCCATTGCAATACAACTTGCATAAATTACTAGAAGCTTTATATCATTACAAAAATAAATATCAAATTTGTTTCCACTTTGTAAGGACTCAAGTTCTCCAATCACATCTTTATTATCTCTACTGTATACATCTTTTACAAATAAATTTTACAATAAATCCTAGCACACCTATCGAATAGATACCGTGGCAATGAAGTGATCAATTCAAGATATCCTGAGAAAAACAGATCTGTTTTCAAAAGTCACACATACATTGGGGAAACTATACTATACCAGCAAACTCACATATGTCCAACAAAATTCTGGTTTATTAATTAGATTCTGAAGATTTAATAGTGCTTTGTGGTCTTCTTTTATACAGTGGCACCAGATGTGATCCGGATTTAGAGATTTGTTATATATATTAGCTCGGGGAGAGATGATGGCTTGCTGTCTTTTTTCAAAGCAATTGTGACACCTACCTGTGGACCAAGGAAAAAACCAGATCATCCAAAAATCCTTGAATTACACTCTAACACCATTAGACGGAGGTGGGGTGTGGGGGAGGGCAAGGAAGTAAGGTAAAAATTTTACTCGCTTGATTTCTGCTAACAAAAAGATTTGGAAAATATCGGCAAGGCGATTCTTTTTGTTGCTGTTTATTTAGCTCTAAATAGTGGAAATATTCAGAGTGCCTTTTCTAGCTAAGCAAGAGGCAAGTCACAAACAACATACCTTGCTTAAGATGCATGTTGGTCTCTAACAATTGCCCCTTTTTATTTTAAATATGCAGTCACTCCATGAAACTCCACTCAGAATGTACAATTTTAGCACTGCCACGTGAGCACAAGCACTTTGTTTTTAAATGACAATACTTTCAAAGATATTTTTTCCTAAAGATTTCTTTTCATAACATTTAAATAGTCCCTACGGCTTTGCCTTACACAAGTGAAGAGTATGCAAAGTGAGGGAACTACCTAACCTGACTTGACAATTAAGACAAACCTGAGAAAGAAAAGTCATAATAAGATGCTTAAAAAAACCAACAAAAAAAAAATAATGTCTTACTTAGTAATCAGACTCAAAAGTAATGAAGCAATAAATTAACGTTAAGCAAGTCTAGAACTGTGCAGCATGTCTCAGACTTGATGCCAAATGATCAGTGTAATAGAAAATGTTCTCACTTACTTGCATTGCTGTGTGATTGCACTTCTATAGGTATGGTTGTACTCCTACTGTGCAGACTTCAGTGGGATCTGTCAAAATGTAACCGTCAGTTAGTCACAGGACACAGCCAGCTAACTAGATTATACAGTCTGTGTAGGTCTCAACCCTCACTGGTGCAGAATTCATAGCGAGGTCTTTTAAAAGGCTGGCCAATATTTTGTAATTGCCTGTATCTCTAATATTTTGTTAGAATAAGCTGACAACTATATAAATACAAAACTTTTTCAGAAAAAAAACCAAACCAAACAAAACCAAAAAAACAAACAACAACAACAAAAACCCCCACCCCAAACAAAAAAAGCAACCAGTTAAAAAATGTCACGCTCCACGTAATTTCACGTCCAAGGTCAGCAATTATCTGAACCCAAAGCTGAAAAAAACCCCGTGAGAATACTGGAAACAAAGAGAGCCAAACCAGTTTGTCAGGAAAAAAAAAAAATTACAGGCAATGACACCAGTGCTCTCTGGATAGGTTTGTGTGTAGTTTTCCTTTTAAAAAAAATACTTTTTAAAGCTGCATCTGCAGCCTGTGAGACTACTCTAAGAGTTGCCTTTTACGTTTCCTCTCTCGATTCTTAAAGGCAGGTACCTATAGGACGGCGACATGCCGTTTTTAATCCCTAGATTATAGGAGTGCCCGTCTTCGCTCTGGCAGCAGTGGCAGTGCGCTCGCTGTTTTCTTCAGAGAAGGTTTCAGTATTTACAGCGCATAAGGGGACGTGTATGGGTCGGGGAAGGAGAACGAGGGAGAAGGAGAAAGAAAGCGGCAGAAACAAGTCACCTACCTTTCTTAGAGTCATAGCTAGAGGGCCTGTAATGTTGTTCTAGCTGATTAGTGATCGTTTTCAAAGAGTCACTGCTCTGTTTGTGGACAGAGCTGGCGTTTAGGACAGTCTGACTTAGTCCCTCGTTTGAAGCCACTGCTGCGGAGTTGTATCTCAGGATTCCCTGGCTCTGGAGAGCGTTAAAGTTCCCATAGTTTGTATAATTGCTATAAAAAGGTGAGGTGTAATAAATATGCCTCCCCAGGAGGGAGGAGGGCGAGTAGGCAGCGCTGTGCGGGGCGGAGGCGGGGGTAGCAGACGAGAGCGGTGCAGGCTGGCAGCCTTGGCCCAGGGTCTGACTCTTGAGGTCCGAGGTGGCAATTTCGGCCAGCGACCAGAGCTTGGGCTTGCTGGCCGGCGTCGGGGCGCCGGGGGAGGCGCGGGGGCCCAGCGCCGCCTTGCTGGCGCTGCGGGCGGCGTCGGCGTGCGGGTGGCCGAGGAGCGGGGCCTCCACGGCCGCCAGTGGCGAGGAGGTGGAGGGCTTGGTCGGCGGGTCGCGCTCCCCACCGCCGCCGTCATCCTCCTCGATGTCTTCCTCCTCGTCCTCGTCCTCGTCCTCGTCCTCTTCCTCGATGTCCTCGTACTTGTCCTTGCACTCCGAGCCCGACTCGCAGAGTGGGTCGCCCGCTCGGCAGGGTAGCTTCTCGCCGTCCGACTCGGTAGAGCAGGAGTGGTCCGTCAGCGAGTCGACTTGCAGGCTGATCCCTGAGGGGGCCCGCCGGGCACAGAGAGGCAGTCAGGAGAGGCAGCAAAACAGAGCGGGAAAGAAGCGAGGCAGGCCACCACCGCGCCACCGCCGCTGGCAGGCAGGCTCTAGACATCTTTTCCCCTTCCGAGGAGCATCCATGCCCACGGGCTGGCTCAGCCGCGGCACCCTCCGCACCTCCCCGCTTGCACACCCCCCCCCCGCCGCCCCCCGCCCACCTCGGCCACCGGCACTGCGCGGCGGCAAGCGCCCGGAGCAGCCGGAGGCGACGGGACAGGACAGGTTTCGGGGGCGCTTTTGTTAAACGCCATGCCCCCTCCCCTACCTCTGCCCGTCTCCCAGGGGGACTCGACGGGGCGGAATGGGGAAACACCGCCGGGGCTGCGGTTACCCTGCGCCTACCTTCGTCCTCCGCGGAGGTTTCGTTGCTCTCGGGCATCTTCTCGGAACTCTCCTCCTTATTCCTCGGCCCATCGCCTTCGTCGTCGTCCTCGTCCTCGCTCTTGTTCCGCGGGGCCCAGGTCATCTTGTTCTCCTTCTTGAGCCTCCGGCGGGCGTTGGCGAACCAGGTGGAGACCTGGGTGAGGGTCATCTTGGTGATGATAGCCAGCATGATCTTCTCGCCCTTGGTGGGGTAGGGGTTCTTGCGGTGTTCCTGCAGCCAGGCCTTCAGTGTGGCCGTGGCGTCGCGGGTGGCGTTTTTCCTGTACGCGGGGTCGTTGAGCTGGTAGGGATAGGCAGGGCTGCCGTACGGGTGGTAGCTGATGGCTCCGGTCATCCCCGTCGCGTGGGCGTCGTAAGGGGAGCCCTGGACAGAACAAAATGTTAGGGTTGGCAATTTGTTATTGCTGATAGTCATTAGAGAGTTGTCAAGGCGAGATCGGCGGTTTTATTTGTATTTCCCCGGGATAGTGTGTTGTATCCGTATTCTATGAAGGGGAGAAGCAGCACCCAAAGGCCATTAAGTTACGATTCCCCCCCTTCTCCTGCCTCTAGCCAGCACACAGACTCAGACACGCGCTTAAAATCGTCGATGTTTTAATCTTTCTGACTAATTTCAGCTCCTTGTAATTGAATATTTCCCAATACAATTTTTGAACAGCGTAGACATTTTAAAGGCCCTACAGGTAGTGTCTTGATATCTACATTTCTCTCAAAGGTTCAAAAGATGTTTCCTTTTTTGTTATAGAAAATACAACAAAGCCGCCACTTAGCAATTCAGTGCACTAATGCATTGCAAATCCAATTTGCAAATCAGAAGATATGCACCGTTTCGAATTGTTCAAATGCGATGTAATTAGCATTTTAATTCTCTCTTTAACGTTTAAATTGCGCTTATTTAAGTCTGCATAATGCAAGAAAAGTTAAAGATATCGCTAAGAAACTCACTAACTTTCAGCATGTCTCTGAATCCCGCAGATCAGGGAGCCACAGGCTCAACATCACCCAGTATCCCGCATAGTTCACAACCTCGCTGCAACTTCCAGCCACTCGCCTACTGCTTCTGAACAGGAAAAACAAGTGAGACCCTCAGACCTTTTATATCACCACGAATAAAGACTGCACGACAGTTTATGCACCTTATTTTACAGACGGAAAGCAAGTAGTTTCCCTGTCACTTTGCTGGGAAAGCAAACTACCCTGCTGCCATCCTCTCCCAGGAAATCGACAGCAGCTCGTCTCAAATTCCGGGCACAGGTCTTTGTGTGTACGCACTAGATATGTGTCTGACTCTGTGTCTGTTTGTAAAACTATATAACCATCTAGACGTGCAGTTTATTTATATAGTTTATGGTTTTATTTATATACTTTATGCAAAGAATACACACAAGACGCAATTGCAAATGCCCCTTAAACTAATCAGAAGAAAGTGAAATCCGAAACTGCAGCCACCACAACCATCCTGGGCTTAAACGAAGCTCACAGATCGCAAACAGATGCTCCTTTTCATTCTCAAAATCCAGTTAAACCATTAGCACAAAACACACTGAAAGTAAATAAAACCACACGAGGATAAAGCCCCCAGCGCCTCTAAACAGCGACCTAAAAAGAGAGGTAAAAAAGTGAGCGAAAAAAGGGGCGAAAAAGAAAAAAAAAAGAAGCCCTCCCCTATGCTATTCGCAGTAGAAAGTAAAAATATATGTACATATTGAAAAAAAAAAAAAAAAAGGAGAGGGAGCGGAGGACGGGGGGACACACCACATGGAAAAGGAGGGAGAATGCAAGCATCCAACCCAACTGAGTGAGACGATCCTTATTTCCTTAATCAAGGCACCCTCCAGTCTCCTCAAACCGCGCCGAGAGCCCGGGACCCAGGCCCGCCGGCACCGCGCTTGGCCGCCCACCGCTTCGCTCCGCTCGGCCCCGGCCGGGCTGCGCGGCGGCGCAGCGCGATACGCAGCCGGCGCAGGCAGCGCGGAGGAGGCGGCAGTGCGGGGAGCCCGGTTGTGCGGCGTGGTGTCGGGCTCTGATGGTGAGTGTGTGAGGAGAAAGGCTGAAGATGATGAGGGTGAGAATGCGGATGCTAATGAAGAAGGAGAGGGTTTCTCTTTGGTAGTTACCATGTAGGAGGGGAATCCCGTGGCGGGGTCTGTGGAGTACTGGAGCGGGCTGGTGAAGCCTGTGGCCGCCGCCTGAGCGGTGAAAGCTGCCGATCCCGGGTAAGGGCTGAACGCCGATCCCGACGAAGACCTGGCCAGCTCCTCGCTCCTGGGGGCCGCCAGCGCCGACGCCCCGTACGCCGGGCAGGAGTACAGAGCCAGCGAGCCGGGGGGCTGGTAGAGGTAACCCTGAGGATAGGACATGGCTTGCACTGGCGTGCACAGGAGCAGGGAGGGGGCGAGGGTGACCGGCCCTGCTGCTGCCGCTGCTCCTGGCGCTGCTTTCGTGCTCTCCCTCTCTCCCGCCCGCCCTCCCGCTCCCTCCCGCTCCCTCCCTCTCCCTCCCTCTTTTTCCCTCCCTCCCTCCCTCCCTCTCTCTCTCTCTCTCTCTCTCTCTCTCTCTTTCCCCGGTTGGCTCTGTGCAGTTATGTAGAGAATCAGAGTTGTTATATGCTCCCCTCCATGCGCACCCGATCAGAATAAAAACAAACAGGAGGGGGGAAAAAAACACAACACCCCTCCCCCCCCCAAGGGAAAATTAATAGAGAGATCAGAAATCTATCCAGGAGGGGAAGGACATCTAGGAAAGATGGAAGAGGAGAGGGTTAATAAAAAGAGAGTAAGAAAGGGGAAAAAACAGAAGGGGAGAGGGGGAGAGAGAGAAGGGGAGAGAGAGAAGCGAGCCCCGGAAATCAAAAAAGTGACTGCTGCTTATGGAGTTCTCCCAGCCAGCCAGCTCCCACAGCGCCTGCGAGCCTGTATTTTGGGGGAAGTATAGAGTCTGGAGTGAAGAGTTGAGGGAAGCAGCACTCGAGTTTCTGAGGGACATTGGAAAACAGAGCTGTCCGTCACAACCGCTCATCTGCATAACGTGGCGGGCCCGCCCCCTCCCGCTCCGGCCCCGGCTCCGTCTCCTCCCGCGGCTGGCAGGCAGGCAGCGAAGGCAGGCAGGCAGGGAAGGCGGGCAGGCAACGAAAGCAGGCTTTGTAATGCAAGCCAGCCTCGCCGACTGCGAGCACGCTGCTGAAGCCAAACGATGATGCTGCTCATCAGCTCCTCTCCGGACTCGCGGAACCATGAACACTCTTTCGCACACTCTCCAGTACACCCCCTTTCTGTCTCATTCTACATCCACACGGGGATCAGAAAAGCATGTGTATAGTAGATATCTGCATCCCCTCACGCACTCGACGAAGCGCTGTACGCACGCACACGCGTGTTAGATGTGTGCGTTCGCACGCGTGTGTGCGCGCAGGGCCAGACACGGGGGAGCTGGGCAGTGCGCAAGGGGAGGCGGAGAACTTGGTAAAAGTACGGCCCTATATGGCAGGGAGATGAGCAAGTGCTCAAATTAGCAGATCCAGGATCGTACTGTTCCTGGCAGCGAGAGCTTTACTGTTTTATAAGTTGCCACAAACAGTCAAGATCTAGTCATGAAACACGTTTGCACATGAAGGGGAAAAAATTTCTTTCATCTTTTTTTCTTTTCTTTTCTATTCTTTCTAGGGTGCTGCATAGGGAAGAGGCCTGGGTGACTTCTTCCAGGGGTCTAGCTGCCTTCTCCCCCCTCCTCTTTCCCTTTTCTTGCAGATCAGATAAATCTCCTAGAATATGGTCTCGATATAATTAATTTCTTCTGCCCTCTCGGTTCAGCCCTGGACACTTTCAGCTTCGAGCCATTGCCAGCACTGCTTTGGCTCTGGGAGGGGAGGGTGACATGAAGGCACCGCTCTTCCCTTCCCTTCCCTTCCCTTCTCTTCTCTTCTCTTCTCTTCTCTTCTCTTCTCTTCTCTTCTCTTCTCTTCTCTTCTCTTCTCTTCTCTTCTC
>JAWWEW010000078.1:86716373-86736859 GCA_035583185.1 Anabacerthia variegaticeps
GGGTGAGAAAGTTCTTTATAGTAATAGTCTCCTATTTATAAGTGTTAAACATGAAACTCCCCAAATACTGCTTTGAATAGTTACAAGCAAGAAAACCACATAAAGCTATATCTAACTCATTAAAAAATGCTATCTACATTCACTCATGTGGTCTCACTGCTTTTCCTGGGTTTGTAGCAGTGCTAGAGCAGACTGACAGTTGAACAAAGTTTACAGCCTTCCTTCATATCATGTAAAAGAAGGGCAGACAGACCATCTGGTCCCTAGCTCTTCAACCTAGAACTGTGCAGATTTTAAGTTACTTTCGTCTGGGAAAGGCTGTTCACCATTTTACCAATGAGAAATCTAAATGTGCACATTTCTTCTCATATATCTGACCCATTTTCCAATTTCCAGGGGCACAGAATGAAAGCTTACAGAGAAGTTCTGCTTTGATTCCTTCTGATGTCAACATGACTTTAAGAATGATATGAACTGTTGACTTTGTTGTGTGTTTGGTTATGCTCAGCACAATAGTGGAATCTTGTAGCTAAAATGCTGTGTACAGGCTGAATCTTCAGGCTAGGGAAAGTTTGGAGAGATTGCATTGTTTTGCCTGTAGTAAGATAGTTTAGGAAAAAAAGAAAAAGTTTGATGGAAGTCTTCTAAAATATCTATGTTAAACTAATGCCAACCCAAACTAATCAACACTTTTTTTTTCTTTTTTTCAGATTTCAGAAAGACATTTTACTTTTGAAGTGTAGGTTCCAGGAATTTAAAAGAACAAATCTCTTCACTCTTATCAAGAGACAATGAAATCTGCTTTATGCAGCCCGCCTTAAAACATATGACCTTTTAATGTATCTCTAAAAGGCAAGCAGTGAAATGATCCTTTTTTCTTTTCTTGGATGTTCCCCAGTTGCTAATTAGGGAAGTCCTAGAAGGTCGTGACTCCTCTGCACTTTTGAACATAGATTTTTGAAATTTGTTGAGACTTAAGTGATTTCATTATCTCAAACAGCAGAGATGCACAATGTTTAAATTTTATTTTGCATACAAATGCAACACCTGACTTTTTCATCTGGGATCCATTTGGTGGAGTCCACTTACATGAAAGATAGGAAGTGATAAGGATGAGAAGAAAAACCCCAACTAATTAACCATTAGTCTCCACTGCAACTACATATTGTCTTAATTCTGTGCTGGGATCATAAAAATTACTATAGTGTTCTGGTTTTTTAAAGTTGGTGGAGTCCCAAAACAGAAGTAAACCAAAAGTTTCTCTCTTTCTCTCACTCTTTCCCTTCCCCGTAGCTACTCCTCTACCTTCACTTGCTTAAGATTTTCTAGAAAGTAATGGTGTGCCAGATGCATCATGACTTGACAATGGTGGACTTCCCTTTGTGACCTTCAAAGGGAATAATCTCACCAAAAGAACTTTATGAGCGCTTCCTTATTTTTTGAACTGCAATTTAATAGATATGTCAGATATCCTTCACTATAGGTTACTGAGATTTCATTAAAAATTAACAAATCTTAATTCTGTAAATACACTGACTTAAGTATTTGCTCAGCACTACTCTTGTAAGGATGTATAATAAGTTTTTGGCTTTGTACAAACACAGTTAATATGATATATGCATTTGAAAATCAGTTAATTTCTTTTAATTTTGTTTTGTTTCTAACACCTCTTGTGCTTCAGTTGAATTTATGAACCTTCTCAGATTGATGAACTCTATCCCCTAAAAACATTTTCACAAACTTGATTAAAAAGTATGTATAAAGAGAAGAAACAATCACTCTAACCTTTGTCAAAACTATGAGATATAAAGGAATCTTTTCCCTTTAAATATGCTTGTTTCAAATATGCAACTGAAAGAAGAAGCAGTACATTTAATATGTTGCACTTTTTTATTATTTGCTTGTTCTGTTTTTACCTGATAAAAGGAGCTGTCTCTTTCAGTCTCAAAAAAATTTTGCTTAAAAAAATTGTTGGTCCACTAACACTTGAAACTGATCTGTGACTTTTACTTGGGACTAGTCTTTTATTAGACTTATATTTCCTCCCTTTTTCTGTTTGGTTGGCCATGTACTGTCTACCAGACCTACTTTTTGTAAAGTGACCTCACAGTATTTTATCATAGGAACATGTAAACCATGGATGCTTCTTAGTTTTCAGGCTTGCAATAACATTCATAGAAAAACTCAATAAAGTTTAAAATAGAAAAAAAAGAATATTCAAGATTATTCTTTAATATTGTGTAGGAGGTCAGGACTCCATAATACTAGCTACAGCACAAATACACAACTAAAAGGACAACTCCTAACCTACACAGTAAATAGGACATACATATACAAATACCACTGAGGAAGTATTAATGCTAACAGACTTCTACAGATCTGTTAGTAAGTTTAGAAATATAAATTATGTTTTTCAACTGAAGACTTTAAGCCTAAGTTACATAATAAAAAGGATGACAGGCACATAATAATAATAATAATAATAATAATAATAATAAAATTAGGAGATAAAAGCCCCTGGAAACAATTGACTTTTCCAGCCAAGAGGCAGGACTCAGGGCACAGCAGGAGTGGACTAGTATACAGGTAACTACTGAGCGGTCACATGATATGAAACTTTACATGGAATGAGCTGTGAGACAAGCAAATTAGAGACTTCTCCTGAATCCACTATGCCTATATCTGGCAATTTGTTGTTCCCTCTCAAAGAGGCATAAAAACTTCTCATTTATGTGGGTCCAGATTCACTCTACCAAAAGATGACAGGGTGTTAACTACCTCACTGTAGGATGTCATCAAGTAAACATTGTCACTGTAATTATATTCAGACCTGACTTCCTCATCATTTAGCCTGGCACAAGAAGAAAATTCAGTAAAGCACATGAAAATGGCACTGTTTTCTTCACTACTTGTATTAAAAATGTACTAGGAATTATTTCCTTCATGTGGTATTTGTATTACATTTTTTAATTTCATTTGTCATATTCTATTATTGATATTTTCATCAAAACCCATTCAAATTATTTACTTAGACTACTTTGGCGCTGATCACTTGATCTTTCTTGGTTCTTACAAACACACCTCAGGGTCAACAACAGGAATTCAGCTGAGGGACCAAAGGTAGATTTACACACCAAGAGAACCACAGGATCATAGATTGGTTTGGGTTGGAAGGGTCCTCAAAGATCGTCTAGTTCCAAGTCTTCTGCCATGGTCAGAGACATCTTCCACTAGACTGGGTTGCTCAAAGCTCCATCCAGACTGGCCTTACACACTTACAGGGATGGGACATCCACAATTTAGAGATGATAGATTGTTACTTTGATTCATATACTTGAATATTCTATACTTTTAAACATTATGTCTTTATTGAGCTCCATGATCAAAAATTTCATTTCTACCCTACAAGATATTCTGTGTGATATGTAAATTCTAGATTTCAGCAGATTAATATAAAGGGTTCTATCAAATAAGATCTATATAATAAAAAATAGTTTCAAGCAAGCATTAGTGCACACCCTGTTTCATCCTAGAAGCTGTATATAAAATGTAAAATTCACATCAAATTTCGAGATAAAGCTCAAGAACAATATACAAATAGACTGCTTTTCATAAATCAGTCTCTGGGCCAGCACAAGGGGTTCCAGGTAAGCATGTCAGGAGAAAACCTGTCTCAGCTCACACGCCCTTAACTTCCATTTCACAAAATTAATTTCTTGTGGGAGTATGATGGAAACTGTGATGATCAGCATCCAGCTTGCAGGACCAGGGATTCAGGCCCATAAGCTGCACCTTGGAGGGCCCTTCCTTCACTGTGTAGACCCAACTGCTGTGCAGGGAATAGTGCCATGGACACTAGTCTGATGGGTGTACCTCCCACAGACGCATACAGGGGATCACAGAGCTGCCATTTGAATCAGCTGACTGGGCAAGCTGGTATGATGACAGGTCAGAAGCAAAATACCACAAAGAGTAAATTCCTGTGGTTAAGATCTGTCTGAAGAAGCTGCACCGGCATCTTGGCCTTGATTTTAGGGAGTATTTTGGCACTGCTTCAAGAAGACTTCTGGGCCTCAAAGACATTTTCAAAGTTGTTTCAAATAGTTCTCTCTCAGAGAACAGCTATGTTACAAATAGTATTTTACTGTAAAGGTTATTCTGGGAAATTCAGTGCTGAGAATTCTTACTTTAGCACCAAGAAAATTGGTTGAAATGCTAATTAAAAACAGAATTATAAAAGACCCAGCTGAAAATAATATGATGGAGACAGATCACCATGGCTTCTATAAAAGAAATCTGGGCCTCTGTAAGCTATTCACATTCTTTGTTCACATTAATTGTTGGGTGTGATAACAAAAGAGTGAATACAAGAAGATTAGAATACATGATTTATTTGGACTTTCACAAAAGATGATAAAGTTCATCCTGTAAATCTCACTAAACAGCTAGGTTCAGTAAATAGACATGGTCTTTCTTATCAACAGCTGTACCCACTTATTAGTTCTTGTTGTCCTCAGTCTGTCAAAAGCTAAGAAACTTTGGATAATTTTTCAAAACTTACTTCACCTTTGTGATGGTACCTTAGCCAACAGCGCAAATATTCCACATAAAGGTCCAACACTGATCTACACAGTGACATAGTAATTGTGCTATTACTTTTACCTAATTTTTATTGCTTTAATAAGTCTGAACAACAATTACCTAGCTGGTGGTTCCCCCCCAACAGTCTCTATCTATTCAATATGTCATCATACAAGCTTTTCTATGTCTAGAATGATTTTCTTCATCTGCCTCTGCTTTTGTTAGCAACTTCAGCAACTAATTACAATGTTGGGCAAAGAAAGTGTCTCTTCAAGATCCTCATTCTTTAAACAGCAGTGCCAGAACACCGAGAACACAGGACTTCCCACAGCTGCTCCAGGAAAAAATAAAATGGCAAAGACCAAACTTGGTATTCCTATAATGTTAAAAAGCCTTCAAAAGATTAAACTGACAAAGAGAAGGAGAGAAAGAAATAGGACAAAAAAACAGAGAAGAAAGAAAAAGAAAAGGAGAGTGAGGAAGCTTTCCAGCTAATTCTATTTTGCAGACTAAAAGAAAGATTTAAAAAAAAAAAAAAAAGGAAGAAATTACTGATTTAACAAAAGAAAGATTTGTTCTCCAGAGAAACACTGGGAAAAGCAGAAGTCCCCCATATGAACTCATCAGCACCAGAAGGCTCAGTCAGTTAGGAACAGAGCAGATACTTTTTATTTCAGGGATATCAAAATTATTTCACCTGGTTTCTTTTCCAGCATCATGATATCTGCTGTGGTCCATGTTCATACAGCATTACTAAATAGGGACAGCATAAACTTAACCCATGTTGATAAACTCACACAGCATTTGTCCCTGTGACGTAGAAATCTGCTTATCTGGTACTTTGGGAGCCTGTGTAAATTCAAAAGCAAAGTAACTCTGCTCCTGAGGTGTGATACTAAAACTAATAAACTCAGCTGACAGTTGAAGATTGGGCATCTGTATGGCACAACAGCAGGCCATATGGCTTGGCATTTCAGGTCAGCATTAGCTTAAGGCACTCTTCCTCCAGATCAGTTTGATGTGCTTGTACATTTTTGGGAGGTCTGGGAATGTGTGAAAATACTATGTAGGCTCTGTTTGTCCTAAAGGCCACAAGTTTTCCTTTTCTGCTTAACCTCTCAGATTTTCCTCTTGTTCAGGAGAGTCCTTAATTTGTAAAGGGAGTGTTGCATGTCCTTCACCTTGGCCTGAAAATAATTATGTTTCTTAAATAATTGAAATCCATTAGTGATGATGACTCTGGCTTTGTTTCCTCTCTAAATTCCAAATAAGAAACTCTCATCATGCCTATGAAAATCTACAGAATAAAAACTGTTGAAATATGTTGAGCCTCTCTGTAAAAAAAGCTTTTAAAGTTATGGTATCTGAAGTGATCAGGTGAGATTCCCAGCTAATATAATTTAGTTTATGAGTAGGGAGATACTTTCTGCTAGCAGAGACTTTGACCCATAAATATTTTGGGGAGATATTTGTGCGGAGATCACAGGAAGTTTTGTCCTGGAATGTCTGGTACACAGGCATCTAAGAGGGACTGGGCAAAAGGAGGAGAGAAAGAATGTAAAAGAAAATGCAAAATAACAAGGAGCAAAAAAAAACCATTCATGGCATATCTGTTTTCAATTTTTATTCTTAACAGATCTGGGTTTCTGGTAGGCTATTCTGGTTATGACTAAACTAACTCTTTGGGAGAACTTCTGGTCTGTATGGCCAGAAAAAATTCAATGCTTACATGCCTTTTAGCTCTTAATGTTTGCTTGTTTGTGAAGCAGAGTGAATTTTTCAACTTTTTTTTTGTTTGTTTTTTGTTTGTTTGGGGTTTTTGTTTGTTTTTTTTTATGGAAGCAGAGATATACAAAAAAATTTGCAAAATTGTGTTAATTTTCTTGAGTGCTTCGCTTTGAAAAGAACCCTGTAATATTTTTTAAAGAATCAAATACTTTAAATATTCTTAAAAGTCAAGCATTTAAATTATTTAATTAGAAATAACATTCCATTTTGAAATTTCCTTTCAATTTTTTTGAGAAAGACAGTTTTAAAAGGTTTTTGAAGCC
This sequence comes from Anabacerthia variegaticeps, assembly GCA_035583185.1. Taxonomy (NCBI): domain Eukaryota; kingdom Metazoa; phylum Chordata; class Aves; order Passeriformes; family Furnariidae; genus Anabacerthia; species Anabacerthia variegaticeps. The sequence goes on from JAWWEW010000078.1 coordinate 86,723,006, forward strand.
ACACAAAATATTTTGGGTTGCATCACTTTTGCAATGTTTCATGAAACTATAAAAAAAGAAAATAGTTTTCAATTTGATCAAAACCAAACACTTATTTTTGTCTTGTTTTCTTTTCCCCTCCCTGAACTGCTAACAAACCAAAATCCATTTTGCTATTTTGCTCCCTATTTGACCTACTGAAGCTAAATGAAGAATTATTAAGATGTTAACTAATATAATTTTCCCAATTTTTCATACACCTTTTAGAGGACATTTTATGTTACAGATGAAATTTAATTAACTGTTTCACACTATTTCTGTCATTCACATATCTCTAGTTCTGAGGAGCAAAACTGGGCCTCACTTCTGGTTCTGCCCCTTGTGAGAGGACAGACAAAACTTTGATGATGACGTAGACTTTTTCCTTTCCTGCAAGTAATCTGAAGAGAAAAAAGGGTCTTTTAAATTCAAAAAGGCAATTGGGATAGAATACAAACAAGAACATTTAACTTTATAAATAAAGATTGATTTTCTCTCTTTGTGCGGACAAAATATATATAAAAGAAGAAAAGTTTATGAACAGCAGCTTCACTTCTCATCCCCTGCGTAGTGGTAGGTGCGTATGCGCTTCCAGGTTTGGTTTCAGTCAACTCGGTGACTTTCTGCATTGCAGCAAACTCTGTACAGTCCTCTCTGATCCCTGGGAAGTTTTCTTCCTGTCACCAAGGGAGCCTGGCTGTGCATATGTTCTCCGCTGCTTTCATGAACCTCTCCATGAACAGCAGGCTCCCATCTTCTCACTGGGGCTCTAACTTTTGTCTCTTCTCTCCACTACACCCTGAAGAAGCCTGGGACCTCCTCCTACCCTCCTCCTCCCACCCAGTCCCCAAGCATGCTCATCTGCTCTCCAGGGAAAGGAGGAATCTGCTCCCTCCAGGGGGTCCATCTGACCTAGTCACTCCCTTTTTAAAGGAACAGAGAACAAAAAGTAAAACAGATGCTGTCCAAAATAAACCTTTTCACATGCCAGAAGAGAAAATCAACACATCTCCCAGACCTTAGTTCTCTCAAACCTCCATCACGTGGAGGCTTAGGCATTCCAGCTGTTTGTTTCCTGTGTGTGGAGAAATGAGACTGTTATGGTAACTTCTGCACAAACTGGCTGAGATCCATCGGGTTTTTTGATCCAAAGCTTTTACCCATTTCCAGATTGCAACTTGCTCAGTGCATTTTACACAAGACATGAAAGCAGAGAGTGTAAATTCAAGACTGTTTTTTTTTCTTTCATGCTCATGAAAATAGCAAGGACTATCAGTGTCTAACATGGTGTACCTATGGGCTGCATTAAAATCCCCCTGCAGGGGCTTTGATAACCACACTGGACTTCTTTGTGTACAACCATCTCTCTCTTATGCTCCTTTCAAACTGTGCTAATTGCTACTGCCTTGGTAGCAAGCCCAAATTGAAGTCCTCTGCAGCAGCTTGTTACAGTGTCAGAGCAGTGTCAGTGTCTCTATGGTCTCCGGCCAGTAATTTATGGTAGAATTACGGAGAGAGCAGGGTGAAGTTCAGAAACATTTTCAACATTTTTACTGCTGTATCTCACTGTCTTGCTATGTTCAGGTGCCTTATTTTCCTTCATGGAAGATTAATGGAATTGACTGATGATGGTTTCATGCGGTTTAGGGCCAGAAAGGATTATTAGATCATCTTAGTCTGACATCCCATGCATTACAGACCATAAAAGGTATATGCACATGACACGGTGCAGTGCCGTACAGAGGTACCCACGCTACCTCTGAACAAATTAGCTCAGCTACAGGAAGCAATAAAGCTGCATTAGACTGGGAGCAGTGCTGAAAGCACTACAGCTAACGTAGTCCAGGCACAGCAGCTCCTGGCTGAGCTCTCTTCAGGACCCAAACTGTCACTTCCAGACGTGTCTCAGATGCCTCTAATAAATTCCCTCTACCAAGCAAACCACTCAGATTTAAACTTTTTGGGTTTTAGAAACATTAAGCTGCATTTCGCAGCAGAGATGAAGACCGTGGCATCAGTGATTGAAGGGGATTTCTCTACCAGTGCTCCTTGCACTATTGTTACAAGGAAAGCAAAACCCCATTAAATCACTGCCTGGTCAGAGGCTCGTGTGGGATGACCCTCAGCAGTGCAGCCCAGCTTTGTCTGTTGGGTAACCCCTGTCACAGCCTGTCTTTACCCACAACCTGTGTGAAGGGACCTGGCAGCCCAGCTTTTTGGCTTACAGTCCCATTTAAGTAGCGTCACAGCTAAGATTTGACAGATAAGGCAGCGTGCAGAGACAAGATGACCTCTCTGCTTCCACTTGATTATTCTTGTTTTGTATGACTCTGGATCATGTCAAGTCTATTTTTAATTTTTTTCCATACATTTGCTCTGGTAGTTCAGGTAGTTAACCCTCAGTATCTTTAAACTGATCCTTTTAGCCATAGTTTTCTAAAGTAGAACCACTAAATGTATAGGCACAATTTTCATGCCATATTTCCAAGTGTATTTCTTGGTAACATATTCAACTTATTAAATGGATTTGGGGTGGGGGAGGGAGGTGGCATTTTATGCAGATTATTTGCATCATTCTTGATGGTCCTCTTCCTTATCTACATCACTAATCTTTGGGCTATCTGCAAAACTTATTAACAAAGATTTTTGTATCATCTTTTAGATAGCATGCAAGAAATAATATGGGTAAAAAAAAAAAAAAAAGTCCCCAAAAGACTTCCTTAGAAACAGTGCTACCTAGTCTGAGATCTTTTAGTGAGCTAATTTTAACCTGATCTATCTAGCTGTCAACTTTGAAGTGTTCTGTGCTTTGGGGAAATCCAGGTTTGTTATGGCAGAATACATTTATTACACTTGTAGTTTTGACAAAAATAGTTGGTTGGCAACAATTTTTTACCCAGACTTATTTGTAAATAGAATCCTAAATCTAAAATCTTTTAGTTAAACCAAGTTGGGTGATCTTCTGTCAGTATTATATTGGCCTAAGAAATTTCTCAATACCTTGAAAATTCCCCGGTTTTCAGATATATTTACAAAACATAATGGTGGTTTCTCAAAAGTCTGTGATTAGTTTCTGTAAGGCTTTGCCATGTAAAGTATTTTCATAAGATATGTTAGTTTAAAATTATACCATTTTATTACATGTTTCTTCATGTTATCCTTTGAAGGTGACAAACTCAGTCCCTGGCACTTCATTGAAAGTAACTGGTGTAGTGTTTTGTTAAAGTGACCCTCCAAAAATGTCTATGGAAAATATATACCTAGCTACAGTTTGCAATCTAGAACAAGTATACATAACCTACAGTTTTTCTTGCTCCTCTAGATTTAAATTCCTTTTGTTATTACATATTGTGGTAGTCATAGCTATTTGAAGATATCTTTAGTGCAAGTTTTGCAGGGAGAGGGGACATTTTTACTAAATTAATAAATATAACTGGAAAAACCAGAAAAGCTTTTGGCCATGAAGTCCTTCTTCAGGTTGAGTATATTTCAACTTGTGACTTATAATGCTTTAGTATTTACTCAGGTTTTCTATTAATATTTTATATTCTATTTTGTTTTCAATCTTCTTTTGGCTAGGATAGCTTATTATTCAGTATAATCTGTTTTACTTGTAAACTGGGCTTGCAGGTATCCAGGATTTTAGTTTTTGACAGGTCTTGTATTTTGCAAATACTTACCACTTTAAATATGTGGTATACCAATGACTGTTTCATTGCAAAATATAAAAAGAAAATAGCCTACAAAAACTATATATATGTGTGTGTGCATATACATATATATATATACACACACACATAATTTTGTTCTATATTCTGTCTCCCCAAGGCAAATGCAATCACATCATGATATCTATCCCTAGGAAACAATTTGCTTTATTTTAGCAATTAACTCTAAGTTAACTTAAATATGATCAAAAACTGAGTTATCTTTTTTGAGTTTAGGAGTTTCTGCATAAAGATACTACCATTTATTATTTTTAGAAATTCTTCAAATTTTTTTTTCTATCCATGAGATGATGAGCAAGCCTCTTCCAGGATGAAGTCATCCCTATTAAAATTTTTGGCTTTGTTACACATTAAGGACAGATGTTAAAGAACAGGACAGGCTGTTATCTACTGTGAGTAAGGTTTTGTATTGTGGATTCTACAAACTGAGCAGACTTTTTAATATATATGTATATATGTAGATGTTTCATGCATAACATTTGCCCCCCATTCCAAGCTATCAGAACAACAAACAGTGTGTTTGATCTGAAGACCATGTCTCTGCCTTTTTTCTCCTTTTTATACTATGGAAGAAAATGGAAGTTTGAAAGGTTATTTTAGTCATAACAACCATCTTATCATATTTCCAGTACCAAATGCAAAATATTCCTATTCGTGCAAGAGCATGTCCAGCTGCTGTTTTTATTATCTAGTCCCCTTTCACTAATACACAAATGGTTAAAAATGTGTTCTTTATCTGACCTCTTTTGCTTACATTGTCGTGTGGAGGATACCATAAAACTGGTTTCAACACTTGAGTGTATCTAGCAGGATTTTCCTGTTACCACCCTCTGCCTTCATGGTTACATTAACAGCAATGTAATACCTTACCTAGAGAATATTCTCTCTAATACTGAGACGATATCCATTAGAATCATGTAATCTGTCTCTTTCCATAGTATCTGTGTATTCCACTGAGTACATGCTCTTTCTCTTTCAGACTACTGCTAAAATTATTTACAAAGAAAAGAAGAGATATTGATATAAAGAGACCTTAAACTTTAGGAAACATATTTTTCAGGTTCCTTGGAAAAGGAGACATTTCTTACAGAATTGCCTTAAGGAACAGAGGAAAAGGAGAAACCAATAATTGCTATCACATTTTCCCATCAAAATATGTTTTACTGAGTTAATAGAACTAAAAGGGAATAATTAAATAAAAAAAAAAACAAAAAAAAAACACCAAAAAAAACACCAAAAAACCCCCAAAACCCCCCCAACCAACCAACCAACCAAACGAAAAAAACTAAACAAAAAAACCCCAGCTTAATCTCAGGATTCATAATGGCATAAAAGCATACATAATTGCAAAGTAAAACAGTCTCGTAATTAGAGAAGCCCCTGTAAAAGCACACATTAAAGTGGTTTCACACTTTGAAAGTGAACCTAACCAGAAACAGGAAATACAAAAGATTTAGATTTTAGAAAGTACTTAAAAACTATGATATTTTATTGATCTCCTTTCACATAGTAAATAAATAAATAATATTAATAAAAAAAATTAAATAGTAGAAGTAGGATTTATGTTCCTTCTCTCAGCTATGTAACCATACAGGCGTACCTTAAAATCCCACGGGAAAAGTGTCCAAAGAGAGATTGCTGATGTAGAAACCCTGTAACAAATACACAGATTAAAAATTCTAATCTTTTGGATAATTAGGTGGTGCTGAACAACTGAATTGTAGCCAAACCTACCTGTCGTCGACATGTTAAACGGAGTGCAAAATATCGGTGTATCTATTGAGTACCAGAAGGGGAAAGGTGACGCTCCTGAATAAGATAAAAAAAAACATGTTGGTCCTTACCTTCCTCCTCCGCCTTTGAAGTCTCCATTTCTATTCAGTGCCCATTGCGATCTTCAGCAGTTTCACTACACTGTACTCTAATTTTATTTCCCATATCTGTGCCATTCACACAGAGGACAGTTACAGACAGGATCTCATACTTGAAGAGTGTAACAGCTGTGTGGACCTACCGTTTCTTTTCACATCTGCAAAACGCAGGGCACAGGGCATAGGGTGGACAGCTTGTGCTGGCAAACACCTCTTTAAGAACACAGCAGCTGCCTCTGTTTGGAGTTTGATGTGAATTATGACACCGCTCTAAATTCTTGCATTGGCAAGGTAGTTTTTCTTCATCTCCCAACACTGAGTTGTGGTTGTAGGCCATGGTTTCCCTCTAAACAAGTAACCTTTACATTCCTTTTCTTCTGCAAACAATCAAGAGAAATCTAAACATGTGCATAACAGAATATAGCAAGAACAGAGGTCTAAATTTAGAAGTCATGCATTTGGGATTTCAAAGCTGCTTCAAGTGCTGTTAGTACTTTTGGCAGCCCAGATTTATGTGAATTACATGAGGGTTTCTGGAGATGTCTCTTAGTGTCTGGACATTTTTGCATGTATTCTGTCTGTCTTGGTTTCCTGCATGCCACAGTCTTCAACCAAATTTTGTTGCAGCACTAAAATCATAATTCCATACAAATTCTAAAGGACCAGAGAGAGCTGTATTTCATAGCTTAGGTTCTGCATCAATATGGACTCAGTATTAGAAACCATGTAACACGTGACTACTTCTGAAGGAAGGAGGCACAGCTGGCAGCTGCGTGGATGAGCAAGCACATTGAATGAGGACATTTTTCAAGCACTGGTTGGGGACAGAGAAAAATATGCAAATAATTTCTTTGGCAGAGTTTATTTATTTATTTTGGAGCTCACCCCATTATTTATCATCCTGATAGTTTTTGACAGATCATGTGTTGTGGTTTCTTTGTATTTCACAGGCGGATGTTCTGATATAAGGGATGCTTCCCACCCCACTAATTAATAGCAAGGGGTTGTAAACTCCCATAACTGCACTGTTTATCATATCATACGTTATGTCTTGTCTAGGGGGAATTTCCATCTCTGAAAAGATAGACAATAAATAGACAACAACTTACCATAATTTGTGACAGTCAGAATGTCTTTCCCAAGAAATATGATGACCAAACTGGGCAGACCACTTGGACTGTGCTGTCCAAAAGCCACCTGATTATTGAAGGCATGTGCTTGAATAAAGATTTGCGAATGCCCAACCAGTGCAGTCACTCTCCCCCTATACTAAATGTGGCAAATTCAAAAGTCTATTTCATTTCTGTGCAAACCATCTCCTTCTTGTCTCAGGTGTTTTACTTCATTCAGTCACATAAGGGATCAAGGGCAACTGACCAAAGAGGGGTAGTAAAAAATCTGCTTCAGTTATAGCATCAGCCTTGTTATGTCCAAGCCTGGTATCAAGCCTTACATACACTCATGGAAACTTGTGCTTCCAGGAGAACTTAATAGGGGGAGGTGATGGTTTGTTGACCCTGGACATTTTCCACACTACCATTCTCTTAAGGTCTGTGCTGACAGCAGTCAGCCCCCGGCTCCACAGCAAAATCAGCCTCTGGGCAGGGTGCAGGGTAACAAAATAGCATTGCCATTTTTCAAGTCCAGACATGGATGGCATTAGTGTCCAATTAGTAGAGCTTGGTTAAAAGGAACATGAAAGCAAGATAGAAAACTCTTATTTGGCTGGAGCTGGCTCAGAGATTCTCAATGGTTGCAGAGAAAACTGAATTTCGTTGGGATGCAAAGACCAGGACAAGGGTGGGAACTCTTGCAGTGAAAGCGGGATGATGAGAGGGAAAGAGCAGAATTAAATGAAGAACAAAGGGAATAAACAAGGAGAGTTGAGGTTTTTTAATTTTTCGCTCCTGCCCAAATAGGTTGTCTTCTTTGAGGAAACTGTTCCTGTGGCAAGGAATGATTTCCTTGCGTATGAAGCACCATCCCTCAGCAGTACAGGCTTGTCAGGAAAAGTGAAAGGAGACAGTAGCCCAGGACTATTTGCTGCCTTCAGGAACTGCCTACTTCTCCACATTTACAGCTGACCCTGCTAGCCTGGGGGGAGTTCATAGCATATCATACCTATACAAAGCCCTACTTTCTAATGATGACATGCCTTCTTTAATTTAACCTGGCAGAACTAACTGTCTTAAAATTGTTCTGGCTGCAAAAAAATACTGTCTGTGGCTGTCTGTGGCAGCTGATTGGAATATTCTCTTTACTCATGAAGTACTACCTGGGGTATTGGAAGCAGATCTGAAAGAGCTAGTGCGAGGAACCCCAACAGATGCCTGAAGCACAGCACATTCATAAGTTGAAGTTGCCCTTCCGCTAGTTCATGTGCACACCTGGAAAGGGGCATATTTTCCAGCAGGGAAACTCCCATCTGCCCTGCCCTTCAGGTCCCATTTCTCTAAGGCAGCTAAGGAAATAATTTCTGAGTAATAATATATTAGCATGTGTTTTTAACCTGGAACAGATCTAGATCTGCTGGTAGGCATATTGTGAAACTCGTGTGTGTGTATGTGTGTGTGTGTGTGTGTGTGTGTGTAAGCAGTTCTCTGGATATAATTTGTACAAGAAAAGCCATGGCTTGAGTCTTCAGTTTTCAGCTTTTGGTTCTTGGACTACAGCATACAAGGATGAATTTACAGAAGTGGCAGAGTGCACTAAACTCACCTTCCTTCATATACACTGTCCCTTGCAGTTAGTACTCCTGCCCTCATGGTGCCAGGGCTGGGCTGTACCCCATCCTTCATCTTGCTCCCCTAATAATCAGACCTTGCTCCATTCTTATTTGTACAAGACCTCATAGTTCAGTGATTTCCAAAATGTGGTCTGGAGGCATGTGATAGTACCAGGTACATTTATTTATACACAATCCTCTTTACAAAACAGAGAATTAAGGACCAGATCACTGACTCCCCTTAAAAGTGGAATCCGGCTGCCATCCAACTAATCAACATTATGTTTTTTGAAAAAGTTATTTCTCTGCTTTTACAAAAAATTAGAGTGTCTGGGACTTAAGTGTTAAGTCTGTTCCCTCTCTGCACATAACTCTTTATAACTCAGTCTCCCTACACCTGTCTCAGACTGGCCCCCTCCCATCTTCAGTCTGCAAAAATATGTGCAAAGGTCAAAATAACAAATTGCTAGGAGATTGTTGGAAATAGAGCATTTAAATAGGAAATGGGTTTTTATAATCTGTGTTTGCCCTGGTCCCTGTAAGGGCAGAAGGTTTTATAATGGTGAAAGCAGAAGTCAGTAGAAACTTGTCATGTGGCCTGTCTCTAACCTGAAGACAAATGGGGTGAAAATAAAGCAGTTGCATAGAAATTGCAGTACAGAAATTACATGTGAATAGTGTTGCACTAAGTAAATTGGGCAGCAATGTGTTTGTTATGCTGAATCTTTCAGTCTGTGGTGAAGAGCAGCGTACCCATATAGCTGACTTTTCCTGTTTAGCTGTGGGCAGAACTTGCCCAGCTCATACAACAAATGGCATGAAACAAATGAGAGCTGGCTGCTGTAGAGGAAGGGTGGTGTTCCCCAGCCAAGTCTTTTCCCTGAACAAACAGGTGAGTGTAGTCAGGGGGTCCTTCAGTTGGTCCTTTTTGTTCTTTTTCAGAAGGAATCTATTGTCAGAGATGTTCTGGGCCACCTACAGATGCCATCTTGGGCACTTTGCAGTGCCAGCCAGCTAAAAGTATTGAAAGAGTTAGTGGGAAGGGATACTTCACTGAAAATACACACGGAAGTGAAAAGACTCCACAATATTTTTTGGGACATGGAAGCTGACTTAAAAAGTCTTGAAATCTTGGAAATGGTTGGTAAACTATGTCTCATCTTAAAAGCTGCTGGAGTTGGTATATCAGGGGAAGTGACTAGAAAAAACCTCTGGAGGGAGAGGGACATTACAGACAAAGAGAATTACAGAGTTTTATACTATTGGTCTCTTGCACCTTTACTCCAACATGGACTTCCTAATTTTCTGTGTACCTCATCCACCATTCTGCACCAAAACAAAGCCTCTTGCATCTTTTTAGGTAGCAATTGCAACAAAGGATATTCAGCTTGATAAAGCCTAATGGAGTCCAGTTAGTGGCTCAGGCTATTTGAACAACATACTGAACTATGCTCCCTGCAAAATCCACCATTTATAATTTGTCAGGTGGGTTCCTGTGCAGCTTTATTCAAGTTGAACTAAGGATATTTCAAACCTCTTTTTTGAAGAAAAAGCAAATACTAAATAAATTTATCTCTAAAAAGATGTCATATATAATTGTTATGCTTTCAATTATTTTAAAATAAAGAATATCATCAAAGAAAAGTCTTTCAAGTATATTTTGTTATATTAACTGTTTATGATACAATAATTCTACTGATTACTGTAAAATGTATTTTATAAACATTATTGCAATGCTAGTACACAAAAGTAAGATTCTAAATGACCACTGGGTAATATCTTAGAATGAATAATAATTTAGCTTCTTAAGGCCTTCTGTTCACAAAATATAACGTTACATATTTCATCAGATTTCACCCTTCTCTAGTGTCTATGGATGAAGACTAAGCCAAATAAAATCTATACCCTATAATCTTGTTGAATAAACTCTACTATTAATCTTCTCATAAAATAATAGATCTTTTTGCTTTCTAGAGATATGGAAAGAAAAAAAAAGCAAGAGGAAAATGAAGGAGAGAGAAGTAAAGAAAAGTTGTACAGAAACAAATATAAATATTTCATCTGTCATTCAGAAACCACTAACTTCAAAACATAGTATATTGTCTTGATTTCTGAGCGTATTTTACAGTCTTCAATTGTAGCAAGGTATACTTGGATCTGTTGTCTGAGACTATTTATGCTTATGTGTTCAGACACAGAAAAATATATTTTTCTCATTATATGACCTTTATATGATTATATTTATATTATATTAATAGTACTGAAGTTGCCATTATAACACTGGGGGAGGTTGTGTGGTTTTTGTTGTTGTTGGTAGTGGTGGTGGTTTGGTTTGGTTTTTGTTTGTTTTTCTGTTTTCGTGGTTTTGGTTTGGGTTTTTTTGGTTGGTTGGGGTGTGTTTTTTGTTTTTGTTTTTGGGTTTGTTTTGTTTTGGTTTTGGTTTTTTTTTTGGGTGGGGGTGGGATTTCCCTCACACTTCTGTTAAAGGATATCTAACTTCAGCCTTGATGGTATACTCAGAATATTCAGAGGAATTCTGCAGTTTGACCTACTGAGAGACTGTGTTGTCAAAGACCAACATTTAGATGTCACAAGTCTCCAAAATTCCAGCTTAGCTGTTGCCCTAGCAGATTCAACAGAAAACACCTGTATATTTATGTATAACCCTTTCAACTGAACTGGTGTGAAAATCCTGAAAGTTGAATGTATATGGTAGAATCGGTGACACTGTGGGTGTCACTGGGTGCTTTGGAGTAATTTATTCATTTATATCTAGTTGATATTTCTTGCTAAAGGCATCAATCCTGAAGATGATTTTTCACAAGACCATGTAAAGTTCGAGAAAACTGTTAAGAATAATCTATTAAAAAGTCTTTGAAAATGAGTTTTCTGAACTTCTTTTGGGTATTTGAGAGAGTAGATCAATTAAATTTTTGTCCATGTAAACTTTGATTCCTTCAAGAAAGTTCTACAGGTTTGCCAGGTATTACACACAAAAAAAAATCTTCACAAAAAATCTTTTCCCCAATAGTTCATGGTTATCCATATACCCATTGATCAGAGACTCCTCTTCTTCATAGATTATTTTTCCTATGCTTTATCAATCACTGATTTTATATCAATAGTTTCAGATTATTGCTAGAAAGACTAAGTAAGAAGGAATAAGAACTAATCAATAATATTTCCCATTTAATATTTTTCCTGGAGAGTTAGAAAGATTTTGAATTCATTTAATGAAGTTTACTTAAGCTCCAGTATTAGTTTGATTTCTTCATTAGGATATGTGGTATTTTTTAGGATTTTTCTTTTTCATGATATTGCAAGTATGCTGTCTAATTGACAATCAAGTAATAGCCCAATAGGATTCTGCTCTAATTTAAAGAATTCTTCAGGTGTAATGGCTCCAATCAGATTTATCACTAGTGCCTAAGTAACAAAGAGAGCAGCTCACATTTCCATCCTCTGAAAGACTCATGTGAACATGATTTTGGGTATTTAGGGAAACTGATATTAAGAGATGAAAAATATAATTGCTGAGGAGAGGACATGGTGAGGAGTCTTGTTTCCGGATTCAAACAAGATAGCATAGCAAAGAATCCTCTTGTCTGTTAGGAAAATCACCCCAAATGCTGAAAATGGTTCTGTGTCCAGAGCTGGAGACTGCAAGCAGACAAACATCCAATACTCTCAGTGTGTTTGCCCTAGGCTCCCTGGAGGTGACTCGTGTGCCTAAACACAGAGTCCAGAGTCCAGTATGGAAGCCCTATGCAAGGATGTCAAATATGATATGAGAGCCATGGAATATCCACACGCTTCTGGAACAGCAACTGAACACCAAGTAGGATGATGGAAATCATCCAGAATGGGCTGTGTTTGGACACATTTGCATTGCTGCCCTTTTGCCGGCTGGGAAGATGACTTAAATCAATGTGTCAACGGTATGCATAAATTGTGTTTTTCCTGTCTTTTGGATTTGTATTTAACATTCTGAGCTCCCTTAACTCATCAGAGCAGACAAAAATTAGAACTGAAGATACGAAACAGCGCATTGTACTAAGTATCTACAGAAATCAGGTCCTAAGCATCTTAAATATGTGAAATGTTTGGAAACTTTTCATCCTAAGTGCTATTTATAAAATAAGTCACTAAAATGTTAAAACACATGCTGATCAAAGACTCCCAGAAAAGAATAGTAGACTCTCATTCTGACTCACATTTAATCTGTAATGTGAAGTAAATAATTTCATATGTTTGCAGACCCATTGACCTACTTGCAAACTCAGACTAGTTATATTTGCCACTTCTGCAGAAGCCTATTTGCTGTTTGTGGATGAAAGAGTTCTGTCCATTACAATTAGTATTTTAGTTTATGGAGAAGAATTGGAGGTAAAGAAACACAGTCATTTTAAGCAGAGGTTGCAGTTAATGCCTCTAGAGGTAGAGAATTTGCTGTCAGCAGATCAAGACTCTGAATCTGTAATTTCTTTGGAAAAAAAATGTGTAGTGTGGATAAACTAAAGAAAAATTAAAAAATCAGTGATGTTTAAGCCCACAACACTCAAAAGGGTGATATATTTTTAAGTATTATGTCTCAAATATATATATGTCTAGACAAATGTCTAAGACAATTAAAGTAATAATCCAGTGGGGATGTCAGTGTATCTTGAAAAATCTAATTTCTTACGTATTTGAACTTTTTTTGCCATGGTTATGACACACCTTCTGAAGGATTTGTGACCACTAGCAAGTGCACAATGCCATATGTCCTTATGCTTGTGGCTCTGATTCAAAAAAGGAAATAAGAAAGGTCTGAAGAACACACAGTCTGAAATGAAACAGGCAATTCTCACAAGATGTCTGTCCACATTTTTCACATCCGAAACATTTGTACAGTTCAGAAGCCTTCACACTGGTATCCAGAGTTGTAAACTGAGACTTCAAGGTTTTTGATTTTGGCCATCTTTACTTAGTAAGCTTCAATCAGAAACTTTTTAATACTGACTTCCTGTTTCACTTGAATAACAAAGACATATGGTATTCTTCTCACATTGCTATTTAAGCCACCTGTCCACCAAAAAAGGACATACACAGGTAGAATTTCCACAAACCTGGGAGCAAAATATTTTTCCTTAGCATTCAGGATTTACTTAAGAAATGTTGTATTCTATTCTGCAAAAAACAAGATTCCCCCACCACAAGATACTTTGGCATGAGGACTGACCTTGATCCCCACGGGTGTGCCTCAAAGCAATATCTCCGCTGTGTCAGGATTTTTATGCTTAATAGCTTTTAAGGAATATTATTGAAATAGCTCTCTTTTACTACATTTCATGCATTGAGAGAATATTAGTATACAGACACTACCTTGTCTCTTTGGAAAGCACTCAAAACCACAGACTTCTAAAACACGTTGGCTTTTCTACTTAACAGAGTGTTTATATCTATTCAAATAACAAACCTTGAAATCCTTTAATAATTTAAAAAAAAGAAAAGGGGGGGGGGAAGAAAAAGA
>JAWWEW010000078.1:86736869-86748428 GCA_035583185.1 Anabacerthia variegaticeps
CTAACACATTTCAAAACCATAATGTGTTTGTAGATAACCTAATTTCTTTATGTATAGAAATCTCAAAAGAGAGATGTGATTTTGTTACTTAGTTTTGATCATTTATTTTGTATGAGTAATGACTATAACCTAAAATACAGTTTTGGGGTTTTTTTTTGTTTGTTTTTTTTTTTTTTTTTAATGTCAGTACAATATCTTCTATTCCATGTTTAGCACAAGAAAAGACAAATGCAGTAGCTGCAACACTTCCAGAAGGGCTTAGAGGAAGTGGATCTAATTTAGGTACAGTACAGTGACAGCAGAGCCTGGATCTACAGCTGACTGGGTACTCTCCCTCACATCCCTTGATGAAGCCTAAATAGGGTGATGGGAGGTCTCTGGAATAGTAGGTTTAAGGATGATCCTTTGCAACAGGGGAGAACCCTGCCCCTGCTCTGTGTCCCACCATGCAGAAGCCTTCATAATGGTCTCCCATGAGAGAATTCTGCAGGGGTTATCTTTCCTACCAGCCTTTGTTTTTAAAGGTGTAACCAAGAATCCCTCCCACTTTTTCTCCCTATTTGAGTCCCACCAGTTTGGAAGGAATATATTGAAAGGTTTAATTTTTCCCAAAGTAAAATAGGAGAAAAAAGTAACAGTGGGTTTTTTTTCTTGGGTTGGAGATTTTTCTTCCCCATCAAAGTTTTCTGAAGTGCTCAATAGCTGTGTAGTGAAGGTGAGTCTGGCAGAGGCAAAGATGTACATAAGCCAGAATGGTCTGTTAAAAAGACTGAGATATGGGTAAGTCCTTGACTAGAGTATAATTAGCGGTAGCAGATGAAAGTACTTGTCTCTGTCTTGCATTATGTAACTGGAGGTGACCTTTTTGTAAGGGTTTACACAGCCTAGCACACGGCTGTGTCCACCATGATGTCTGTCTCAAGGTTTTGTCATGCAGCTGGGAAGGGGGGGTTGCCTGACAACAGGAGGGAGGGAAAACTCCCTCTCACATTCAAAGTTAGAACAAAATAATATACCAAAGATAGCATATGTGGTTATCCTACTCTGAAGAAACCCACCCTAAGGTTGTCCTGGTTCTAAAGACATCCTGGAGGTTGAATTTCTCCCAAGCCCAAGTCCATAAGCATTGTGATAATGGATGAGTGGAATTTCTTTTCAGCTCCCCTTCATACTGCTCAAACAAATGCTGGCTGAATGGACTTTGCAAGGGAGAAAAACAATGAGAAATTAAAGAAGGGGGGGGGGGGGGGGCCCCAACCGTTGCCCTTCAGCCCTTCATCCCTGTGATGTGCAGAAGTTATGCTGCTTTAACCAACCACTACACAGCTCTTCGGCGTAGTGTCTCTATATGACGCAGAGAGATAATAATAGGTTAACTCTCAATGTGCTTCTCCTGACTTCCTCTCTGGACCCTTTAGGAATGACAGAAATTGTGCAATAAAATTCAAGGACACATGGAATTAAAGGCTCCATCTGAAATTTGCCCCATGACACTCTTTTGGCCTCTGGATCCTTATGCCATGAGACTTAGTATTTGGCATAAAAAGATTTAAGGTTTGTGGGGGTTTACTTGAACTTGTTTAACAGACATTTTTGAAGCTTCAGGCAGTAAATACAGACTCATTTAGATTTTTTTTATGCCTGGAGTTTGAGAAAGAACTCTATCAACTAAAAAAATACTTTAAAAACATTATTAAAATATTAATTTACATAAAGAGCAAGTTTGTTCCTGTCTGGGTGCTTTGTTGGATGAACATGGAAAAGACTACTTTAAAGTAAACAAATGAGTATTTTAGTTAAAGGATCACATTCAGAAATGTAGGAGAATAACTTGACAGCTAGGATAACCCTTGCAAACTTGCTCATAGCATTGCTCCTGGCTGCTTACTCTGACTTCTCCCACACTCTGACTGTAGTAGAAGGAATTGTAAACTCCAGACATGACTATTGTAGACCTTTTTCTCTTCATTTTTTTTTTAGTGATTACAATAGGCTGAACCACAGTCTTGCACAAATAATGGCATTATTACTCCAAGTGTAATATACCAGAGAATAAAGAAGCAGCTCCTATATAGTTAAGCTTCTAAATGCAAACTAAGACATTACTGCTGCACTTTCTGCAGTGAAATAAATGTGTCAGAGTAAGTCACTTGTGCTTTTCCACCTATTCCTCTGATGAAAGTTGGGATGTTCTCTGTGAAGACAGATTTATTCAGGAACCTCCTTCAAACCACCAATTCCTACTTGTGTTTGGCTTCTTGACACAGTACAGGGTAGCATAAAGTTCAGCTGGTGCATCTGTATGTGCAACACATAATTACATAGGTCCTAATCCTACAACTGAGCTTATCTAGGTGGTTTGCATGGGAACAGCTATGTAATTTTCAATAATTATTGTAGTGTTTCAACTCCTTGTACTGAATAAGGTATCTTGAGTTAATGTGGAACATGAAAAAATCATCTTTATAGTCTGAAATTTGTCTTTAGCATTCCCATATGGTAAGTAGCTTTATAGCTACATTTGCTATTCTACCAGCCTCAACAGAATCATTCAAATTTCTCACATAGCTTTGATTGTAATTGCTTTGATTGTGAGACTTGCACAATCAGGATCTAGAGAAAAGTTATTAAAATAAATAAATTATCATTCAGCTCCACCATTCAGTCACATAAGGAAGCTTTCCAATGAAAAACTTTTTTTTTTCCACAACTGGAATCGACCAAGGAGCTTCATCATCAGTCAAAGAAGCTTTTCCAATTGAAAGCAGTGTTCTCCTCTCTGAGAGAATACCCATCGTCAAAACTCTCACATTTACTCATGATGGGAGTCATCTTGGAGGATCAGGGGAATTCAAGAATAGGCCACAGTGGAAAACTACGACAAAGTGATACTCTCTGTGAGCACCTTGCACTAGAGCGTGCTCCTGTGCAGCAGACAGGAGGTGGCACTACCAAGTAGGTATCTTCATCCCTGTGGACAGACTAAAACAAAGCAGACCACTGGGAACTAGCATCCTGTTCCTAATCCAGTTATATTGGCAAACAGCTAAATGCTCTAACTGCTGGTCTCTGCTACTCTCTGCTGGAGTTACCCCATTAGTACTTGGTCATCAAAACGATCACCTTCACTGCTGAGTTGTTGCAAGAGGAGTTTCTGAGATGTTCCTCAGTTGCTTTAAGCATATTCACACAGGTTATGGCACACAATCATATTAATTGTTTATATAATATGTCTGATTTTCCTTGAGATTAGCTGGGGAAGATTCACATGATTTCCTCCAGCATTTGACTGTCAATATTTGTAACTTCCTGGTGGAAGATATAGTTTGGGATGTTAATGTTTTCCATTCTTACAGTTAGATGCAGAAGACAGAGTGAAATCAAAGAGTAATTTTGATACATGAATAGAAATTAAAGGGTGACCAAAGCATGCATCTCCATGCTGTGTAATGGAGAGAGGTAGAGAGGATCTCAATCTAATACTAACAGAGCTGGCACATACACACACTACAGTGAGTTGTGAGCAATAACTCAAACTTGAGGCTTAGTACTTGCACTTTGAAACCAAAAAGGGAAGCATAGAAAATGAATGCAAGGCTGTTGTACCATCACGGGCCTCTGCCTTTCAGAACTAGTTAAAAAATTGTGATAAAGTTTTGCTAACAAAGTACATTCACATATTCAAGTGTACCTTTTGTATGCACATATACTATATATACACTTATATAGATACACTTGTAAAAGTGTATCTACTGATTTTTAGAGCAATGCAGAAAGTGAAAAAATCTTAAGAGTAAAAGAACAAAAAGCTGAGTTCCTACTTCCACATCTACACTACAGGTATATTTACACCTTTGGCTTCTGTTTTGTTTTTTTTTTAGTGGGGTGCTGTGGTTCTCTTTAATTATTTTTTAAATTGCACTGACCAGAAGCATATTTTAATTAAATGATATTAGGAAAGCAGAGGAACTCCACAAGAAAAGTATAGCATTCTTTGATATTAAATTAATGCATTAGATTTGCCACGTTCCTACTTATAGTCGAAGTAGAATACTATTTGATCACTAATAAAATACAATAACCATTCCACTCATGAGATTAGCCTGAGAAATCACTTGCTGTTATGGGCTGAGTTATTCTGTTAATCCATACTCATGGGATTAACAGCGATTATATCCTTTGGGAAATCATGCAGCTTTCTAAATATATTTCTAGTTTTCTTCAGAAGTACTGGTAGAAAAACAAGAAGTGAACAGAATATACAGAGTGATTTCCCATGGTCTTTGAAAAGCAATTCATCTAATTGTATTACATTTACATAACTCCTAGGCCTTTTGCTTAAAAAGTGGGCTTCCTTTAATCCATCTGTCATGCTTTATTCTACTGCAGGATGGAGATCACAACATGCTTCAGAGAGTTAATCATTAAAGACTATGAATTCCAGTTCTACGCACAAAAGGGCACAGGTACTGGCACAAATATACATTATATCATCTTATCAGACTATCTGCTACGCACTTAACCATCTTTGATCTTATCTAATAATAGATATATTGCTGAAATAACCACCATTTAACTATATTAGGTTGTTTGACATAGGTACTACACACAAGCAAAATCAATAATGATTATACAATCACTAGATACAATGTAAACTGCATACCGCAAATGTCTTTACAGGGTTAGATAACATCACAGAAATCCTAATGAAAGTCAATAGCCATTAGTTTTTAGAAGCAGCACTTGAACTTTTGGGATTTTTTACAGTAACTAGTCCAACCTTAGGTGCAAGATTTTAAAACAAATGAAGATCAAAGAAAGAATGACAAGTAGATTTAACAAATACGTCTCTGAGACTGGTCAATATTTGCTGCTCTTTTGAAAAACTAGTAAATACATATTCATCTCCTGTAGTAAGTGGAATCTATATTAGTAAGATTACCCAGAAGCTTCGGGGAAGGCTTTATTTCTAAGGGTCTTTTTGGTTTGTTGGTTTTCTTGTTGTTGTTTTGGTTTTTTTTTGTTTTTTTTTGTTGTTTTTTTTTTTTAAACAATGATAGCTGAGCTAATAGTCATCACCTGTTAACTCTCACCATTTGAAGCCAGGTCATAAGAGGTAAGGAGACTATATGGAATTCCTTAACAAGGCTTTATTCCACAATCTAAAGTAGTTCAATCAAACAAAATTACAACAAAGTATACAACTGCTATGCAATGTGTATTCAGAGTCAGAATGTGGTTTCTGAATAATGTTTTCTTCAGCTCAGCCCCCTGAAAGTGACACTCTAATGTTCTAGTTATACTTTCTGAAGCTTTATTCCTGGATAATTTCAGTCTGTCAATATTTGGCAGGATTTAATATTAAACTGAAATATGACATTAAGATTTAAAAGGTGCAAAAATTAATCCTTTCTTATGGAAACTGCAGTGGTCATTATATAAATACACCAGATTTTATCAGAATTTGAAAATTAAAATGGTTTCACAGGTTTTGGCATAGCAAGAACATAAGGACTTTGTGCAGAAGGTGCAGCATCTACCTGTAATAAAAGATGAGTCAGTTTTGTCTCTACCAAAGATCAATTGGTAGTTCTCAGTACTTTCCAGATGTAAAAGTAAGTGCCCGATATAATTACACTGACATAAAGGTCCTGCTGTGATCCTCACCGATAAGATATAGAAAAGATTTTGTAGATAATCAGGCTTTGAGAATAGTTGCAGAGCTGTAAAACAATTTTGTCTCAATTAACTGCTGCTTTAAGTAACATTCAGAAGGCAATACAGTGTTTATTTTGTATCTCCAAAGCTTTGAGTCAGACAATTTTCTAGTCTCAACTTATAAGTAAACACCAAAAGAGGATAAAAAAAGTTTCTCAAAAATATAATCCACTCATTCCTGTCTTCTTATAAAATTAAAAGATTTTGAAGGTATAGAACCAACATTTTATATCCCTTATCTTCTATCCACTCTAACATGGCTGTCAAATTTACTGTTTAAGCTTTTCTTTGTAATCACACTATTACGCACTTCATCACCTTCCCCACCCCCATCATTCGATCTAATGGTTTTAAAGGGAAAGGAAATTACTTGTCTTCACTGCCAGCACTTGACACTTTTATGGGTCATTTGTAATGAAGCTATTCTTTGGTTTTAATGGAGACCTTGATTTGGACCAGTGTGAATAATTGTCAAAAGGTGATTAATTAAATAATCACACCACCCTGTAAAATGGATCAACATATTACATTACAGTGATCCAAAAGTTATTTTATTCCTGCATTAGACTTCAAATTCTATGCATTTAAACAAGCCTTAAACTGGGCAATATAATTTGCTACACATTAATTATACATATCATGTGGCTAAAATAAGGAAAAGTGTTTTACACCTTTTTTAACTCTGTAAAATATGCTGCCAAGGCTTATTACAATGAAAGATCCTTTGGAGAAATAATATTTTTGAGTGACAAGACACACACACACACACACACAAAGTAAATAATATTATCTACATAAAAGTAACACTTAGAGAGATCCCTGTATTTTAGAAACAAACCCACAGTGTTAGGTGAAACATATATTTAAAAAACACACAAACTCCCCTCTTAGTTACATCTGAACAAGAGACAAGCATATGGTTAATAGCCTGTACAGGAGATGGATAGATATGTACTCTTAAATCATGAAATATTATTCTTTAATTTAGACAGTCCTATGCAGGTTCATGCACTGCTAAACTCTTCCAAGTAATCAACTTTGTTAGAGCCATTGCTTTTGTTATAGCTTATTGCTTGCAGTTCCCTTTAGACTGCTGAAATACTATTAGCAATATTATCTGTAATTTTGTAATGTTCTATATAAATGAAATATCAGGATTCTGAATCCAAATTTTTGAGACTCAATACCACATTTTTTTGTTGCTGAACCTTTCCAGAAGAAATTAAGCTTGAAAAATATTGCTGTTTAAAGTATAGAAAGGCACCAAGCAAAGAGCATATATAAATAGTCATTGTGAGAAACTGGAGAGAGAGAATTTTTTGGGTTTTTTGGAGCACATTTTTGCACTTCTTTCAGTGTCTACAAAGTACTTCAATAGACTGACAAAGGAATCACATTTCAGAAATCATTAAATGGCACCAACATGTTAAATGATGATAGAAAAGGCAACAGTTCACAGAAATATGTAGGTGTCTGCTGTACACAAAAAGCAAATAGCTGTTTTGAACTGTGAAAACTATTTAAAGGTTTAGTGTACACCTTGGATTCCTGCTGCCTACATAAGTACAGAGACCTAAATCCACTGCATACTGGGACTAACTGATCAAAGCAGTAGTTAAATCTATCCATGGAAAATCTAAGTAGTCTTTGGAGGCAACTCTTTGAATGCAGATTAGTGATTTCATTGAAGTAGTCAATCAACCGCTTTTTTTCTGGTTGTTAAAATGTCACTGAGTGAACAGAGTAGATAAAAAAAGTGATGAGCAAAAAATAGTATTTCAACTTGAACAAACTTGCTATTTGTAGACTGGATCACATGAATCTGCTTCAGTCAAGATCATTTCAGAGGTAGCTAGAGGAATGAATCCCACAAAGGGACTAAGTTTAATCATCCAATCCCAGACTGTATTGATTTTGGAACTACTTGCAATGACTATATAAATAAGCCATTTCTTTGCAACTGTATCTGGAGTCGGTCATGAACCCAAAACCTTCACAACCTGGTCCAAAGTGAATTATGCCCTGCAGAAATAAATTAATAAAACTAACACAGCTAGGCTTCTCTACCAACTTATTTTCACGTTTCAAGAGCTTAAAAATATAAAATCAATAATCATTTAGTCATAAGGGTAAATGAGGCGACATAACATCAAAGTATACCCTTTAGCCATTCAAGTCATTCTAGGTAATTTATCTCATCAAAAGGCACTGGTAATAATCCTTTCCACTCTGAGACAAGCCACCACACAGCTGCTGTATTATCCTAGAGTAAACAAGTTTGGAAAAAATATTAAAAATCAATATCTGTTTCCTTCTATCAGGTCAGATGGCATCCATCATAAATCTGCCTTTGTAAAGAGTTCTTTAGATTTAACAGCTGGAGTGTGAAAGACAACTGAATTAACAATATAAAACTAAAGCCAGTTTAATGGGAATTGACAGCTGGATTTCCTTAAACTTACAATATTGAGGCAACTGAATAATTTGCTAAAATTCAACAGACATGGAAAACAATCCAGTACATTAATGTGCTATTTAAAGGAAGCTTTGACTAATCTTAGACACTCTGAACAGTTAACATTAACTTCACAGAATCCACAACAGCACAAACATGAAAGACTCCCAATTGTCATTTTTTGCATTCCTGTGGTTCTCGTGCCACAAAACACAGCAATCACCTCTCCTTTGAGGGTCTGCCACACAGTCCTATTGCTGTCAAGCAGTACTTAGAAAAAGTTTTGGAAAAAAGGAATCCAATTACAACATCCTGAACACAATAGTTGCAATTTTTAATCAGATTTTGTAGCAGCTATTTAAAGCACTGTTGCATTGAAAAAAAAATCTGCAAGTTAATTTCGGTCCTTTACATACGGCTCTAATACTGACAGCACCACCAAGCAGGCAACAACCCTCTTCATCCTTCAGCACAAACTGTGGCCTCAAAGTGAAAAAGACTGTTGTGAAGACTGTCATATTTCATGTTTTATATCCTGTCAAGGGATCTTTTCCTAAGAACTGTAGGAATAAGTTATCAGGTATCCTTTTGGAAACCTGTGGAATGTGGTGTGTCATGCTGGAGAGGGCTCTCAAACACTTATAGTTCAGACTGTACCAGCTCTCTTTCTGACATGTGGACTGCTCTGCTCAATCAGCTTCTTTCATCCTTCTCTGCTGTTTTTACTTAAGGAATTTTCTGTTCCTTGGGTGCATCCAGAATATGGGACTTCTAACCCTAGACTTCGAATGTGAAAGACCCAAGGAAAACTCATCCTGTCAGTGTCCAAGGTGACATCACTGCATGTGGCTTTTGGAAGGATTTGAGAATCTATCTTCAAACAGAAACATTGTTGCAAGCTTACTTGCAGTGTGGCTAATCACGGCGCCATGATACAGTTTGATGCCAACTCAATTTCAAGGTTTGAAGCCAGAGGAATCTAGGTCTCTTATGGTTCACACATGACACAGATATTTATTTGCTGAAGGGGCTTCAATTAGTCACTGACTGTAGTATAATTTACTTGTGACACTGTATTTCAAATTTCATCAGAAACATATGCTTTTTAATCAATCCGTCATTTATTCTCAGTCATCTGTATATTCCCAAAGTAGATGCACATTCATTTCTCTGTGTTGGAGAATGACTCAGACTTCACTACAGTACTCTTCCTTATGCCTACTTAGCCCCAGAGTGCAATAATTTACAGTGTTGCCAAATCTATGGCCAGGAGCAAATGAATTATTTGTTGAGCTTTTTGTAGTTCTGTATTTGGCGTTAGCTAAAAGATAATTTGCATACATCCAGTTCAGTTACACAAAATCATAAACATCAGGTGATAAGGCAATATATCTTCTCTCAAGAATACCTGAGAAAAGGCACAGTCTACGCATATCTTTCTAACCTTAGGGAAAATAAATGGGTGAATATTTGGAGTACCAAGAGCTTGCAAATGGAAAACCGGCAGGTGCCTGGGACTGACGACAGCTCTGTTTCATGAGAAATGGGGTAAGCTGCAGGGATACATAGTGGCCTCCTCCTTGGTCTCTGGCAGTGCTCCCCAGCTTCTGTTTCTTTTCTCAGGTACAGCAGATGTAATGGACAGAAATGGTCATTTGACTGGTAGCCCAGAAGAACCACTGGCTCTCCTAGTGCAGCGTTGATAAGACTGTGATAAATAAGTCAAAAGTGTGAAGTCTTTTAAATCTAAAACGCAGGGGTCCTGTGTCATACAATACAAACACCAATGGTCTTGTCTGCTATAAAATTCCCTGGCTGGCAGAAGAAGCAACTGTTGCTCATCTTTTAGTCTCAGCCATGTATGACATGGCTTAACTTATTTGCAGGAGCCCACGGCTGGCTATCAAATAAGCATCATCCAGAGATATGAGACTTGGAGGTCTTCCAGCTTTCAGGATTCTTCTCTTGCTCCCATGCTAGCTTCTCTCTTCATGAAGATTCCCCCGTCCCTCTGCTCTCTGATCCTGTTATTGGGTTCACAGCACAAGTGATTTTGTAGTGAAATTTGCTAGCATAATAAGTTTCAGTTAGTAGTTGAGCTGGAGGGCAAAGCGAGTCTTGTGATATGATAACATTTTCCTATGAAATTGCACCTACAAAGAGAACTGGGACATAGAAGTGCAAAGCTGTGGGAGGAGGGAATAAATCTGAAGATGCACCCAAAAAAAACCCAAAACCAAAAATGCCCCAAACCCCAAAAAAACAACCCAGCCAAAAAAAACCCTGTTCCTCTGAAAAAGCCTGAGTAGAGATTGGCAAGATGAGTTCAATGTTTATCATGGATCTAAATATGTTTTAGGGAATAAGATTTGGATATCAGATGACTGGAAAAATCTACTTACTCTATATTACCTAGGTGATTTGAGGCAGTATTTCTTACGTATTTCCAGTCTCTCTTTTTCAAA
The DNA here is from genome assembly GCA_035583185.1 of Anabacerthia variegaticeps. Lineage (NCBI taxonomy): Eukaryota > Metazoa > Chordata > Aves > Passeriformes > Furnariidae > Anabacerthia > Anabacerthia variegaticeps. The sequence goes on from JAWWEW010000078.1 coordinate 86,747,508, forward strand.
TTTGTATCAGTATTCTCATTCCCATAAAAGGATACAGAATGAAGGACCGATTGTGCCAGAAAAGTCATTAGATTTAAGTTATTTTCCCTTACTGCAGATCTTCCATGAGATAAGATGGTTACATTGAAGGTAATTATATAATATATGATCATTTAAATAATAAAGATGGTGAGACAAACATGTTGGTTATTTTCCCTAAAAATTACAATCGTTATACCTAGCTATATTATGTCACTGCTAAAGGCAAAGGAGTTAGGTTTTTATTAAACAGTTTTATAATTACCCTTCCTATTTTATTTTCTCCAAATAGTGTTATTACTGATTGTATCATTCCTATGAACTTAATGTAGACAAATAAAGGTAATTATTTTGGTAAGTATTGTCAGTATTAAACACTTTATTAAGTCAAATGGAAAGATTAGAGAAAATTTCTTCTAAAGTACAATGGCTGAAATAATATTCTTTAGTATTTTTATTATTCTGATTGACTTTGTTAATAACACTAATTCACATGGTCAGGTAGATATTTTTAGTTAAAAATATCATGAAAGTTGAACATGAAAGTTGCTTGCACACTAGAGATCACAGAAGTCATTCTTTCTCAGTGGAGAAAACTGACCAAAACTGGAGTCTACAAGGTGTTATCCTGTCAGTCTGAGACCTGAATGGCTCCCACTACAGTGTTTAAGCGATGTTATTGCTATATTGAAGAAGGCATGGAATATACTACTCAGGTAATAAATTGCAGAGAAAGAGTCTTTGTCATGGCAGTTATGGAAGACCTCAGAATTTACCTTTTCCAGAATTATACGTTTAAATCCATGATAAGCAATTGTGCTTCTGTGAAAAAACAAAAAAAAAAAAAAACCCAAAAAAAACCCCCAACCAACAAACACAAACAAAAAAAAAAAAAACACCAAA
>JAWWEW010000078.1:86749171-86786057 GCA_035583185.1 Anabacerthia variegaticeps
TCTTTTTCATGGCAGTTATTGAATACCTCATAATTTAACTTTTCCAGAATTATACTTTTAAATCCATTATAAGCAATTGTGCTTATTTGAAAAAACAAAAAAAAAAAAAAACCCAAAAAAAACCCCCAAACAACAAACAACAACAAAAAAAAAAAAAACACCAAAAAAAACCCAAAAAAACCCCAAACCAAAACCCAACAACAACAACACCCCCCAAAAAAACCCCAAAACCAACAACAACAAAAAAAAAAACATAAAATGCCCCACAAAACCCACAGAAAAAGAAATGACAAAACCACAGTGTCTCGAGCTCCAGCCCTTAGTTGGACATTATTGCTCTCAAAAGCAGTTAATTTGTTTTCTGTGTTTTCACTTTGTTGGAAATTTAGTAATTTGTCACATGCTTACCTCTGATTTGTTGAAATACAGATCTAGAATGGGTTTGTATAAACTGCATGTGCTCAGTTGCTAAAGATCAAAAGTGACTCTTATTAAAAGTAAGTATTCTCTCTGCTTCTTTAGCATTTGGGTAAAAATATTTCCAAATCTTTAAGACAGACTGATATTTTTATACCTAATGATATAGATCTTAACCTCAAAAGAGCTCCTGTGTATTGTGCAACCCCCTTAGTTTCAATTAAACTCCATTGTGTGAAAGAACATTTCCTACTGTAATCTACCAGCAGTAATTAGTCAGTAAACTAATCAAAAGCCAAAAAAAAAAAAACAACAACAACTTAGGGTTAAAATCAGGAATACATTTCTCTTTGTTACAAAGAAATATGAAGTACTTATTCCTGGATAATGCCAGGCAATTTTAACATCAGTTCCCTTGATAAAAGCACTTTTTGTACCTCCTACAATCCAAGATTTCTTAATTTACTCACCTTAGAGCATACTAAAACCATGGTTAATAATTTAACAGAAAAGTTTAAATTCAATTCATGTGTGCACAAAAAAAGCACTTGTATATGACACAATCCTAATTTTCAAATGGAAAATAAAAAATTAATATGAACCCATAGAAGAATCTGAACCTTGTTATTTTTAGAATTTTTTTTACTGAGCATGAACTCTCGTTCATTTGATACCTATCATGAAAAATTGAACATTCTTGATTTCCACTTGTGGTGATTCTTTCATATTAGACATTTATTTACACAAATTACTGGTCTTAAATTGAATTATATTCCTGCAATACCTCTGCTTATTGAATACTTTTAAACTTTAATCGAAGTAGAACAGCTTTGCATTTTCATAGCATACCTATATTATGAAATCAGGACAGTAAAAAATTTTGTTTTCAAATGGCAAAAAAAAAAATACAGTTGTTTGATATACAAATATAATCTATAACTATACAATATGTGAACAGATGAACATTCTTTATTCAAGCATGCTTGTTAAATATTCACTTTTTAACTTGTCAGATAGATAGGCTGTACTCTCTCAAAAAGATATGAAATTCCATTTCAGCATAGAAATTCATAAAAATCTTACAGTTGCTTATCCTATTGTTTTAGTTGAGATTTCTGTCCACAATCCACTGCCTTGTATATGAGGACTGCCTCCTTTCCTATGTGAAGCATGTCCAGTTGTATTGGAGTTGATCTGACTGAACCTCTGCATTTGAAGAGCATTCAGCAATCTGAAATAGTCTGAAAATTTTTGTGTCATTGCTGGAATAAATAAGAAGTGCTTATCCTCTCTTTGCAAAACAGGACGCAAATACTTTAGCAATAAATTCGATGACCCGTTGCCCCACGATATACCAAAGCTTTAGCAAGGAGTGACTAAATTATTCATCAAAGTAAAGTTAAAAATGCTCTGACTGAAAGAGCCTGACAGCTTCAACATACAAAAAGGTAGTTTTTTCACTTGTCATGACAATCAACATATTAGCCAGGCTATCATGGGCCTCACAAATACAGTTGTAAACCAGAGAAAGTATTTGGGCTGTGATTGGAGGTTAGGTACTTGAAAAATGAACTGATGTAACCTAGAGTTTAAAGCTATTCTTACGTTGCTGAGGAGAGGAGTTTCATTTGCTGGTCATAGCTCAGAGGTCAGCAGAGATCTAGAAGTAACAGAAATTTATTTTTTTCTGATAGACCTCTCTTTCAAGGTTTTGGAAAATTGCTTTTATAATCCATGTTTTCCACCTCCTTCACAGTGTCTATCTCTTGTCTTTTCTCCCACTTTTATATCTCTAACTAATTTTGGTTTATCTGCAACATCTGAAGTAAGTGCCAAGCTAATTAGAGTAAACTAATTTCTGTCTGATGTTATTTTACCTTGTTTTGATCTGATACATTATGGTTTTTTACAGCAAATCACATGCACCGGCACTCCACAAGAAATATTTTCTGTTGTTTATATGGTTAGTTAGCTAATATTTTGGTAATGGACATCTGAGCTTCATTGAATTCAAAAATATGATGACATCTTAATAAACTTTACATACATCTTTCAAAGCTCTGCCAAAGGGCTTATGGTGATTGAAACATGCACAGCTTTCATAATGCTGGTCCAAAAAAAATTGTTAATTTGTCAGGTTTAGGAATTTAGCAACTCCATAATTGATGAGACTAAGCAGTAACTAATTTTTTTTTTCAAGAGATCTATTTAAATAAAACTACACACTATAGTTTTAAAGCTTTATACACCAAATAAGTTGGCTAAAGGAGTGACAAACATAGTTTACATAGTTTACAAAGCCCTTAAAATAAACAGTTCTGATTCCAGGAATCTAAAAGTTAGTTAGTAACTGTTCAAATATTTATAAATATAGTTCAGTGTTTGATAAATTTAGTCAAAATCTTTTGGAAAGATGTATTTAAAGTGAAAAATCATTATTCGTTCAGTTGAATGTAGAAGTGAATTTATAAAATAAAACCAACACTATTAATGTTGCATATTAACCAATCCTGTATTTTACAAGCCCTGAACATAGATAAAGAAAAGCACTATAAATTGTGCCACAATCATTTTCTGGAGAGTCCTTAGCCATACTATTTTAGGTAAACAAACAATTTATATGTGTGTTAGGTCACAGGAGACCTATTAAATTATCCACCACTGCCAAAATGGAGATATCTTCACCTCAAAGGATTCAGAAGAATGCAATAGTAATAATTCCTCGTCTAGAAAACTGTATTAAGTGAGAGACTAGAGAACTCAATGAGTTTTGTTTATCTGAGAGAAAGCTGAGTGACTATTCAGTTCTGTATTTTATGTAGCTGAAAATATTTCTGATGGAAAGGACCTTCATCTAGCTTGAAAAGGTAGGACAGGGTCTTTCAGTTTTATGGTAAAGAGAAATAAATTCAGACAAAGTCCTTCTTTTTAATGGTGAGTTGTCTATCAGCACAACTTCTTAATTCTAATGATAGCTTGTGCATTCCTTGAAGTTTTAAAATAAGGGTTGGAGACTGTATAAAAGACATGTTCTGAATAAATCACAATATGTGGAATTTATGTAGGAAACCTTTAGTGGAAATCTCATCCTTCTGTTATTCAGGAAAGTCAAGAGACTGCTGTAAAGGCATACTGGCATTTAACTTCATGTCCCAGTTTTTGTCTGGGATTTAGGTTTGATTTAGTGCAAAGAATGGTGAGGTCTGTGGCTCTAGAGGGCTGTAGAGGATCCAAGATGATCATGTGCAAATCCAACAAATTTGAAGAATATAAACACATAGTTTTCTAGATTGGATTCTAGCAAGAAAGTAAAGAATGGCAAGCCTGATTGTTAAGAGAGTTTGTATGGAAATTTTGTTGCAGATTGTGTTGTCACTCTTTGAGCAAGGGTTCTTCCACACTAAAGAGATGGAAAAAAGAATTTTTTAAGCTTATATGCAGAGAAATTTCTTCTTACTTTGCTGTATTTGGACAATGACTGTAGCCTACATACACAAAGTCATCTGAACACTGTTATGTTCTCTTTATCTCAGATTTGCTGCAGCAATTTTGCTACAAGCACAATTCACTTTTCCAATGTCTGAGGACCTGGAAACATCTAATATGAACAGTCTCTAGCATAAGTGCTGAGATACAGCTGATGACACTGTGTTATCCATCATATTCTAGCAAACGCAGGATCACAGGTGTTTAGATAATGTCCTGAAAGCTCTTATTTAGGCATTTGAGGCCAATTACCTGTTAGTACTAGAGAAAATAGAGCTCACAGGACCTAAGTTATTCCTCTTTACCTTCAAGGATGAAGCATAGCACTCTGTTCAGACACTGACTGTCCCTTTGGGCCTAGAAATGACAACAAAATGTGTGGCCAGAGTTCCTACTTCCAGGGCTCTGGGATGCTTCCTGAAAGTATTTAGATGCACCTTACCCAGGGGGAAGATGAGACTTGTATCTTGAGCTAAAGTGCAGTGTGGACTGCCAAAAAAGTGCAGCATACTAGGTTCTGGGTGCCTGGAGTCCCCCTGAACTCAAAGCTCTTTGTGACTGCTTTGGGACCACAGCCACTGTGTAATGATAGCACATGTGGCAGACTGGTTATGTCTCAGCTTCTAGGTGAGTAGCACAGCTGGTATCCTACTCCTGGCTCTATTCAGGGTGTATAGTCAGCCTACAAGAGCTACTCAGTCCAGAGCATTCAGGGACATTCAAAGAGATGTTCAAGGAGTATAAGTCTTCATTGCATGGAATGAATTAATGCCAACATATGAGAATTTGAAAGGGAGGGTCACCTTGACAGTGTTCTGAGAGTGTAAAACAAGACTTTTGCCCATATGAAAACCCTTTGCAATGCCATTTTCGTATATACAGGGTTTGTGTGGTCAGGCTTTGATAGCAAGGGGGCTACAGGGGTGGCTTCTGTGAGAAACTGCTGGAAGCTTTCCCCATGTCTGATAGAGCCAATACCAGCTGTCTTCATGATGGACTCACCGCTGGCCAACGCCGGGACAATGAGAAATGGTGATAATGCCTCGGTGATAATATATTTAAGATGGAAAAAAAAAAAAAGAAGTTATTGTGCAGATGTAATTGTGACCAAAGAGCAGAGTGAGAATATGTGAGAACAGCTCTGCAGATGCCGAGGTCAGTAGAAAAAGACAGGAAGGAGGTGGTCCAGATGCTGGAGTTGAGGTTCCCCTGCAGTCCATGACACAGACCACGGTGAAGCAGGTTTGTCCCTGCAGACTATGGAGGACCACAGGAGTACAGAGATCCACCTGCAGCCCATGGAGGAGACCCATACTGGAGCAGGTGGATTCCCCAAAGAAGACTGTGAACCTGTGAGAAACCCATGTGGAGAAAGAAACTTGCAGGGTGGATTCTTGCAGGCTGCAGATCTGTGGAAAGAGGAGACCTAGCTGGAGGTAGCGACGTCCCATGTTGGAGTAGGCAAGAGTCATGTTGGAGCAGTTCATGAAGAGCTGTTGCCTGTGGAATGAACTCACACTGGAGAAGATCGTTGAGGACTGTCTCCCATGGGAGGGATCCTATGGCAGAAGAGGGGAACAACTCTTCTATCCGAGCAGCAGCAGAAACAACCTGTGATGACCGTAACCCCTTTCCCCATCTCCATGTGCTATGGGGTGCGAGGGGAAGAGGTATAGTTTGTGAAGGAAGAAGGGGTGATGGAAGGTGTTTTTAAGACTTATTTTATTTCTCATTGTCCCGGTCTGATTTTTTTAATAATAAATTCAATTAATGTCCCAAATTTGAGTCTGTTTTGCCTGTGATAGTATTTGGTGAATGATCTCTCCCTGTCCTTAGCCCAACTCATGAATCCTTTGTTATATTTTTACTCCCCTGTCCAGTTGCAGAGGAGAGTGAGACAGCAGCTTTGGTGCGTGCCTGATGTCTGCCCAGCGTCAGCCCACTAAATCTTCTTTGCAAGATTCACTGATACCATAAGCACGATTTTTTCTAGGACATCAGGCTCTGCTTTGCTGCCACTTGCACCAAGTTCCCTGTATTAGCATGTGACATCCCAGTATGGGACACTGACAGAATCTGAAAATCCAGTTGGTGATGACAGAAAACTTTCTTCAGTTATGCCCCAAAGAGATACAACTCAATTTAAGGGCACACTGTTGAGGCTGAACATATCAAATAGCTCCTGGTACACTGAGCAAAGAGTGAACGCAGCGAGGATCAAGCTGAGTCTTCCTAGGAATGAGTCATCTTCCCTGCTCTCTCATATGCCTTTGTAACTTTATGAAGCCCTCTCAAATCTGATGGTTTGACTTCTATGAGTAACATTATATTGATTATACACTTAAGAATCTTGCATAGCACTTTTACACAATCTTATAAGCAATGCTAAATAGAGAATATTTTCTATCTTTGCTAAAACATACTATTTATTTTTTGTTTAACAGCAAGCTGTCAGGGAGCTGTTCAAAATCTTATAGAGAGTTAAGCAAAAAATAGCATGGAGTTTATATAAAGTTTTGCTTTGTCCTTGGTTCTGTTGTCATGATCAAAGAAAACTGGTGTATTTTTGAGGCATAAGGGGCCTTTCAAAAAGTTATTATTTTTTGGTTAATATTTTGTTGTGTAACATTTTGTTAGCCTAATTTACTTGCAGTTTAATTAATTTTCTAGTCTGTCACTCCCATACTCATACTTGATAAAATAAAGATATATCAGCTTGTCAATATACTACTGTGGGCAGTTGGAAAAATAGGGTAGATGTTTTGGACAAGAGCTTGGGCACATCAATATGAAATTTCTTCAGAACTCTAAGATAAAATGCTAGAAATCACCATAATTATATTCATTCTTCATTTTACTTTAGAGGTTTCCTTTTTGTTGCTTTAGTGTCTGTGTTGTCGTGTTTCCACTTCGCTATAAAAGATGATCTGAGATACATAACTCCCACCAGATGTTCAAAAAATGCTGTTGGATATGTTGATGTCTGAACAATGCCTATATTTCCTTTATAAGCTAACAGTGCTAAACTAGGAGGAGCTGTAAGACAATTAATATAGTTCTCATACACTTAGAGTATTTCATATTTGGTTTTTGTCTAAATTATTATCTCTTTAGAATCAAGAATTTATGTTTTGCCTATTGTAGTTTAAAAAACAACTGGATAATATTTGCACTTGATTGAATAGGACTTGTTGAACTGGGTATTTTTGTGTTTGGAGTAACCTGGCTGTTTTTTGTCTTGAATGCTTCACTGTTGATAAGTCTTGCACAACTGTAAAGTAATCACTGGAGAGCGGACAATTTTCAAGTGCTGTTGGAATATTTTTTAGTAATTGTATTTAGTAACTGTATTTTCTAGTTTAATCTTATCATATGAAGATGAATTAGAAAATGAGAACTGAAAAGGCATCAGCAAAGCAGACTAATGTGGCTGAAGTTAGGGTCACTCATTATTTATGAGTGGTAGGGATTAAACTTGGCAATGCATATTGGATATGGTCACGGTCAGTCAGGCCTTGTTATATATGCAGAGTTGAAGGTATATTAATGTGCAAACCAAATGCTTTCACTAAACTCAGGGGTTATTGTTTAATATTGACTGTATTGCTGGCAGGCAAGCTGAAACTGGATTTTTGATGACAAGTGCAGCAAAGCATAGAGCAAGTTTTTGTACTTTCTCTTAGTATTTCTCAATTTTTCTCAAAATATTTTCTCAGACACTTCCCGTTTGAAAGAAATTTATGTGCCAAGAAATTTTAGTTTGCTGCAACAATATATTACTTCTGCTGCTCAGTATTTGAGGAAGCCTTTCAAAATATCTACTACTTTCTCTGAATGGCTCAAGTTTTGAAGGCTAACACTGTCAGTGATCACAACAGTGGTACAGTAACTTCACTGATTCTGACATCTGTGACCAGAAATTTCATATTTACTGTGTAAGTCAAATAGCATGTGGTATCAGTCAAAGAGTACAAAGCACAGAGCAAGGTGGAGCACCACAAGTGTCACAGTACAATAAGCAGACAAAACATATGATTAAAAGATCTTCTGTTTCAGCAGGACATGGAGGTGCTTGAATTCCCTCATTAAGTTACTCTGAGCATATAGATCATAGCTTTAATTTCAGCGGCAGCTTAGGCTATCCAAAGCTGTAATTTTCTCCTTCCTCTTCTTGACTAGAGTTTTTATCTGCATGCCGTGCTTCTCTGCCAACACAACTGTTTGTGAACCCATAGTGAAATGGATTGATAAAATTCTCTGCCTGCTAATTATGTAGAGAGTCCTGATCTGATTCACCATCTGACAGACATTCACACCAGCATGATAGAGCAGGCAACATGGGGCAAGGACAAATGGCCAAGGGTAGGAGTTGATGTGGCAAGAAAGAAAGTGTGGGGGTGAACAAGGAGAACCAGCAGTGTTGTGAAAGATTCTTAAGGTCTACATCCTAAGATGTTGTTACGAGACTACCACATCTTGACCTCATCAACTTACTCAGAAAATACTGCTGGCATCATTATGTTCCTTGGCTTGCCTCACTGTTGGAATCCAGTTACCTGTTCTTCAAAAGTGCTAAATGCCAGCACATTACACAAAACAGTGCCAAAGAAACTGGTCACTGCCTTTTACCTCACTCCAATTAGCGCTCAGCTAAGATATGGAAGACCAAAAAGGAGGATGTTCTTTCCTTAGCACAGTGATAGGATAGAAGTAGTAATGTATTTCATATTCTCTTTTTGCTACCGATGAAGAAAAATTTCAGTGTTACTCTACTGGGGACTTCAGCTTGATTAAGTGTGTATTCCAGTACCTTGACACACAGAATCCATACATGGCCTTGATCTCTGACACTTACTTTTTATTATAGGCCTAGTGGCAACCAGAAAGAGTGAATGAGCAAGCTACCTTACATTTATAAGAGATTCTGATGCAGACCAGATGAAAACAGATATCTATGGATGAGATGTACCAACAACCTGGAACTTTCACATTCTACCTGAGACCTTGGCATTCACAAAAGAGAGGTCATCTGCATACAGCACTGTTTGTATGAGAAATACATTGACATCTAATGCAAGAAATCTGTTCACAATTGCAATTGTCAAGGAAATAAATGAAACTGATGTTCTCAGATCTGAAGTCTTCCCTAGGGACTGGCTGCTCCATCTTCATTGTGTCAGGTGAGGTACAGCTTACCATTCAGCTCTTCTCAGACATTACAGGGTGGAGCCTGGGGATCAGATACGAAATGAAATGAAGGCATAGTGGAACTGTGCCACAACTGCAAGTTAGGTGCCTGGCTCTAGGCAAGTAGTTCACTGTCATGAACTACATGAGTGGGGAAGCTTTACACATCTAAGCTAGGATTCATACTTATCAAACCCACTCAGTACAGCTTTGGCAAAACAACCCATATGAATGTGGAGGTTTGGGTTGGCTCTCTGCCAAACTCAGCTATTGGCCACACAGATTTCCCCTCGAGAGAGAGAAAAAAAAGGTACCAAAAGAAAATTGTAGTAAAAAAATATATATATTCACATATATTACAGTTATATACAACTAAACACTATAAATATACAGAACAAGAATCCCAAACAACCCCAAAGGGGAAAAGGGGGAAAGGGAAAAAAGGACAAAAATGGGTAAAACTAAAACAAAACAGATTCACACACTGAAAACCTCAGGGAATAGCTCAATAAAGAAACTAACAAAATAAATTCTCACCAAACTTCCTTCAAGAAAACAGTTCCTTCACCAGTTCCGCTTGTCTCCAGACAACAGTTTCTCAGACAGGTCTCAGCTCACATAGATACGAGGTCAACATACTGAGAGCTCTTGTCCTGCAAGCACCCGAAAGGAAGAGAGTGAGGAACCTCCCCTCCTTCTCTTATATACACCTGATTACATAAAGGAATGGTGTGAAATACTTCCTTAGTTATAACCCTGTTAGCAGGAAAGGCCTAGACTGAAACCAAGAAAACTAAACCACCACAGCGAAACATTGTCTGTTTAGTCCATTCTCCCTAGACTGATTTGGTTGTGTGTACAACATATGTTGCGTGGAGTCCCAGGAGAAAGGTCTGAAGTTTTTTTTGGGTTTTTTTTTGGTGGATTTTTTTGTTGTTTGTTTTGTTTTTTATTTTCCTTTCATTTTCCAGCTGTGTTTTTAAATGGTGCCTTGATGTCCTATGGGCAAGCCTGACAATTCAAGTCATAGAATCACAGAATGGTTTGGGTCGGAAGGGATCTTAAAGATCATCTAGTTCCAATCCCCTTCACTATGGGCAGGGGTAACTTCCACTAGACCATGTTGCTCAAAGCCCTGTCCAACCTGACCTTGACCACTTCCAGGGATAAGACATCCACAGCTTCTAAGGGCAACCTGTTCTAGTGCCTCACCACCTGCATAGTAAAGAATTTCTTTCTGATATCTAATCTAAATATATCCTCCTTCAGTTTAAAGCCATTCCCTCTTATCCTACTACTCCACACTCTTTTGAAAAGTCCCTCTCCAGCCTTCTTGTAAGCCTCCTTTAGGTACTGGGAGGTGCTCTAAGGTCTGCCCAGAATGTTCTCTTTTCCAGGGTGAACAGGCCCAACTCAGCCTTTTCACAGGAAAGGCACTGCAGCCATGTGATCAATTTAGTAGCCCTCCTCTGGACTTGTTCCAACAAATTCATGTCTTTCTTATGTTCGGGGCCCCAGAGCTGGATGCAGTACTACAGAAGGGGTCTCACAAGGGCAAAGAGGGGCAGAAAACACCTCACTGCTGGCCATGCTACTTTTGATGCAGCCTGGGATACAGTTGGCTTTTTGGGCTGTAAGTGCACACTGCTGAGACATGTTGATCTTGTTTACCTACACTCCCAAGTACTTCTCCCTAGGGCTGCTCTCAATTCATTCTCCACTCAGCCTGTGCTGGGTGCTTGTGCTTGACAATCCTTCAGTAGACATTGGGACAGGCTTACCTTGTGACAGGCATGCCTAGGCACACTATCTTCTGGTGTGCACACCATGCCACCAATATTTAGAAGTAATGTTAACTACAATTCTATGTCCACCTGGTAAGAATGGTAACAATACAAAGCCATGAAAGCAGCTCTAATGAACTCTCCTAAATTTCATCTTTCCAAGCACATTGTCTCCTTTCCACTCTTATGCTGGATGGTGTAGCTGGGGTCAGAGATAACTCTCTGCTGTCACTGCAGAAGACCGATATCACACAGGGAAAATTCCCTAGGGAAAAAGTCTATTCACTGAACATGTTTTGTAACAGTTACTTTTGTGTAAAGTCTGTTAAGCAGATTTTGCTAAGTCAGCTCTATACTTAACCCAGTTAGGAAATAGTAAATCCATTGATTTAAAGGGGACTTAGTTTGAACCACTTACAAGACTAAGTGCTCCTTAATGTCAATAACCGTTGCAAAATTAAGTTCTAAATTTACAAATGTGCAACAGCTGCCATAATGAGACAATTTCTTGATCTGTTCAGCTTTGATTGAGAGCTCCAGGAAGGAAATAGCAAACAGAGCTTGTTGGTAATAATCTGCTGATATGTTTTCTCAATGGAAAATTCTTTTTTTTTTCTTCCCTGAAGTTTTTATATTCTCTGATATACCACCCTAAGACCAAAATTACAGTTACTGGATGTTCTCAAGAAAATACTGATCACTGTTCTAGTTGATGAGCTAGAGTCTAGGAGGATGACAGAAGATCCCATTCTCCTGCTCCTGGTATCCTTTTTCCTCCTCCGAGTCTGGTTGCAAGAAGATTAAGATACCTGTGGTATCCATTTTTCTTTTTGCATTTGGCATGCATTTTTTTCTTCTAGAAAGTGCAAGGTTTTTCACAGGCTGGGATTTCTGTATTATATCCAGCCTGGTGTCAGAAGGTCTGCCATTTCTTACACAGAAAGCAGAAAAAGAACATTGTAGCATCTGTTGCCACAGCGATCATTTACCTTAGAAATTATAGGCAGGGGTCACATGCTTTATGTAATGTTGTAGAAATTAATGAATTTGTCATGCTGATTACAACTGTAGCTTTAGTTACCCAGGTTAAACTTAACAATCTTAGCTCAGGCCAGAAAATTCAAACATTAAAACAGCACTTGAACTTAATAAATACATATTAGCAGTATAGAATCACTGAATTCATAGTTTCAGTCTGACTAAGCTTTCCTTCCATACTCCTCAGAGTTAAAAACCCATTCAACATGGTTAGAAACTTTTTTGTGTGTATGGGAATCAAGTAGCAACAGTACACAGTAAAAATTCAGCCTACTGCTGCAATGTAGACAAAACTCAGAGGAGGAAAATAAAAGTAAATTAGAAATAAAATAAAAGAAAAAAAAGAAAAATAAAAGCAGTTTGTAGAGTCAGAATATTGAAAGAGTTGCCTTTTCATGCTTATCTTAGCATGAGCTGGTATAGGAAAGAATATATAGAATGGCATTTTATTGATTTTAGCCTTTTGTTTCAAACAGAACCATTGATATTATATTGATATTGTCATATGTAACAACTGTTTAATGCTATGATCATATTTATTAAATGTGCTTGTCACAATAAAGCATTTTTAAAGGAAAAAAAAGATAGTTTTTCTAAGTAAGAAAAGATAAGCTAAAACCTGTGCAATTATATTATTCATGTTTTGATCTTTAAGAACTTTATTTTCAAAAGAGAATTTGTAAGTGCTGTTTAGCTTTCGGTTGAGCTACAAGAAAGAGATGCTATGCATAAATAAAGCAAAAAACCCCAATAGTATGGGTGGTTTTCACATCAGTGGAATTTTGTCAATGGACTGATGCTTAGTGTTATTAAAAAATAATTAAGCACTTGAAACATAGTCTTTTACACTTGCTAATTTTGGTGACTGTTTACATGCTACTGTTTGTTAAATGGCAAAGTTTATTGATTTGGCAAATTCAGTACCACATTGTATATTTTTATTCAGTCTGTGTTCCTACACACAGTTCAGCATTTTTAAATGTCAACTGTAAAGTATTATTGACCTGTAATTAAAAGTGCAGAGAAAAATTAACATAGTAGAAGTTTATGGTCATTAGTACAGGTACTGTTAGGCTATTATTTAGCTTGCTTTAGCATCTCTTTTTTCCAGTTATTGACATAGAGTACAATACTTACCTGCACATTTTTATTTTGTTAAGAAGGCAAATTGAATAGCTACTGAACAGTGGCCTTTTACAGTGTTTTTTTTTTTTTTTGGTTGTAGTTTTGGGGTTTTGTTTGTTTTTTTTTTTTTTTTTTTTAATCAGGACTTTGTGGAATTATCTAAAAATCACTTCTCTGAAGGGTTTTTCTTAAATGGAAAAATATTAGAGAATACTCACTGTCTAGAAATATTTGTTGTCTGAAATCAGAAATTGCTTTTCCTGTATGAATAGAGCTGATATAAAAATGGAATTTGACTTTTCTTTCTAGCTTGAAACACAGATGCATTGATGAAGTACATATTATATAGCAGGTATATATTTTGCCTCTAATAATACTTTTTTCTTCCTTAGGGACAGCACATGTCCTTTGAAAATCATCTAACACATATTGTTTTCTTTCTGGTTCATCTCAAGATCAGGTGAGTAATAGCTGAGAGGGACTGGCAACTCTTCAGTCACCCAAGCAAAAGGCCTTCTATATCCAAGTCCAGCCTCCAGTAATTAGCAAAAATCAGTGATCTTGCTGGTGCCTCAACAGCGGGATTGAGTCATTTGAAGAGAAGACCTGTTAGGATGAGGGGAGGAAGATTCTGTAGCAGCTGCTATTATGCTGTCTGCTACATGAGCAGATAAGAGATGGTCTCCCACTCTGTGCCCTGGGTCCTTCTATGAATATTCATTTCTTATTAAGAATAATTTGGAATGTATGTAGACAGTTGAAAAATTATCTGCTGCTTTTTGTTGCTTTGGGGCTTTTTTTCAGGTATATAACCCATAGTTCTTAGATACTGGCACAAGCCATTTTATATGCATTTTAAATAGAAAAAGGACAATCACTGAGCTCCAGATCAGTTCATCATCAAGCCTCATTTCCTGGAAATGCCTGCTGGCTCCGTGTCCCTCCCATGTAGCAGTTTGCCTGGTGAGATTGTGTGCCCCACGTCGTCTCTGAGTAGCTTTCCATTGTCAGCACTGTAGGAGCCAACAGAAAGGTTATATGGCTCTGAAAATCACCTCAAAAGTTGTAGTCTGGCCACTGAATCTGCCTTTAGAAGAGACTGCAGCTTTCCTGAGGGTAAATTCTTATTTACATAAGGCAACAGGCCATCTAGCGAAACACAATTTAAAATCCCTCTGATTTGGATTCTAAGATCACTTCAGTTCCACTCAACTCTATTATACAACTGTTAAGGAAATAAGTGAATAAGAATTTCCACTTTTTCTGACATGACAGTCTATCCTGGCTACTTTGGCTTCTTTGTTTTTTACTAGCCTCTGAGCTTTAGAGCATAATTCCAATTTACAGGAGATATCGGGTAAAATATTCCAGCAGTAAAAATATAGAGCTCTTAAATTTTGCAAGACCTGCACAAGTATAATTGTGAAACAAAAGATTGTCCAAGTAATAAAGTATGAAATTATTTAATGGAAGTGTAGGGACTTACTTGTCTAGGAATCAGAACTTTTTTTTTTTTTTTTTTTTGTATGTGTGAATGTGCTACTGTGGAATTAGCTAAAATACAAACACCTTGTCTTACCTTGACAGAAAATTTTACCAGGTGAAATTCATATTTTTTAAACAAAACTTTTGGTCAAATAGAGAAATACAAAAGGAAAAAATTACAGTTTCATTAATGTGAAGGTGGTGGTTGTTTGTCTCTCTCTGTTGACAATATTGAAATTAGCAGTGCAATTTCTGTAACAGCATAACAAGAAGTCTTCTCTTCTTTGGTGATTGGTAATTTAGTTGTCAATTGAATCAGTTGGCTTTGTATGAAACTCAGAGAAATTAGGACAAGAGACCCTGTGAATTTTTCATACTTCTTTTACCTTTGTGAAGAATAAATATTTCCTCTGGGGCACATAGTAAATTTACTATACTAAATACATACCACAGATGAGTATGGACCAGAGTGATCAGGTGAGATTCCTGACCCATATCATGCAATACTGAAGATCTTTCGTACTTATCTTAAATCATCACAATGTCTGGAACAGTCACAGTCTCACTTAATGCTGTCCATTCAATGGCACTGCCATATGGAGGAGAAATGGAAAATAAAGTTGGAGTAGAGACCATGGCCCAAAACAGGTTCATCTGTGTAACCCCATTCATGGGCTAAGACATCTCTTTAGGACAGCAGGACTACTGCATATAGAAAGTGCCACTCCCTGCACACTTTTTAAGCTGTGCACTGACTTCAGTGGGCTCAAACAGTGAAGAAGTATTTTCCCTCTAATTAAGGTACTTTTGCTGTCTTTTTTCCCCCCTCTTTTCTGTTTTGTGATTTCAACTGAAAGTGAGGTAATGTGGTGCTCTGATTTTCTTTCCAACTCATCAGTGTGTAACATATTTGCATTTTAGCAATATACACCTCTTTGAAATACTGTAAAATAATACTAAAATATGACATGGTAATATTATAAGAGCTTCAAATCCAGAGGTATTTTTCCAGCTTTAATAACATGAGAGAAGTAACATTAAGTGGTAAGGCATGCACAATAAATTAGTGCTTCAAAGTCTAAAAGTATCTAAATATTTTTATTTTTTTTAATTCACAATATGATGACTAGAATATGACTATATAGCAGATCATTTCAGATGACATTACATTCTATTTTCTTTGTTTGAGTGGCATTATGAAAAAATACCTCAACATTGTAATGTTAGAGGTTTTTGTAAGGCCTTTTGAACAGTACTCTTACTTTGGTAAAATACACACACATGCACATACACATACACAGAGAAAATATCATCATAAGCATTTCCGCTGTAACAGTAACCTTTCCATAGACTTTCCTACTTGTCTGGTCTTCCTTGAAGGTCGATTGGGTTTTCAACTCTGTTATCTGCTAGGTGTTTGATGGAGTGGTCTAGATAACAGAGGAGAGAGCAAAGGAAAAGGAATTTTTTGAAGATCAAAAGTGTCTGTTCATTTTGTTATCTGACCCTATCTGTTGTCATAGTAACAGGTTTCTTTTAAACTCTGCCATCAGATGATTTGTCTCTATCTGCTATGAATTCTGCTTTGACTGAATAGCTGCTGGTAAGGTATAAAGTGGGTACCGTGTTTTCCAGTTTCCTACTGCAATATTAAGAAGTGAAAGATAGAAGACAAATTCTATTTTTCCTCTTGGATTGTTCAAGATTCCTTTTTTCAGAAATATTGAACTGTCATCCTAATTTGACCAAACAGATAATAATTCCAAAACAGTCACATAGTAGTCTCAGTTCTAGGGCTGATAGGATAGAAATGAAAATCCTGGACCAACTCCCGAGAGGAACAGTGCAATTCCTGTTTAAGGCTGCAGAGCCTGAAGTTACTCATTAAATGCTCATTGACTCCTCACAAAAGCAGGAGCAGGTTGTGAATGGTTTAGTCACAAATGGGTCCAGAAGAACCATATTCCATGGCGGATATGCATAATGGCAGGTCAGTGTAGTAGTTCCTATTTGCATGGACTATTAATTCTCTGCTCCCTTGGGTGACTTAATCATCAACCAGCATATGGAAAGAGAACACAAGATTATAGAACTTAAACTGAGTCATCATACCTGGTTATCTGCCATTGCAGAAATCACAACATATCTCTCCTTTTAAAAATGGGACAAACTGATCAGATCCAGCCAAAAATTTTAAGCTCCTTTTTTTTTTCTTCCCTTTTTTTTTTCCTCCCCACCCCCCAAATTTCCTCTTCTGAAAGGCTGTTCCAGAATCTCATGACCAGCAGCAGCAGACAACCCTTTGCCACCTTATTTTCATCAGGTTCTCTGCCAAGTTATTTTAGTTTCCTCTTCTAAGATGGTCTACATAGCCAAAGCAGAGATCTGTGACAGCTGGAAATTATACCTGTATCAATTAGTCATTAGTAGAGGTTAGTTAAATCTAAGCATACTAAAATATTTTAAACAATGGGATATGAATATTTTGCAAAATTTTGATGTCATAGCTAGGCACAATATATAAGCACTGTACATAAATGTGTGAACAGTGTGACTACTGAGGAAGAAAAGATATATGAAGCTGCAGGTAAGAAGCACCCACACAACAAACAGTTGGAAGGCAAATAAGCACATGGGCTAGCTGGGGACAACTGCTAATGAAAGGGGGGGTAAATAGTATTAAAAACCAGACAAAGGCAAGGAAAAATTGGAGGAAAAAAGAAAATTAGTTTATTTCTGTTCCAACTTCTCTCCCAAAAGAGCTCTTGAGTCTGATCACCTTGTGGTTGTGCATACTCACAGCTAAGGAGGCAAATGTTAGGAATCAACCGTTTTCAATATGTCATGAAAATAATAAAAATGTGTTGAAACTCTTAGCAAAAAAAGCACATTTTTAGTGAAAGAGTTTGGTAAATTTTGTTTTGCTATTTAAAACTGACCTCAGTTATTATCATAGTAAAGTGATCTCTAATATATTAATATAGAGATATTTATGTAGATATTCAATCACAATAACTCTCCGTTCTTTTCATCATTAAAGTTTTTGCTTCAGTTGACTTTATCTGTCTATAGTGCACTTGACTAAAAAGGATTTTCTGCAAATGTCCCATCAGCTTCTAAGACTTACCTCCACAGATTTTCAAAGCCCTAGATTTGCTACCTATCAAACTACATTCCATATTCCAGGCCTCAAATTCTCAGTCATTCTGAAATGCTCAAAGTTTTGAATATTTTTTTTTTCTCTATAGGTTCTGGTGGCAGCAAAAGAAGCATCATTCTTTAGCTAATGATTATATATATGTGCTGATACTCTTCTCATAGCAAACTGTTGTCCATAGATACTTGCTCAGTTCTGAGAGCATGAAACCCTAATATGAAGAATTCATCTTTATACAAAAAAAAATGTAAGAAATTGAAATATGGCTGACTACTAGAGAAAATTGTAAGTTTGTGATTTACTAATGAATGTTAAACCAAATTAATTAAATAGAACTAAGCTGTATTAAAATGACTTGTGAAAGCATGGTAATGATAAATGACCCTTTGAAGATGAAGTCTAGTATTCACAGTGGAGTTTTTAGCAATATGAAAATCTAGTGGATAGACTGGTTTCCTAAAGAAATATGTTTTATAAAGTAGGTTATCAAAACACCTGTCTAATATTTTTGAAATTGCTAGCAAATTTTCAGCAAGTTTGGTACAAGAACAGATATTTCAAAAAATAAGAAGTTCCCACAAGATTTAAGGTGGCTGAATGGAGAAAGACCTGTAGAACTGTAAGATATACCATGATTTCTATTATTAGAATCATAAGATCCACATAGCAATGTGTTATGGAGGTATTAATCCAGTAGACACAGAGTAATTTGGCCAAAACCCAAAAGACACAAGAAATCAGGCTTCCTAACTTCTGTAGTTCATATAATGGTTGCAGCTGCTATTGATACTTTCAGTTGCAAGAAATCCCTTATTTAGGATTCCTGAAGTGAAACACTCCGGGCTGTCAGATGGCTGGGCTGGGATTGTGCTATGTGCAGCTGATTGCTGAGAAGTTTCTCAGGGATGTGAAGAAGGGAGGAGGCTTGTGGATCTGCTAAGGATAATTGGCAAAAGTGAGAAATTTTTTTTGGTTATGCAACATAAACATGGTAAGTGAAAGAAGATTCTTAGAGTCTCAGATTGATTACTATACACAGAGTAATTTCATGAGTTAGATGTGCATTTGAGTCAGACTTTCTGACAGCAAGGGCCTTTGGTGTCAAGCTAAGCTAAAAGACAACCTGTGTCTGGGTTTTCGGTGAGCAGAAGCTTTCTCAAATACAGGACAGACTATGACCAAATAACATTTCACAAAACACTTTCTGATCAGAATAGCCAAAGTAAATTTTTTCAGTCATTAGATGTGATGATGTAGATGACTAACAATAATATTATTTTTAACTAACAAGAAATTTGTAATGAAAAATGAGTGCTTTGAGTGGGTTTACAATAACTACAGAGAATCCACATGGGAAACCTGCCAGAGAAGCTGTTTTTCATTTGCTAAGAATGGATTTTAAGCAGTTAAGTGATAGCTTTTCTTAAAACGTATGCACTCATGTATTTTGAGTGTCAGAAGTTAATGAGTAGATTTGAACTTTACTTCTGTTAATGTTAGAAAGGATTTCACATCTGCATTTATATGATGGCTGTTTACTCAATATTAACCTTGGTGCCTGATTTTACTTTGTCAAGTGATTAAAATTATCAGTTTGATAGACTTGTTCCTAGAATTCTAGTGTTTTATTGAGTATTTGCTCTTCAGTAATTTATTCCAGCAGTACCAATATTCTCTTCTGTAGGAGAGATACCTGTAGTTTGCTGTCGGTATCTATTCTGTTCAAAGAGCAGACTGATTTCAGGCTCCCTGCAAATCCCACCTGGTCTTGTAATACATGTCACAAGCTTTCTGGAATGACCTTAAGCTACATTATTTGCCTGACATCAGCCACATGACAATGTGACATGGACAGCTTTGATACACCATGGCAGCTGGAAGGTGTGCTCTGTCCCTAGCTGCTATGGGCAGGCATGCAGCTAGGACTGTCTTGTGAGGCAGTAGAAACTTAGATTTTCCTGTGACTTACCTGAGGTCTTGCCTCACCATGGGGATGGAAGGTAAGATCAAGTTCTGGTATGTGTGAAGGTGCTGTAAGTATAGTGGAGAAGGATGAAGGAGAAACACCTACTGCTGACTACTCATGCCTCAAATTTTCTACTTCACCAGCATAATTATTGCTGGAAGATAAAGCTTTCATTTAGGACTACGGATCTCTCTTCTGCAAATGCTTATATATGTGTTTAACTTTAAGAACGCATATAGTTCCATAGTGGTTTATGAAACTAGTCATGTGTTTGGAGTTATGCATGTGCATAAATGTCAGGATTGTTGCCCAAGGACAAAATTTACTAATAATCTGTAGGAAAAAGAAGTGCCTTCTACAAAGAGCAGCTATTTCTTTCAGAAATACCTACATGGGATACTGTTTTTACAATAATTTTTAGATGAGTTTCTTCCTAAAAATCCTGGTTCATGGGGTTTTGTTTTGAATGTTTTATGGATACATCTTCCTTTTTTTTATCGAGGTGTTTTCTGGTGAGAATTTTAAAGTGGTTTTCAAAAGCTAGTCAGGCCCAGCTTCTTCTCTTTAGAACAGGCACGGGTGGGCCTGATTCCTTTAGAACTGCAAACTGGGGAATCTACAGACAGGTCAGATCTCAGGAGAGGAGTTTGTCATATGGAAATGTTTAACAGTCCAGCTTACATTCTGTATAGTCTCTCTTTTATCTTTTCAGGGTTTGAACATGATCCTTTCAAAGCCAGATAACCCAGAAAAATCCTCGCGACTGCTTTGCTCACTCCCTGATTCCTATAATCACAGCCCAGGAGGAATAGGTTACTATGACAATATCATTGCAATAGTTTTGTAAAGTGTTTTTAAATTTTTTTTCAAGTCCTTCTGAGTGCTTAAGTCTTTTTCTGCAAAATGATACTTTCTGTCATTTTATTTATGCTACAACCAAGAAACAAAGGAACTAGGAAAATATTTTGCTATATGAACAAGCATTACCTCTCAGTATTTACATAAATGGAGGAGCACAGTCAGAGACACCAATTTAGAAAACCTCTTCAGATATATGTCCAGCTATATGTTGCTAAAATACCTTTAGACAACTTTTTTTTTTGTTCCCATATGTCTAACCTAATATAAAGATCATATTCCTGTGATCCTTTATTATACTGATATGATGATCATCGGACACTACAAACACTAATCCTGTTTTACAGTTAATTTGTGTTTTTGAAAACATTATGATTATTAGGAAATGTATTCAATAATCATAAGGTAGATAAGAGGGAACCATAAGGCAAAAAATACCAGCAGCTGGGGCCAAAACTTCGGTGATGTCTTAGGTCTATGTTATTGATGTCTCCTTTTGTATATTTTTGTGAATTCAGGTAACGTTTTTGTCTGTGAGGAGTAAGAGCATGGATAAATTGATGGAACTTCAGAATTTGAATTTTTGTATCCTTATGTTCATAGCATCATAGAATTTGTTATAAGGCTGTAAATGTCCTGAGAAAGTCTATAGTACAACTCCTTGCCCAAAGCAGGGTAAACTACAAGGTTAGACCAGGTTTCTAAAAGCTTTATCTGCTCTGGTGTTCAAATCCTCCATAGATGGAAACTGATAAACTTCTCTTGGCAACCTGTTGCAATCCTTGGCTGTCCTCATGTCCCAAAAGCCTCATCAAATTTGCACAGCTCTCTATGACCAAGATTCCTCTTCCTCAGTTTCACCCTGAGACTTTTAGCTTGGCTCTGCTTTAGTTACTGATGTGAGGGTGCAAGATCCAAAAGGACTCTCGGGCACCAGTTCATTAAAGCAAGTGGAGCTTTTCTTGGTCTTGTAATTATACATCTTCTTGATGCCTTAGTATCTCAGGGTCTAATCCTGAATGATGGAGCTACATGGTGCAGGGAACATTTTGCAGACACTGTCTATAATGATAAATTGTTTTTAAACAATTCACTCATGAAGGTGGCTGCTTTGCTAGGGTGGCTATGACTTTCTTGGCTCAAGGCAAAAATCCAGGTTGAAAGGTGTGTTCATGCATTAACATTAGATTGATGTAAGGAGAGAAAAATATGTCTATCTGCAAGTAAAAAAAGGACTGTGCAGAGATAACTTGCAATTCCAGGTGTATTTTTGAAAAATATTTTGCAAATAGTTCTTCTTCAGTAATAAATGCTGCTGACCAACCACTGGAGTGTCACCCTGGAAAACTTTTTGAGATGTTCAGAGCCCAGAGGAGGACTAGGTAGTATGAGCCTTGTTTCTACCTTGATTGTAATCAAGTCAAAGTGACCTTTCAAATTTGGCTCATAGTGAAGACTTTTTATTTTGCATACTCATGATTGATTACAGGATGCATAAAATGCAATTTTAAAAATATAACATAACAAAATATTTTAAAAATGTAATAAAATATAAGGTATAAGAAGTCTTTAGAAAGTCCAATATAGTTTATTTTGTTAGAGAAATCTTACATAATCATAAAGCCTTTGAAAAAGAATGGTAGAATAGAGAAGAATATTTATGTTCACAAAGATAAAATCAGATACAATATTATATTGGATTATATATTATAATATTAAGATTAGTATAAAGACTGGATTCCAACAGCAGAGAGTGGTTGTAACACCTATAGAGACCTCAACATCACTGAAGAGGAAGCAGACAAAGAGTCAAAGAACTGACTCTGTTTGGTGACCAACCTTCTGCTGTTGGCAGAATTTTGATTTTTGGGAAGAGTCACTGGCCTAAGAGGACATATCTTCCTATGCTTCTCTCTGAGTAATAAGTATATTATGAGTATGATCAAAAATCCTCTACCCTCTTATGTTTTACATATTTTGCACTTTTGATTTATTTCACTGAGCAACACAAGAACTTTCCAGAATTATCACTTTTGCTGTAACACCACAGAAAACTGGTGCTAAGGATACCTGTTAAGAATAAAATGGAGGTGGAAACCACCATTGTAAGGTAGGCAAGGAAACTGGAATCTGGGTGTCTGGTGGATACAGGGAGATCAAGGCATGTGGGAAAACGGCCGGAAACATATGGGGTGCAGAGACCACATGGGGAGTGGGAGAGCTGGCAGGACAGCTGGTCCCCAGATGATGCTGAGATCAAATGGCTGAGTACTTCAGCATGGCTTAAATAGTTAGGAAGTGTGGATATGGAACTCTCCTCATACACAAGAATGTGCGTGCATTGTTGCTCTAATTAAGTCTCCTTCCCTGAGCACGAGTATCAGAAGAAACCAAAGTCACTGAGATGGTTTCCCCATAAAGATCAGGATTTCCTTGACGAACCTATAAAAGTCTCTGAAATATCTTAATCCTTGGAGAAAACATTCAATTTACAGGCTATGTATGAACTTGTAGCTCATACTGGACTTATTCACTCCAGCAAAACAAGCTTATCTAGTGGATCTGTTGTATCACTGAACATACAAAATTGTGTTGATTTTATAGCACCCTAGTAAGCAAGTGATATTCGCAGAGACTTTTCAGAAGCTGTGCACTGGTCACTAATACTTCATTTTTCTTGGTCTGGTTCATGACCTGTGTTTGTGATACTCACTTTGAATATGATTGCTTGTCTATGCTTACATATACTATAATCACATCTATATTATAATACAGAGGCAATAGAGGAGGTACAGTAGTGACCTACTCCATTTCAGTCCATGGTGTCTTATAGATTTTTTTCCCTTTAATAAAAACTGCAACATCTTGTTTAGTCTTAAATATTGCCTAACTCTGGTTATATTTTTCAAAGTGAAATTTATTCAGATGTTCTGCAGAGAAAATCACAGTACATGTGGCAGAAATCTCACTTTTCCTCCTCTTCCTAGTACAGTGTTTTAAAATCTTCTGATAATATTTGGGGTCATCAGAAAAATTCCTGTACCAAACATACTCTGATATTAGATAAAGTGAAAAGATACTGCTGGTAAGGGAAAGCAAGAGGTGATCAAGTTGGAGATTTGACTCTCAAGCATATAATAGATGATCTTTTGTTCTCTTATAAACATGCTATTCTTAGCTAGATTTGTATGCAATGTAGTTGTTGGAAATGGGCATTTCAGAAAGGTCTGAAACCACATTGTAGGTTGGGTGTCCCTCTAAGAGTCTACAGACTAAAACTAAGACCCAGAGGGAAAACAGCTTTCCCAAGATCACATGGAAACCTGAAGAAAACTAGAGATAGATAATGAGACATCTGGACTGCCTGTCCACTGGCTTAAGCTGTTTCATCCAGGAAGTCTTTTTCATGCAAATCTTAAGTGTTCTATATCCACGCCTGCACTGGTTAAGTGCATCTGAGCAGACATCATGTTTGCACATACCCAAGCCTACCCTTTCTCTCCCCATCAGCCTTTCTCTCCATCCAAGAAACCAAGATCAATGCAAAGCCATAACTCGTACACCTGCAGCTGTCAGTGAGGCTCTGCCTGTAATGTAGCCAGAGAAAATGTGTGGAAAATTTCAACTGAAATACAGATCAGAAACTTAGACAACACCAGAGGAGAAGGACCTGGAAAGAAAACAGTTAGGTAAATGCAAGTATGAGAGTCTCTGCCTAGCCCATTACTCTAACTGCTATAAAAATATTGCTGACAGGGTGATGAGATCAGTCTGGCCACAGCTGTCGTTGTCTTTAAAAGCCAGAGAGTAAAGCATGTTTGGTTTTACCTTGCTGTATTTGCTATAAAAGAAACACTTTAAACTGTGCTCTTGAAATGGGAACAATGGGTAGAGGCATTCTTACCTACAGAGAAAAAAAGGATGAGGATTATTAACAAACCATTTTTTATTCCATTATTTTTAGCTTCATCAATGAAGGTGATTTCATAGTCTTAACAACATTCATTCACTATCTTCAACAACATTCAGTATCTTCATTCCACAGTTCATAACACCCAGGTGACTAGTCTTTGTAGGAACTTGTCACATGCTATCCCATTACAGCCTATTTATTTGCCCTCTGGAAACCATGTTCTCAGTTGGCAGGATTCAACTCCCCCAGGAGAAGATGTGCCTGACCAACTGACATAGACAGGGCTTAGTCTGCAGGGAGGGTTGAATTTCCTTAGCATGACAATGGGCAGGGTTTTATTGGCACAGACGGTTTGTGTCAAGCATGTGAACATATGTTCCTGAGGTCTGCAGGAGGAGCGGTTACAGATCTCTTAATACCCAGCTTGGGTTTTATGTAGGCCTCCTTCTCTAGCTTGGGAATGATGTGGCTAAGTGGGGGCTACCTCCTCCACAGAACAAATGGGTAATCTGGCTGATCATACACTGAAATGTTTGCCAATAGCTTCATACCTCATGGTTTAATGTTTATGATTAACATCGAGTTTAAAATTTAAAATAACATGGCCTGAAACAGTCTAAACTTAGAAAAGAAAAAAGTGTGTATGTTCCCAGTACAATATGCTGATCCAATTGTTAATTCTGATTTTAGCCCCCAAAAAGTCTTTAGGCCAAATACAGAAAAATATCTTAACATCTGAAATCAAAATGCCTAATATTAGGCACCAGTTTTCTAAGCTAAGATTAAAGCAAGGCTCTCAGATAAGTAAACAGACCTCAGGCTGGATGAAAGTTGAAAATATAAAGCGACAGTGCACCTAAAAATCCTGTCCAGTTTAGCCCTAAAGGACACAGAGACCATCATCTGCTCAGGATTGGCAGCCTGAAACCATTTGAATGACCAAAGTTGGGATTAATTTCACTGAACTTGGTTATCTGAAAGTAGACCAGACATCCAAGTCTAAGCCAGTAATTCTGGGCTACCTTATGGTTAAGAGAAAAAAACAGACACCTTCATAGGACTATCCGTCTCTTAAGAGACACATTTAGAAATAGATCACATGAATCACACTCGGTATGTCTTTTTTTACTGTTTTCTTTTTCTCTGTCTTGGAGCAAAAAAAAAAAAAAAAAATTGCCACAGCTAAACCAGTGGATTCAGAAAGACTTGGCTCATGCCGTTTCAGTTTACTTGTTGCTGAAGGAAGGGGTAAAAGAACAAGGGATTTTTGTCAAATAGATTTGATCCTTATGAAATGTGAGAGTGCTAATTTATTTCTCTTTAGGTTCAAATATAAGATGTTGCTCATGATACAATTCTGTAATGTGTACAAAAAAAACCCCAAAAAAACAGCAGTCAGTGAAGGGTGGAAGACCAAGTCTGATCTCTCAGAAGACAGTGACTCTGGTTTTTGAACCCTCAGATGAGGTGGACAAGGAGGAAAGAGCTGCCAAATCTATGATTACCCTGCACTATGTGTGACATGTCAAAAGTCAGCCTCTTTTTCTCTCTAATCTGCCTTTTCACGTGTTGCCATCTAGAACTTTTAGACATGGGAACAGCTTTGGGCTCAAGAGATGTCCTGTCTCAAAGAAACTGTCCTCACATATAATTTCAAGTCAAAAGTGTAATATTTCCAGGGTCGAAAATCTGGAAAATTTAATTAAAAAAAGTAATAAAAAAAATATTAATTCACCCCAAAATCTTGGAATCATCCAATGACATACTGAATAAAGTTAAATAGATTTTCTAAAAGACATACAACAGAGATATATGACTGAAGGTTTGTTGGGATGATTTTATGTAATCCAAAGGGAATACCAACTTCTGTTGAAGAATATAAAGGTTTTGCAATAGGCTTGCTGGAAGAGTATCAGAACTTTTGTTTTATGGTAGATATAATAAGGCCATTAACAAATACAGGCTATTACAGTCATGTTACCTCTTAGAGTTTCCCATTGACTTAATTTTCAAAATATTACAAATAAACTCCCTAACTTTTTGCATAATTTCTTGGGAACAGCTTTTGTCTTGCACTTCAAATGCCTTAAAAATTATATTTAGAGTTGTCATGAGAGAGTTAATAAATATTTGAAATTTAAAGATGTAGGAGAGAGATGGGATTTTGGCTGATATCTGATTACTGTAGCATTTTCCTATAGATAAATGGACTCTTCTGAGATGAGGATAAATATTCTTGATTTTTTTCTGAAAGGTGTTTGAATTATTTATATTTTCTATGAAAAACACAGGGTTGTGCAATGAGGGCAAAATAGTTTTACCAGCCTTGAAATAATGCAAGCTAATACAGCTTATTCCTAGTTAATTGAAAACAACAAATTTGTTAAAAAATATTTCTTTGTAGATAACTTGACAGTTATAAGAAGTTCTTTTCTCTGACATTCATATTTATTTATGACACAGGCATTGTCTAGAAAGTCTGGCCACTGTACACTTGTTGAGACTAAGGAATTTCTCATTAAATCTACTGGATATAGTAGACATATACCCAGTAGAAAAGGTTTGGGATTTACAATGCAGCTTTAACCATAAGGAGATATTTTTTGTTTATACTGCTAGCTTAAACGATGAAATAATAATTATATTAGGAAAATAAAATAGGTGATTTTAAAAGAAAGATAAATACAATGATCTTTAATACAAAAATACACAAAATATGTTTTAGTAATTTCTGGGACCCCCCCCCACCCCCCCGAATACAAAATCTACAAATACTGTTGCTGGGCAACTACTAATATAATTTTGTAGCATTTGAAAAACTTTCAGGGTACTTTCTGGTTTGTCCTTTTCTCATAGCATCCTAATGTCATTTTGGCAAGTTTGATGTTTCATTTAAAGGGAAAATAGTAAAGTGTTTTCTTTGTATTGATTGAAGAAATATAGTGCTTATTTTTTGCTTGGTTTTCTAGTACTTATTCAATAGGTTAAAGGGCAATACCATCTGTTTCCTAACAGGACATTTTGTGTAAGATTTGCAAGTCCTACAGGTACCTTTAAGCATGGATAAATATGCACTCATGGTTTCAGCTGGATAGTTTTTCACCACCAAAGGATGATTATGTCGTGTGCCTTGAGACATAGGCTATAATATATTTCCTGTCCCTTTATTGCATTTTGGAATCATAAACAATGACTGTTTGGCTCAAAGCCATTTATTCAGCCCAAAAAGACATTATTTGCACAACAAAAATCAATAAAAATGTTACTAGGTCTGGCTGGATACTTTGCTTAACTGTGATATTTGTCTGTCACTGATGGCATGCCATCTCTCGCAGGAGACTGGGGCCAAAACAGAGCTATTGATCCAGTCATCAGTGATGGATACTGGCATTTGGAACGGGCTGCTGCAGAGAATCTCGATTAAAAAAAATATTTCTATGTTTTCCCTGCAGCAGAGTCAAGATAACCTGAATGAGGAAATTTTCTCTTTTATATTGGGTTTCTCTTCTTGTGGTTGTTAAATGCTCTGGACCAAAGTTCATTATTGAAAGAATTAAGTCAATCTATGTTTAGCCAAAGGCTTTGACATCATATCAAGCTCTTCTGATTTAGACACAAGGTAGTTGTCCTTTTCATCACCTTAAAAGCATAGGGGAAGCATTTTATACACACCAGTGATAGAAGTGATATGCTGGGGTGTGCTTACACTTATTTTCTATTGTAAAACATCAAATTATGTCTAAGAAAAACAAGACAAAAACTGATTTTCACACACTGTTATATAAGGAGTGACCTATCCTTTGAGGCACTGGGTATTCTCTACTCTTGCTTTATCAAAAGTTTAAGGTGCTCAACACTTAGAAACTCCCAGTGTTTAGTCTTCAGTTATCTAATCAGGAAGCATTCCTGCAGCTACTTGAGAAAATATATAGCAGCTGAAATATAGCAATGTTTTAGGCTGTTATAAATGAACAGTATTTTAAAAGGCTACCTAACATTTTCAAATACATTTTAATATTTGAAAGTCAGTTTTCTTTTACCAAAATAACTGATTTTTAAAAGTACAATATTTTGTAAGAGAAAGAAGAGAATAAAGCAGCCTCTAAAATAATTTCTTAGAAATATCTTCAAAGTTAAGGTGCTCAGATTCTTCTTATTGACTTAGATTTGATATAAGAAATTTACAAGGAGGGATGGTGAAACACTGGCACAGGTTGACCAGAGAGGTGGTAGACGCCCCATCCCTGGAGACATTCAAGGCCAGCTTGGATGGGGCTCTGGACTACCAGATCTATGGAAGATGCCCCTGCTCAGTGCAGGGGGGTTGGACTAGATTACATTTAAAGGTCTGTTCCAAACCAAACCATTCTATGATTCTGTAATTTTATTTGTCTTTCAGAAGTCAGAACTTTCACACAAAGTCTGGTCATGAAAATATTCCAAGAATGACTGAAAGGAAGCAAACTTCCTAGAAATAATAACATATTTCACAGCATTGATGAGGATTTAGGAATAATAGATTAATTACTCAAGTCAGCTGATTTGTATGTTATGGTGTTAGCCCTGGATAACTTACAGGCAGTACAGAAAACAACTCTGACAGAACTGTTTGAACTTCATGAAATCCAGCACACATTATAGTGTTTATATGATCTTGATCATGAGAACAGTGGCCAAAGGCATATAGGAAATTAACATTTGGTCTGTCTTTTTATGTTGTTAGTAACTTTGGGAGAAATTAAACATGCCATCCATGTATGGGGAAATAGACTAAAAAAATCAGAGACCCCTGATTGGGCTTTCAATGTGGCCATTCACTGCCTGTTGACCTGCATTACCTATTTTGTACCAGGACATGGGAGCAGAGGGTAAATTAGAAGCAGCATCAAAATGAGCTGATACACAACAGGTACTCTACAATATCATCCATCTCTGTTACCGCCTAAAACCAATTGCTATTATCATGCCACAAAGAATAAAAATTAAAATCTGTTTCTCAATTAGCATAATTTTAGAAATTATACATTTCTCTTCTATATCAGTAAAAACTTTCTTTAGATGCATGCAGAGCTTTTACCACACTGAGTACTTCATAATTTAATGAAAAAGAGCAACAGTAAATTTCTTCTCTTTGTTTTCTCTCTGAAGAACCAGTTTGGAGGTAGCAATTTGTTTGACTTCTCTGTTTCAGAAATTTTATTATTAATAATATTATATATTTCAGCAATAATATGTTACAATTATTACTTCTTGGTTTCCTCATACTTTTGGATATTCCTACAATGCAGTTAAGGTAAAACAGTCTATATCATCTGACCTATTTCAAAGAGAGACAATTTGGCTGGAATGAAAACTCCAGACTTAAACATGAAGTGTGTCGGGAATGCACTTTCAGGCTTGCCATCTTTCTAGAATTTCTAAAATACACTTCACTTTGAAAATTAATTTGTATGAGTTCTTCTAGTCACATTTTCAACAGGCTTTCAAGACTGAAATTTTAGATGAAATTAAAATTATTGGCAATCACATTACTAGAATTTTTTTTCATTCTTTCTTAGATAGAAAACAAAAAATAATAGCATTAAGGTTCTATATTTTAACCATAATAAATTATATGTATATGTGAGTTTAGAATGAAATAGTTCCCATATTAACTTTTATCAATAATTAAAAAAAATATGTAAATTATGAACATGACACTACAGATGTTTACACATGTTTTTACATTAGTTGTCTGTGGAAATATGTTATTATTTACATTTTTTTTTTCTATTAGGGTTGTGTGCTAACTGTGTTGACTAATGTAAAAATCATGTACCTTAGCTGAATTCAGGTCTTCGAATGGAAATCTATTCTAGCATAATAAAGTAGGTGAATTAGCCTTATCTGTACGAAAATGTTCAGTGAACTAAAATTTCTCTTGTAAAAGAATGAGACTGTTGATGCCATCTCATTTTTCTAACATACAGCTGTATGCTTTCAGTGGGAGGACAACCATTTTGCAAAAATCCCAATATATATAATGAACACAAGAAATAGGATCAAATCTCCAACAAACCACATAAATGCATCAAATATTTTTTTTAATTTATTCTCATCGAATAGTTGAAGTACTTTAAGCAGGTGTTGCATAAAGATTATGCTTAAGGAATCTAAATAGGGATTGTAGCACATAGTAAAGATTTAGTAAATACTTTTCTAGTCCAAAATCAATGCCATCGATTGTCATTAAAGTGGCAAGCTAAAAACAATGAAGTGGTTTCTAATTTTCAGGCTCTTGCTGGAGTCTGCTCTACCTCTTCCTTTTTCCAGTTAAGAGCATCATTAAATGGTAAGAGCAAACAGCATATTGAGAGGCTAAGTGTTTTATTAATTCATCATCAGAATTATCTCAGCACATTAATATTAATAGCCTCAAATTGGATTTCATTTAGGAGGTGAAATAAATATGCTGATAGTAAAAGCCTACATAGCCAATGAATCTTTTGAAATGGCACTTAAACAGAGCAATGCTCAAAACAGGTTTGATAAGTCATGCTGACTTCCTTAACATAGGGGCATCTTCCAGGGGAAATTTCATTCTGGTGTGGAAATTTTAACTTCTGAAAAAGGTTTTTGGAAACTTGTTGCTTAAATGACTGAAACAAATGTGGACATGTATTTGTTCCCTTATCTGACATATTTTTTGTTCCCTTTGTTGACTGTAGTACTCAGCCCTAAACCCCCTACGCTCTGGTTCTGAAAACAGTGTGTGACTACATATCTAAGAGTATTGTTTTGTGTTTATATTTGCTTTGACTTACTCCCAGTGTATTTTTTTTCTCTTTTGCTTTGCTAAATTCTCTAGATCCATAGATTTTGTGGCTGCTTGCAGGAGGAAGTCCTAAGTACCAAAGGACATGAATTGTTCCCCCTTTGCAAGGATACCACATGGTCCAAGGAGGAGATGAGGTGAAGAGTAGAAATGAAGCTAGAGCAGTGCATGAACTCTGCATCATAAACTGGTGAGTCAGTGGTGTTAACTCAGGCCTTCCCTTATCTCTTTCTTCCTCCAGTAAATTGGACTGTTTTTATACCTTCCTTTTACCAATGCTAATCCATTGGCTAGAGCCAAACAAGAAAAAATGGCCACTGAGAAGGAAAATGCTCTCTCTCCCTCTTTTTTATTTTGTTTGTTTGTTTGTTTAGGTATTTTGTTTTGTGGGGGTTTGTTGGTTTTTTTGGAAGGTTTTTGTGTGTTTTTTTTTTTTTTTTTGTTTTTTTTTTTTTGTTTTTTTTTTTTAAAATAATTTGTTAAAGCTGCATTATGGAAGCCTATCTAATAAAGCCATTTTGCTGGAATGCCAGATGCAGCCAGACTTATATGATGCAGAAAACTCCATAGCAACATTCACAGTTTTTTCTGTCTGTTTGTGGCTTAAAGGGCACAATTACATTTGTTGAGGACCATTATTACACAGAGATGACCCAGTCACAGTATCATTCAGTCATTCAAGGAGTCTGCCCTTGGAGGCCAAAGCAACCAGAAAGCTTCCTGACTTCAGGGTGCTTCCTATTGTTAGTGGGGAGGCACAGATTAGTCATCACAGCCCAGCATATGCTTAAGGGTGTAGTTAATGGAGTCACTGGATATTGAAATACTAGCTTAAATTTTCTGTTCTACATTGCTTCTCAAGAAAAATCTCAAAACAAAATTGCACCACTAACAATGTAAAGCACAGAAAACTGAAGCCATGTTCTGAGCCAAAGTAAAGAATCCATTCAACAGAGTGAGTCCTCCACTTTGGAACCAGCATTTGTGAATGTAGACTTACCCCTGCAGAAATGTGGGAGACCTTAGCATGGGTTGGAACTTGCTGATGTATCCATTCACAGGTGCATATCTCTGTCTGTATGGAGTATAGGGACAGGGAATATCTCCTCTCTTATTAACCATGTATCTTATGGGACAAGAGGTGGAGAACACAGTGTCTGTGGCTCCTTCCTCTAGCAATAATTTGACAGCAGAATAGTGGCACAGGGTGAAAGTGTTAGGGCTTGTGCTTGTCTTTGCCTCGGCAAGTGAAGCAACTAGAGCAAGCTGGAGAATGTGGCTCAGTTCATGTGTTTCTACCCTGGAGTCTTTCAGTTCTCTGTCGTAGCTGAACTTCATAAAAATGTAAACACAAAGTAAATATACTCTCATATTTTTATATTGTACAAATGTATTTCATTTAAATACTTCAGAGGATGAAAGCAACAGTGATCTGAAGAGGGCAAAACTAGCCACATACTTAGACTTCTTCCAGGCAAAAATGGCAAAAGATGCTTTGAGCAGGAGTATTGGAGTCTGGAATAATGCATTTGAATGATCTGCCTTTATCTTTCAAGCATGTCTACTGTAGCAGGCATGCTGAGATGATTTTGCCACCGCTGAGCACTGGAGAGGCAGCTCTGGCAGCTCATGCTGCCATGATACAGGGTGGCTGCTTTTAGCTAAACTATCAGAAAAAAATATAGTTTCAGGAAGGATTTGTCCTCTGCTCATAACAGATTAGAAGTTAGTTTTATAGCCATGAATCAACCTCCAGCAGCTGAAGGTACTGACTGTCCCTCCAAACAAATGAGAGGCAGGAAAATTTGTCAGTTCTTGAGACACAGCTGCTAGTAAGAAACAGTCTACACTTTGCATTGGCCTGAAGTGTGAATCTAATTTCAAGGAGCCCAGCTTTACATGTTCTATCAGCATTTTGTTGCAAGTTTAGTTCAACAGCCTCCTACAGCCTACATAAGAAAATGGAATTGTTTCCATGCATACCTCATGCATACCACGAAATACCTCTTAAACAAGGAAGAGGACTCTTTGATGGACTTTGAGCCCCTCCCCTTCTTCCTTTTGCTACCAGAAATGTACAAGGAGATTAGTCTTGTGGTTGTGGCTGTGGACTGAGAATTGCAACATGATTTCCTGGCACTACCACATATTTGTTGTCTGTTCAATTAATTTATCCATGTTTTGGAACTCAACTGACCTTACAGAAGGAGTCTTCTTTAATGCAACCACAATGAAGTTGCTTTCTTTCATGTTTGTGAGAGGCTTAAAGACTCTGGTGAACATAGCCATACAGGGCATTTGAGAGGTTGAGATTATATAAATTTTATGTAAGTCATCCTTGTTACCTCAGAATATGCGAGCTCTTCCCCAGCAGCAAATAAGCCTTGCAGACTAAGGATTTCCAGAAGCGATAATGAAGTTGTGGATTCGAAGCATTTATCTGCCAGTCTGTGTTGGCATAAGCCTCAAACATTGTTCTCAAGCTAGTGTTCCTGAAATTTATTATGAACTAAAAGAAGTTCCCAAAAGCCTGCCACTATTACTGGAGAAAGAATGTACAACAGGGACAGCCATTTAGGCCACCATTTGGAAAGACATTTAGGAGCTGCTGCCTAGAGTTGACATCCAGGATAATGAGGCTGACATTCAGAGGACCCACCCAGTAAGCAGAAGCAGAAGTGATCTAATTGTTGCTGCTTTATTTCAGAATTCCAGCCCCACTCCATCTTTTCCTGGCCATTCCCCCAAATAAATTACTCTAATTGTAGCAAAGGTCTGGAATGGAGGAGAGTTATTCTGTTTAGTTTGTGAACTGGTATTTTCAAGTTTCCTTAATGACTATTATAATGGAGAGGTTATTATTGAAATATGCTGGGTTCAGAGTACGTTAACGCTCTCTTAGGACCCAGTTTAGTATCTGTTACAGTTCAGTCACACCAAATACAGCATGTTCAAGTTGCTCCTTACTTTTTTGGTGGCCGTTTCCCATAGCGAAATAGGGAACTATATACTCAATAAGGCTGTATTGACAGTCTTCCTTGCTGCTGGTCAGAGCAACAGCAAAACATTCATATGTCACATTAGGAAAATTGAAAGGCTTCTTTTTTTGTCTGTTCATTGCTCTATTCCTGAGGCAGACAGTAAGCAACTGGTTATTTATGAAGCCATACATATCACTGGCTACATCTTGTCCTCTCTTCTGTCACAAGAGCTCTTCTGTTATATGGCAGTTTTCTTCTCCCTCATTTCTTCACCATGGTAATGCAACACCTACACAGTCATGAAGCAAGTCCATGATAATCTTTATATCAAAGCTGATACTGCTGGGAAGTTTCTCAGAGCTACCATGCTTCATCACTATGCAAACAGCTCTGCTTGTACCCTTAATGTAAAATAGTAAGTTTCCACCTCTACACATTCTTCATGAAAAGCTGTGTACCTTTTCCACAGTTTTTAATATTGAAAATTCAGTGCTTGTGACCAGAGAAGATTTTCTGAAAATGAGAACATTAACAGGATTACACCCTTATAAACGCTAAGGAAAAAAAAAAACAAAAACCACAACAAAACCCAACCGATTGACGGGAAATTATTCTAATTCATATAATTAAGAATATCTTTGAACTATGTTTGGTTGTATGAACACCTATTTAAACTGAAGAGTAAAGATTGAAGCTTGCCTCTGAAAGACCCAAAACTTAACACTCAAGTGAAATGCATCTGAAATGTTGAGGTTTCTCTTCAAGAGTCCTTGCTAGCTAAACTTTTCTGCAGATACCTTTTGCTTTGTCAGAAAAGACCTTGAATATCACACATGGGTTAACACTTTGTCATATTTATTCTGGTTCTCATTAACATGTTGAAATTTTGATATATTTTGGCCATCAACCAGACATTTATGTCCTAGTCATTGGTCAGACTCGCTGTTTTAGCCTCATAGTCTGGTCCATATGTTGGTTGATGCTCCCAGATTTCCTTGTAGATTTGTTTAGTGTTCAGAGAAACTTCTGTTGTTTCAGTCATATGCTCCTGGTGGCAGAACTTGGCTGAAGAGGTGTACATGCATCTTCCGAAATCAAAACTCTTTCGGGTTGCGTAGTTTCACATTAATAGTAAATAGGAAACCCAGACCTGATCTGTTTGTGCTTGGAATGACTGAAAAAATATTCCCTTGGTGTAAGGGAATTAAAAATCACATTTTATGTCAAATAGCTGTAAAATAGCTCTGAGTAAACAGATAAGCAAACAAACACCCATGTACAAAAACAGTCATATAAGGAGTTAGGTACTTGAAATTTCATTCACAATGGACTTGGACAAGGCGGGACTGACTGAGAGATACCAGTGAAAGAGAATGGAAAAAATGGCCATAATCTAGTCAAAAGGAAGTTGATAATGAACTATTTAAAATGGCTTTTTGTGTGCTTAAATATTCCTATGGATGAAGGGCTGGAACATCGTTGCTGAATTGCTCAAGATTGATTGTGTCTTAGGATAAGTCAATGGCAATATAGAAAAGCTAGGAGAAATTTTATCAATGAACAAGGCAATTTGCCCTGGTCTTTGAGTTGAACCTATTTTTAAAGGATTTTTTTTTTTTTAATTGAATCCTCTACAGTTGTTCAAGAAAAATCTCTAGATCTTAGCAGCTCAGCAAATATGTCTGTTCAGTACAATGTCACAGCCAAACAAAACAAACAATATATTTAGATGTTTCAAATAAAGGATATATGACACCCCAGACATTAGGTGTGTAAGTATAAGGATGTGCAGGTACATGTACAAATGTATGTATTTATATCTATCTATTACGCATGTGTGCAGCTCAAATTACAAGTTACATTATTCGTATAGATATTAGATATATCATTATTACTATTGCTTGCATTTTTTTTTGGTGACCACATGAATTCTAGCAGATATTTTCAATTATCTTTAGTCAATACGTGTTCCAGGCTTCCACTGCAACACTCAAAAAAAAGAAGCACCAGAAGTCCATTTCTAATGGTTAGAAATGTTCTTTTCATTTGCTGAGAAGATATATCCATAACTAATGTTTACAGTCTTTTGATCTTGCAGAAGCAAACTTAATTTTGATAGTCCTTTCTTTTCATTGTGATTATCAAATAAGTCATCATCATCATCGTGGCTTGGCTTCACGAATGAAGATTTGGCAAGGGCTTTACCCACGCTTGCTGCAAGTGTGCTGATGGCTCAAAAGGCCAATGTGAGATAGGCAAGTCTGATTACAAAAGTCATAGCAAAAAGTCTCCATCGGTGGTATTGGTATGGTTCATCCTGTGTTATCTTTTTTCCTCAAGACTGATTCTGCATGTGTTCTCAAAGGAAGCAGCAGTGTTACGGATGGTGTGTCTCCATTTCTCCCAATTGGAGGCCAGAGTGGACCATTGATGGCAGTCAATATGGCCAAGGCTGAGGTATTGTTTCAGGGAGTCCTTGTATCTCCTCTTTGGGGCTCCTCTCTTGCGGCAGTCGGTGGAGAGTTCCCCATAAAGCACAATCTTAGGGAGGAGGTGATCCTCCATCCTGGAGACATGCCCTGCCCAGCACAGCTGCATTTTCAGCAGCATGGCCTCGATCCTGGTGATCTCTGCCTGTTCAAGGACAGACACATTAGTCACATAATCAGACCAGT
>JAWWEW010000078.1:86786157-86827251 GCA_035583185.1 Anabacerthia variegaticeps
CTTCAGGCTGTCTTTCTGCTGAAAGATAGTGTTGGTGATGGTGAGCTGCTGCTCTGCACAAAACTCTAGCAGCAGACATCTGTTGTTGTTGCAGTTTCCAACACCATGCTTGCTTAGTACTCCTTTCCAGGATTCATAGGTCTTTCCTCCTCTGGCATTGAAGTCACCAAGGATTATGATCTTGTCAGCTGCAGGAACCTTTTGGGTAAGGCGGTGCAGGTCGTTATAGAATTTGTCTTTTTCAGCAGGGTCAGCTTGGAGAGTTGGGGCATAAATGCTGAAGAGAACAACATGTTGCTTGTTGTGTAGTGGGAGGCGTAAGGAGATAATATGATCGGAATGACCTGTTGGCAAATTTTCAATTTTGGAGGCAACGGAGTTTCTAATCCTAAAGCCAACACCTGAAATGTGACTTTCGGTTTTGAGTTTGCCTGACCAATATAGTATGTAGCCAGTGCCCTGTTCTTTAAGGCTGCCTACCTCGTGGAGAAGAACTTCACTGAGAGCAGCAATGTCAATGTTGAGTCATGACAGTTCATGGGCAATTAGAGCAGAATGATGCTCAGGACGTCCACCATCTGTGGAGTCAAGCATGGTTCTGATGTTCCATCATGCAACTGTTAATTTGGACACACCTTTGGAGGCAGGTGTATACCTTTGACTTTTTGTCTTTGTTTGTGTTTGACCACAAAGAAGATGTACATTGGCCTCAGTAAGTCAACCAGATGAAGGGTGGAGATGAGCTTTGGTTAGGCCTCCTTTTCTAGGCCCCTCTCCATGTGGAGCAAGCAGTGCTCTCCTTGAAAAAGGCTGCTTGGTCATTCAGGATGCTGCCAAACCAGACTGTCACCTCCGGGTCAGTCTTGAGCGACCAATGCCCTGAACCACCTGCATGCAGGGCCGGGGCTGTGGCTTCCAGTGCACCTTATCACCTACCATTTCACCCCTCACCTGTTGCTACAGGGCTTTGCAAGTGTGGGTGAACCCTTAAAGCCTGCACAGTGGATTTTTTAGGTGAGACAGAGTGTGTGCAGAACTGGCCCCATCCTTTGTTCCTAAGGTTCATCTGCCAGGGCTAAGTGAGTTTGGATGGTGGCAGTAAAGTCCTCAGGATGTAGGTTTGGTTAGAATATCCTTCTCTTAGACAGATGGCCCTTCAGGGCTAAGCGAGCTCCATCTGCCTGGGTTTGGAGTTAGAGCTGTCCTTCTACTAGGATGGTTGCTAGGAGGCTAGCTAGCCCATCCATCCTGTGGACACACTTTGTCTGACCCTTCAGTTGAGACCTGACTAGCACGGGAGACCCTACCAGAGGCATGTACCACCACCAGCACAGCTCACAACCTCATAAGGGCACACAAGCTTCTCCCCCCCAACAAGGGGGTGTCCGTGGAGAAGGTCAAGTAAGTGTATTTATAGAAAATAATCATATCTTGCCCAAACTTTTGTTTCACTAGTCTCTTCTTTTAAGATTTGTTCTCTAAAACCCCTTATCACCTGAGTAGGCTGGTTTTGCATTGAAATTACTTGTCTAAACATACCTAATCAGAAGTGAGCCCAATATTCTAATGAAGTCTTAGTAAAGACTCGTATAATAGAATTATATTTTTCTTCTCTTTACTCAAAATACCCTACCTGCTGCTTCCTCAAATTAAATTGCTCGGAGCTATATGGCATTTAAATAGCTTTATCATCAACAGTTATATAGAGTTCTCTTTTCCTCCTGTTAATAAGACCCCAAACTGTAGCAAAATTTCCTCTAATTTTTCCATAAAACTATGGGTTTGCAGACAAAGTTAACGATATTCTCCAATCCTTGCTCCAGTATTCTTGGTCTTTCTAAATATGAACAATCAACTGCAACTGTGATATCTGAAAGTTTCATAAGAATATGCCTTGTTCTTTCACTGAAGTAATTTGTTACCATATTAGCCTTTGTTGTTAGATGAAGAATAAAGTTTTGAGCATCACTACTGTGATCTGATGTATCAATTTTTACACACCTAAGAAATGTATGTTCAAATTGACAAGAATAACTGATGGGGAAGAAATAGAGGCATGTATATATAGTGATTGGCAGAGTAAAAATAAAACACTGCAAAATGCGTGCACTAAAACCTATATACTGATACATTCACAAAACTTAATGAGAGAAATACAAGACCAAAGGAAAAACAAAGATATTTTTACATTATTTTACATTTTTTACAATTTCATAATGCAAAGTATGCAAATGCAAAGAAAAGGATCTCTTCTTGCATTGAAACACAAATATAAACAAAATATGAGAAAGAATCTATATGTTTAAAGAAGAACAAGATTTGAATCTCAACAGCAGATGCCTATATAGAGGGTTTTATGGTCAGTATGACCATTGAAGGAGAAGAGGAATATGATGATTCAGGTAGAGTTGTGGCATCCTGTAAACCTTCAGCTCAACACAGGCACTATAACATAAACACTTTCTGCTAGAAACAAGGTAGAAGAAATGTGTCAAGATTAACAACAGCAAGATGATATGATAGCATCATCTTGTTAACTTAGGAACACAATCTCTGCAACAAATAGATTAAAAACTTTTTCAAGCAGTAGCAACATCCTGATGCATGCGTATTTCTTTAAGTGTTTTTATTGAAGACTTCTGTGTGATGGATTAGAAGATAAAAGTTGAAAATTCCATTATCAGTAGGAGTCAAAATTGCCACATAGATTCTCTTTTTATTTTTTTTCTTTCTTTTGGAAGGGGAAGGAGTGTATGGAGGTGTAAATGGAGAAGGATGCAGGAGACATTTCTTAATTGCTTCCTAACTGGTTTAATATTTTATATGTTTCTTTGCTACTATTCTAAAACAAATGTCAGCTTTATCTTCCCCTCAAAGCTTCACACTCATTATATGGCTAGATAATACTTGAGAGTGATCAGTCATTGGCAGTATTCTGTGGTCCTGAAACCATGTGATAAAGTGGACAGAAAGAATTCATGGTAAGTGGCTCCACTGGACAGGTGCTGAAACGGTGCAATGTAATTTACTATTTTGGATACTTTGTCCTATCTGAAATGGATTCATTTGAGGGTGTTCTGGAATCCAAGGCTGAGTGAACACTGCATATGAGATTGTTCATTATGGCAAGATATTCACATTTGGGCTTTACTCAACAAGCACGTCTCATAAAGAGCAAGCTAACTTCTCTAGTTTGCAGGGAGTTACCTGCCAGTTGATAAACAGAAGAACAGCAGG
Organism: Anabacerthia variegaticeps; assembly: GCA_035583185.1. NCBI lineage: Eukaryota > Metazoa > Chordata > Aves > Passeriformes > Furnariidae > Anabacerthia > Anabacerthia variegaticeps. The sequence goes on from JAWWEW010000078.1 coordinate 86,789,395, forward strand.
GATTTTCCCTTTTGTCTCAGCTCTTCCTTTTCTCTTTTTTTCTTAACAGAGTCAATCTGATGAACAATTTATAAAGTAGTGAAGTAGGAGGATATTAGTCAGTTTACACAGTATTTATTCAGGGAATTATAACTATTATTCTAAACCCATAATTTTGCATTTTCAGTCTATATAGAACACTAATTCTAGATACAACTCTGAAAAAATATCAGACCATTTGAGTCTAAAGGAAGATTTCTTAACTTTGTTAAATATATTTCACAGAATTGCAGAATGTGTAAGGTTAGAAGGGACCACCATGGGCCATCTGGCCACCTCGCTGCTCAAGCAGGGTCATGCTAGAGCACATGGCACAGGATTACATCCAGATTCATTATCTCCAGTGAGGGAGACTCCACAGCCTCTCTGAGCAATCTGTTCCAGTGCCTTGTCATCTGCTCTATAAAGAAGTTGTTCCTCGTATTCGGATGGAATACGGATTCCTTTGCATCAGTTTCTGCCCATTGTTTCATGTCCTGCTGCTTGACACCACTGTGAAGAACCTGGATCCATCCTCTTGACACCCTTCCTTCAGATAATTGCTGAAATTGAGGTAGACAATATCCACTGCTCTCCCCTTGTAGTGGTTTAAGTTGGCTTTTTGCCAAACTCGGCTGTTGGCTGGGCAGATTCCCCACTCCTGAAAGAGAAGAAAAAAGGCACCAAAAGAAAATTGTAGTAAAAAAAAAATATACTTTGATATATTACAGTTACATACAATTAAACACTATGTACTTACAGAACAAGAACCCCAAACAACCCCAAAAGGGAAAAGGGGGAAAAGGGGAAGGGAAGAAAGGACAAAAATGGGTAAAAAATAAAAAAACAAATATACACACTTGAAAACTCAGTGAATAGCTCAATAAAAAAACTAACACAGTAAATTCTCACCAACTTCCCTCAAGATAACAGCAGAATCTTCACATCCACGTGGCTCTGGAAAACAGTTCTCAGGTAGGCCTCATCTCACATAGATAAGAAAGAGGTCAACACAGCTGTCTTCCAAGCACCCAAAAGGAAGACAGAGAGAAACCTCTTCTCCTTGTCTTATATGCACCTGATTACATAGAGGAATTGTGTGGAATACTTCCTTAGTTATGACCTTGTTAGCAGGGAAGGCCTAAACCAAAACCAAGAAAACTAAACCACCACACCTCTCATACATTTAGGCAGCTTTTTCATTGTAGAAGGGAATCAGATTGGTGAGGGATGACTTATCTTTAATGACTTCGTGCTGACTACTCCTGATCACCTTCCTGTGATCTGTTTGCCTAGAGATTGCCTCCAGAATGAGGCAATCTCATCACCTTTACAGGGATTCATCTGAGACTGAGTGGCTGGTAGTTCCCCGGGTCCCTCTTCTTCCCCTTTTAGGAGACTGGGGTGACATTTGCTTTCTTCCAGTCCTCAGGTACCTCTCCTAATTGCCATGATGTTTCAAAGATCATAGAATCATAGAATGTTAAGGGTTGGAATGGACCCTAAAGATCATGTAGTACTAATCTCCTCTGCCATGAGCAGGAACACCTCCCACAAGACCAGGTTGCTCAAGGCCTTATCCAACCTGGCCTTAAACATTGCTATGGTTGGGGCATCCACAGCCTCCATGGGCAATCTGTTTCAGTATCTCACCACCCTCACAGTAAAGAACGTATTCCTAATATCTAGCATAAATGTCCCCTTTCATTTTGCGCCCATTACTCCTTGTCCTATCACTACAGTTCCTGATGAAGAGTCCCCCTCTGGTTTCCCTGTAGGTCCCCTTCAGACACTGGAAGGGAATACCTACCAGATACTGGAAGATGACCATGTGTGTCTACCAGCTCTCTCAACACTCGTGAGTGCATCCTGTGGGGGCCCATGGACTTGTGGATGTCAAGTTTGCCTAGGTCTTCTCTAACTGAATCTTCCTTGACCAAGGGAAATTCTTCCATGCAAGATTCCTTTACCCTGGTCTCTTGGATTAGAGGTCCCTGAGGGCTGGTCTTGTCAGTGAAGACCAATGCAAACCAGATAATTTTTCTTCTCTTTTTCCTCTGTTACAAAAGTACCCCCTTCATTTAGTAATGGGTCCACATTGTTCTTTGTTTACCTTTTGTTATTGATGTATTTGAAAAAGTCCTTCTTGTTGTCCTTGACAACTTTGCCAAGATTTAATTCCAGATGGGTCTTGGCCTTTCTTGTCCCATTTCTACTTACTCTGATAACCTCTCTGTATTTATTCCAAGCAGCCTCACACTGCTTTCATCTTCTCTATATTCTGCTTACATTTGAGTAGTCATGGGAGCTCTTTATTCACCCATGCAGAACTCTTGCCTTCTTTGCTAGATTTCTTGCTCATTGGGACGCATTGTTCTTGAGTCTGGAGGAAGTGTTCCTTGAATATCAACCATGGGACCTGTTCCCATGTGAGTCTTCCTAGAAGATTGTTAAAGACGTTATATTTAGCTCTCCTTAAGTCCTTGGTTGCAGTCTTACTTGCTGCCCTGCTTTGTCCTTGCCAAGTGCTGAACTCCCAATCTCATGGTCACTACAGCGAAGGCTGCACCTAGCCTTCACACCTCCAACAAGACCTTCCTTGTTGGTTAGTATGAGGTCAAGCATCACACCATTCCTTGTGGGATACTCCACTACCTGTGACAGGAAGTTGTCACCAATGCTTTCCAGGAACCTCCTGGACTGTTTGTGTTTTACCATGTTGCTCCTCCAGCAGATGTCACGGTAATTAGAGTGCACCCAATGCTCTTGATCAGGTAGTCTGTACCAAACACCCACAACAGTGTCACCCTTACTAGTCTTGCCTGTTATCCTAACCCATATTTAAGTGTTGTCCTAATACAAGTAATTTTAGATTATTCTTCGACTGCTTTCTTTCAACCCATTGAAAAGTATCTTGGTCCTGCTGTATGAAAAGTGTCAAAATGTGGGAGAGCAATCTTTCACCAAGTGGAAAAAGCATCACAGAGCAGGTTGCTGAGGTGCGAATGGAAGAAAGAATACCTCCCACAATTAGCTATCCAAGCACAAAAGAAAATACCTATATCTGGACAATGTTTTAATGACTCACAATGTTATTATATGATTCCAAGGTTTTGTATGTTTATTGTTACATATATACACACATATATACTATACTGTTCAAAATGGTTCCCCAGTTGTCCCTCATGTTTTCCCCATTTTCCCATTGGTCAAGATCTGCCACAGAGTGGTCTAACCATACATGGTTATCTCCTCCCCAGTTTTCTCTATAAGGTTATTGCCTGTCCTCTTTTTCCCTCAATTGTAAGAGAAGTTGCATGCTCCTCCCAATCTCCACCCAAGTTCTGGAACCTTCCTGTAATCCCCTATATAAGCCCAAGCCTCATTTGAATAAGCTGCCATTCCATGTTTGACCCTCACTGGAGTGTGCTGTCATTTCTTCCCTTCAAGGACCTTGGCAAATGGCGCCTAAACAGGGTCCATTATAAGGTGTACTAGCATCTAGTATCCTAGATGGTCCTGCAGGAATAGTTGGCAGATTTCCCCCAGTGACAGAGCTACGGTGAGGAATCCCAGACTGAGAGCCACCAACTCCAGAGATCCCCCTGGAGGAACCTGATGATAAGCGCCTGTGGCCAGACCGGAGGTGAGCCACTGGGAAGCTAGATCTTTTCTTCATATCCTCAAGCCTGTCCCTCAGTCCTAAGTTTTTCCCTGAGTTTGTAAAGGACCAAATCAATACGGCAGCCAAACTATCCAAAGAAAGAAACCATACATACAAGTGGCTAAAGTGCCTCCTTGGGGTTAGTAGCCGTCCTCTTGAGAAAAAATCTCTCAAAGTATTATGTCCTATCACCTATCCCCTACTGACTAACCTGACCATTGAAAAGTGGGACAATATGGGCTTCCTTCTCTGGGATGCCACAGAGAACAAGTTGGACATTGAAGTATCCAAGGCCCTTGCAGCATGGACTGCAATTTGTAACATCTTGAAAAAAATAAGGGACTCTAACAAACAATAAGAAATAGGGGGTGTTTGGAGTGCTTCGGGGACTGCGTCGGGTAAAGCCGCCACCTCTAATAACCCATTTCTGTCTACACAAGATAGTGGTTGGACCTCGTGTCCTTCCCCCTCTCAGTCATGTGGACAAAATGGAGGCTCCTTCTTTTCCAGTTCTCCGATCCCTCCCACTTCTAGCTTTATCTTGGAAGTGGGAGGAAGTCCAGGGACTGGATTTCTGGAAGGGTGGAGCCAAGACAGGCCCCTGGGATGTAAACATCTGGTCCAAGATGGAGGCGCCCAGGCCCCATTACACCCAGGCCTAGTCTCTGAACATTCTGGACTAACTGCTGCCGCCCAGGCTCCTGCCACTGTGGCCTACCCTGCCATCCACCACAGCAACCTTGACCATCCCTCACCATACTCCCAGTGGACAGTGATCAGAAAACAGGCTGAAGAGGATGGGGATGTAGAATTCCTGAAGTATTTTATGGTATTTTACGAACCAAACAATCTCCAGTATGGGATCCTCTTCATTATCCAATTATTAAAGACATTAAAAAAGCCGCCCAAGAATATGGACTCAGTGCTCAGTTTACAATGAGTCTGATAGACACATTATTCACAGCTTATGTCCTCATTCCTACAGATATCCGCATGCTGTTAAGATCTATTTTGTCAGCCATACAATTAACAATTTTCAAGAAAGAGCGGAAGAATTTGGCTAGATATACTGTGGAAAATCTTTTGTTAATACAGGCATTCCCCTTAATAATACCAGGGACATATTACTGGGACAGGGTCCATATGTTGTCACTGCAGCTCAGGCAAAAGTACCTACCAATGATTTCAATACCTCCAGGGACCTGGCCTTCAAGGCCCTCCAGAGAGTAGCCAATGCCACTAGAACCACACCATCCCAAATTCACCCAAATTCAACAAGGGACTAAAGAACCATTTATGGAGTTTGCCGAGACACTGCGGGAGTCCATCAAGCAGCAGATTCCGCACCCTCAGTCTCTCAATGACCTCTTTATATGGCTCGCGATAGAAAATGCTAACAAATGATTGCCAAAAGGTATTGCAGTTCCTTAAGGACCCAACACCCATAGATATGATTAAGGCATGTAAAAATGTAGGTTCTCACATCTACAAACAATCTATCGTGAAAGAAACTCATGAAATCAGTTCAGCACAAATGGCATTGGCACTTAAGGAGCTCCTTGAGGCCAGGTCCACACAGACAGCTGCGATCCTGGAGGTCAATTCAGTCCAAACAGCTGCATTGGTAACAGATGTCCTGTCTGCATTTAAGCCTAGCAGACCTAATTGTATTGCATATCTAGAGTACGGTCATCTTAAGCAAAACTCTCCCCAAGTGAAGGTCAGACCCCAGGCCCAGCCAGGTATTTGTCTGTGGTGCCAGAAAGGCCCACACTGGGCCAAAGACTGTCATTCCATGGCAGACAAAGACAAGAAGCTGCTCTCCCCGAAAATGTCACCAAGAGATGGCCAGAAGCCTACTCCGGGAAAGGGGTTGTGGAGTGCCAGGGGAGAAGTTATGACACCAAAAACCTCCCATGTTCTGTATACCCAAGCCCTGCCTACCATCCCCAAGGAGGACCCAGAGCGAGTATCCCTTGGATGGAGTTGGTGTCTTCCATTGACATCATCTTAGATCAGCCGATGGAATGGCATATCACCATGGACATGCTGGGAAACATCATCTCTCCTGGCAAGGGACTGGTGGTCAGGACTTTTGAAATTGCTCAATGGGGAATTGTCATAAAACCTAATGTCATTTTTCTTACAGATAGTCTGTCACCAGAACTTGTCATATACACGTGCACTCCTCCTGTTGAGATCCAGAATGGAGAAGTTGTTGCCAAAATTTTACCTATTATTAACAGCCAACAGGATGGTCATCCAGGTGAGGTGCAACACTGCATCCAGTGGTCACAGTTCGTGATGCGATGCCGCCCGATCATACTGTGTGTGTCATATAGGCACAGCTCTCCCAAGCAGACCCAGCTGTCTGGCTCAATGAACACTGGTGCCAATGTCACCATTATTTTGGATAAAGACTGGCCAGACACCTGGGACACTGTTTCCGCTGTGGATAGCATTCGGGAGGGCAGCATAGTCCAACAACCAAAACAGATTCTGGTGCCCATTTCCATTGAGGGACTGGATGGAAAAGTGACGACCACAATACACTTTATTCTGTCACTTCCAATGACTTTATGGGGGAGAGACATCTTGGGACAATGGGGCTTGTCCCTGACTACAGATTTACCGTAGTGGCCACTGATGTGCAGTACATCTCATCCTTGACTTGGTTCACTGATGAGCCAGTGTGGGTGAGTCAGTGGCCCATTAGAGGGGACAAGCTGCATGCCCTGAGATGTCTAGTCCAAGAACAACTGGACAAAGGGCAGATCTTATCATCTAGCAGCCCTTGGAACTCCCTGGTATTCGTGGTCCACAAAAAGAATGGTAACTGGCGTTTAGTTCAAGACCTTCGCAAAATTAATGAAGTCATCCAACCTATGGGGGCCTTACAACCTGGTATGCCATCTCCTAATATAATCCCCCAAGGCTGGATGATCACCGTAATTGACATCCAAGACTCTTTCTTCAATATACCATTGGATCCCAAGGACTCTCCAAGATTTGCATTCATGGTGTCTTCGGTCATTATGGAAGAGCCTGCTAAGCGATATGAGTGGATGGTGCTGCCACAGGGCATGCATAATTCGCCCACAATTTGCCAAAACTACATAGCATTACTATTAACACCAATTCAGCAAAAATACACAGACATTGTTGTATCATTACACGGATGACATTTTGGTGGCCACTAAGAGTGAAGGGAAGATGGGAGAGGTCATGATCAACCTGCAGGCGACTTTGACCTCCCAGGGCCTTAACATCACCTCAGAAGCGATACAAAATTCCTCCCTGTGGACATATCTGGGATGGAGACTCACAGAGCAAGAGATATTACCCCAGAAAATCTCTTTAGCCTCATCTATAAAACCTTTAAATGAGTTTCAGTCTTTATTGGGGATGATTAACTGGGTTAGACCCATGCTGGGTCTAACCACAGATGGCTTCAAACCATTACTTCAACTATTGAAAGCCGATCTGAGTTTCACCTCCCTGAGGGAGCTAACTACCAAAGCCCACAGGATATTACAATGTGTTCAACATTGACTTACAGAATGCTCTGCTAAATGAAAGTTAGAGGGGATTCCCCCTGTTTTGGTAATACTACAAGAAAAATCTCAGCCCTATCCTGTGCTGGGACAGATCTATGACAACCAATGCAAATTCAGTCTCTGGGAATGGACATTCTTAAGTCATCAATTTGGTAAAACAATTACATCCTTCCCCAAGATGTTGTCATGGATCTGTGTCAAAGGCAGGCATGGGTGCTGGGAGATGACTGGGCTGGACCCCCAAATCATATACTTCTCTGTGACCTTACAACATATAAACTTGCTGCTGGTTCAAAGCATAGATTTCCAAACCACCCTCACAGACTTTACAAGGATGCTTTCTGTACATATCTCCAATGCACCATGCTTGCAACTCTTGTCTTCCATTCTGATTGTTCCAGACTAAAATTACTCTGTGGTTTCTTTACGTGACAGCATCACCATTTTCACCAATGGTTAGGGCAGAACTGGAAAGGCCGTGCTCTGATGGAGGTCTAGCTACTGGTGGGAGTCCAATGTGCACTAAGCACAGGGCTCTCCACAACTGGTCAAGCTCTCAGCAGTATTGCAGGCTTTCCAGTTATTCCCTGACCCATTAAACACAATTCAGACTCTATTTATGTTGTAGCTGTGGTGAAACGAATGGAGTGATCCTACCTCAAAGACATGGATAATCCCACGCTGGCAAAGTTGTTTAGAGCCTTGCTCTGTGAAATAAATCGGTGTAAAACCAAGTTTTTTATTATCTGCATTAGGTTGCATACCTCTCTGCCAGGTCTGATTGTGGAGGGCAACCGCCAAGCAGACCTGCTGGTAAGTTCCAATATTGTCCCCAGCCATGTGGAGCAGACTCGCCTCTCCCATGATTTCTTCCACCAGAGGGTCAAGGCTCTCAAGAAGAGCTCAGATATCACCTTCTCCCAAGCCAGAGCAATTGTCCCTGTTTGTGGAGACTGCCAACAGGTCACACCCCTCCCCTCTGAGGGGATAAACCCTCAAGGGCTGATGCCACGTCAGATCTGGCAGCCAGATGTGATGCACTATCCATCGTTTGGGAAACTTCAGTATGTATATGTCTCAATCAATACATTTTCTCGTGTCATGGTAGCAATAGCCCACTCAGGAGAAAAAGTCAGGGATGTTTAGAAACACCTTTCAACCACCTTTGCTACCATGGGAGTTCCAGAAAAGACCAAAACCGACAATGGACCTGCCTATATCTCCACCTCTTTGCAAGAATTTTTGGGTATGTGGGGCATAAAGTACACCACCGTCATCCCCCACTCTCCAACAGGGCTGGCTATTGTCAAAATGTCTCACCGGACTTTAAAAAATATGTTATCTAAACAAAAAAGGGGGAGTACTGGCCTTTCCCTCCAGGAACAATTAAACAAAGCCCTATATGTCTTAAATTTCCTAAATAGAATGGAAATGGGAATGAATTTATATGGGCATTGTGGCAAAAGATCATACACATTTATCAACTATTTTTAAATAATCAGAACTGCTCTCTAGAAAGCATGTGTTCTGTTAGGACAATAGGTATTAGGTAATAGATATTATTCTAGAGTAGCAAGCTGAAGTAGTATCTGAAACATAAAGGTATGTTTCAGACTTTTTGTAATGAACATGAAAGGGTATTAGAAACAAAAGAATGCGATCTATCAACATACCCTTTAACAGCAGTAGTTGACAATAATTTGAAAAGGAAATCTCTTAGATTATAAAATATCTATTATCAAATTACAAGGAAACGAGCTGGGGCTGTAATCCCATTTGTTTGTAATATTGTTCTTGTAGAGTGAAAGTACAAAAAAGAAAGATTTCACAGTGAAGAATTGTTTTCATGAGTTCAATATAATTTAAGGTGTTGAAAATTGAAAATTAGACAGAATATGGAACACTGAAAAGTGAAGTGGATATAGAAATCATCAAAAATTCTTATATACAAAAGGAACAAGACCAGATATGATTCTGGATGGACATATCCTTAGAGAGTTAAAAGTATATATTAAAGTAGCCAGAATCATTCCTGAATTTAAATAAGCCACAAATGAAAAATGTATTAAAATTCACTACTATCATTGCAATAAAAGTAAAATATTTCAAATGTCAAAACCCTTTAGAGGAATAAAAGAAAGTAGCAAATCTAAAGAAAATAGCTTTGTTTGTTTTCAAGCATAAGGAAAGTTCAAAGGAATCTGATTAATAGTTACAGGAACTGTAGTAATATATTGAAACTGAGCAGAAAATTTGTAATGAGTAATTTATTCAAGGTTAAAATTTCATCATATGAAAAGGTCCTTAAAATTCAAGGAAAAGGAAACTCCTAGTTTTGGAAGTGTGAGCATCCAAATTCCAGTTGGAAACCTGTGTTGCCAAGTAAGAGAACAGATTCACAGAATCACAGTATCATGTTTCACAGAATCACATAATATGCAAAGTTGAAAGGGACCCACAAGAATCATCATGTCCAGCTCCTGGCCTTGCACAGGACCATCCCCAAGAGTCACAGCACGTGCCCAAGTGTATTGTCCAAATGGTTCTTGAACTCTGTCAGGCTTGGTGCTGTGACCACTCCCTGGAATGCTTGTTCCAGCACCCAGCCACCCTCTGGGGGAAGAACCTTTTTCTAACATCCAGTCTAAACCTGCTCTGACACAACTTCAGGCCATTTCCTTGGGTCCTGTCACTGGTCACCACATAGATCAGTGCCTGCCCTCCCCCTTCCTCCGACAAGAAGCTGTAGGCTGCAATGAGGTCTCCCCTCAGTCTCCTCTTCCTCAGGCTGAGCAGAAAAAGTGACCTCAGCCACTCCTCATACGGCTTCCCCTCAAGGCCCTTCACCATCTTTGTTGCCCTCCTTTGGATGTTCTCCAAGAGCTTAATGTCTTTCCTATATTGTGGTGCCCAAAACTGCACACAATAATCAAGGTGAGGCTTCCCCAGTACAGACCAGAGCAGGAGGATCACCTCCCTCAACTGGCTGGTGATGCTGTGCCTGATGCCTCCCAGGACATGGTTGGTCCTCCTGGCTGCCAGGGCACTGCTGACCCATATTCAACTTGCTGTCAACCAGGGACCCCAAGTCCCTTTCTGCAGCACTGCTTTCCAGTATCTCATTTACCAGTGTGTACTTACACACTGAGACTCAGGCAGCCATGAGTGAAGGGAAATCCAGGGGTAAGAGATGGCTGTACAGGATGGTTCCCAAGTCCAGGAACATCCAAACAATAGCCCATGACATGGAAGCCCTTGGCAGCCAATCAGATGAGGAGGGGACAATGTCAGGAGTGACTGAAGGGAATTTAAACCTGGTAAAACCTACACAAACACTTAGCTGGTGCTGGAAGGGACCTATCAAGATCATCTAGTCTAAAAGCAGATTCACCTGGAGCAGGTTGCACAGGATCACATCCAGGAAGTTTTGAATATCTCCAGAGAAGGAAACTCCACAACTTCTCTAAGCAACTTGTTCCAGTGCTCTGTCAGCCTCACAGTAAAGAAATTTTTCCTCATATTCAGATGGAACATCCTGTGTTTCAGTTTGTGTCCTTCGCCCCTTATCCTGTTGCTAGCCACCACTGAAAAGAGTCTTGTTTCTTCCAAAAAGATGTCAGTATCTAGAATATTGACTGCTCAAGAATGATTGGGTTAGAACAATTAGGAAAACAATCCAAATAAGATGACCTGGTTTTGTTTCAGTGTATGAAACAAGGTAAAATGCAAGAAAAATATGTCCATTAGATGCAACTATTATGCATTTCCTCAAATTCACATCTGCCCTAGGGATCTACCTATCCACATATCAAGTAATCCATCAGTGACTTCTTACAAAGCATGTAGGCTTTTTCAGAATAGTGAAGTACATAGCTTTTTTTACTTTTCTTACTTGATACAGATTATGCTAAATCTTATGTCTACCCACTGTTTCTTATTAGTTAAACCACTGTTTTAGACTTTCCAATGATCCTGCATAAATGAGCGAGAACACAGAAATGTAGTACTATATATCGTCTAAACTGTTTTGCCCCTTCTGAATAAGATCATCAAACTCTTAATGGTTTCTTTTAGTATCATCCTGAAAAAGGCTTTTCCTGGTAGAAAAATGTAGTCAGATTTTACATGAGTAAATGTCCAAGATAATACACGACTTTGATGAGAATTAACTCTATACTATTTTATTTATTTAATAGGTGGAAGGTATTTTATTTTTAATTGCATCTCCCTACCTTGGAATATATGTGACACTTTTCCTTTACTGTGGCAGTATTTTCAAAATGAAGTTTTTGACTTGTACAAATGGTAATTTTTTTAAAAATTGACTTTTTGTGTTACAGTGTTATAGTGCCCAACAGGGAGAATTTCTACAATGTTCTTGGTGAATAAAATTGTCATTAAAATCTGAGCTAATAGGCACTGAACCTGTACTCAGGTGGTGTTTGACCTTCAAGACTTTGTATAGTCATAGCTGTATCTACATGCAGTCATAGCAGAGCCACAGGAACCTTGGACTTTTTTGCTTTGGTGAGAATGAAAAGCAGAGACTAGAAGTCTAGGCAGTGAGAAACAAAGGACTTGAATAATATGTGAGAAAAATGCTTGAATATCTATTGCTGGAATTGGAGATTGGTATTACACGGGAGCCTACAGAATAGTGGTGTGTAAGAAGAGATCCCACTGGGCTGCTTCTTCATCCAGCCAAAATTAATTGAAATAAGATTTTCCATAAAGAGAAAATTTTGTGGTCACCCATTTTTTGCATTCAAGATGCTTGTTTTTTTCAATCTAGATGTTTACATGTGCCAGGTCATTGAAAAGAAAAGCATCAAAATCATGCTGGTCTGGGGTTTACAATGCAGGCAGTCTCATTATACTGATGCAATTGCAAAAAATGCCTAAAAATCTTCAGGAGCAAGGAAAACCTGCATCAATATCCTTAAATATAATTTGAGTCTAGGATCCGATATTCCAAATAAACAAAAAAAAAAAACAGTTAATCATCAGAAATTATCAATGGGAAATTATAAAAACGATGCCTTCATTCCAAAGTCTGCCATCCTAAGTCCTTTTTCTTTCCATGTAGAGGATATGAGGAAAAAAAAACAACAAAAAAACCAACCAAACAAACCCAAAAAACAACAACAAAAAAAACCCCAAGACATTACATCTTTTATGACTTTAAAAAACCCCAAAACCCTAAAACCAACCAACCAACCAACCAACCAACCAACAAACAAACAAAAAAACAACCAAAGAGGAGGAGATGGCATACTGGGCAACTATATAATACCAGTGAGAATATCAAGGATCTTTGCCACAGAGGAGGGAGATTGAAAGTTGTTGGTGTTCTGCTCCACTGTTGCTAAAGCTTCGGAGATTGAAAGAACCAAGCTCTGAAGTCTTGTACATTGCCTGAGCCACTGGGTGTTAGCTTCACAAATCAAAGCATTATATCCTTTTCTAGAAGCTTCCTCATGAGTGATAGTAAGCTTCTTCATAGACGCCTCATAATGTAGGAATCACATTCTCTCTACACCTCTCATTTTCACCTGGAAAGGATTAGGTGTTGACATTCATCAGGAAGTGTGGGTGCTGGTTGTTATTGCACAAGAAATCTGTAGAAGGCTTTAGGACTGCATATGTGTGTAGATAAAGTGTTTGCTCTAGAAGACCTGAAAAGACATAATGTAACACAGGATGGAATCATACAATCATCAAGATTGGAAGAGACCTTCAAGATCTTCATAAATGACTGACTTGGACTCAGGACTGGAGTGGATAATAAGCAAGTTTGCAGATGACAAAATTTGGAGAAGCTGTTGACTTCATCAAAGCAGGGAGGCCTTGCAGAGAGACCTTGACAAATTAGAGGACTGAAAAATCACCAACCACATGAAGTTCAACAGGGAAAGTGCTGAATTTTGCACCTGGGATGGGGATTTGAGTACTGGCTCTTCTACTGGTCAGCCAGACATGCTGATTTCCCCCCTCCCAAAAGTGTATGAGCTTTCCACATAATGTTGCTGTCTTGGTACTTCCTTATTTGTGTGCATGGGTTTGAGGGGGTCCACCTAATTTGACTACTGTCAAACAGTAAGGTTTTACTCTACTAATTTTCCCTCAAAGAATGCAGTCAGCCATCTGACAGACATTTGATAGATATTAATTGAGGGTATGAAATAACATATTTGACAAGTGTTTCTAGTTGTTTGTCTATCCTAGAAAGATCTGGTTCAGAAACAGTCTAAAATACAAAGATATTTGGCTGAATATTTATTTAAAGTTGTCTTAAAATGCATGATGCATATCAGTTTTGTTAGCAGTCAGTATAGACTTCAGGATAAAGAGACCAAGAGGATAAAGAATCATTACACCTTAGATAGCAGACTTTTAGATCTAAGTCAAAGAATGCATGCATTTCGGAAGGGAAAGTTTGAATATATAATTAAAAAAAAAAAAAAAAGTGATAAACTGCAAAAAGACAACAACAACAAAACCCACTAACACAACCCACCCAAAAAAACCGTCACCAACAAACACCAAAAGAAACCAAAAAACAAACTCCTACTTCTCTCCTAGCCTGGAACATGAAAATGGATACTTCCCACAAAACTGTCTGAAAAAGTAGCCAGCTATGGGATCAATAATTGTTGACACTCAGAATTTTGAAAGATCTAATCTGTTGTAGCAGCTCTATTTGACATTTTGAAGGAGTTACAGAAACATAAGTTTGGATAACCCAGAAATACAGATCTAAATACAGTTTTCCATTGTTCAATATACAGTTCCTGATTCTATAATAAAAACTACCCAATTTACAGACTGAACAAAACTCAGCAAATTGGCTCCTTAGGTTCAGTTCTCCTTCAGTTGTCTCACCCAAGACACTATAAAGAACTGCCTTGTAGGCTTTAACTGTGAATAGTATGCTCTGATCTACTCCTGCAACTTCACAATATTTGAACTTTCTCTTTCCCAGGGCACTGCAAAAACCTTTTGCTCCTGTTACTCTTGAAATAAAAAGCAGTGTTCTTTATGAATTTTTAACACGGCACACTTTTCCTGCCAGTGCTTTCAGGCAAGTCACGTCAGTATCTGGACACTTGAATTTGAAGCTCAAAGCCTGACTGCCTCTATTTGTAAACAAGTGTGAACAGCATGAGCACAGTAGTGTCACTTCCCAGTAAATTCAGTGTTAGGAAATTACAAATGTATGTACTATAGAACAGTTTGACAAAGCTGTATTGAAATACATTATTCATAGTAATCTTTTTCAAAACCTGACATTTTTGAAAGTTTTCCATTTTGTGCATCATAAAATTGTAATGTTGGTTTTGAAAATGGGAAAAACATCTACAAAGAAAAGTCCTGAATGTATTTAGCCTTCTGCTTTTAACGAATCTTTTCCAAAGAAACAAATTCTGTTGCATTTTTCTCACCTTAAACACTGCTCATTTTTTCTCTAATTATCACAAATTAATTACAGATGATCTTTATCCACTGTGGCATTCCCAAGCCACATTTTCTGTGTGTGTGTGTGTGTGTGTGGTCAGGGGAAACAATATGTGTCAAGACTGCCTTATAAAATCTGTTCTAAGCCTTTAACCTTCAGTAGAACACTGAATAATTGAGGGGTCTATGGACACTGACGTTTATGGCAAAGCAGGAAAATAGATGTCTATTGATGGGCTGTATCTCTGATCATAGTTCATAGCCCCTTTCAGTGGTGGAGTTAACATTACCTGCTTCATGTCAGGCACTGCAATGATCGCTACCAGATGGTACCAGGCTGATTGTTCCAGGTCTCCTGTGCCAATGGTAGCTGTTTTACTGGTACAATCAACACAATTCAATCACTGTCAGTACTTATTTCTTCCCTGTTCCTCCATGCTAGTCACTCACTGACTTTTCCTTCCTGTACTCTTTGCTTTTGAAAGATGTTAGCACAAGGGAAAAGAAAAGTAAACATTTGCCAACTTTAATCCTAATAAACTTCAGGGTTTTTTTTCACCCCTCCCTTCATTCCCATAGCAATATTTATGAATGCAGTGTGATTTGTAAGAGCTGCCCCCTGAATGCAGGGAAAGTTTATGTGCTTGAAAATATCAGCATGACCTAAATAGATTAGTCAGTTTGTTGAGTTTTGCTAACTTGTAGAATTATGTTTCTTCTGTCAGAAGACTTTATCTTACTTGTGCAAAACTAAGTGGCCATTACAAATATCTCATCTGCAACAGCTGTTATAGACTTCTGTTTATGTATCTTAAATATTCATTCATGACTCTCTAATTTTCAAAATGCTTTCTTTCCTCTACTGGGAAAACGTCATACTCTATAAAAAAAAAGCTTTTACATTCTTTCTTTAAAACAAAATTAAATTAATAAATTTAATCAAAATTAAATTAATTAAATTGATACCTATTTCCTTTTCCCTTCCTTCTAATTAATAAAAAACTGTTGTGAAGAGTCTGTGGAAGATAGTTTCTGAACAAGAGGACAGCTGGAGAAGGATGCACTCCCAGTATCCCTACCTCTGACTTGCACCATAACCTCCATCATAAATGCACTTTTCCAAGTAACCAAGTCTTGCTCTGCAGAAAAGTCGGATCAGCCCTGAAGCAGGTGTACTGAAGTGGGGCAAGAGATGTTGTCTTTTTTTCCCTATAAAACTCTGATCACTCCCACAGTGGTAGATGTCTGTAGCACAATATCTTGTTTTGGTATTGCTATAGTGAAGACTTCAATGGTACTGTTCTTCATTTTATGACAAATACTTCCATTTGATTTTTACTGGAGGTTGACAAATTCACTCTTAACTTTAAAATAATGTATTTTAAAAAATGTTATGTAGAAGACTAATGATCTTTTCAATGCCAGCTGCTGAGAACTCCCACAAGTGATAACTGTTAATTCATACTTTCTATAGCCTAACGTTCTGTCCAAGAGGCAAGCTACTTTAGGTGCCCTGAAACCATCTGTTCAGCTTTGCAATTCCTGCTTGTTCAATTTAATAACGAAAAGTGACATGAAAATGAAAGAATCTTATCTTACTTTCTCCAGTTGTTTTGAGCAAAAAAAATTCCAGTTCATGAGCAAAGTAAGATGTGTCATATCACATAGCTAATAAAGGCCTATGCTAGAGGAATTGATGTCTTTTTACTCCCCTCTTTTTTTTCTTCTTTTTTTTTTTTTTAATGTCACACACCTGTATTTTAAGGAACACACATGTATTTAGTTTTAAAATCATAAACTGCACAACTGATAATTACATCAGAGATTCAGCCAATAAAATGGATAAGCAGCAACACAGTTGTCATATTTCCCGGTGCTTTAAGACACACTCATGCATGTGTAGATATACAGCCTCCTTTTCACCAATGATAATTTACAGCTTTCTTCTGCCACTCTCCAATGCTGTCAGTTGAGCTTCTGTCCCTGCTGGCCTGGCTATTCTGAGAGGAATTGAAGTGGCAGGTAGCCCATCACTATGGGATGCACATTAATTTTACAATTCCTTTCTGAGCTATATGTGCGCTGCTGATGTCTTCTTCAGCACAATACAGCTATATCCAAAATCTGACAGTACTGAATATAGCTATTTAGATGCAAATCTAAACTTTTAGATATAACTTATAAATAAATATAAATCTGCATCTGCACCTGCAACTATAAAATTAAGGTCTTTATAAGTATCTGCCTTTTTATATGTAGCTATGTGTGTAATATCACAAACCTGTAGTATATAACATCTATAGAGAATGTCTGTGTTCATATGTATAAATCCTTAGGTATGGATATATAAATATATATTTCTCTGTGTGTATACAAAAGTGCAAAGACCAGTTGTATCAAATATGTGAATTAAGCCCCAGCATCTGTAATAGAATAGGCAGTTATACTCCAACAAGCAAGTCCACCATAAAATTCACTACAGGAGTCACAGTCTTCAGAAAAGAACACCCAAATGCAGGATGAGGAGCTGCCAAGTTACATGGCAGGCAGTGAAGACATGAGTTGCTTTCACTCTCATGGTTAATCCAATGGGAAATGACAGTTTGGGTTTTGTCAGTGAGAGGACATGAAGGGTCCTAGATATCCTGAAGCCTTAGTGAGTACTGTTCAACAAAGGAATATCAGGCAGACTCAAGGTGTGGAAAGGTGTTGACTTCCTCATTTTGTGTATCTTATATGCTCAGTGTACTAGATATACATCTTCTTCATGCACATTAAGGGCAGGAACTGAAGGCATAGGAAAATTTTTCTTGTTTTATTTTGCTAGCATGTGAGTTTTGTGGGCACTCTCTTTTACATATCTCTTGAAGAATTCAGCTGAGGAAGTGCCAAGTTCTGTATCTGAAGAGGGAAAACCCCAGGCACAGTACAAGCTGGGGTCTGAATGGCTGGAAAGCAGTTTTTCATAAAAGGACCTGGGCGATCCTAGTGAGCACTAAGTTGGACATGACCTGACAATGTGCCCTTGTGGCAAAGAAAAGCCAAATGGTGTCCTGTATTAAAAGTGGTGTTCCCAGCAGGTCAAGAGCAGTGATCCTTCTTTTCTACTCAGCACTGGTGAGGCAACACCTGGAGTGTTGAGTCCTGTCCTGGGCTACAAGAGAGACATGAACACACTAGAGACAGTCCAACAAAGGACCTCTAAGATGATGAGAAGACTGGACCATCTCATTCATAAGGAGATGCTGAGACAGCTGAAACTGTTTAGCCTGCAGAAGAGAAGGCTCAGTGGGGATCTCATTAATGCATGTAAAGGCCTGAAGGGAGGGCGCAAAGAGGACAGAGCCAGGCCCTTCTCAGTGGTGCCCAGCAACAGGACAAGAGCCAAGGCAATGGAAACAAATTGTAACACAGCAGGCTCTATCCAAACATCAGGAGCTACTGGCATAAGTTGCACTGAAAGACTGTGGAGTGTCCCACCTTGGATATATTCAACAGCCCATGAGAACCTGCTCTACATGGCCTGCCTGAACAGTTACATTGAGCTAGATGACTTTCACAGCTCTCTTCCAACATCAAGCTGAAAAAAAGGCAACAAATAACCTGCAAGCTATAACAGATATTTTATAATATTAAAACCACAGGACACATGGCAAATAAATGTAATTCAAAATTATTATTTTGGGGGTCCTATTCTATTATTCTTTTTTTTTTTTTTTCTATGCCTATTATACACCCAGTGTTGGATTGTTCACCATATTTTTGTTATCATACCCCTGCCATTTACAACTGTTTGGTTTTTTTTCTTTAATTTTATGTCTGGTACTTGTTGAAGTAAATATGAAGAGTAAGAAATGAGCACATTACTCAAGGATTTAAAAAACTCCTGCTTATTATCAGTTTTCTGGTGGATCTCCTCAGGTCAAATTTGTTATTTATTTGGCACATTGAGTTACCAATATAGATATCAAGAAAAGATGATGTTACCTGCTCTTTGCAGGATAAATCTAATTTATATAGTTGACAGAATTTGTACCCTAAGGGTAGTTATTGTATTCTTTGGTATTAATTATGATTGGGATGAATCTTTGAATGTGATGAAGGATCTTCACAATCTCTTGACTTTGAAGAACATGAGTGCAATCTCAGTGACTGGAGAAATTAAATATTTTTCTCAGGACTTTCAAATCCTCTGTTGCCTGTCACTTGACTTTATGCAGCAGTTCATGTCCCACATCTCATTTTTTGACATCTTTGTTGTGGCCAGTACATCACAGATTGCGTATTAATTCATGAGCAACTCCAATTTACAGCCTACACAGATACAAACACTGTTGCACTTTTCTGATCCTAAAATTGTGGATAAAACTTGTGCTATCAAAAGGTCAATTTTCATACTTCATACTTTCATACTGTACAGTGTCAATGAAAGATGCAGATCTACAGCTGTCAGAATGTCTCTTGACATTGGTGGAAGTTCAAAATTCTTAGCACTATGGAACGCAAAAGCCTGTATAACTTTTAATATCTTGTCTTCAAATTTGCATAAATTCTTATTGAGTAATCAATTTTCATTTTAGAAACTATCATGTAGAGGTATGTATATCCACAAATTATTTTAGGTGTCAGCAATACTATTCGAAAGATTATGTAAACAGTGCCCATGAGTTTGAAGTAGACTGTGGCAGTCAAAATTCAAGCTACACTGCTTGTAATCCTCGTGTTCAAGGCATTGGAAATTGTTCTAATCTATGACACAGTCTGATTTCATTCTAGTACAGAAAACACTAAAAGTTGAGAAGTCACTGCATCAATAGAGAAATGGCACAGCATCATCATCTGGATAAATAGTAGGACTCTACATTTTAATAGTCTAACTTCTTTAGTGAGGAAAAGAAAAGCTAAAATTACCTTAATAAAACTTTGTGAGATGGGTGTTAGATGCTCTGTGGATAGCTGTGAGCAAAACATAAATTATAATCCTATGACTTGGAAGAGCAGAGGCAGTGTGAAAGTTTTGCATGTGCTTGAAAATTAGTCTAAAAAGACAGATTTTTACTTTGCAAAATGGGTTACCATTTGCAGAAATGGATCAGGAAACTCTCCCCATCCACTTTCAGTGTTCTATGTACCTTCTAATCATTATTGTGTATAATCTGAAAACTAGGAATTGCAGTTACAAATGGGAGACCTAATTACTTAAGTAAAACTGGTAACAGGAGGGGTTTGAAGAAAAATGAGCAACACCTTGCTCAGAATTAATGAGTACATTCTTTTTCTTTTTCATTTCCACACCAGCCCCTCCCCTCCCCACCCTGAAAAAGATGATACCTTTGGTGATGGAGATTTTATGCATAAGTCAAAGTAAAAATTAGTTGAACACCAACTTTTTTGCCTGGCACATGATTTTTTGTAGGCCATGGATTGTGATTTGTAACACTTGAAGGCTTCTGTAGTGGAACTAAACCATCCTTAGTCTTGCTATCAAAATGATAAGTGTTTCTATTCATAGAAGACTTATAGAAAAATTCACTTCTAGTCAACTAAGGTTCATTGTCATAGCAACATTTTAAGCTGTTATTCTGTTTACTTTGTTTCATTGCAAATTACAATGGATTCATTCATTACAAGTGAAATGCCCGAGAATGTAAATACATTTATCAATTAAAAGAATCATTTCATCCACATCTGCTGATAAAAAGATCTGCATCAAGATCTCATCTTCATTTGACAAGGAGATTTATAGGATTTACATAAGTTAGTGTCAGACATCAGCTGTTGAATAAAAGCTTCTAAACTCCATATATTCCACCAACCAGCACAGAGTTTGAGCTTCAATGATTGTTGCACTCACTAGTGACAGCAGAAATCATTCTTTTGTCTTCTGCCTCTGAATTACTGATTTGCCAGATCTTTCAATATATAAAGCAATGGAAGTTGGGAGGGTTCACTTGAAAAATGTTTCATTTATTCCTGTCAGTAAAGTGATTCTTTATTTTGAACTTAAAGTTTGCAATTTCTAGAGTCTATCCCATTTAAAAGAACAAACCAGATCTTACAGGTAAGCAAAAGTTCTAACTCATGTCCCTGTCTTTTACATCTGTGTTTTAACTTTTCTAAGTCAAACAAAGAAGATATAATTGTCTATATGAGAAAACTGACATTTGCTGCTGTTAAATACACTATTGTCCTTGTTTCTTATCTCTGGATTCAACCAGCCCCTGGCACACTCTTCCACGTGTCTAGGTGGTGTTTCAGAGGTGACAGGCTCTTCAAACCAGGCTAGTGGGAAGAACAGTGCCAGAGGCTTAGGATTCTTAGTAAATGTTTCTAATACATAAGTTCAGATTATGCCTCTATATTAAGGTACATATAGTTCTAGATCATTCTGTGGAAATACTAGTTATTAAAAAATCTTTAAAGTAAGTCCCAGTCATATCTGAATGCTGTGAATATGCTTAGATCAAGTGATGGTGTTTGTATATTTGTTTTTCAAAACTGCACTAGTTTAATAATGTTACTTGTATTTAATCGTCTTTGAGTGTAAAGACTGAAGATTGCATTGTGAAATACTTGCTTCTGAAGAGAGTATCAATATTCATAATGTTAAATGCCATTACTACTTACATGAGCAGCATTGCTTCATTATGTCTCAGCCATCACTAAAACAAAATTAGAGCTTGTAGTCTCGTTACCTCTAAAGCAGGTGCACTCTCCTCATTGACCTGTATATTCAGTTCTCTCAAACTCATTTTAATCCACCCTGAATGTGTTTTTTAAATAATGATGAAGAGCAACAGCTACAATTTTAGTGTTTGCTCTGACATGGACTTTAAGTGGATTTTCAAGCATTAGATTCTATGGGATGTTTAATCATTTTCTCTGGCTAATGTAAATATTTTCCTGTATTTTTAAACAGTTCAGTCTATCTTAGTAGGTTTGGTAAATGGAATATTTCTTTCCCTCCTTAGGTTAAGTCAGCTGACTGCTTTCTGCTTAGTTTTGAACACAATAGTACTAACTCATAAAATTAATTCCCATTTTGTGAGATTGTCAGAAATGAGGATTGCTCTGACCCCTGTTTGAACTCATCAGCTGAAATGAAGTTGTTCAGTGAGCTGGAGAAGACAAAGCTGAGTTCCAAGAAATTAATCAACTCCATCAGCTTCTGCGATAGGCCTGAAAATGGCACACATCAGACTGACCCTGAGCAGCTCTGGATTCCCTCCGTAAATGAAAGTCATCATTCCTGGCAAGGAAGATACTAAATTATAGGCTTTTAAATTTAATTTTCAGTTTACTTGTGTTTTCGATTAGTGTGCCATGTTTCATAAAGATGGTAGTACCTTTAAGTAGTAAATGCCCTTCATCTACCAGCTCAATCTCTCTTGTAATAAAAAGGTAAATTTGAACTAAAAACTGTTAGCAAATGAAACATGTAGTTGGTTTTTTTACCCCCTTTTTTCTTTCCTTTCTCAGTGACACCTTAAGCAACAATACCAAATTATTTTCTTCATACCAAAATCAATAACAGGCTTGGAAATAAAAAGTAGCCCCACAGCCTGAGGCCACAGATTTTCATGACAGGCTACTAAAACTATCTTTCAGTAGCCTGAAGGTCTGCCAGCTAATCATTCACTTTCCTTTCACTATTTAGTTGTCGGATATCTCTCCAGGCTAGTAAAACTTAAAGGCTATGTGACAAATTGTCTGCTAAAGAAACGTTGTCCATTTTTATCTTTGTGGAACTTCAATCTTTAGCATGTAGGCTGGAAAGTTCACATTGCTTTGGGAGGAGGACAGAAATTAAAACACTAACAAACCTTAAATCTTTAGATGCTTTCTTATTTTATTAAATGCAAGACATCCAAGCCATTGTTGTGTACCTTTCTAAACCGGTGGTAGTTAAAATACCTTTTTTTTTTTTTTCCTGGAGAGGCAAGATAGATAAATAAGGAAAAATAAGTTTAGGATTCTTTAGTTCAGGTCTCAAAGATGAGGGAGAATGACAATTAATTTTGAATGCCTTCATTAGGTTCCCCTCCTTATACATATGCATGAAAATGTGACCTACAACTATAGGCAGCTATAGATATTAAAAATATATATAAATATTTTATATAAAATTATATAGAGTACATATTTATATATAAAATTCTATATAAAATTCTATAAATAATTAATATAAATATAAGGCAACTATAGCAAGTTCCAGCAAATACCATAAGTAACATCTATCCTATCACAGAGCTGTACTGAAATTGGAAGGTGATAGATGTTGTCAACTATCCTCAAAGTTCTCTTTTGTACAAGATTTTTTTAATAAACTTGATAGAAATATATATTTAGTCATTAAAATTTCATTTCTAACTTTTCAAAGGATCAAACAACTCTAACAATTCCCAAATAACAAATCTAGAAAGTACCTAATAATGTCAGCAGTAATTTCCCCGGAATACACTTGGGAGATATCTGATAAACTAGATTGACCCGCATCTTCTCAGTATTCCAGGCTAACCATGTGTTTCTAGACCTGTACTTGTATAGTCTTTCAAGTGTATGGCTTGAGGCAAAATATGTACCTTTGCTTCTTTACTATTCTTCAACATTTCTGGTGTTTCCCTTTTCCCTCTTTACCTCTATTTCCTCCAAATTGTCCTGGAAGAGTTTTTGCAGATAAATCAAACTAAAGTTATCAGATACATAAGTATCATAGTCTATGCTAAACCTGTAGACAGATTACATCAATATAAGTCTTTAGATCACCCTACGTACCTCAGACTTATTAATTTGTACTCTAATAGGTATTTAGCTACACAGGTGTGCAGATAAGTGGTCACTAAGGTGGGGGCAAGAAGTTAACCTTAGTCTGAAGTCCCAAAAGTGCTTTGCCACAGTGGCTGTATGCTAAACTTTAGTGATTAATCTTTCATGGCCCCCAAATATCCCACCATAGTGGATAGTATACATCAGTTTAGTTTAGTTAAAAAGCAACAAGCCTTCTCAATCTTAATTATCACTTATTGGCTTTTATATCTGACAAGTAAATTTTGAGGTGCTTCAGTTAAGTCACTATAATGGTGAAATAGTTTGAGGAGTCAATTATTTTAGATGTTTTTTTGTCATGAAAAGGAAAGTGCAGTCGCATATGTTGTATGTGTGTATTGTACACACAAACACACCCAAGGAAAAAGGTGATTTGTACTGTTTGTCTCTTGTTCTTTTTATGCAAGCACAGCCAGGAACAGCAAACTCCAAGTCACAGTACCTTTCCATTTCCATACTACCACTAAGAAATGATCTTACTGCTGGTGAAAGTTAGCAGAGTAAAGATGTGATGATTGGTTTATTAGAAAACCGGGAAGGAAGACTGCAGTTGGTCTGAGTATCTAAGGGTAATAAATATGACCAACATTTATAATGTCCTTCAAAGGGCCTTTTTGGAGGCTTGAATCAGTATAATCTGAACAGAAGATAGTGCAGACATACATATCAAACAGGATGGTAGTAGTAGACACAAAGTGCTTGGAAAAGCTGTAGAAAGCCCCAAGTTTTCTTATCAAAGCAGAAACCAGACAACTTTGTGATTTTACTCATTAGTTGTGCTAGTTGGAGGCTGATTGACACTTCACTGTGAACACCCAAACTTGTGTAGCAGTCACAGTGGTGTGCCATCTGCTTCTTGGGCAGCCAGTCCCTGAAAGAGTCTCAGCTTGGACTACAGCAAAGGCTCAACAACATGTGTGTGTCAGCATGTGCACACACCTGTCTCAAACATGTGTGTGTGTATACACGCAGGATCATCACTTTCAATAGAAAATGAAGCTAACCTCTCTATAAAACCAATAATGTAGTGGGTCCTTTAGAAAGAAGTGTCACAAACCATCTTTTCTGCCTTATCTGTGTCTCAGTGGACAAAATCCACTGAAACAGTCCAGTCACCATATATATGGGCTATCAGTGCTCTACCAGGTAGGGCAAATGCAGGGCTCTCAACTAGAGCACCCCAGCTTGGCTCTCCTTATACTATCCCCAGTCATATGTTCAAAGATGAGCACTGTGGGTAGCAAAAATAATCTGGTCTTGCATACTGCACCTTGGAGTGTAAGGGAGAGTATTCATATAACTATTTCACCTTCACTGATTCTCTTTGATGCCACAGTTTTCGATATTTGTTTGTTTGTTTGTTTTTCGGGTTTTGCTGGTTTTGGTTTGTTTGTTTGTTTGGTTTTTAATGGCAAAATAGTCTGAGTGCTATGGGACTCTTTCCCATGAACAGAGATTATGGTTATTCTGGAGCACTGAGGACATTCAGGAGCTGCTGCTGACCCTCAGTGCTCAAAGGAGTCAGTGTGCACCCTCCCTGCAAAGTAGGCAGGCTAAAAATCCCAAAGCAATTTCAAATCAAGGTGGCCAGCGTGGGATGAGTGAATGGGTCATATATAAGTAAAAGCATTTTGAGTGTTTGGGAGAAGTAGCCCTGAGACAGCACTTAAATAAAAACTTACTAAACTTCTTGTTTCAGTATTTTTGGAGCACAATTACTGAGATATGAGGAAGAACATTATGGTGGCTTGATCTTACTATGTATCTGATATTAAAGTTTACTTGTCAATAAATATAGCCGGGATACCTAAAAAAAATATTGTCAGTTAGCTGTTTATCTGTTAGCTCTGATAAATTCACCACTGGAGAAAGAATAAATGAATGGTATAAACTATTGAACTTTATTAAGTTTTATAAGGAGCAGAATATTTTGCAAACAGCTGGCCATTTCAGTTTATATGAACATCTGCTAATACTTACATTTTAACTCTTACTACTCAGAGATATATTCAAAATGGAAATGCAAGCAGTTAAGTGTTTTACACGAATGGTAGATTAATCATAAATGTCTCTGTATTTCATATTTATGTCTGCAGTTCAACAATGAGGCCACACTACATGTGTTCTGAAAAGCATCCCTGTTATTTTCCCTAGAGTATACTCTTCAACACCTTGGAAATTAAGGTCTATCTACACATGTATGCAGATGTTCAGCTCCAGTCTCTCCTTTGTTTTGATAAATTACATTTCTATGTTGTGCCTATCTCTTCCTATGAAGGCACCATTTGTTTTCTTCCCCTTGCTCGTGCTGGGCCTCAGTACAGGCATCCACAATGATACATGCTGGTGGAAACAAGGTGAGAACACTAGTGCAGACCTCTTCTGCTCTTTGTCAGTTATGTCATTATTGGCACTTGATCTAGTGGTATGCATTTGTTTAATGAAGCATGGTTGCTTTAACCTTCAAGACTGTCCCTCTCTGAGAAGCGTCAGCTCTCTCTTCGAAATTGAGTCATGACACAGTAACATGCCAGTTATTATTGTAATAAAAGCTGTCCCCCCACAGCAAAGGGTAATTTGATAATCTTCTATAGCTATCTGTACATGTTACTCTTCACATGAAGTGTTAACACATTGCTAGATTATACTAAATATTGGTTATTTTAAAATGGGTGAAAAAATCCAGTCCTGAACTTCTAGATTTGTTTTTTCTTGCATTTATGCAGGATTTGATTCAATACAGAAATTATGGTTTCAAAGTCTAGGAGTTATAGCAGTAATTTTCTTAGCAGAATTTGAACCTAAAATATTAGTAGGAACAAGCTTTGTAGTTTAATATTACCTTGAAAAAACTAGCCTTAACAAAGATGAGATTTACATAAGCTGGTCTGAAAAATTGCATATATAACTAGAAGCTGGGATCTCAGTAATCTGTCATTAAGTAAGTATAGAGGAACAGCCCTATACAGTTAGTAGATACTATAAAGGTTGTTTTGTTTCTGTGTTAACATCATAGACTTACTGCAAACATAAAAATCAATAAGGGATTTAATTCAAGTGAAACACAGACATGTTTGAGGCCAGTTATTATACTTCAGGAGTACTTTTCCTTATATTTCTTGAAATTTTGCAGATCAGAAGGTGACTGATACTCTTATACCTAAACTTTAGTCTTAGTGTTTGATTCCAAAACAACTTCTTGTGCCCCTGAAAGAGGAATTTAGCTAAGCTATTTTGTTGATGTATCCTGGCAAGTCACAGATCTTCTAACTTGACTATTAACATAAATGAAAAGATCTTGTGAAAACAATGGACTATCTAGGAATTGCCAGTGCTCTTGGGAATATGATCCAGGAAGCAATGCAAATGGTCAGATATTTACCTACATTTCTTTGTAATCAAATTATTATGGACAGAAAGATTACAAACTGTGAAAATGCAAATAAATGGTTGACTGCTTCTCTGCGTACTAAAACTTCAAAGGCAATGTTTCAGTGTGAATATTTCTTATTTGAACATTCGTGATAACCTTTGTCTAAAACACTAGGCTGGAACACTTGTATTGTTAAACGCTTGTGCTTCACTGACCTTTCTCATGATTGTTTGCAGTTGTATATTTCAACACACCCTACCTGCAATTGTATTGACTAGAGTATTTTGCCTGTCAGGATTAAGTTAATGTTGTTATCTTTAGCTGTAATGAGTTTTGAGCCTGCTGATGCCTGCCTGCAAATGCAACTGTAAATTACTTTACAGTAAGATGTGATGATTTGCTAAGTCTCTTGATAGGCTCTTTAGTCAGTTTTAGTGTAAAATATATGACGAAAAAGTTTTTGTGCTCTGATATTCTGCATTGCAGTTGATGTTTTCATAACCTTACCTCTAATATGCATGAAAAATATCACTAATTTCCTGGAAATTTTAATTCTCTTTCCTAGCAAAGTAGGGAAAAAAGAGTAAAGAAGAAATAAATGCTTATGTGATTTCAATTTTTCCGTGTTATTTTTAAAATTACTGGGAATTTCTAGGTTTCCCATGAAAATATTCATATCCCGGTAACTGAGCCCAGTTACACAGATAATTGGCACATTATCTTCAAGTACTTGCAGCAAGATCTACCAATCATCTCATGCTTCCTCATGTTTCCTCTTCCAAATCATATGGGTGAGACAAGAAAGCAGGCAAGTATAGAGAAGCTGACGGTGCACGTTGGCTGTTGCATGGCTGATGTCCCAGCTGTGTCTCCTGTCCAGTCACCGAATGCAAAACTCTTGCACAAATTCCTGTAATTTGCATCTTACTTTGTGTAATACTCTTTTTCTGCTTTTGACAGATGCAGCCCTGCCTTGTTTATACTTTTTCAGGACAAGTCTGTAAAAATTGCTTTCTTAGGCAGATAATAACTTAGAGTTCTGGTGCTGAAAACACTTGCCCTTTGGCTATCACACCAAGAATCAAGGTTCTAGTTTCCAATTGGATTAGCTATTGGAACTTAGCTGTATCTTACGTATTATCATTCAGATGTTCATGGGAGATGAGACAAAATGGGTACAGGAATACAGTGACCGGTGTGATCCCAGAGGTCTGGAAATACACATTTGTCCTCAGAAGAACACACTGGGAAACACTTGGAGATGAAAGAGGAGCAATGCTCTGTAACCTGCTAAAACCATCACCTGTTGACATGGATTATGGCAAAGATGAAAGTATATTTAAACTGAAAGGCAAATTTGACCTGTTTTAGAAACAAATAATAAATTTAGAGATGCCTAAAGAAAAAAAAAAAGTGCAAAATAATGGGCTTCAAGGATACTGAAAAAGTTCATATCAGCTTCTTTTGTTTAGACTTAGAGCTTTGGTATGTACAATTGCACTTGGTACACAGTTACATTGTACTTTACACTAAGTTATTAATGCCAAGTTTCCTAAATGAAAACATTATTGTAAAGAAATTTTGGATTTTGTTTGGGGAAAATATAGTTGATATATTTTATGTAAAATGGACTGATTATAATTAATTTTTTTTTTTTTTTTACATTGAAGGCACTACACTGGGATGCTTTATACTGAATTCACAATTCCTTTAAGGATGATAATTATTTTAATTTTGAAGCAACGTGTGTCCTCATCAGAGCAGCTGTGGTACAAATCAGCTGAACAGAAATAAGTTTTCATTCTGCTTCCATTTCTATGGACCATAGCTATTGGATTCAGCTCACATGCATTTCAACACACACATTATAGAAATCTGGCAGTTTTCTAGGCTTTCCTTACAAGGGGTAACATTTAAGGTGGTTCCTCTTCTCTACAGAATGTAACTGGAGTCTAATGATTAGGAGTAAAGTAGAAATCTAAGGTCAGTTCAGGTGAATGCTACATGATATGAGCAAATTGTACTCCAATACTACTACCCTTTTTGTTTGTTTGTTTCTGTAGGTCACTGGTTTCAAGAGGCAGTAGAAGTTTGGGAGACTTCTATGTTTTGATAAAAACAAATAAATAAACTTTCATGCTAGCAGATGTACTGGACAAAGGCTTCAGGACAAATTCAAAGACTTCAAACTGTAGCCTAGTGAATCTCACTTCATATCCTGACACAATTGTAATGTATGAAGAGTTAAAACCATTCAAGTTGTCATCTCTGGCTAATATGTAAATCAGAAATGCATCCACAGATGCCTTAAAAAAAAAAAAAAAAAAAAAAAAAAAAAAAAGAAGAAACAAGCATTTATATAGTAAGATCATTTACAACAAAAAGAAAAAAAAAAAAAACAACATTAAAAATGAACCGGGACTTTTATAGGATTGGACAAAAAGCAGATACAGTATATATATATCTAATAACAATTAACCTCCCAAAGTTTATTTGGAAAAAAGATGGGTTAAAAAAAAAAAGTAGGGGAAGAAAGAACTGAAAAATTCTAAATTCAGAAAGAAATCAACCAAAAGGTAACAGAAGAACAACTGTTTCTTAGATGAGTGAACATCAGTCATGACTTACCATACTTTGTCTTGCCAGTGATTCATAAGCATCACAGATAACGTGAATTCACATATCACCAGAAAAGTAATAGCACATTCTTGAGTTTTAGGGTCATCTGTTGAAACCAAAATACTTGTAACTAAGTGTCTACGGAAAGGCTTTTTGATCCTGGCTTGTCATGTATAAATACTGAGGTGCCTGAGCTGGAATACCATGGGACAATTTGCATGTAATAGAAGTTGCATCTGCTACTGCCTTAATTCTATCTGGATGCTTACAGGAATGTCCATCAGGTTTCAGCCAAGGAAGGCTCTACAGTGGCTTTGTTTGGGGGAAGACAGCATGACGTGTTTATATAGATTTGCATGTTATGATCTAAATACTTTTTTCAGTGACCAGAATCACAAAGATTTCCAGTGATTTATTTTTTTTAAAGGTATTTTTTAAACCACCTTTTTCTGACTATAATATATAATAAAATAAATACGCAGTATAAATTAAAGGAATTTTCTGAAAACTTTTTCTGAAGGTAGATCTAGCAGAGTGTTCAGTGCACGTGCACATTCAAGGTGCTGTATGCCGCTGAAAGAAAAAAATGAAGCAAATTGAAACTTTGGGCAGAAAGAATACACAAATCTCCTCATAATTAAGAACTTTCACTTCAGCTGGGTGCACATCTTGCAACAAGAGCTGGTTGTATCATAATATTTTTAGAAACGTTATAACCAGAGTTCTTGCTCCCTACCTGTAGAGCCAGCTCTTAGTCTCCATCTACTGCTGAACTTGTTACACTGTTACTCACACCATTGTTAAAGTGCATACTAAAAATTGTAGATTATTTCTGTTCACTGCGCACTACATTGTTTTACCATGGATAATATTTTATTTATAAGGAAAATAAATTGTTGGAGTTAAAAAACACAGTGCATTTTGTTCTAGGCAACACATTGCTTTTATCACACAAATAATTTATTGGTTCTGCTCCCAGATGAGTTCTGTACCGACTTTTCCAGGTAAACTGAATATTAGTGAATAATTCGTCTTTCTGGGAAAATGTATTTATTTTAGCCATTAATATGTGCTGTTATAACCTTTGTGTTGAGGAGCAAGTTTGTTGTTTTTTTTCTAAGACCTGTTTTTACAGAGGGATATATGGAAAGCAGAACTTCCTATCTTAAAGCCTTTTATTCTGAGAAAGAGAGACAAATCTGAATCCAAATCTGTCATATAATCACTGTTAATGGTTTGGAGCCAAAAACTAGAACAGCTCTGTTTCCTGGTTTCTGGGCAGACACAACCCCATTCTTGTTCAAAACCTGCCTCTGCAAATTGTCAGCTCAAAATGGCAGACACATCTTCAGAACAGCTCACTGCATTTTAGCAACACCTAAGGTGAGCTTGAATAACTTTCAAACATTGCTTCATAGCATCACTATCTTATGCAACCAGATCAGCTGCTACATCAGCATATCTCTACGTGAATATCTGCTTTTCAGGTTCTATGGAAGAAGACTGAAGGACTGTATGCAGTAATAAAGATGCACCAACCTATTTTTATAATTTTAAAATATAATGTGAGTTTTAGAAATATAACACTACTGGTTCAACCCATGTGGCTTACATTTCTGGAACAAATGAATCTCTGAAAATAAAGTTGCATCTGGGGATTTTTTTTTTTTCCTGAACAGCAAGCTTTTAGTATCTGGTGTTCAATTTTTGCAGTTTTCATGTCCTTTGACAGATTGTTCAAAATCTGGCTTCATTTTTTCATTTGGCTTGGTTTTTCCCCATTCAGATAGTGTTGGTAAACATATTTTTTAGTTTTTTGGGTTTTTAAGGAGAGGGAGAAAAATACTCTCAAAGCAGAAGAATGTTCAGGGTTGGAAGGTGAGCAATGGCTTGCAAACATTTTCCACTTCAACAGCTGCTCCAGGAGTTTAACATCGCTTTGTGTTTTGTTGATTTTCAATACACCTTCTGTTTAGACAGCTGCCTGAATACCTGTTTATATGCACACAGAAGAGAAAACCCTCCCATAAAATGTGACATTTGTAAAAAAGGCAAGACTATAAATTACAATAGACCTACCCCTACAGTTCTTCTCTCTCTCCTGGAATTAATTTGGACACTTCCTGGCATTTGTTGCCTGAGATTTGAGAAATAAAAAATGTTTATATCTGTATGTACTCATGTTCATTTCAGTCAACTTATGAAAGAGATGTCAAGAAAAGAAAAGAGAAATTAATCAAAAAATTTCATAATTATGTGGTGTGTTTTTTCCTGAAATGCAGGCAAAAAATGAGGCATTTCCCCTCCAGCCCCCTAAAAAAGTGAAAATGTTATGAGAAAGATCTTAGTGCCAATATTTCTCCTGCTCTCTCTCTGGCCCATTTATTTAATATTTATTATTTAACAGTAATATTTAATTATTTATGTGAAGTGGAATAGCATCAACAGGAGAGGCTGGGGAGGGGGGAGGGGGAGCAGACAAAAAACCCAGCAACCTCACTTTGTAGAGTAGTGGTTATTATACTTGCCCATAATGTGGAAGATGTGAGATGGAGGAGTTTATATTCCAAAGCAGGGAAAGCAAAACTTGAAGATGGTCTGTTCCTATCATGTTTGTATAAAGAGATTAAGTTATTTCATGACACAAACTCTCTAGCAATATTTTCCTTTCAAAATTTTAGGGGTTGGAATTACAATCCACTACTGCAATTTCTTAAAATAAAAATGCCATGCCAATATTGAGAACAGAGATGACTCCTTTTGGCTGGGAACATCAACTTAGGCATTTCAATAGGCAGCTGCAGGCACCTTACCAAGGCAATACAGAGAACCTACTTTTGATATATGCATTCTCTAGCCAATCAGTGCTAAATTTTAGCTGTTTCAAAGGGTGGTAGGGAAGGCCTATGGACTACAGGATATGACTTGAGTTCATGTGCTGACAACAGATGTCTTTGGATAGCTGCACCTCTCTAGAGCAGGTACCTCACTCAGACTGAATGTTTCTGCTATTTCCCGTTTATCCATACATGCACTTTTACAAAGAAAGATGCTAAAGGGAAGACAGATCTTCTGTCCAGTTTCTTTCCAGGCCTATAGGGATACAAAATTCAAGCCACAAACTTTCTGGTAAGATAGTCTGGCTTGGGAATTTGGAGAGAGAACAAGAACCTGCCTCTTCCAATTGGCATTGAGACACCCAGAGAAAGGAACTCTGAAATGTGAATTTTTTTTTTTTAAAGTTTAGGTTTTTTTACTTAGATTAAAACTACCCAGCAGTGATATCTGAAAACACAGTGTCTCATGCCCCGCCCCATCCCCACCACAGGTTCCTTTCCAAGGAAACAAACATTGCTTTTCCACACCACTAGCAGCAGTTGTGACAAAGAAATCTATTCCTTCATGCACCTGTTGGCTTGGGTGGCTGGTATGGGGAAGAGAAGAGGGTAGCATGATATGAGGTGAATAGCTGCATTTGTTCCATGCAGTCCAGCTGCTGCTCTAGCTGGAAGAGTGAAAGAGGAAAAAGGAAAGAAACTAATAGGAGAAACTTAGTGCCAGTACTTCAGGATGCTGAGTTCAGCCCACGTCTTTCTGCTGGGGTCGTTGTAGAAGGGTTGGTAGAAGGAAGACCAGCCTGATAAAAGGCAGTCAGGCTAAAGAAATGGTACAGTCCTTCTGACAGTGCTGACTGCTGGACTAATTATCCCTGTTTCCACAAGGATGCAGCAGAGAGGATAAGAAGTTCTTGTGGGCCGGACTGGGTGGACCTCTGGTGAAACGTGCTGCGTTAGGCAAGCAGGGGCCCAAACCTGCCCTCTAGCAGAGGCATAGTTACCAGCCAAGCTCTACAAACTTCACAATCTCCATTCAACTCTAGAAATCAAGAGTTCATTACTCTAATGATCTCTCATCAACCTTTTAGTGCTTCATGGTGATGACATACCCTGGTCTGAAGTTATTCATGTGTGGAGTGTGGATGTGCACGTGTGCCTTCAGTAAGGTTGTTCAGCAAAAGGTGTAGTTGGTACTCAGTTAAGAAGACCTGCTTTCTTCCTGCTACTTCCAGCATCTCCTAAATTTGTTTGAACATTTATTTTCACCTTTCCTTTCTTTAGTTCCATGATTGTTGTTCACGACTCTCTGTTCCCCATTTCCTTTTCTGATTACTGCAAAAGTGTTGTAATTTTTTTTTTCTGAAGACTTTAAAACGAAACTTATAAATTGCAATGGTGTATCTTGTCAAATATTATAGAAAATCTATAGAAATAGCTATCTATTACAGAAAAATTTTGATATTTTTTCTTTTTTGTTCTGTGGTTAATACCTATTTTTTCAGAATCAAATTTCTCTGTTAGTTTCCAATTCTTCTAAGTAGCTTTATTTTAAATCTTCGGCGTGAATCATTATAATTCTCAGAGAGCCGTCTCTCCTGCCCACCTTCTAAAACAGTTTTTCCTGAGTCTTTGTCTTGTTTGAGGTTAGATGGACCTTGAAAAAAGTGTATCAAACAGACCAGTTTTAACATACCATTGCGGTTAAGCAATTCAGAATCGAATCACCCCTCAAAGACACTTGCCTCTCTCCATTGACTACAGGTCATTTAGGTCTCCACGTTTCAGGAATCTGAATTTTAACCTTAGTGAGATGTCTAAGGTAAGTTAAAGTTGCTAGTATATATATGCTGTAATTGACAAATGATTTGAAGTTGGTGTATTCGCTTGTAGGAACAGGTCCAGTCAAGATGAGGATATATATTTGTTTGAATTTGACCACAGAATGAGGACATGCTCTAATTATTATGCTCACAAAGCTGCTGTGCTTCAAAACAATTCCAGGCCCTAATCATGGAAAAAGATTTGTTGTGAGGTACTCTTTGGCCTTGTAGAGTTTTATTGACTTCAATGGGCCTATGAGTATGTGTTGGTACCAAGCACTGCAGCTGCAATAATTAAATAAGATCGAGCTAGGAGTGGGAAAAGGTGCAGTCTTTCTAAGTCTTTTAATCCAGAGCTGCTTTGCTGTCATGTGAAGAGCTAAAACTTCATAACATGTGAACACCATGATACTCATGACCAGAATTTTAATGGTTGGCACACTGTGTACCCAATGGTAAGTGTGCCTCAATGCCATGACAGTGTTAATCCACCATTGAAGCAGCTTAAAATTCCATGCCTTATCCCCATTTTAAGTATGTACGCTGTGATGGCTTGGACTTGAATATATGCATCTTGTGTAAAATATTTCATAATTATATAGTTATTATTTGAAAAAGGGAGGGTTCTTTTGGATTTCTTAGACTGTAGGAAGGTGTTAGGACCTAAAATACTGTTAAGGAAACCATCTCAGAACCTGTCTCTCCCCTCCTCTTCACTCACTATTTTTCTGATTTTTTAAAAAATATATATTTTATTTTTTTTTTTATTTTCCTCTAGCTTTCTTCTCATATGCCATTTATCTCAAGTACATCCATAGTCATTTGTCAGCATTCTTTGCTACCATTGTTCTACTCTTCGACCAGCAGTACTGGAAATACCAGCTGTATAGTAAAATTTCATTCCCCCTTGTGGGAAAAAGGAGATAGGAAGTAGCAACAGGCAGATATGATTGAGGGGCAGGTTGGCAGAATATAATACTTTTACTATTCTTATATTTCACAAAGCAATGTTTGCTGTTAACATAACGGAAAACACCACAGATTTGAAATTGATTTTCTAGATCCCACCATAAGGGCTAAGAATTTCCAAATTGAAAGCTCACACTCCAGAACACATGTTAGTAACAAGAGTTAAATTCCATGGCCAAGGAATCACTCAGTCTTGCTGATACATCTGCCTTGTTAGTAATAAATCTCCAGGAGTCATTAGCTAAATCTGCTCCCAGCTACATCCCTTGTGGTTAAAGTTCCTTTACTTCTCATAGGCTTGGCCAGAACAAGTCTCATCAGGACAAGGGCAAGAAAATTTCAAGAGAAATTCAGGATACATGTCTTATTTGTAAAACAATACTGAAGCCATGTCAGCTGGAATAGTATAAAAACTACTGCTGCTAGAGCGGATAACCTGCCAGGCTGCATGCTAAACTGGCTTGTTATTTAATCACAATCTTTATATGCTTGTAGCATCAGGAACTTAAAATGTGTGTTCCTATTGTGCCGGGCATATATAGAGCACTATCACTGTTCTTACCCTGATTTGCTTACAAATGGAACTAAGGACAACCATTAACACTTGGTATGGAAAAAACACCCAAGTAAGAGGAATGATAGGAGGATAAAAACAATGGAAATTTCAAAAATATTTCAGAATTTCAGAGTTCCAGATATTTGACAACTTTTTTTTTTCTCTTTTCTTGGCTCTGTTTGGCTGTGAGGTGCTCTAAAAATGGTATTCAAACAGATTCTTCCATGTAACGTCTAAATATTTTTGGCATTCCATCAGAATGAAAAACACTACAGAAGCACAACATTATGAAGATGAATTTTTAGCTTACAGCATACGTTATTCCTATTACAGCATCTGGAAAGAGGAGATCTGCCAGGTAGTTTAGCAAGTGTAAATTACAGTTGACAAGGAAAATTGATACTCCTGGGCTGTCTTTTCTCTGTGGTCAACTGGGAGTTTTGGAGCAACATGTTTTTATAGATCCTTCAGCTAAATTGAAAATCCAAATGTAGAATGTTGAACTAGGAGCTGTATGTGAATTTGAGGAAATTCCTGAGAACAAATTAATCCCAGAGTCAGTCAACAAGTTTTACTGTCCTACAGCTGTATTGTACTGATACATCTTTTTAGATAGAACTATTTTTCTCTTTTAAATAAGGTACAGTAAGCACCATGACTGAGAATTATGGAATGATATTACATATATAAAGAACAGCAGCATTTTACATCCCACTTTACCCAGAGGGTGGTTGGGAACTGGAAGAGGCTCCCCAGAGAAGTCATCACAGCACCAAGTTTGACAGAGTTCAAGAAGCATTTGGATGATACTCTCAGGAATGTGGTGTGATTCTTGGGGCTGTCCTGTGTGGGAGCTGGATTTTGATGATACTCTTGAGTCCCTTCAGGACATTCTTCCGTTCTATGATTCTGTGACTTCTCAGGGAAGTTGGAAAGCAAGGATTGAAATAGCATTTAAGAAGACCTGGTGCACTCTAAATCTTACCTCACTGAAAGTATTTTCATGGAGTGCTTGTGAATGCATGATGATGTCATACATAGGAAATTTGGGGTATTGCCTATAAAAATGGTCTTGCAGACTGGTGTCTAGGGCTAGCCTTGCATGTTTCAATAGACAGTCATGGTATATATGACCTGAGGGCAGGACTCAGGCCTCTGGTCATGCATGAAGAGAGAAACTTAAAAGCTCCAATCACCTGGTCAACCTCTGCAAAATCGTAGGAATCACGAGAGACAACTGTGTTAAGTGTTGATTTTGGCTGGGTTTTAAGGATTGCTTTTTGTAGGTATCTAGCTTTCATTCACTGAGTGGGAAGCTTAGGTACTATACTCTGGGGTTTAGATTCTCATCTCAGAGACCATTCTATAAATCCTCAGGTCTTTCACACTATATTCCCCTGTGTTTTTCAGAATTATAGTCTTTCATTCTGGCACATGAAAACTAAGGAAATTTCTAATTTTTATATTATTATTATTATTATTATTATTTTCTTCCCTTTTGAAAGAGAATACTGGAAAATAATTTCCTTTGTAACTAGTGAGCCAGGACATCAACTGAAAAGTTCACAACTCTCCTTAAAATAAGTGATTACATTTGCAAGTAAGGCAAAGAATGAAGATGATTGTTTAAGTCTTGGGTTTGTGCAACATTTTTAATGCTTGCTGGAAATCCTCTTAGCTGACTTTCAAAAATGGTACATTTTTAAGACTCTTTGCACCTTGTCCTCATGATTTGGGATAGAAATATAGTAGCACTTGTTTTGAATGCTCGCTTGGTCATGCATGAAGCAGTGATAGCATTTCTTTGAGCAACAAATCCATTGTATGTAAAGAAAGTTGCAAAATTAAAAGGGCACATTCTGCTCTTCCTTCTTTTGGGAGAAATCCACAGAGACTTGTTGCGGTCCGCCAAGGGTAAGAGGAAACAGTCCACACCAGCGTGGGGTAAGAACAGGAGTGAACGCTTTATTAGGGGAGCATGGGACTTATATAGGGTCGGGATGGGAGGTTCTGGGACTTGGGTGGAGTTGAGGGAGGATCACGACATGAAAGGAAAAGGGAAGGAGGGTTTACAACCAATATGGGGAAACTAGGGGTGGCTAGCCTTATACAGGGGTGCTGCATTGCACCACCGGCAAGCCAATGAGGTTTTAGGGGTACATG
>JAWWEW010000078.1:86827351-86874875 GCA_035583185.1 Anabacerthia variegaticeps
CATTAAAATCATCTTCCTTTGATGCTGGATTCGATGTCCTGGGTCTGCAGTCCCCCACAGGTGCTTCTCCCACATAGACTTTGATCTTAGCCATGTTGCCCTATTACTTGATACAGCATCAATATTTTGCAATGCATTTCTAAGAATTAATAGAAGAGCACAAATAATGATTTTTTTTTTTTAAGAGCATTTGTCAGTTTTAATGGACACAGTAACATTTAAAAATCTTATCCAATTAGCTGATCCAGAGATTGCTTCTCTGATATCTAGAACTGTTTCTCTGGATATTTAAATGAATCAAAAAGCATTCTCAGTGATGCCTTTTAGTTAATTTATTTTCATCCTATCCTCATCTCAGCTAGAATTTAGGAAATTTGTGAAGTTTTGTTAAAGTTATTGATTCTAAAATGTAAAATAGAAAATGGGTATGCTACTTCAGACATTGTTAAAGATGGAAGTGCAAATAAAATTAACCAACATGAAAAACCACCAAACAATTTATAGGTAATCTGTATGAACAAGACAGGTATGTGGGCAAATTCTAACTTTCATTATGTATGGGAGAATCTTTAGGAAGACTGTTTTATTTCCATAACCCTATAAAAACTGTGTGAGGACATACTATAAACATCTAGGCACTTCAGGGATGCAACAATATTTTTACAGTAAAACAAATTTCTCACTGAAGACATTGCAGTGAACTGAAGCCACCTCTAACTTCAAAAAGGTGGTGGTGTATAATTTTTCATAGTATAGGAGCACAGCAATCCAGTTGCACTGTGGCAGAGACAGAAAGCATAACAACAAGAAACCACCATAGTGGTAGGTTCAGGCAGATGAAGGGAAAAAATCAACATGCCTGGTCATTATATTTGTGGAAACCATTCCATGATCTTCTAGAACATCTGTTTGATGAAAGGAATATTAATAGATTTCTTCACACCTCTGTGTGAAGAAACACCACTCATGACACTGTGCCCATGACCTTTACTGAATATAGCAAATTACAAGTTAGAACTCCTCTGGATCTCGTCTTCTAAGACAGCCTCTGGAATATCAGAAATATAGCCACCTTGAAAATTGTTGACTGAACAGTTTTCTTCACATTTAAATTGTTGACTAAATAAAATCTCTGCTTTTCAAACAGTGCATATAGATCTGTGTTTTAAATAATTTCAAATTTCATGTCTTGATAAAAGTCCTGAAGCTCTTGGAGTATTTTTTTTCCAAACTTTTGAAAACCAGCAATCTGCTATTTACATTTTGGAGGAATGGGGAAAATGGTGTCATGTCTTCTCCAGTTATTTCCAAGACCCAGATTTGTCTTCTGGGACAGCTTGGAAGAGGATTTGCTATCCAGATGGAAGATTCTGGTGGCAGGCTATGTGTAGAAGATGTCCACTTGTAACAAGGTTATTAATACTTGATAATTATTCCTCATGTCAGCCTGTCACTACATACAAAGATATGTCAGGAATCTATTACAGAAATATTTCCGTTATTAATTTCTTAAAAGACATGCGAGTTATACCAGAATAAATGCTGAAAATGGCAATGCCATTACTACAACATCTTCAGCAAAGATCTACCTCAAAACCCATCATATTTTTCTAGAGAGGATTATCAACAACAGGGTCAAATTTTTGGCTGGAATAGTGAATAGAGAAGGGGTTTTTTCTGTTTTCTTTTTCTTTGAAGACAGGCTAGAGCTATCTGAGTCCAGCAACATCATCAGGAAACTTCATGAAAACAACACACCAAGTATATGCTCCCCCTTTTCAACATTGGTCCAGAGCAGTCAGAGATGCTAATCCAATATAGTGTTAGCACCAATTAATTTGGTTCTGGGCTGTGGTGCTTGGTGTAGTTTTAAATCTCATCTCTTTCTACCATCGTGTCATAAATAGAGCCTGTTCTCAGAGGAAGGAGAACCTGAGTGTGAGGTGAGCTTTCTACAAGCTTTTGTAGAAAGTAAATGCAGGAACTGACTAAAGGGTTGTGAACAATACACTTGTTAAGTTTAATTTGAGAATAGTTGCCATATCAGGCATAGAAATCTCTTTCTACATTGCATTTTTTGTTCAAAAGAAAATTACAGTACTAATTTTTTTCAACGAAGAGTAAAGGGAACAGTATCCCTGCATATAATGCATTTAAATACCAATTGTCTGCCACTTTTCAGCAACCTGACATTGTTAAATTGCCTTTTAATCACTCTGTTTGATATTTGATACGTAGCAGTAAAATGTTTATATTGCGAATTGTACAGTAAACCTTCAGTTTAGGAGCAAATTAATAGTCTGGAACCGCGAGAATCTGACTATATCTGAATATTGATGATCTCACTTTCTGAGTCTCTCTGGGATTGGGGGTGCGAGGTGTTGATCATTGCTTCTCACTGATAAGCAAAATATTTCCAGAGCGTGAAGAATTCTGTGGTGTGTGAGAAGGATAAACCATAATCTGCATCAACACACTAACTTCTCCTCTGCCATTTGCATTGAAAATCAGGTAGAAGTTATGCTAAGCTCTCTATTATAGCCTCATGTATGTGAAAGGTCTTCCCCTTCATTTGAATAAGGCCTCTTATGCATGTGAAAAAAAGCACATTTAAAAGGAAGGTTCCTTTAATTAGGGTGGCATTTAGAATCCTTAAATGTTCACTTTTTGTGATGCTAAACTGTAGACTATTTTCAAATATGTTGTAGTAGTCATTTTCATTAGCCACTTTTATTTTTATTTATTTTTTAAAAGGAAATGACATGTTCTACAATATGAAGTGAAGGAGTAGATTAATATGACTAGCTAGATTAAGGAAAATTTAAATCAGAGTGTTTGATGAAATGTAGGAAAATGTTTAAATATAGGATTAGACTTACAATATAGAAAGCAGTCAAGGAGATCAAAAGAACTCTGTTCAGAAAGTCCTATTAAAAAGAGAGGAAAAAACCTATTGAGTGAATTCTTATAGCTAAATGATTAAAGTGTTTTTAATATATTACATTCAATCTGACTTAAAAATAAAAATAAACAGTACAGAATGTGCATGGTAGAGATTGTATTCATTTTTTTTTTTTATAAAGACCAAGTGACTGGGCCTATAGGAAGCTGTCATAAAACATCTATATGAGACTATGGAATTTAACTTAAAAGGAGTTCCCTGAAGAATAATTTTAAATCTGCCACACAGCTTTATGGAGACAGAAGTTAACTGATTGGCATCTGTATGAATATGGATTTCTTTAAACCCATATTTGATTTTCTACCCCTTAAAAAAAAAAATCAAATGTAACCTAATAACTACTTTTTAAGCAAACCTTTGGAAGAACATGCTAAATCCTCTAGGCAGTCAATAGAAATTCCTCTACCTTTGATATTGTACAACTAACTAAGATCATAGGAGACACTTCTATAGCTGTCAGTGTCTTCTTCTTCTGTATCTCAGCAATCTAGGTTTGTTTTGTCTTCTTTTGTTTTCAATTACTGGTAGACTTGATTCTTGAGTCATGATTAACACTCACTGTTGGCAGGACCCTGCATGCTTCTTTTAGGCCCCATTGGAGAAGTTTACAAGAAATGCACAGTGAATAATATAGATTGCAATGTACTTTTCCCATTATACAAAAGGTTGGGTTTTTTCCTATCTTGATAATCTGAAAGTTTAGCAGGCTTTCATTGTATAGAATAAACAAATAGTTGACACATAAATATTGTACAGCTGTATGTGCAGTGTACATCACCTGCAAAATGCCCTTCCCATCCTACTGATCTACTTCTGTCTTAGTATTTTAAGAAGCAAAAATAAAAAGGAATCTTTAAGCCCCTCAGTTCTAATGAACTGATTCTCTCTGAATTGGTTCCCTAGTCCTTCATTTACTCAAATATAATTACAGAAGTTATGAGCTTCAATCAAAATGCACATAAATTTGTATTTCAGAGTCCTATTTTAATTTGGTATGATTATTCACCAGCCAATGTGGACTTCTTACTTTTCCTAGTTTCCTTATTTCCAGGTGAATTTGCTACAATTGCAAAAGAAAGAGGTCATTTCATTATGACTTCCCTTCCTGTAAGTCTTTCCCAGTGACATTTACAGCCATTCTTTCCAAATACCATCTACAGTGAAACTGTTGGTAATTTGAATATTTGTGTATGGAATGGACTCTTTTCTAGTTGCATATTAGAAGTAATTCTCTTAACAGGCCAAAGAGATGATAATTTGTTAATTAGTCAACAGTAAAGATGATACCTTCATTCCTTAGTTTAGTAACTGTACGAGAGGGAACAGTTTTCCAAATACATACATATTTTGAAAATATTCTTGATGTGACTGGGTGGTTCCAGTTTTCAATTTTTATGTAATGAAACTCGAGCAGGATTCATTTATTGTTTTTTCGTGCTATAGCATCACAAATGCATTGTCAGTAGACTAGTTTAAAAGTGCACACTGGCAGCGTTCATGGGCAGCATTCAGAATCTGGGATATCCTGCAATGAGAGTTGGAGACCTTTGTGTCAGTAAAATTTCCAGTTGTTTCTGCAGCAGCTGTAGTTCCACGGGTAGGAGGGAATGTGAGAATACCTGTATATAGAGCTACGAGTACTGTACTATACTACTTGGCACTGGTGAAGCCACACTTTGAGGACGGTATCCAGTTCTGGGCCTGCATTTCAAGGACATTGGTGTGCTGGGGTGTGTCCAGAGGAGGCCAATGAAGCCAGTGAAGGGTCTGGAGTGCATGTCCTATATGGAGCAGCTGAGGGACCTGGGATTGTTTAGCCTGGAGAAGAGGAGACCCAGGGGAGACCTTATCACTCCCTACAACTACCTGAAAGGACATTGTAGCTGGATGGAGCTCAGTCTCTTTCCCAGTCAGTTAGTGACAGGATGAGAGGATGTAGGTATAAGCTGTACCAGGGACGGTTTAAGTTGGACGTTAGGAAGACTTTCTTCACAGTAAGGATTATTAAACATTGGAATGGACTGCTCAGGGAGGAGGTGGAGTCACCATCCCTGGAAGTGTTTAAGGGAAGACTGGACATGGCACTTAATGCCATGGTCTGGTTGACATGATGGTGTTTCAACATAGGGTGTACTTGATGACCTCAGAGGTCTTCTCGGACTTAATTGATTCAATGATTCAGTATTTCAGTACTTTTTGTGCCCTTTGGTACTTCTGTCAGCAGAGTTTGGCACTGCAGCTACAATCCAACAGCTGGCAGTTGTTACTCTGCAGCAGAATGGGAGAGAGGCTGCTTGCAAATAAACAGAAGCAGCAACATAAGAAGATGGAAAGGAGGGAGAAAATCTTGGAGGCCCAGAGTATTCAGGAGCTCAAGAGTGGAAGAAATTAATATTAAAACATAGTTTGAAGTAATGAAAGATTCCATAAACCAAAATAGTGACAGGGCAAGAAACGTTAGCAGTGAAGACTGTGAACTTAGCAAGCTTGACAGAACATCTGAAGAAGCCACCAGATTCTTGGTTTGCAATAAGTAAACACGATCCATCTCTGTTTTAGCAGCTGTCTCTTTCTGGTGTAAACCTAAAGGCTGGCTTGCCCTTTACTTCTACTTCTGATGCCTTACTATTAACTTTAGCACTTCTTATTGCACATCCACAGAACTTTTGCTTTATGCTTTCTGTCCCAGCAGTTGGGAAGAGCCTCATGACTCATGTTTTTATATATTCCCTCCTGCAATAGGACAAAGTGTAAAAAATAGCATTGGTAATGAATATATTTGGCATCAGACAAATCTGAGCTGACTGTGACATACTATCACTATATTAACTTCAAGCAGTCTTATCAGTGACTTCCTGACTTTCCATATTGACAAACATTCTTAAAAAACATGTTTAATCAATCCTTTTTTCTTTTTTTTTTAACTTGTTGTGAAAAAGTCATTGGGGAGAGATGCTGACATCACAACGTGCAATAAATAATACTTTAGTGAAAGTAAAGAAGATTGTAATTTGCAGAAATAGAAATTGGAAAGAAGCTGCTAGGTACCCAGGGACTAGGCC
This sequence comes from Anabacerthia variegaticeps, assembly GCA_035583185.1. Lineage (NCBI taxonomy): Eukaryota > Metazoa > Chordata > Aves > Passeriformes > Furnariidae > Anabacerthia > Anabacerthia variegaticeps. Next base: position 86,833,376 of record JAWWEW010000078.1, read on the forward strand.
CAGGACAGAATGTTTTCATACTGGCATTAATGACTTAACCCATAAGAAAAAAATAAATGATATTACAAAGCAATATGGAAATATAATCTAAAAAGAATCAGATGACCTCAAAGACAGACATAGCAGAAATGGGATAGCAATTAAAATTTGAACTATTGATTTTTCTTTCTCTACAAGTATGATCATTTGATATAACACACTAGCTATTTCTGGACACAATATATGATTTCAGGTATCTGTTTTGAAGGTGAATTACACCAATAAAATAGAGAGGACTGATACAGTAATCAGGAAAACAGAAAGGACAACTGAAGAAAAGTTAAAGAAATAGGGCTTCTTGTCTTGACAAAATTAGGGGCAAGAGGATATAAAATAGACTGCTGCTATCCATAGCTGCACCAGAAGAAGGATGGAAGAGCAGAAGATAGACTGCAAAAAAGATAATACAATGATGAATTACATAAGCTTAAATACAGTTTTGCTCAAAGAACTTCAAGGTCATGAACAAGATTAGGACATTAAAAAGATTAGAAAATAGGAAGTACTTTAATTACCATAGAGGAACCAGTGGAGGAGAAGTGAGCTTGATGACCTAAAAGTCCTTTCCTCCCTCGTTCCTTTGCTAAGGGGCATTATTTTTCAGTGAAAACAAGCATCTGCTGCAGCTACTATCCTAGATTAACTTACACATTGTTAATTAATTTACTTAGACATTCTGGCATTTATCACACATCAGTGGGATTTTGTGAGCTTATGTACATAAACTTAATGGCAGAGGCCACAAGCAAATACTTGTTGTCAGCGTATGAGATCTGTGTACTATGAGAGCTCATTTGTACACAGTAAAAAAATACATGCATCTGAATCACACAATAGATGACTTCCATGTCGATCCTCACAGTCTGCAAGGTAACTTTGCCTACTTTCATCTCACAGTGTGTTAATATTGCTGACATGGCAAATTAGTCCTGACTAGAAGGATGCATTAAATTCACACCTGATACACATTACAAAAGAAGTTTTCCATGTAAATGAATCTTGAAGTTATGAGGAATCTAACTGTGGGCTGTGCACGTGAAGGAAACTACCACTCAGGAAAGATCTCCTATGACAAGGAAAAGGATTCCATTGAGGAAATCATGCTGGCTTAACAGACATGTCAAGACCTGACTTCCTAAACTTTGCCTTCCCTTTACAGACAAGTCCTAGGTATGAAAGTTCAATTCTGGTGTTCAAGAAGTAAAGCTTAAAAATTTATAGCCTGATTCACTGTTCTATCAGATCAGTATGAAACAGGGGTCACAACATGGTACAGCCCTTCTAATTCAGTCAGTAGATACGGTATGCAGCTAATGAGCTTTCAGAAAAATAGGATAAAAACTTACACTGAATCTTAAAACTATGAAGATTATTCATAGAAGTTGAGCAAAACCTTTTACATTGTCCCATGGTAAAAGTCACAGGGTCATTCTACAAAGTTAGTGGTTGACAGATATAAAATGAATGAATGAATCTAGAATGGATCTTAGAAATTTCAGGAGGCTTATTTTGAATGATACTTCTGAGGTGTAATAATAATGCATGGAAAACTCTCTTTCCTATCCACCATACTTAGCCCAGCAAGGTAGAGCATGCAGGTTAGAAAGAAATTCTTCAAAGGAAGCATTGGCTCTCAGGAGGTGTATATGCTAGCTGAGTTCATGTACAAAACCTGAACTCTACCTGCCTATAAAGTAAACAAAAACATGTTAATTTTAAACAAAACTACACTTATCCATATCCCCGCAAGTGTAAATATGTGTTAAAACATCTCTAAAAATAGAGTTCAAAGAAAAATGCCTTTCCTATGGGGATCAATGAGAGAGAATTTCTTTTCATCTCAGTAAAACCTCAATTCAAAAGGAAGGCTACAGCCTTTGGGGAAATACCCAAAACCAATGTTAAGATGTTTCAAAAACTGTTTTCCGCAGTTTTGAAACAAGCTCACCTGAGTTTAAATTTCTGAGGTATGACAGATTTTGTTAAGTAATTTATAAAACAAGCAAAAGTAACAATACAAACCCAGTAAAACTCTCAGATGTCTGTTTCATTTCTATGCCTAAAAGCAAATATGTGCCTTCAGCATTGTTTCACTCCAAAAAATAAAGTTCTAATAGGGAATAAACCCCACTGTTCAAGGCATTGCCTGAAGCAGCTATGAAAAGTTTCAGCATACCTTTTGCACTCTTGGGAAAGTTCCTCTGTGGAGTCAAATCTCCTCCTCTGCCTCTGGACAAAGAACTAAAAGTAATGCAACCAACACAGTCATTGAACCCTGAAACCACAGAAATACTCACCAGTGGGAGCTTTTTAAATCACATGCTTAGAGTTAAACCTTTATGAGACTGACCCACACTCAGAGATAGTACCAGGCGTGTGCCCTGTGTAAAGCATTATACAATAGTCTAGAAAACACTTATATTAACTGAGGAAGACTTGGCATTGAAAAGTATGAGCTACAGCAAAAGTTGCCTATGCATCCGCTGCTTGTTAACTCCCAAAAACATAACTTCATGAGAGAAATTTTTGTCATAACTAAGTTCATTTCCATGTACAAATACTTTCTAGGCAGTCCAAAATGATTTTGCCTTGTACACACCTATAGGTCACCATTACAAGGTCCTTGAAACAAAAGGTCAGTTTCATGAACCCATTTCATGGGTTCATTTCATGAACTGTTTTTTAGTGTAGATGGGATACTTCCTGTTTTTAGAGTAGACTTTATGACCTGTCATTGCAGTCTAGGTTTTTGTTATACCAGGCACCGAGTAAACATGAAAAAATGCATTATCCCTGTTTTGAATAGCTTCCAAGCTAAGTAACTTTAAGATGTGTACTTCACTTTTAACATACAGACTCACACAGACACAAAAAAAAATTAAAAAGGACAAATGGGGTTTTTTGACTTATGCAAGGTCTGTGTCATTATTTTCCAGCTCATTTCTGTTTATTTGTTTACCTCTGCAAATACTTCTTTATAATCCTCTCTCACATGCTAGTTTTCTGACAAGCAGATTAATAAAGACTTAGGTTAATATGCCAGAATAGTTTATAGTGTGTAGCACTGGGCTTTATGTGAGATGTATCTAACTCAGGAAATATTGTAATAGCAATTTAGGCCCAAAATCTAGCTGCCTCTGGCTTGATATTCTTCAGGAGAAGATGAAAGACTTGTCTGTGTGTGTGTGGTTTTGGGGAAGAAAGTTGAGGTTCTAGGTAGCTACTTCTCTTCCAAAGTAAATGTAATCCATATAGAAAAGCCTGAATGCCTTTGTCTCCTACACAGATTTAATGCTTCTCGCTCTTGCTGATTGGATAGTGTGCTTGCTCACATTGTCTCTCCTAAAATGCATGAATGAATGTCATAAAATTCATATAAGCTCTTACTAAATTACTTTTTAATGTGAAATGTATGGAGGGAAAAAGCAAGATTTTGCACTAAAATTATCAAAGGTTAAAAAGAAGAAAACTGTATTCTCCTAAAATATCTTTGATTAAGATATAGACTTATTTTCCTTTGAAGAAGAGAGGAATTTTATTTTGATTTTAAGCCTCCTGAAGTGCCCATGTGTGTATCTCAACTGTAAGATATGAAAATGAAACACAGGACAGAAGATCTAAACCAGAAAAGAATTTTTAGAGCAAGGCGATAATATTTCAAGAAGATAAATATTCCAACAATTAAAAAAAAAGAATATTTAATTTTCTATAAAAATAATTTATTGTACCTTTTCAAAACCTCAGCCTTTAAAATGGCTGAAGTTTATGTAAAGATTTACGCTATTCAGTGTTTGAGATAAGTATGGACAATTTTTCCTCAACAGATATTATGCTGAAAGTGTAAAGGAGAAAATTGCCAGGACCTATAAAGCACATGGTTGATTTTAAGTACATGGAAGGAATTAAATATATGTGTATATGGAAAAGAAGTGAAAAAAGAAAAGGTCCTGTAGAGAGGATAAGAGATGGTTCGATTTGATCAGAAACCTGGTTAAGATTGATTTGCCATCACTTTTTGATAATTTCTAAGAATTATTTTCTTAGTTGTGGATACTAATTGTCTGATTTTATACATGACTTACTGAATGACAATTAAAACGTAAGAGAAGACATCTGTTGACAATTTTTGATATTTATAAACAGCTAGACATGATATAGAATGATGTTACTAAATTAGAAAAAAATAAAATATGTGATAAGAAGGCAGTGCCACTTGTTAAATTTACTCTTTTCCACTTTCCTGGGTGATATATCACAGAAAGGTTGCCCGAGCTGTCATTGTGGCATCACTAAGAGGATGTACACAACATTTTCCATTCAAATTACCTTTCAGATCAATCATCCTCATCAGGCTGCTATCTTCATCTGGTGGCTGTAGGACAAATGTTTTGGCTTATGGGTAGGAAATGTTAGCATTTGAAAGAGCTCAGAGAAAGAAGGTTCAATGGTTAACTTTGACAAATTGTGTTACTAAGAAAGGGCAGTAAACAGTACAGTTGTTGAAATATTTCATCCAACTGACCTGCAATTTCTGAAATGTTCTGAAGTAAAAAGTCTGTTCTATACATTTTTTTTATTATTATTTTTATTTCTCCCCCCCATCCCCCCAAACTGAGAAAAAAACATGCCCCGGTGAAACCTAGCGCACATACTTACTGGGTTTTTCTGGAGACATATTATTCAAAAATGCATTAACATGGTACATCCTTGTGTTGGTTGTAGAACTGTCTTCTGTGTCCTAAATTACTTGGTTTATCTGAAAGACTGAATTTTCCCTTTACTGTGTGTGTGTTTGTGTATGTATAAAAAAGCATGAGGCAAATAGCTGGGATGGCATGAATGTATGTGTTATGTTGCAGTCAGATTAAACTATAAATCAGAAGCCTAGGTATTTTAATAACACATTAAATAGTCCCTATGCCCTTAGTACTGCATAATTGTGAGTTAAATAGCAGCTTCAAATATTTTCTGTGGTATTCTCATTTTTTATACAGTAGCTTTTTAAATGTGATAAATGATACTCAGCTTCAAATGCATTGTAAATACTGCATGTATATTACCAATATACACATTAGAATTTTCTAATCTTGCTTTAGCACATATGGTATTATCAATTACGTACAGGATCTTAATGCAATGTAACATTTCTTTAAAATGGCACACAATTTATACTGAGTGTCACTGGCCCCTAGACTACCTTGGCACATATTTATATATTTCAGCTACAATTTATCACTTTGTGAAATATACTTTGCGTAATTGAAAATAATGACACAAAAATCATCTACTCTTATACACTGGTAGTATGATATACTATCCTGATAGCTTAGTGTACTATATGAAGTCAGTCTGCAGAGCCATGCCTTTGAAATATGATTTAAAACAGAATTTATAATGTCGCAGAATTACATAAAACTGTGTGAAATTGTGCAGATAATCATTTAAATCTCCCTACATGAAAAGATAATTGCTCCAGAAATTAGCTGTACCTGGGGTTCATTCATTTGGTCATGGCTAGTTTCTTATATAGTGATGATTTGATATTACAGCTAATTAAGATCAGGTCAGAGTTGCTGAAGGTCAGACATTAATGCACAGGATCATTGAAATGATAATTATAAACAGATTAGGAAGCTATGGTCTTTTATAAGAGGTTATTAGATAATTACTGTGAGAGTGTACGGCTTACTGTAATAATGGATTATCGACTACTTACAGCGTTTTAAGGGTGAGAGTATATTACTTCCTCAAGGACTAAGAGGAATAACGTTGTTGGAACTCAGGGCTCTGTAAATAAAATAGTACCAATTGCTTTTCAATTTTCTTCTAGAGAATATGTTCCCTCATGGAATAAACTGTATCATTTTATCTCAATGAGACTTTAAATAAGAAAGGTCTTTAATTTTTTTCCCTTTGGTAAATGAAAGAAGAAAGTGAATTTTAAAAATAAATATTTTATTCTATTTTAAATACATAGCTAAGGCTGCCAGAAGCTTTACAAACAACAATAGAATGGGCACAATAAACATTTTACAATGATTCAGGGAAGAGGACAAGATTAGCCTGAAACTTATGTAACCATTGCACGCTTATTGCAATGGCTTTTATTATAACAGACCCATTCAGAAACACAAAAAAAAAAAAAAAAAAAGGAAAAAATAGCAGAATAAATAATTAACTAAATAACACACAAAATAATTGTTGTCTAGCTGTAGCATACCTTGATCTGCTACTGGTTGAACTCCATTTTACTTGATGCTCTGTGCATCAGTGCATGACCTATAAATCAGTAAGAGGGAAGAGAGCTTGAAAAGAGCTTCTGGAGGGACAGCATCATTTAATTACTGCAGAAGACACTCACAGACAGCTTCCAAAAGCAGCCAGTGTAAAGGAAAGTAGAAATCATTTGTGCCACATATGGTGACAGTGACTGCATGACCAAAAAGTAAAACAAGCATGAGGGACAGTTGTGTGGTCTCCTTTGAAAATAATACTGATTTTTTGTGTAGTTCCTCTATGCACAACAAAAGAGATAACACAGTGCTTCTTCTCTTGGACAAAAATTGTCATATATAACAACAATGTTGAGTTGTAGATGAAAAAGGATATATGCGGCAGCTGAAGGGGATCCTCTCCACCCCTTATGCCCCTCTCACGTGGCCCTCGGGTCCCGAGATGTAACAAGAAGGACCACACACGCAGAGTGGGCAGGAAGCAAAGAGGGTTTTATTCACAGGGTAGTGGGTATTTATAGGGGTCTGAGGAGGGGGGATGTGATGTCACATCCTGGACAAGGGACAGAGGACAGAGGAGGGGTTTACAATGATCAGGTTACAGGCAGGCAGACTGCATCCCACAAGGCATGATTCCAAAGCACTACGGTGAGCCTTATAATCTTCTGAGGCTGACTGCCACAGATATATTTAGCTTAATCTTTTCTACAGAGGGAGGAACAGGATATCTTCCCAGATGGGTTCCACACCTGGTTGTAGAGAAGGCAAGGCTACAAGGGAGTTGAGTGGCACCAGCAATGGGGGAAGGAGACCACTTATGCCTGCCTGAAGATCCCTGAAAATACTTCAGCACCTACAATGCAATAAAAGCAGCACAAAACAAGAACAGAAAGCAGGCTTTTCTTGCCCACAACTGTGAGAAGAAGTCTACACCATCTGATTCTTCTCAGATCTTTTGCCATCAATGGCAATGAGGTCTGTTATTTCCTACTATGGCTTAGGATATGCTGCAATACTAGGCCAGTATTTCGGCATAGGAGACAGGAAAGTCCCCTCTTGGTATCTTGGAAAAAAGCAAGCTGGGAGGAGCTTTGAGTCATTGGAGTTTTTTTTCACCTAGAAGACAAAGGCACTCTAGGTATTCTTATGGAGGCCAGAATCCAACACTTCTGCCTTAAAAGATGTCAGCCCTTGTTGGGTGTGAGTGAATCCCTGGCCTTCACTCCTCTTACACCTTCAAGTTCAGGCATCAAACTGAAAAAAAAAAAAAAAAAGCCATTATCTTCCCAGTTTTACTTATCAAAAATTGCAAACATAATTCATTCACGGAAACACGGAATCAACAAGGTTGGAAGGGATCTTCAAGATCATCTAGTCTAACAGTCAACCTACCGTCACCATAACCACCCATAAATCTTATCCCCAAGTGCCATGAATTAAATAAACAAAAGGCAATAAGATATAGGGAAGTGCTAATACTCATTTAACATTCAGCTTAATTTTGTTTTACGGGCCCTAACTTCCCCACTAACACATATGGATATCAAAAATAATCAAGATAATTCAATCTTTATTTGCATGTGTTTGGGGTCAGCCTGTTCCTCTATCTTTTCAATCCATGGATATAAATCTTGCAACATTGTCACATTAAAAACAAGAGTTAGATAAATCTGTATGCCCATATACTCAATCTTTTTTTTTTGAGACTCCTGTGTCTTCTTGGAGCAATAGACAAGGGAAAAGTCTCTAGAATATAATACAGGAATAAAAACACTTCTTCTGGATTATGGAGAGCACATCACTTTGTTCTGATCTCTTCATGTGAGGGAAAATCTGGCACACCAGTCCAATTTCAACAGAATAGCTCTTAGAACTGAAGTTCTTCACTGCATATGTGAAGATTTCCTTGCCTGTATCTGAAAGAACGTGGTGCATTAAGGCTTCTAGGATAACATCCCATGCTATACTCTTTACATGAAAGAATAATGTTTCTGTTACAGAATAGCTGTATTTATTATATTTTAATACTGAACAATGGATACAGATGTCCTATTGCCTTTGAATATTGCTGCACAATGAATATTTTACATGTTTTCCTACTACACAATACATCTACTTCTCATCTGAAAGTTATTTTAAGCTTCCACAAAATTTGTGCAACTGTTGAAAGTGGCAACATACTGATTTTTCCCCCAAGCTACCACAGCTGAATTATTTCATAACTTACAGATTGTCATTTGCCTACTGCATATCAAGTGATTATAGGTGCTGAATTGTGATGGATATCCATATGATACCAGCAAAAATCCTTGCTAGTTTTAATTAGGAATTTTATGTACAATTCTATAGTTAAATATAAACAGGTCCAGTGTAAAACTCCGACTTTTCTTTAAAGGAATGAATCAGAACAAAATAGATATCTGATCTTTATCATGTTGGGTTTTTAGTCATTATTACAAACATGCTTTAAAACAAAGGCACTTTACCTAAAAGGAGGAATCTAATTATACTAGATATGTTAGATGAAGCTTTCTGTGTGTGAGTCACAGGAGTTTAATTGAAGAGAGACTTTTGTTTGTAGCTATTCAATCACTGAGTCTACGCTTTGTACAATGGAGGTGTTGAAAGAAGATTTACACAATCATAATGTTATACCATCTCTTTGTTCAGCTTTTGTGGAAGAAAATTACATACATCTCAACAGTTCTCAGAAGATTAAATCTGCAGTTTAAATTTGCTATTTGAACCTTGTATTCAAAACAGCATTCCACAATTAGTAAGCCATGCTGTGTGGCCTGGGGTTAAACTAAGAAGGAGACAAGGTGAGGGGTGCCTGAGATCAGTGTTTTCAGGTAGGGTGAGTAAATAATGGTGCTTTGATATTGCAGTTCTCAGCCTACACAGGGCTCATTCATATGTGTCCACTTTTGACAGTTATGCAGGCCGTAAAAGATTCCTTTCCGTGGGTGAATAGTGGCAGCACTTAGGAACATCATAACTGCCTGTCAAAGAAAGTGAAGAAAATCCTGGATGTTTGGATCTTCCCTGTCTTTCTTGCCTTGCATGAATGATACTAAGATGGCCATGGAAAGAGCAAAAAACAACTCTTGTTGAAACTGGAAGCAAACAAAAAAAAAAAAAAGCTGAATATTCACCACAATTTTAAGGTTGTAAAATACTGTTGACCATATGTCAGTTTTATCTGTTTGTTACCAATGAAGACTGGAGTGCAGTTGTCCTGAGATATGAGCAAAGTAGGGGTGGAGGAAGAGTAAAGGAGAAGCAGGAGGCACTTGCAGACAGCAAAATCATAAAACACATTCAAAAGCTGCACACTACAATGACTGTTTCTTGAGGATCTCACAAGATCTAACCAAGATCTCAGAAAAATGATACATTTAATGTTTTTAGGGTGGGTACACATACTATATTTTTACCTCTGATATCTATTTCTATTAATAAAGTTCTAACATTATACTATGTCTTTATTAGACATTGCACACATGATTTAGATACTTCTTTATAAGTAGGTACTGCTGGTATAGGTATTTGAAAAGGGGTTTTGTTATAATGCTGAGGTATTTTTCCTATCTCAGTAATAGTAAAACACTTGCAAGTAACCCTAAAAACACAGTGTATGTATGAGTTTGTGTGTGTGTGTTAATATATGTATGCAAAATATATATATTTTATGCCCATATATATAAACTGTATATATGTACATTGTTTTTCTGAGCACTAAAAGGCCAGAGAGAGTTTAGGGTCTGACAGAATAAGAAATAACAGGCAATTTCTCTATGCCCATGGCTTCACCAGGAAGCAATTCCAAGGCACCCACCTTTTTTTTTTTTTTTTTGCTTTAGGATAATATAAGTCACAGATGGGTTTAAAGCAGAGGTTGAAAAGGTTTGCCTTCTCTCCTTGGGACCCAACAAGATACTTGCACCCACTAGCTATGGTACTACAACAAATAATGTTGACACTTCAAAGCATTCAAAACACATGAGTAAGACCCTCAAGAAATAAGATTTCAAATGAATCTCCTTTTGGAATTTTCCTTTGATTTCTTCTACTTCTTTATTATTTATTTTTTTTTTTTGTGGTATTTTTTAGAGCTACCCTTATAGCTTTTGCACAAACATTTCCACTGCATGATGCTGAGACTTCTTGTGTAGTTGAAAATGAAGTTCATAAAGTACTGTGTTGAAAGCTGGAGTATGAATGAATGAATGGAGACTGAGAGTTAGGGCCAGAATAGGACAGAAGAGAAAGGGGACAAGAAATAGGATGTATGGAGAGAAATAAAAGTTAAAACAGGCTGGAAATGCAAAATAAAACAGAAAAATATTTAGGAAGTGCAGAACATTGTGCTTAAGTTAGGTGAACAACATATACTTCAACTTGTAAGTATTCTTGGGAAATCTACAGCTTTATATCATTGCTTGGCAGCAGCATAACCTGAAAAGCCAAATGCTATCTGTCTGCATACCACCGCCTATTCTTCTTTCGCTAACAGAAGACCCATCACACTACCATGCTAGCATGTTGTACCTTTGCTCAAGAGAACACTTGTGTTTCTTTTAAGGTTTTTTAAATTTTCCCCTCCATTGGAGAAATGTTATCTTGTCAAAACAGTCACCATATTTTTGTTAGTGTGAATGTAAATTGAATGAACTTTAGAATGTATTAATTAAAAGTATATTCAAAAAGAAAATGAAAAAGATAGGTTTTTTTCAAAGTTACTATTGTTGACACATTTACATTAATTAATTATTAAAATTATTAAGCATTTCTAGGTTGATGCAAAAATGAAACATTACAATCATTTTAATTCATTTCATCTCAATTATTTTTGGAGGTTAAGGGTTTCAACTTTCAAGGTACATGTAAGATTGCAAACAAATCTAAGAAATTCTCAGAAGACAAAAATTCTTTTTTTTTTTTCTGGTTTTCCATTAAAATATTAAGTCAGCAAGTCCAGAGCAAAGCAAATCAGTAACCGTAGTCCAAAAGGCCACATAATAAATATCTGACAAAATCCTGATTGTACAAAGGCATTGTGAGATGAATATCCTAGCAGGATCACTGATAAAAACTTAAAGGAGGTAGTATGTTCTGCTTTCAAAGGTAAAAAACACCAGTGTTTCCCTTTTCTTATCCAACCTCTCTCTTCTGTGGAAAGAAGTAAATGAAGTTCCCATTAGATCTCCTACTTCTTTGATTTTCAGTAGATGACCAAATAAAAGAACCAAGTAATAACCTTCCAGTTTTTTTAGTTTAGATTTTTGTCCTCCTTAATCTTCTGGATTATTCTTCAGCAACATTGGGTAATAAAACCAAAAAAAATAGTAAAATATTCTATTATTAACCCTGTGGTACACAGACTTATCTGCATACTCCAGAAAGCAATGTAAGGATTTTCAAAGTCCGCTCCATGCTTTGGTATCTCTCTACTCTAAAACTGAAGGACAAGTAAGAGATTTAGAAATATTCAAGTCTCAGTGCTGTTCAAAGTTTACATCTAGGGAGGGTGTATACTTCCCTTAATGACACTATAAAAGGTGAGAGGAAGGTACGAAAGAACGATTCTGCTCTCAGAAAGAAGTTCCACTCTCTCAAATGTTACAGTTTTCCAGGCTGAGACTTAGACTGGGGAAGACAGAAAGATGCATCATTACTACTGATGCTAATTAACAGGGAGATCCTAAGTACAGTGAGACCAGGGAGAAAGTCCCTGATATAAGGATGATCCAGAGGAGAGTTCTGTTCAAAGAGTTTATGGATCACTAGATTCCTAAAGCACAAATTTTGTATCTGAAGGTGATGGATATAGCCTTCATCTGTCTCTCTAGCCATTTCCCTATTACTTTTCGGTGCATATCTCTACCACCAATAGTTGCAGCCATTTGTATCATGACTATATCATGGTCATTAAGAAGGTGGGAGAATTGATTGGAGTTTTGCCCTGAGTTGAGAAATACTGACCTAGGAGCTTAACCTAGGTGCCTAACCACGACAGACTTGCATTTGCAGACTTACTAGTAACTCCGTGTGACTCCATTATAACACCTGGAGAAGAAAGGTTTGGTAAAACATATATATATAGGGAATTTTGATGCTGATTTTTAATTTTATTAGAATGCTGCAAAATACTCATTGTGTCTCATATGCATAGTAATGAATTTTAAGATTTCTAGAGCTGATCTGAACTTCTTTTACATTTCTTTCATTCTGATTTTGTTGCAGAAAATTACCTTTGTAAATGGAATGAACTAATTGAAGCAAATATGAGGTGAATGAAAATAAATACAGAGAAGCCCAGTTTGTGGTTTGTTTTGGTTTTTGTTTGTTTGGTTTTTTTTTACTTATTAGACTTAGAATGTCTTTCTGAATGTGGTTTAACTTACCTCTTACCCAGACATAAGATCATTTTTAAAAAAGATTTTTATTTTATTTTTTTTTTTAAAAAGACTATGCCTACTCTCGTTTTAAGTAGGTGTTTTTTGTTTGTCTGTTTGACTAATCTTGGAGCTTTGGAGCATATAAAACCTGTAAATTTTTGTTTTAAGTTTCACTTTTTTCTCTTTCTAAGGACATGAATTTGTATTTTGAGGCAATCATCACACACAAATGTTCAGCTTTCCTGAAATGGAATTAATTATTGTCAGTTAATTCACTAGTACATAAGAGGGGTTTTATCCTTTCTTTAAATTTTTAGAAGATGTTATATTTCCACCTCTTGATTTTCATTCGTTACAAAACTGAGTTCCAAATATGTTTATAAGTAAATTCTATGCCTATCTAGAAATATTCTGGTATTTCAATGAAAATAAGAAATTGTTTCTTCTTCCTTGTCTTGACTAAGTCAGTGCTTGCTTCTCAGTGTAACAAATCTTAAGGTTAACCTCAACAGAAGTCAATCGATACATCTTTATTATTCTGTGTATGTGTGTAAAACATCAAAGACTAACTGACAAGAGACAGCTAACATTTCATTTCTAGTACTAGAACTTGTGAAATTTTACTGCATGGTTAATGGCTGAATCTTAAGTAATTTTAACATCTTATATTTCAGAGACCTCAAAAAGTTGAAGTGCATATATGAAGTGAAATAGAAAAGAATGTGAGTGCAGAAAAAACAGACTCCAAAAAACCTATGGGTTATAGGTTATAGAGCTGTTATAACCATCTTTCACTATAAGGATCCTCATTATATTAGCTGCCTTTTGTGAGCATGTGCTTCTAGGCAACATTTCTATTATTCAGGCTGGTTGATTTTCTTATTTGATGAAATGCACACTTCAGAAACATCTCTAGTTAGTTCAGAGGAAGAAGTCAGAATTAAATGCCTGCACTCAATTCCCACACTATATTGTTGCATATTGTACAATTGAAAGAATAGCTTTCGAAATGCATGAAACGATGTTGACAAATTCAAATGGGAAATAGATGAAAAATCTTGTGTAATAATATATGTGCCAACTGTCTATCTTAATTTGGTATGTCATTAGTATGATTTCATAAGACAGTTACTGAATAAAGAAATGCATTTAATTGGAATATTATTACATGATGAAAATCTTAGGGTTGTTTTCTCAATCATATTTAAGTATTTACAGAGCATTGCTACCTTGTATTTTCCCTAATCTCCTTTCCAAACTGTATGCAAACATTCAAAATAACATTGTTCAACTGTTTTTATTCTATGAAACTAAAGTTAATGTGAAAATAATTAGTTTAAAGAAGATACTTTTAAAGGTTGAGAATACTGTAGACACAATGTCATCTCTTTTGTTGTTACCTTTCCTACAAAGACTTCTGACATTACCCTTTAATACTTACTTTATATGACACCTGAAGTCTCAGAAAACTACAGGCTAGTCAAGCCTGACTTCTGTGCTCAAAAAGGTCATGGAGTAGATCCTCCTGGAAACTACGCTAAGGAACACATTAAATAAGGAAATTACTGGTAACAGTCAACATGGTTTCACTAAAGGCATCATGCCTGACAAGTTTGGTGACCTTCTATGATGGGATTAGAGTACTGGCGGATAAGGGATGCTCAACTGACATCATTTACCTGGACTGGTGCAAAGCACTTGACACTATCCTGCATGATATCCTTGTCTCTAAATTGGAGAGGCATGGATTTGATGGATGGCCCACTCAGTGAATAAAGAACTGGCTGGATGATCACACTCAGAGATGCCATCAATGGCTTGATGTCCAAGTGGAGACCAATGAATGAGTGGTGTTCCTCAAGGCTTGATACTGAGATCAGTGCTGCTTAAGTTAATGACATGGACAGTGGGATCGAGTGAACTCTCAGCAAGTTTGCTGATGTCACCAAACTGTGTGATGCAGTTGACACACTGGAGGTAAAGGATGCCATACAGAGGATCTTTACAGGCTTGAGAGGTGGGCCTGTGCAAATCTCATGAAGCTCAACAAGGCCAGGTGCAAGATCCTGCACCTGGGCTGGGGCAAGCCCAAGCACAAATGCAGGCCCTGAGGAGAAGGTTTTGGGGATGCTGGTGGGTGAGAAGCTCCACACGACCCGGCAGTATACGCTCATAGCCCAAAGTCATACCCTGGGCTTCATCAAAAGAAGCACTGCCAGCAAGGCCAAACCTGGTAAATAAATACAGATTCTGATGCACAAGAAAATCTGACTCCCTGGTAAAAAATGTAGGACAACTAGGGCTCAAAGGAAAACAACGCGTGTGCCCACGCCCCGGATCAGCCCTTGGCGCAGCTTGGGGCGCGCTGCAGTCTCGGTGCGGGGCAGTAGAGGGCACTGCCTCGTTGTGCGGCACTGAAAGGAGAACGCGGCTCTCCTGGAGCTCCCCGGCCAGCCCTGCCCCTGGGGCCATGATGGCCTGCTCCAGCTTTTCTCTCCGCAGCCCTCTGAATTACCAGAAGTTGCTGCACACTTGCATTGGGCAGGACAAATTGGTGATAAGAAAGAAACCCCTCTGTCTCCCACATAGGTGTGTATGCTTGTGCACCTCCAACTTGCTTGCCTGCGATCTGTTATAGCACTTAGGTCAGTGTTGGAAAACAACAAACTGGTACTTGGCAACAGAGCTTTTTGAGGAGTAAGTGTTGCTGCTTTTACACTGTCTTGGAGCAGAAACCACCATGCACTCTGTGCTCACTCCTTGCAGATGTTAAATATTGTTTCATTTATGTTCATTTTTTCCCTGCCTTGTCTGAAGGACTCTAACTGAATGCTTTAAGCTTTGTCAAGACAGACCTGGTCCGAGAAACTGCTGCAAGGAAGCTGATTCTTGCATGCAACTTCGGAAGCCAAAATGGTCATAGAGCATGGTATATGACATGATTACAGTAACATCAGGCATTAGGGAGTACTTATTGCTTGAATCAGACCTATTGTAACTGTTGCAACTTGACTGGAATCAGAGAAGTTTGGAGTTTAGAGCAGAGGCTGAGGAAACTGGCATTGATTCTTCTTTTGTAAAGCTATAAGGTTGAGAAACTCATAATATACAGGGAAACCTGTGCTGTTGATGAAAATCTACACAAAACCTGAGAATTATTATGATCTCACAAGACAAACACAAACTTTGGGGCAAGGATAGACATTATCCTCTGGCATTATCATAGGTGTCAATTTAAAATATGTGATGTGGCCTGGAGAATGAGTTCTGTTTTGAACATAAATAGTTGCAGTCATGCACTGTTAATGATTTTGCTACCCTCGTGAAGAAAAAACCCAAAGGAATTTCCCAAAATCCCACATGTGCATGCCAAATCAGGCTACTGAAGCAATATGTAATAGTGTCTCTTTATTTGCTGTATTTGTCCTGTAAAACAGTATGAAATGCATGCTGGCATTTAATTCTCTCTAAAGATCATGGATTTCCATGGGGTTTTGTGTGAGAACAATGACCTTATAAAGTAAGTAATCCAGTAAATGTAAAAAGTGCTGTGTATTTTGGAACCAGTACTTTTGAAGGCTGATCTCCATGATTTTCAACAGGCAGCCTGGACTCTAGAATTGCCTAGATGACATTACTACACTTGGAAAAGTTGCTGGTGGTCATGAGAAACACGTACACGCATCAGTTCAACTAGACTGAAACAAAATGTCCAAATGCCTCTACAAACAAACCGGCATACCTTCCTTGAAGGGTATAGAAGAGCCAAAAACACTGTTTAAAACAAAAGAAGAACTGGTCCAAATGATTTATCTGTGATTACATTAATTTTGTGAATACCCTTGAAGACTCAGGGTGACCTAACTGCTGCCTTCCAGTCCCTGAAGGGAGCCTACGAGAAAGATGGAAAGAGATATTTTGCTGGTGCATGTGCAGGACAAGGGGAAATGCCTTCAAACTGACAGAGAGTAGGTTTAGGTTAGATATTGAAAAAAATTCTTTACTGTGAGGATGATGAGGCACTTTAACAGGTTACCCAGAGAAGTTGTGGATACCCCGTCCCTAAAAATATTCAAGGCCAGGTTGGCTGGGGCTCTGAGCAATCTAGACTAATGGAAGGTTACTCAGAAAAGTGGACATCTAAATTATCACAGGGCTGTTGAGATTCCTTTTGTCATCATGTGACAAGAGTTAAAGAACAAAATATATAAGAAAAAAGATCACTTTAAGTGCTTGTTCTTCATTAGGCACTTCACCAGAAGATTGAAATACAAGGACAATTATTTCAATTACAGAATTTTAAATTTAAAGCTGTTTACCTAATATATCTAAATTAACATAAAGTAGGTGATATGCCCTTGCAGTGATATGCTTAAAAATACTGAAAAGCTTGGTGTAAGGTTCATTTTTCCATATAACATTTGTCAGAAAAGCTATGAACTAGATATGTGGTATGACATACTCATTTCTGTGCTGAAGAGAAATACCATGCAGCCTAATGAAACATTAGATCAAAAATATGACCTAAAGTTATATCACCATAGGATACTTAGATTTAAGAAACTCTGAACTCTTGTGTTTCTTCCTTGTGGCCATTTGATATTCATGATGCCATGAAGTGATATAACAACACACTCTTTCCTAGATTCATCAAACCTCAAAACATAGAGTGTCAATTATTTTGACAATATTCACTTCATTGTCTTGATTTAACTACTATGATGTAGATTTCAGAGCAGTTCAGAAGTAGCTTTCATATCTACATGCTGATCTACATTTTTCAGAGAGAGAGCACACATCATTTCATCTGTGTACTATCTTCAAGCTAACTGAAAAGTGGAATACATCAGTATAACTTGGAAATACAGTTTGCACATGAATACTATGACAGGGAAACCTTTACTACAGACTTTCCTTTATTTGGTATCTTCTGAAATTGCTGTTTTAGGCAAAGGTCTAGTAGAACTCCACTAGATCATTGGTTCTACTAGACCTTTGCTCAAAACATCAATTCAGCAGATGCAAAATGAATTTCTATATGGAAAGAGATGTGCTAAATATTGCTAGGTTATGGATGCCTAAGGCTAGAACATGAGTCCAGATGGCTGAAGTTCAACAGATGCCACATAACTACGGAACTTGCATAAATATGTGATGTCAAGTGCGGGAAATCAGAATGATGTTTGTCTGTGCACATATGAAAGCCTGAGTATTTTATTAAAAAATAAAAATAAAAAATAGAAGTTCACAGTCTTTTACAGTCATGCTAAAAAAGAAGAAGACCATGTTCTACATCTCTATCCTGTCTAACAGATATCTATGGAATGTTTCTTGCAGGCACTTGCAAGAAATTTCAGAATGCCTATTATAAAATATTAAAGATACAGACTTTGCTATCTCTGATCTAATGGGTTTCTGAAGCTTGATGTCATAATTAGAAACATACCAAAAAGGCTACATAGTCATATTCAGCTCTTAAAATACAATATAGCATTGCAGAAGCATACGTTTCCACAGGACTATTCTCTTCAGCAGAGAATGAATGAAAACAAATATACTTGTATTGTGAGAAAATCTATGCCAAAGATTTGGGACCACCAGATGTATCAGGTGGCACAGTGTGAAATAAAAAGCTAAATATCACTTGCATTTGGTGTCACCACCTCACAGAAATATATGCTGGGCATTTGTAATAAGAAACAATGGTCGCATGCAATGGTGGTATCCTGAGAGATTGGTCCTCTGAGAGCCTCAGACAGAGTGCCAGAGCAGGTGAAACCAGCTGAGCCATAGGATGCCTCATGACAAGAGCTATTGGACTCTGTAACAGCAGTGCTGATGTCTGAAGGTGCCTCAGAGTAACTGAATATTGTTGTGTGGGTAACAGTTTGCCCCTTTTCAGCCAAAAAAACCACAATTCCTGATTCCTTTAGCCAAACAGCCACTTCTATTAACATAATAGAAAAATTATTTGGAGAGCCTAAGTTTGAGAGGCTCTGGTGGGATGCTTTGCAGTGAGGAGTCAGATGGTAATTAGCTTCAGCATCTAGCCCTACTCCAATACTGGGCTCTGATTATTGCATGACATGCATTGCTCAAGATAGAACACTATTTTTAACTTTCGCCAGAGTATTTTTCAGTGATCTAGGTCTATACCTTGATGAAAATGTGATAACTACATCCTTTTAATCTTTATGATATGTTTTACATTTTGTTCCTTGTGAAGTTTGTGCGTTTGCATCTCAAAAATCCATCCATCCATTTCCTCTGCTAACAATTTTCTACAAGAACGTCTCCAGCCTCTGTCCATTTGAGACCCTGCTTTTTCTTTTTCTTTTTGTTTTTTTTTGGTCAGACACAAAGAGGATGAAATTATTTGCCTTTAGTGTCTAGTTATAATTCTAAACTAGATAGTCTAAATATTTAGTTGGTGAGAGATGATGAAAAACTTACTATCACAGGTAATGTGATCAAAAATAGTTTGCTATACAGAAGGGATATCTGAAGTACAGTTTTCAGTGTCACTAAAAAAAAAAAAATAGTGAAAATGTAGTTATATTGATATAAATAATATCTAACCGTCCCTCTAGAAAACAGGTTTCATCAGTGATGCTGGATTTGTACTTCAGGCAGTAGCCACTACATTTGGAATCAATGATTACATATCTTGACTTTTGCCGTTAGTTATAATAAAATGAATATATATGGATTTTTTTTTTTTTTTTTTTTTTTTTACAGTGAACACTTTACAGGACATGAGTTAAACATATGTGTGGCTCCAGACTGGAAGGGCATAATCCAAGCGTAAAACAGCACATTACCTCTGAAGTCTCATGTGTCCTCACTTTAAAATTTCCAGTTGGGTCTGGAAAACCTTGCTAAAAAAGAGCTTTTATATACAAATAATTGGAAGAAAGGTGAAGATTCTTTGTTCTGACCTTGCCATGATTTAAAAATATTTTTAAAAATACAGGAAATTATGAGGGCAGAACATAACACTATAGAGCATGTGCTTTGATAAAAGTGAAGACCCTTTGATGTTAATAAAAAAAGAATCACAGTTGTGGAGAAGTAGGCCCTCTAGCTGACAAAAAATAATGTCCAACTAGGACTTTTCAGAATTCAGTCATTTTAGAGAAAGAAAAAATTCAGGCTGTCATTTGAAAGTTAGAAAAGATGATTGCTTTTTCAATCCCCATCTTTCCCTTCTTTGTGTATCCATTTCCCCACACGAGAAAGCTGGTTTTCAGTGTTTGCTTTCTGTTTTTTTAAAACTGGAACTGGATATATATTTGTCAGTCATGAGTGTTTATGTTGCACACATTTATTGTATGGCTAATTGTTTTGCTTAGATGCTGTAGTGATTTTTCCCCAAGGTTAAATGTTTCTCCTTATTTTTCTACTGTGTTTTAATATTTACTGAAGCAACTTATCAGAATACTGTATCTAAATATGTATGAGCAGTCAAACAGCTGCTAAGAGTGGGACAGCCAAGAAACCTGTATAGAGAAGACCCAACATCTGTTATTTTTCTCGATAGAACCTTTTTTTGTGATTCTGTAATGCTTTCAGTACCTCTGAATATCTGAAGAATTTAGGATTTTGTCAAATATTTAACTCTGCCCACTTCATAGTAAGGAAAACAGGCAGCTGCTTGAAAAAAATGTCATGAATGGCAAATGATCTAGTAGCAAATGAAAATGTATCAAATTCTCTTTAAATGTGTTAAATAACTTCCATAAAACTATTCTGTCTGAAGAAACAGTTATTAAAAAGACAGAGCCAGACTTTTCTCAGGCATGCAGAGGAAAAATGAGCCAAGTCACAAGGTGAAGCAAGGCAAATAAGGGAAATACTGAAAAAAAAAAATGACAATGAAGGTAGTTCAGCAGTGGAAACAGAGATTTTTCTAAACCTGACTTGAAAAGACTATGAGCAACTTCTCCAGAAGTCACTTCCAACCTTTTATACGACATATGCACACATGTATACAGACATAAGTGTGTGTGTACATGTTTGTGTATACATGTCTACGTGTCTATAAAGTATCTAACAGAATTTATTTTCTGCTGAAGATCCTAGAAAGAAAACAAAGAGTAGTGTTGTCTGCCCAGACTCTTTCAAATGGCTAACCTGAAGAACACCCCAAGGAAAACAGATATCCAGCCAAGAGAACAAAGTCATAAAGGAGATATTGAGACATTTCAGAACCATATCTATCTACATCAATGAAGGAAAACATCCTTTCAATTGTTTCTTTTCACTTGTTTTGTTAGGAATCACATGGAAATGAAACAAACTTTTTTTTTTTTTTTTTTTTGTGTGTTTACAGAAAAAGGAAAGCAGATTTGGACAAGCTAGAACCTAGAAAGACAATCTCTCCTACCTCATAGCCAAAATTGAAATGAAGTGATCTATCCTTTCCTTTTTCACTGCAGGTACTAAAGCATAATTAGCTGAATTATTCTAGAGTGTAAATGCATTTTGTCAATTCAGAAGATTTTTAACTAACGGCTTAATACTCAAAAATTAATTACCTTTCCTGTTTAATTCATCCCTCCCAAATAAAAAAAAAATAAATTAAAAAAAAAAAAGTTTTTTGGATTTCATCAACCTGGAAGCTTAAACTTTTCACTCAAAATCATATTTTACAGTTCAGAAGATTAAAGTTCTGCAATTCATGTCACGAAACCTTTTCTTCACTAATTTTTAATTGGCCAGAAATTTTTACAGCCATTTTTTGAGAAGTGCACTGGCTAAATCTCGTATTTCTGCTACTGGGAGTGCAGTATTACTGCAAGAAAGGTTTAAAGCAAGCTATCTGACTGGATGAAAGAATGATTGCCTGTTCTGAAGTTGCCTTTTTGAAACCTGATACTCACACAATCTTACTCCTAGAAGGAATAAAAATACCATAATTCAAAAATATAGAAAAGATTAATTTACAAGCACTTAAGACTAACTCTTGAACAGAAGATCCTGTATAGTCTTACACACATGCTAGTAGTATATAATTCTGCACCTCTTACAAGAGTAATGCCTCATTACCCGAGTCACAGCCTGGGTGAAGACCACCTGAACGATGTTAGATTCAGGCAACACAGAGGTGGAAAGAGGGAAATATTTAGTAATATAAATCACAACTAAGGCCATCTGTCCTGCAATTGTCAAGGCAGTAGACCGCCTCAGGCTCCTCCTGGGCTCTTCATCACTACCAGCTACCTGAACAGTAACAGCTGCTGCACTTTCTTTCATCTGTGGATAGTGAGGAGGCAGTATTCCAGCTTGTCAGCTGCTAGTGTGCCCACAGTGAGCCATATATTCTTTATCTTTTGAATCAGGGTATTACAGTAACACACTTCACACGGGACTACATTCCTATATATAGAAACATTTCCAACGTTTTAACATTTAAATACAGTAGATGCACTTCAACGACGTCTTTGATTAAACCCTGACTGTTCCTCAGTTATCAAATCAAATTTCAAATCTTAGTTCTTGGTCTTCAAAGCTCTCAAGAGAGTAGATAAATTTAGAAATATAAATATTATAACCATAATAGGCTGGAAGGTTGCATGAAGAGATCATCTAATCCATCTTGCCTGCCAGAAGGCATAATCAACAAGGCCAATAACACCTCAGGTATATAGTTGTCCAAGCTATTTTTAAATATCTCCAAAGGAGAAATTTCACAGACTGCCCAGACAATCTGTTCCCATGTTTCACTAACTTTGATCACTATAAAAAAATTTCATATTAGTAACCTAAATCTTCCCTGTTCCAGTTGAAACCCATTATTTCCTGTCTTATCCAACTTGAATGTGGAAAACAGATTTTTCCTTTCCTTCCTGCTGCTGCCTTTTGCATAGTTGAAGGCTTTCATGCCTATCTTCAGTCTCCCCTTTAGGTTAAACAATCCTGCCTCATCAAGTCTTTCCATATAAACCTTCTTATCAACCTCAGTACTGTCTTTCAGACTCTTTTCAATTGGTTCAAAACTGAATGCAGTGATGCAACTAAACCTTTATAGTAACTTCTGAATAGAACAATTAAAAAGGTTAAATAATAAAAAGTACAGGCAAAGAACATTGTCTTTGCAGCTAAGTTGTTTTAGGTTATTAGTAAGGTGTTGTTTTTTTTTTTTTTTCCAAAATACAGATGAAAATATGTTATGAAAGTTGAGACACAAGGTAATAAGTACGTGAACAAACATGGGAGGACATATTAGATGAAACATACTGAAAGACATTACAAAGCAAATTCCATCTGTTTCTGAAATGTTTAGTGAAAGGGCAAAATAAGAGTTGGCACAGATATGTATTAGCATAAGAAAGGCCATGACCACATTGATCCTCATCCACTGAAAGGGGAATAGTGGAGCACCTGAAGTAACCATAACAAAGGACTAGGAGTGTGCTTTAGCCAAGGTGAGTTTCAGGTGATATGTAAGTATCCACAGAAGATATCAGAGGGAGAATTTTGACAGGAACTGTGAACTTGGTCAAGAGATCTAAGACTCATTTTTGAAACCTACAAACATGGCCATCAATTCCATTCACCAGATGCTTTTGCACATCCTGCTAATAGAGCTAGAAGAAAGAAGAATTTAATTATATTCCTAAAACCAATATGGCCTCATCCATAGGGGTACTTATAGAGGAGTACACATCTGTCTTTGTCCAGAACGCTCCATGGACTGAACCCTCCCTCCCTCCCTTAAAAGTCATGCTGAGAAATTAATGTTTACTGTGAGCAGTTTTACTGTGGACCAAAGGTGATGGTGATAATTTTAAAGATGGTAGTCTATCTTTCTGAAAGTTCTTTCAGGTCAGAGACAGTTAGCAGTTCTTTGAAGGAAAACTAACCCAATGACAAAAAAAAAAAAAATTAAAAAGAAAAAGTTAAAAACATCCTCCCATTTAATATGCACTCTTTTTTATGCAAAGAGCTGAATCTATTAGCCCTATGTTAAATATACCTTCCCTTGGCTTCATGTGTTAAGATTGTCTAGTACAGAAGATTTCCTATAAACAAGTAAATAACCCCAAAAATGTATCCTTAATTCTGAAGACTGTGGAGGTCTTCCAGATGTGAATGGAGTTGTAGCTTAAGCAACAGTGTCTGTTCAAATCTTAAGCCTACTTCTAACAGTGACTCAGGGCTATAAATTCTCCTGTCCACTATTAATAATTACACTTCATTGCCACTGTTATCTATTTAATCAATTCACCCAAAAACAAAGGCAATGGAGAAGAGGTGGAGAGGTGAGAGAGAAAGCATGGAGAAGCAGGAATTAGGAACTGTTTCAGAAAAGGAGGGGAAGAGAGGAACACAGAAAAGGGAAGGTAACATAGTAGAAGAAGAAGTGAGTGGCAGAAATGCCAGTGCTTTAAATAGCCATTTTAAGTTGAACTGCACTGAGTATACCACTGAGTATGTTTGCATAGGCTCAGAAATTAGGAACCTTAGTCCAAAAATCTGTTTGTATTACAATAAATTGAAAGGTAGTCACTGACATTTTGAAGAAATATTTTTCAAAAATGCAGTGTCACATTGCAGTGAAAGAACATTTCTGCTATGTATTATTAATGAAAAAATATTATTTTCTCAAATAAGCAATCATATGGGGGAAAATCTTGTCCATTCATCATCTCATAAAGTTTTGACAGTGCTATTGAAAATGCTTGGGAATCATAATTTAGGACATTTAGCAGTTTTTCCACTCCTATATCCTTTTGGAGATTTCCATCTGAAAAAGTAAGACCAGGCCAAGTAGAGCATGCATTTCTGCCTAGATAGTTGTGAATCTTACAGGGTGTTTTCAATTTCGGAAATACTTGACCTGGAGATGAATGTACTGAGGGGTAACAAATCCTGGGAAAACTGATTTGTGCCAGCAATTGGGAGTCTCAGTTGATGTCTCCCTCCTTGTCTGAGCAGCACTGCCTTACCAAACCTCCTTGTTTCATTTATTATTTTAAAACCATGATCCTGTACTTCATCAGGTACCTCTCTCACTTGTAATTTCTAAAATTTGCAGTAAAACATAAAAAACTTTTAACTCAATCTTCAAAAAGAGTTTTCTGTACACATTTACTATCCTGTAATACTGCCCTGTATCTTTACAATCTTACTTTATAATGGGCTAGAGATATAAACTGTGTAAAAGTTCTTGAGCAGTCTATATAACTCAGACAAAATGTTTTCTCTTCCTTTCACTTTAACTCTTAAAATTTGCTTGCTTTTCTAAACATTTGGCCTCAGTGTAGTGATAACATATAATTTTAATGGTGCATATGAACAGTGAGGATTATTTTCCCTTGTACATTACTTTGACCTTAACAACATTAATATTGTCTACTATTTTATTTCCCAGTCATTCAGGACCATGACATTGTCCTGCAATGTAGTCAACAAAGTATTTTGTCTCTTGCATCATTAAAGTATGTTATAAAATGAAGGTCCCAGGACCCTAATGTTGACCTATTCCAGTGTTAATATCAACCACTTTTTAAAGTCCATGTGAACTTAGTTTCATTATAAATCTTTACTGAAAAGTCTTGTCAGAAACTTCCTGAAAAGCCAGTTCAAGTAAATATTTTTTTGCCTGGTCATTGATTCTTTGAATGAATCCCAAACATATATTTACAAGAGGCAAGTTGTGTCTTCCACCTTATGCACACCTACCCATAGACTTACTAAGTCTATTTTTTTATTATAATTTCTACCATTTTCTCCAGTATGGAAATC
Organism: Anabacerthia variegaticeps; assembly: GCA_035583185.1. Taxonomy (NCBI): domain Eukaryota; kingdom Metazoa; phylum Chordata; class Aves; order Passeriformes; family Furnariidae; genus Anabacerthia; species Anabacerthia variegaticeps. The sequence continues at coordinate 86,858,799 of JAWWEW010000078.1, forward strand.
TGGCTTTCTAGACTGAAGTTCCACAGTTCAATCTGAGAACCTTTCTATGAACTGAGACTTTATTTCCCACTACACTGGGTACCAAGGACATTTCATATTTTAACTGAATCACTTACTGCAGTGCATCTTTTTCATATTTTAGTCTCTTTGAAACTCCTAGGTGAGTACCATCTGGTCCTTGCAATTTGCTACAACTCATGTTATTGATTTGTTCTTCATAAAAATGTAAGAATGACTGCACTATGTCAGACCAAAGGTCTATCTGACTCAGTATGATTCTTGGACAACACCAGATGTCTAGGGAAGATTATAAGAATGAAAGGTGTTATGATCGTTCCTCTAAATTCTCCTCTGGCCTTAAATCAGTTGTGGTTCAGAGACTGGGGAGGATCAAATTTTGAGTTTATTTTGAAACTCCTAATGAATTTTTCTTCTGCAAACATTATACTAGTGGAAGAAAGGGCTCGACTGACTTTTCAGATCTGTCAGATCCTGTGGCAGAGGTATTGTATAATGTGCACAAAGAAACAGATCCTTTTGTTTTGTTTCAGTGTTTTATCTTCTTTCAAGGAAACCTATTCCCTTTTCAGCATCTTCATGAAGTTTACAGATACTCATTAAATTCACAGACTTCCATCTTATTCGTCTTTGATTATCACTTTTCCAAGCTGAAACATTCTAAGTTTTCAGTTGTTCCTTGCATGGAATTCTTTCCATATACTTCCAAAACATTACTGGTTCTGTCTCTATAACTTGTCGTGGGGTGTTTTTGTGGTCAGTAAGCAATCTCAGATTTGCAAATATTATAACTTTTCAAATGAACCCTTTATTTTCCCACTGTCCCTTACACCTGATCCCACAAGCAGAAGTAGATATTTGGCAGTAAAATTTTGAATAGTATCATAGTCAGTGCTAGAAGTAAGGCAAGTACTAGCTGTCGTCTCAGATTTGCTAACTAACTGCTCCAAAGAGATACTTTCACTACCTCTGGATGACATACTGGACTGTCATCTCTGTCGTGTCTGAACCTGATATTTAACCAGACTGAAATCTGCTCTCATTCTTGAGTTTTCTTCTGCTGCATCCTTTCTTGTTTACCTTTCTGTGTCATCAGTCACTGTGAATATCATGATTTGGAGATGAATGGGGAAACTATTAACATAACCCTAGTACTGGCCACTTTCTATTATTCAGTCATAGGTACTAAACACTCCTTCTCTTTCTTGTTTGACCCTATATATACTACAATATATACTGACCCAATTTATACTACTGCCCCCAGTATGGTCAAATTCTTGAATGACTGCTACCTTGTAATTATTTTCTTATATACTTGTATTCTTTACATCATATTTTTAATATGCCTTTTAAGGAAATGTCTTAATTTAAAAACAGGCATTCTAGTAGAATGGTCTTGCTTTTGGAAATCGTGTCTTCCCTTGGACCCAGTGATGTGACTTTGCAGGGTCTGTTCAACCATATTGAAAATTAGACTCATTGCAGTCAGAGTAATTGTCATATGATGTGGTTATTATGCTGCTGAGAATACATTTTTCATCTGTCATTCTCTACTTTTTTAATTGCAATTTCTTGCTCTCTTTGATTGACAGCTATGAGGATAGCAAATAACACTGATCAAAAATTGACAACCTATAAAACGGATCATGCTGTGAACAGTTGCCTCTTCAGTCACTGTCTCTCCTATTGTGCTTACTGGAATTTCTGGGAAAACACAAAGAAGAAAGAAAGTTTTCCTGCCCATCTCTGGAAGATACTAATTTCCTCCAGTCACTCTCTACAGCCAACCTCTATCCTGTCCTCCTTCGTCAGTGGTCAAGATTTTGTTGTCCATTCATTTTGTCACACTGAGAAGGGAGGGGAGGAGAAAATTTGGTTGTCAGACCAAACAAAGGTCAGCCATAGTCCATAATTGTCTGTAAGAGCTCTCATGATACAAAGATGCAAAACCCATGCTTGCAAACATAGATAAAAAAAGACTGGTTTAGTCTTGAAATAGTACAGTTTTTACTTGGCAACTGCATGAAAACAAGACATTCATCTTGTATCACCTTTCTTTTGAACAATCAAAAAATGAATGGAAAAAATATTAACGATGGAGAAACCGGCATGGCAAGCAATGCATGCAAACTGGTGTGAAAAAGCTAACAAGTCATTTAGAAAAAGAAAGAATGGAGAGATATACTGACTAGTGAGTTGTGTAATGAGGATAGATTGTTTGGAGCTCTTAATTTAGTCTCATGTTAGAACAAGAAGACACCAAATTACTCTGAGTGTTAGCAAATTTAAAATTGATGAAAGAATTCTTTATGCAGTGAATAGTAACTCTTTAGAACTCAAATGCTCCAACATTCAGTTACTTGAGCAGTTTAGATTGTTTAGAACTGGGCCTTACCAAACAAGAGCAAGCAAAGCTTTGGGTGCTGTTTTGAAATAGGACAGTCAAGTGAAATAGCATCACTGTATCTCGAATGTCATTTAGAATGTTGGAGTGCATTTGTAATTTGATTTCAAGAGCATGTTATGTCTAGGAATACGTTTTGTTATGGACTGAAGTGTTGGACACTCAGAAAAAGTTCTGAGAGCTTTTGGTGTTATATGGTCTCTAAAGGAGCAGCTTTGTTATGCTGCCGAAGTCCTTACCTACAGTGGCAGATTCATTCTTGTGTGCTAGTCGGAAAATTGTAGCCAGCATACCATGCTCACTTGGACAGTTGAGCTGACTACTGTAAGCCTTAGATAAATACTATTACTTGTTTAAGGCACACAGAATTAATCTTTCTTGTTTTATTTACTTTATGGCTGATGACATCACTCCTCATATTGAGGAATTAAGACAGAATTCCTGTTCACTGGACAGATAGTTTATCTACAGGGTGTAAGTATCTGTGAGATGTGTGCTTGGTAGAACAAGCTACAAGCTGATTAAAGTGAAGAAACTGAGGTGAATGTTTACAGCCACCAAGGGCAAACTTCAGACATTAAGGTTTTCAGACAATGTTTACACTGTTGGAGTGATGATCAGGTATTCTCAGGATTAGCTTCAACAGTCTGTTTCAGTCATTGACACAATAGAACAGACATTGCAGTGTTAAGGTCTAACTGTTAATGAGAAGTGTCCTCCCTAGGGCAGCCTGGCAGTCCACCTAGCCCAGTGTTATTTCCAGAGCAACACAGAGGTTGTTACTTCAGCAGTGTGCATAAGTCTGGCCAACATGCAAGCAATGACACACACTCCACCAACTTCTGCAGCTACTGTATTAGGAACACTGTAATTTAGATCTTAGCAGATTTTTATGTAATCCATTTGTGACCATGTTGTTTATGAATTTCTGGAGCTTTTTAATTCTGATCACTCTGCTTCCACAGTAAGTTCCAGATATTCTCCAATCACTGGTAGAACTGGTATTTTATTTTAAATCTATGATGTACTAACTTGATGCCACCTTACTTACTGCCACAGAATTTTTGTATTGCTGAGTTTAGTGAACAACAACTCTGTATTTCTCTTTATCTGCTCTTTTGAGTTCATAATGCCTGGTCAGACTCTTTCCTTTAGTCTTTATTTCAGAAAGAATACTAACCTATCCTTATGAAGTAGCTACTCCATCTCCTTGATAATTTCAGTTTTTCTTCTCTGTATGCACATTCTCTATATCCACTATAACCTTCTGAGCTGCAGAAACAAAACAAACACAGGCTACAGGGATGTACCCATGCTAGATGCAGCCCTTGCCACTTAAATGGGCTTAACAATTCTATATGGCTTCTGCAGGTCTAACTGCCCCTTCAGAGCATATCCTAACTTACCCCTCACAAGAAGTCAGCAGCATAGGAACACAAGCCCAGCAATTATCCTCCTACTCAGACTCTAAAATATCTTACACAGGGCTTGACACTTGCTGCCAGTCAAACTTCCACTTTAGAGACCCCATGTGACTCTTTAAGTTTCCACTGCTGACAGTTTGGTTCTGTTGCAATGAAGGTGCAGCCAAGTCTTTCTAATGTAGGCGCTTCCTTTGCTGTACATGGAGATTATGGATCCCTGCCTGCCCCTCCCAACATGCATGATTTCAGAGAATGCTGCTGGGCAGGTCAGGGACTTTAGTCCCCTACATAGCAGCATGACGTTAGCTTTGAGAGTTTCCCTCCTACATTTGCCCCCTGCGATTGGACCAACAAGGACTGAGTTCCTCTCCTGCATCCTTAAGCAGGTTTAGTATTTTAATCCACTTGATTGAGAATAAAATGGTCTCAAGTTGGAAAGTTTTGCTTCGGTTATGGGCAAGTCTGTAACAAAGATAGAGGCTGTTACAGTCATGTACTTGTGCATGAATGTGTTGAGAGGGGTGCTGCGGTGGGTAGATTTTGCATGGGAAGATTTTGATATTAAGGAATATGTTGTCTGAGATTGCCAGCAGAATGTAATTAGCTGAAGGGGAACTATGAATGTAAATACTTAATAAACATTTCATATGCACTACATTCTTCCTCGCTATCTAAGGAAATATTATTCAAATGTCCTGCAACCTTAATGATGGAAGTGATGGGAACAGATCAGCTCATCTGTGGAGTTAGCCTCAAAGGCCCTATAATATTCCCACTGTAGCATAGATTGTTTGAATGTTCATCTTCACAGTTCAGCTTTGCAGCATTTATCCAACTCTGATTCCATGGTCAGCATTTCATGGCAATTCTCTACGGAATTTATTTAGCACCTCTCTTTACTTGCAGAGTCACAGATGCTTCCATTAGCATCACTGGACAATTTTTTGCTCTGCTTGCCCTCTCTGCTACCTACCCCTTTGCACTGCTGGGGCCAGCACTCAGGTTGTTACTACAAATTAATATTTTTTTTCCCTGAGCTGCACACTTTTGCATGCATTGACATAATTAACATACACAAATCATAATTACCATGTTGGAGTGACCTCTTGGATGGATATCCAAGCTTTGAACAAGCAGGAAATACAAACATTTTTGCAGATCCATTTTTGCAGATCCTGCCATGCATTGGATGCTGACACTCCTGTGTGCACCCTGAGGTGCCCGGGACTGTCAGTGCCCTGGGCTCAGGGTATTAATTGGCCAGCCAACAGCATAACAGCCAATCAAACAGCTTAAGTAACAAAGGCAGCATTGTATATTTACTCTGATTATCTTACTTTTGCCTAATGAAGCTGCTTTAAGGTTTCTCTCCTGGCAAGCATCCAAAATGCTTTTATCTGCCTGCATGCAGTGGGCTGTCAAGCTGAGAGAAAAAGCCTCCTTTGTGTGCATGGTCTGTCTTGTTTTCAGAGGAGCTGCTGCGGAGGAAAGGGAGGATATCGTTGTGAGTGCCTTGACTTTCATATGTTGAAGGAAGCCTGTAAGAGTGTCTTTTTCATAAACGTTCTGATTTTTTTTTAACTTTGATCCCAGTGAATGGAATGTGTGTTTAGAGTGCACCAGGCATACAGTTTCAATGCCATGTGACTCCTCCATTATGGTTAATTTCTGTGTTACTTGTGGTATTACTGGGCCCACTGGTTATTTGCTCATGTACTCTAGATCTGCATCTGCTGGATGTATACCTTAGCCCCCATCCTTCCCAAAATGAATAGAGGGATTTGAATGCAATGTTTACTAAGAAATATATGAAAAAAAAGAAAAAAAAATAAATCAAGAAATTAACCTGAAAATTACTTAAAATTGTACATGTCCATTCCATGGACATTGTACATGTACATTGTACATGTACATTCCAGTCCAATATCCAACATTGTGATGCAACCCTATAAGGGAAATGGTGAGAAGAAGTGGGAAGGAGGTGTAAGCAACATAAGAGCAATCTGGATCTCTCAGGATAAAAAAGAGCAATCAGGTGCTCTCAGGATAAAAAGTTTCACTAGTTTGTGTACTTAGTTCTCCACTTCCGTTCCCAATTAAAGCCTGCTCTGAATTCCCAGCAAATTTTTTCTTCAATTTTAGAGTGATTTAAGACACTTTGAACAAAGTTCTCTCCTAAAATTGTGCACAGGTATCTCATATTAAAAATGAGAATATTTTATATGTTGTGGATTTTTTTTGTTACCAATTATTTTATAACTGAAAAAAATATGTTTACACTCTGTTTGTACATGATTTTATTTTTTATTTAAGAAGTTCTTTTTGTAGTCAAGTGATAACAGTTGCAGTAATTATACGCCATGAAAAGAAATTTGTGCTGGAATGAGTCCATTCTTCCTTCACCCAGGTATATCATTTTCACTGCTGCATGTCAGAGTGTTTCAGCAGACTCCAGATTGGAGTTGATAAATACTGGGTTTTTCACATTTTTGTTGTTTTTTTTTTCCCCCCCTTATGTTTACATAAACATTTATAAAACAGGACTGCCTGTGGTCATAGCTTCCATAGAAATACAGCCACCAAACTGAAACTTATGGAATCTGTTTATTTCCTAAATCGGTGTTGGGGTACTGCCTGGGTGCCTCTACTCATCGCCAGAAAGGATGGTGTTGCCCATGGCTGTGCAGAGGCTCAGCTGTCCCTGAGCCCTGGTGTAAAGAAATGCACTAGTCTGGTGAAAATGCAGAGTGTAAAAGGAAGAGATATCAAATTGGTGGAAAGTGGTAGCAACTTGTTCTTTGCACTTTTATACTCAAGATGGTCCTCTGTTTTTTACAGTCTCAACACCTGAATTTTGTGAGTGATTTGGTAGAAGCCCAAAGACAGAGTAAGTGAAATACATGACATGCTCTAGGGAAGCTGGCATGGGCAGCAGCATGGTGTTACATCATGGTGCTACATCATGTCTCCATCAGACAACTAAAAGTAACTCCTTGTTTTTCCAGTTGCAGAGATTGATATGCATCTGGGAATTTGAAGGAGGAGAAAAAGACCACATTGATTACAAATGTTTTTATGCTGAAGCCGCCATTTGCCTCTATTAATCCATTAATTAATCATCTATTCATAAGAGTGACTGAGTTAAAGAGGAGGGAAGTGGTTTGCTAGTGGGTGCTTTCCCCTTGGAGAGTCTTAATGCCAAATCATCCCCATATAAAAAAAAAAACAAAACAACAAACCTTTAACAAATACAATCTTCTTAATGCACAAACTTTTGTGGTTTTTTTTCCCCCTAAGCAGTTTTTTTTGGTCTAATTTCCCTTGTGCTGCTGTGTGTTTCTATTCTTAAGTAAGAACTTTTTATGTGTTTGCCCTGCTCATGCTTACTGCTACTGCTCTGATAATTAATCAAATGTTGTTATTACTATTATTTTATTATTCTAGAGACAATGTTTTATCTCATTGTATAATTAAATGAAATGAAAAATCTATTTTATCTAACAACAATAAAAGGTAATTTTTCATTAATATGCAGAGCAGTTTGCATTTTTGCTACAATAATTACTTATCTAACTGTCCAAAAGTTAGAATTTTTATGAACAATATTACACATTGCTAGATCTGTTTGGTCTTTTTTATAAAAGAGATAATGAGTATTCTTCCTTTGCATGTTCAGTGTAAAGTAATTGTAGCTATCTTGTTGTTTTAAGAAATGTTCAGCCACCATAAACAATGTATTTCAGTTTATGAAAGACGTACCATATATGTCAATTTCTGTTTAGTGTGTGCCTATTCCAAGATACCAAAGGAGCTGAAGTAGGTTCATAATGGATGTCGTTGTTTGCTTTAGGTAAAACAAATACTTTTTTTTGAATCTGTGTGTATGAACAGAAAATGCTGTGTGACAAATCCATAGATAAAAGACATAGGCAGCTGCTTCTCAATATCTCAAGCAAGGTGCAGAGCAAATAACTAATCAATTTTCTTTTAGGTCAGTAACAAGTCATGTATTAATGAGTAAAACCTGTTTCACAGTTACGTGCCATATGAAAAGTCATCCTCTGGAAACATAACGTGGTTGCTGGACAACATGCAACCTTGCTATAACTGTCACTGTTCTACTTCTAGTATCATGTTAAGCTATTGATAACCACCTCGAACTCAAACATCTCAGGTCATTAAATCAACAAAACCTTTTGCTGAAACCCTGTTACTTTATTGATTATAATCCAGAATTCAGATTTCCTTGTACTTCTTATGCAGTGATAAAACAAAAGATGAAAAGAATAACAGAAAAGCAAACTAATCTTGGGATTATGAAAAGAACATAATTTACTTCTTATTTCTGCATACTTGTTCCTAAGATGTAACTATTAAGTTCTGCATCAGAAAATGAGATTACTGTTCAATATGTCAAAAATCTAATTATAAAAGCTTGAAAAACATTTTTTTTTGTATTTTGACTAATTTTCAGTGTTACAGTAACTTAACCCAAATATATGATAACTATGATTTTTCTCTTTAGGAGGGCTTATCTCACTATAAAATTATTTTTGGAGTTTGTACCTTCCCTTCATTACTGTTTAAAAAGTAAGAAAGCTCTTACATTACTGTCTACATAGAAATGTTAAAACATTTTTTCTCCTGTGCAGAGTCAACATAAATATCCTTAATCATAGAATATGAAGGGACCCATCAGGATCATTCTGTCCAACTCCTGGCTCTGTCCAGGAGACTCCAAGAATCACAGAATGTTTTTGAGAACATTGTCCAAATGCTTCTTGAATTGAGACAGGCTTGGTGCTGTGACCACTTCCCCAGGGAGCCTGGTCCGCTGCTCAGCCACCCTCTGGGTGAAAAAGCTTTTCCTAATATCTAACCTAGACCTTCCCTGACTCAGCTTCATGCCTTTTTCTCAAGTCCTATTGCTGGTAATCACAGTAAACCATCATCTCTGTATAAGTGGGGATATGTGGGTGTAAGTTTAGGTCTTAGATTTTGCTAGAGAAGAATGTGAAAGGTAGTTGGGACTACCTTTGTCTGTGTTATGTCTGCACTAGCAAGTAGACCAGTAGAAGCAATATCTGTAGTATGAAACACTTGGTATTCATGCCCACACAAGTTGCATTTTAATGGAGGGGATAAACTCTAGGCTATCCTATAGCCTCTGGCCCATTTGCAGCTGGTGTGCATTGCATATGTTCCTTCTTCCTTCGTTTCACCTAAAAGGATTTCAGTTCATGTGCTACACAGCAGCTCCATGGTCCCTGTCAAAGTACAGTAAATAGAGACAATTGGCAAAGCAAAACTGCTCTCCTCACGCAAATTAAAACAGAAAAGTAGGCACATATTCTATGTCTCAAAAATCATAATCAAAACATAATGGAAAGGAAAGGAAATGGCTCTTAAAAGGTGATATGACCTAAGAAATGGCAGGTCTAAAGGAAAAGTATACCTACTATGAATATCTGTGCACAAAACCAATGGAAGGAAATGAATGCTGTAACCTGATCAGAGGGTACAAGGGAAATTAGTATTTTCTTCACAATATTAAGGAATAAATGGAATTCAAACACAATATTCACTGGTCTCTATATGAAGAAGGTTGGTCAAATAAAATACTGAAAAAGCACAAATATTCCACAAAGAAATCTGTATAGGGGCAAAACAGCATAGATACTTCATTCCAAAGGCATTGAGAAAACCAACCTATATACAAGCTTGTACAAGTAGGAGGACTGGAAGATTTGAGAAAAACATAGTGTGCAGAACCATCTGCTGCTGAAACAGTGGATTTACAAACTGAAATTCTCATGAGCCGCATTGACAAGATCACCTTTTCTTCTTCTCACATACTTTTCATTGCAGTTACATGTGTAGCAGCACGATTTATGATGAAAATAATAATAAAAGAAGCAGGGAGCAAAGCAACTGCACAGATGTCTTCTGCCTGCCCCTCCACCTGATTATTCTTACAAGTTCTGCTTAGATATTAGAATATCTATAAATTCATTGGTAAGAATCTGTGCCATGTAATGAACAAAACTGACTCACAAAAAGGAAGACCTTATTTCTTGCTATTTGAATGGGAAATTCCCTCACAGCAGAACACATTACCATGTAAACATAATGCAATAAATAAATGTCGTCCACTTTCTATTTCTTGAGCAATGTGTTTACTGTAATTCAGATGAAGATATATAAATCTGTACTAACAGTTTTGTATTAGGTGCTATACTTGACTCAGTAGGTGTTAACTTTGATTTAGCAGATAAAATGTCTGATTCAGAAGGTAATTCACAAGTTTCAACAGGTTGTATAGTGATTCAACCTGTGAAGTATCTGGCAATGTTTATTTTTTCCAAAGGTTGGTTTATCCATTTTAGGCTGAACTTTGTCTAGTTCTCCATACGGCACATTATTTAAGTTAAATGTTTGACAGGGAATGTATATAATAAAGTGCTCATTTAAATATTTTTATATCACATTTCTGAATTTTAAGCAGAAGATTATTTCCCTGTGAAAAGTCTTATGTGTAAACATTATTCTTCTGTTAATATTAGTTTTTGTTCAGTTATCATATTGAAATTTCAGGAACAAAAAAAGATTTTTTTTCAACTATTTTGTACCTAAAAGATAAAAAAAATAAAAGAATAGGGGAAAGTTTCAGTTTTCAGAATATGATGGTTCACTTTTGACAAACAGCTGTTTTTGGCTTTTTTGTTTTTAATTCTTTTACGTCTTACAGGCTGCACAGCAGAAATTAATTTGAAAAAAATCTTGACAATAAAACAGATTTGTCATGGAAAATTAGAAGAAAGAGTAAAAGGAGAAATTGAAGACTAATATGGTAGTGCTGTTTGAATATCTAGGGGACTGGCTGTGAAGAAAATGTTAAAATATACTTCTGAAGTAAATGTTTGGGCACTAGGTAACATTTAACTTAAGATAACAGCAACTTTATCAAAGATTAATACAAAGAAGAACCATAGGGTTGCTTGGTGACTTGTGCCAGAGCAAACAAACTACAGGTCTTCAGAAGGCACATACAAACATCCAAGAAAGAGTTGTCCTGTCTCTCTTACCACTATCTAGTGGTCATTACTAAGATTCTCACTATGCACAAAAGTAAATGAAATATTGACTAGCAGAGTGGTTGGTTTTGAATATTTTCTGCACAGTTAAAATTAGATTTATCTGGATTTTAATTGTTAAAATAATGAAATAAGGTAAGCAGGAGGTGCCAAATAGGATCCTAAGTACACAGGCCAAACTCCAACACAGCTAGACACATATCTGTTTTTACACTCATCAAGTGCTCAGTCTGCTGGACCTTCTTTCCCCTTCATGCATTAGACTGATGATGGCAAGACAAACCCATGATGAAAATCATAGGGCTTTATTTGTTTTTGCCTTCTTAGAGATTTCACTGAAAGTTACTATTGCACGCAACCTAAACATCCCATGGTGGCAAATATTCCTTTGTTTAATTGGACTTGTATTGTTTCTTACTCTAAATTATAATTGCAGTTTTTCATTACAGGTAGTTAATCCTGCTTTATTTTGCTGTTGTTGTTTTATTAGTATTCTAGTTATACATTTAATGTTTTCTAGGCATAAGAGAAAGTTGGATAGTTCTAGAAAAGGCCAGGCACAGTGTAGGGAGCTACAAAGTAATAAGTGGGTATGACAACAGGAGAATAACTGTTGAACTATTGTAAATGTATTGTAAGCTTTTAGTCTTTCAAGCTTATATCAGCTTATTCTGACTTTACATTTCACAGTCCTTGTATTGAGTACTGGCTGTACTGACTATGTTTTTTGACTATGTTTGTATTTACATCTATATGAATGTCATAGAATTAAGATGACATTTTTGCATCTCCAACCTTATTCTCTGTAAAATTCAGAAATTAGAATCTCTTAGAAAAATTGATTTAATTTATTGAAGTTAATTTTGAATGTTTCTTGCCATACACTTTTGAAAGAACTGTGCTAAACAACTGTAAATACGATGTTGATGCATTATGCTCTTGAACCATGTTGAAATGTGCTAAATTTTACCTTTGTAATGCATGACCAAAGGTACTAGAGGTAAAGAAAGCATGAATATCAATCTGTTTCTGTACTCAAAATGACCCCTGGTTTTATTAGTAATGGAATCTAAATGACATCATCTTTTGACAGTCATGATCTTTAACCCAGTTTGATCTAAACCAGACTCCTTTGGAATGATATCATTAAGGTAAATCCCTGAAAGGAGAGCAAACCATTTTAGTATAAACCATTTAAGGATATTAAGTTACTGAGAACGATTTCACTAATTTTTTTCCTTATAAAGGACAAACAATTTCAAGATTGCAGATTAATACCAAGACATAACTGAACTTTGAAATTTTTTGCAATTGTATTAAGTTTGATCTTCTTAAATACATTATAAGTCTTCATATCTTTTAAAACATGACTTAGAAGTCACTTGAGTATTTATTAAGTGAACATAGCAGTGAAAACTATATTATTATACCTAATTCTATTAAACAACATTGCACTGAAATAAAAATCAAAAAAACCCCTGTAAGTATTTTACATGAGGAATCTTATTCTTTCTGCCCCATTCATTCCCAACTCATCCCATCTGTCCTATGAATTCATGATTCCTTTCAAGAAGGACCATGCTGGGAATGTTTTCCTTTTCTATCAAATTTTGACTAAGAAGTTAATGAATTAACCAAGTTCTTTTGTGTATGATGTATCATGCAGAATTATATAAAAAATTAAATAGTTTTGATTTGACACCAGAAAGAATTGTCCAGAACACCCACTTTAGTAAGGAAAGTTGTGAGCAAATGGTGTGTGGTTTGACTCTGTGCCTGATACAAATTTTTTGCACTTGATTTTTTTGCATTTTTATAAACCTTTCAGTCAGTGAACAGAAATGAAAATAACAACTAAAACTCTTCCACCAGCAAAAATGCACAAATGCACTTTGAAAAGCTTTACTGTTACCAAGAGGAACTTTATCTTTTAGTCAATTGATTTGTTTTGTCAATGTTTTTCCCTGAAAGCAAATTGCATGCAGACAATGTTGTAGTGGCATTATCTTGAGCTTAATCCTGGTATTTTTGGTAGCATTACTTTTGTTTTTATCTTCCAGCCAGCTGTTTCCAATAGTTTTGACTGTAAGATAACCCAATAGCTGGTGATTAATGTAGCCATCGTAAAGAATATAAACAATCCTAGAAACAGAACTCAAAGTTCAAATATGGATGCTAACAGTAATTGCTTTTAACAAGTGCAAGGAAGAAGTGAGAGGAAACCTGGTATTGAATTTTGTGTTGCCAAAGAGAAGCTGACCAGCGATAACAGAAGCATCAGAAACAGAGTGCAGAGAGGTAGCACTTTGCACAGGAAGTATCATGAAACAGCCCATGTCAGCCCAGTAGTAATTGGGCCTTTGAAGTTTCAAATGTGAGAAGAGATGAACATTCATCTTTAAAGTGTGCTGAGTCTCAGGGATTACTTTTGGTTAAAGTAGGAATGTGCAGTTATTTGAAACCTGACCCTGAGGTCTCTAAAAAGTTTGGCTTAGGTTGTGCTAGAACTGACCTTGTAAATTTAGACAGCTGCTAGACTACTGCTAGGAGCAAATTATTACAGCAATTGTGATTTTCATGACTAGCATAAAAGCAAAGGGCACCTCTTTAAGACCTATGGGGTCAACTTTCACATTTACTACATTGCAGAGAAGGAGAAGTGGTACAGTCTTGCGAGAATAAGGTACCGTGAAGAACTTCAAGATCCTGCATAAAGCTAGAGGAAAAAGAAGAAAAACACACATAAATGTAAAAGTATAATTCTTGCAAGACACAACTTATTCTGGTGAAAAAAGTATTACTTTAGACTATTTTATTTTAAAAACATATTCTCATTTACAAGTAAGTACTTAGCGAAAATGGACCAAATATTAGAAAATAAAAAAATAAAAATATAGCAAACCTTGAAATTAACACAGATGTTTTCATTTGATTGTTTTGCCTATGCCTATGTTTTTAAAAGGATAAATAGTTCAGTTACACAGTGGATCTTCTAGAAGAGTGAAATAGGCTTATCAGAATTCTGTTGATTTTATTTCTGAGTTTGTTACAGTTGAAGACTGGATATAAGCCCAAGCTCCCAATCTAGATATGATTTTGTGGTCACTTTGTTCTATGCTGTGTGCATCACAGATTGAAATCATGTATGCAAATTCTCTATCTGAACTTTGGAACAGTTGTACTTTTGATTCATGTTTTTAAGTTGTTTGGGTGATTTGAATCCAGTGTTCTTATTCATATGAAAATAAAAAGTTGAGAAATGTTTCTTTTCAAGGGATTTTATAGTTTCCTATGGAAGCAAGTTTTTTTCTTTCTTTTTCCTTGACTTTTGATTAAAAAAACAAAATTAGCAATTATTACTGCTATAATATTTAGCCTGTTCACATATATACATGGCATCTGATCATGTGTTTTCCTCAGTATATTTAATCTTTGATGGACCCAGAATTCAAACACTCCTGTATACTAATCTTTCCTTATTCAACTTACTGCCACATGGCAACTAACCTGTTTATCTGGCTTATTTTCACCTTTGTGACTCCAATGCTCATCAGCAAACATCCTGAATTCTAGAGAAAAATGCAAAAATTGATTTTACATGTCTGTACTGAGATGTGACAATTCCACTGAAATATGGGAAATCCAAAAAGATATTACCTTCCAAAATTTTGGAAGCTAATTTTGATGTGGATAATATTACTACAGTCTGAAACTCTAACTCATAAGCTTTATTGTGCTAGATACTACATTCATGAAAAGCATAGCTTACAAAAATCAGGTAAAAAATGAAGCAACAAATGGGATTTTACAATGAATGATATTGGTTATAGTGTTCAGATGTCAAATTATCATGATTTTTTTTGTGAGTGTCATATTTTTAAAATATTTTGAGGAAGGACACTTTGCAGAGCAACTGCAAAGAATAAAAAAAGACCCTGAAAAAAGTAATGGCAGATAGTCATAAGAGGATATGCATTTTTTAAAGATTGGAGTGGATGGGTAGCTGAGAGAACAAGGAGGAGACTGAATGCTAGTTGTCTAGGAAGATGCTGTTAAGCAATTGGATGAGAGTGGTTTTGACTTATTGTGATGCACAGGATCTGATTTGAGAGGATCTAGAATGGAGCGCATTCTGGTTGGAGTATAATGTAGAACTTTATATAGCTGAGATGCAAGACAGATGGGCTAGATAGACAAGTAGATCAAAAGGGTTTTTTTTTTTTATGAGATGGAAGACAGTAAGCTACCTATAAATTACAATGAGAAAAAGAAGTATGAGACATGTAGGAAAACAAGAAAATTATTTAAAATGAATTGGTGAGCTCCTGTGTGCTGAAACAGAAATTTGAAGAATAACCCAAATGCCAGACATGACGGTGTGGACAAGGAGCAGGAGATCCATTAGGAAGAAAAGCAGACCTGTTTGGCCTGAACATAGATAAATTATCATTACTAGTATTAGTATTAGTATGAGTAATGTATATCTCATTAGAAAAATGCCAGAACTGAAGAAAAATATGAATTTAGATATTTCTCACAGACACTCACTAATGATAAGATTACCATCAGAGTAACAGAGTGCAAGTAGGAGCCATAGCTTGTAATTCTAAAGTCGATCTTGAAATACAAGAAATGGAAGGTGACTGAAGGACAGGAGAAAGTGAGAAACATTAAAGATCACTTTCTAATAATGACCATAGGCTCTTCTTTACTTTTGTACCTGCTCAGCAGTCATCTATTCACCATTTAGGTCCATTAATACACATAGAAATTTGTAAATTTATACTGTGACTGTTACCCTGCTGTAGCTAAGTAGAGCTAAATAACTCCTTTGGTGTTCTTTATGATTGGAAGGAAACAGGAAGGCTTCCTGTGTGACATTTCTTAATCCTTTTCAGGTTTCAACAGTTTTTTTAAAGTGTGGGAAAAGAGATTAAGTTTTCCAGAAAGCATTTCTTTAGTCTGTACTCAGTCTAAGGCTTCTCCATGGACATCCCCTTGTCGAGGGGGAGAAGCTTGTGTGCCCTTATGAGGTTGAGAACTGTGCTGGCAGTGGTACATGCCTCCAGTAGGGTCTCCCATGCTAGTCAGGTCTCAACTGAAGGGTCAGACAAAGTGTGTCCATGGGCAGGATGGG
>JAWWEW010000078.1:86874975-86900386 GCA_035583185.1 Anabacerthia variegaticeps
GTCCAAGCTCGCTTGGCCCTGACAGATGAACCTTAGGAGTAAAGGGTGGGGCCAGTTCTGCGCGCGCTGCGCCTCACGTAAAAAAATCCACTATGCAGGCTCTAGGGATCCTCCTGCACATGCAAAGCCCTGTAGCGACAGGTGAGGGGTGAAACGGCAGGTGATAAGGTGCACTGGAAGCCGCAGCCCCGACCCTGCATGCAGGTGGTTCAGGATGTTGGTCACTCAAGACTGACCCAGATGTGACAGTCTGGTTTGGCAGCATCCTGAATGACCAAGCAGCCTTTTTCAAGGAGACCACTGCTTGCTCTTGAGGAAAAAAGGCAATGCAGGAAGAACCGTGCCTCGCCAGTAGTGCCGATGGAGACTTTCCGCTGTGCCTTTTGCAATCGGACTTGTCTATCTCGCATTGGCCTTTTTAGGCACCAGTGCACTTGTAGCAAGTGTGGGTAGAGCCCTTGTAAATCTTCATTTGTGAAGCCTAACCATGATGACGATGACTCAGTCTAAGGTCACATCACCACTATGTTCTTGGTGCATCAATTAAGTCTGTATATTCTAGTATCTTCTGAAGTTTGAAAACTTATTTTACCATCTTTCCTGTCAGTAAGGTTTTCATTTTCATGGAATTCACATGTTTTGGGCGATATACTGAAGAAAGTTTACAGAATTCAGAAATCTTTGAATAAATTGGTTCACTGACTGTGCTACAAAAAAATTTTGGATGGTTATAGATACCCATCTGAAAGCCTCACTTGACAGGAGGAAAAGTTAGCAGATCCAAGAAGCATGTATTTTTGCTGCCATGGTCTACTTTTGCCATTAATTCCAAGGACAGAAATCAGTTCTTGTTCATTAGGATTACCCAGGTTTACCTCTGCCCTGTGGTGTTTGCTGACTTTTTTCTTTTTAAAAAATACTAAACTTCATTGTGAAGCTTATCCCTTCCCTTCTAGTGATGAAGTTATCAATCTAGTATTTCCTAAGTGTTTTATGTTTGTGACATTAAGTAATGTGTATTCTACTGTTTCTGACTGGCACTTCACACATAGCCATTTCACTCTCACCTCAGAATTGAATAACATTGTTCACTATATTTTAGTTGTCAGTGGAGATGAAAGTTATTCTCAGCAGAATCTGCCATGGAGTGGGCAGTCATAGAACAACTGACATCAAGCACGAGTCCCTGTCTGTCAAGGTTATAGCATAATGCTGATTGAAAAAATTTTAAGATTTTGCATGCCATCCACCTCTGGTGAATACACAATGGATATGCTTGTTGGACTTTTTAACACCTAATCCTAGTGCTGGTAACTTTAGTGGAATATTCTTGGAAGTGAATGCACTTTATTTGTGGTCAATAATTTTCTCTTCTGCCTGTAGAAGTACACCTGTACCATATATATATATATTTTTTTATAACACCTTATAAAATATTGGGCCACTTATTAGCAAAATACTGAAAGTAGAAGATGTAAAGACTTAAAAATTATTTATGTAATTTCACCTTTATGGACATCAAGCTCTTCTAATGGCTTTGTAAAAGATGTAGATTGAACTTTGTAGAACAGAGTCCGGTCTATCTTTGTATATTCTGCTGTTCAGGACTCAGAGGTTGTTTTATTAATGTGGCTCTAGTTTCATTTGCTTTGTCAAATGGGCTAAACCTGATGAGCCATACACAACTGCAAGGCTAGCTTAGACAGACACTGTCAATAATCCTTTGTGGTATAGAATATTACTTTAGATTGTGTCCAGTGTTAAAGCAGATGTACTTTATAGAGTGAAAGTTCTTTAAGATGGAGTGTTTTACTTTTGATCATGGTTTGCACCGATCTAAACTGGATGTGCCAGTCAAACTAGGGATTTAGGTGGAAGACAGAAGAATTTGTAAAGGTAAAAAAATGTCACTTAGCATTGTTCTTGCATTCAGGAATAACAGATGTAGATATACAGAACATTAAGAAAGCTTTATGTTTACTAGCAACTTGTTTTTTAAAAAAATTTTGAAGACTCTTGCTTAAATAGAACCTTTGTAACTAAGGGAGATGTCCTCTGTGCCCACACTAATTGAATTACACTATTTATTGTATTACTTCCATGTATAGCCTTAGCGTTAGTGACAGTGAAGAGAAAGACAAGCAGAAGAGTCAGGTGTAGAGATCTTTGTAGAATTTTGAGGAGATGGTACAGGAACTGTGCTACCTCTGGGCTGAAACAGCATTCAGCATATGCATGGCAAGAGAATCCACTTCTTGTCTCTGCAAGCATTTGGTGGGATGTACCAGCTAAGGTGGAGAGAGCAATTTTCTCCCATTGAGGAATGGATGCTAGAGGCTGAGTCAGAGGAACAATAAGAAAAGAAACATCAAAAAAGCGCAAGCCAAAAGCTGTTTCTCTTTTCTAGGAGAAACATTGCCTAAAGGTTGGAGAAATACACATTAAATAGTCACTTGTGTCTTGATGAGCAGGGTGAGTCTATCAGGGAAAAACGTGGGTGTATCCTGGGAGCAAGCTTGGTGGTCTGTCCATGCAATTACCTCCTGTTCACTACCAGCTACCTTCAACATGGCCTGGAGAGCATGTTCTTGTCCTACATATGTAATGCAAAAATGAAGTTAGCTTTCTCCTTGAACCACTCAGTTCAGTCTTCTTCCACATGGGGAGTACAGTTGTCTGGCATTGCAAGTATTCTAATCTGCAGCTCTTCTGTTTCCCTTGCTTTCCTTTCCTCCAGCTTTGATTAAGTATTCCCTGAAGGTCTGTGTCCTAATTCCAGCTACTCACCTGCCCTTGCACTTTGGTTCCTCACAAGGTCCTTTGCGGTAATCTCTACAGCTATTTTAATGTCCCTCTCTTCATGCTCTTCTGACTCCTAAAATTAATTCACGCATTTCTCACTTCCTGTCTTCTGGGCAGCCAAAGCACTGGCCCTGGCATCTGGGGTACTTTTTAATAAGTGACTTTTGATCATGGAATGAATTCAAATACTATCTCACTGGTCTGCGGAGGAAGGTAATGAGTGCTGGTAAAACAGGTGAGATTTCAAGAGCCAGAAAAGCAAGGAACCTAGATAAACAGGTGAAAGCATTTTGGATGAGAGAAAACATTTCTGTAGTTTGGGTGAAGAGACAGAGAGGAAATTTATCAGCCTGGACCTTCTAATAATTTCTGGAAACTATTTTTCTGTTAGAATTTATATTCCTGATTCCATTTGACGTCTGCAGTTCTAGTCTTATATTGAGAGCAATTTCTGTGTCTCCTGACTTCTGAAAACTGGCTCCGAAACAAGTTTTCAAGCACTTTTCATCTGTCCCAGCTTGTCTGATACTACTTTTCCATCCAAGTAATCACTGTACTGTCAAAAAACACTCACATTAGTCCTTTAATCTTAATTTCAGTGATGTCAGGGTCTGGTTGTAATTTATGCATCTTCTCAACATTAAAAAGTGTGTGTATGTGTGTGTGTGTGTGTGTGTGTGTGTGTGTATGTGTGTGTGTGTGTGTGTGTGTGCGTGTGTGTGTGAACATACTGACTAAACTCCTTTCAGTAGACTGTAGTCAGTGTTTCCTACAGAGAAAAGAGAAATTAAAATATCATGACTAAATTATATCTGTACTGCAGCACCAAAGTGTCACTAGTCCATTAAGTTTTTCTTTCCTCACTAAGTGCTTACTGATTGATTTTTCCAACTTTTACCCTAGATTGACTGGACTGATTTTGATTCACTCTAGGAAGAGGACTGAAATTGCAAATGCTCAGGAACAGGCAATGAGAACACCCATATCAAAATACTTGCAGAGAGGGCATGAAGAAGCTGAGATCTCTCAGAATGGTTGACTATAATGTTGTAAGATAGTTTATAATGCTATAAGATAGTTACTGTAATAATAATAAGGCTGACAAGATAAAAAAGTCACTTTGATACTATCACCAAAGAATTTCGTAAGCCTTTTTCAGACATCCAGGAGCAGTTGTAAATAATCTCAATTATTCTATAACGTATTTTGCACGTTTGTGACTTGTGTTATGCATTTTCCTGCATATTGAGAAAAAGCGTTGTTATCTTGCCAAGTAACCTATATATGACCCCCTCCCCCATCAATTATTAACACTGTGCTAATTTAAAGAAATATTATGCGTTACAGTTTAGCTATTTATACAACACCTAAAAGTGTGTTTACATTGCTCCATTTCAAAAGAAACTCACTGCTCTATGAAATACTTGAGGTTGTCTCAAGTCCGGTCAGGGCTCACTTCATTAAATAAATATCAAAGCAAACAACTGAGTTTTGTCTTTGATTGGAGAACTTGAAGGAATAAATATGCCAGTATACTTTAGTCCTTCCATAACTTTACCATGATTGCTTATATGCTTATGAAATGAAACAGTCTATTAGTACAAAGTAAATGTTAAAAATGCAAACCAATATTTATCTCAATCATAAGCCAAGCTGTTTCTTTTCCAAACGAAATATGTTTACAATTGCATCTGCCTGCTGTGACTGATAAAGCCTGATAGCACATTTTCTAAGTGTGTCTCAAAAGTTTTCCATGGGTATTGACTTTACAACCTCCTGCAGACAGAGCAGACATAACGTAAGCTACCTGTGAAAAGGAATTAATAAATTATTTGTCAGTAATCGCATTCTAGCAATCTGAATACTAATGACCTTTTTAAAAGGCAAGTTTGTATGCATTTATTGCAAGAAGAAATTATATTGGATTTCCATCACAAACAATAAGTGCTAACCCAATGTCTTATTTTTTAAGGGGCAAATGTCTTCCTACTAATTAATCTTACTCAATTCTGCTTCCATGTAGAACTTCAGTTTAGGCTTGAGTGAATTAAACTTGTACTGCTTGGACAAACCTGCTACTTCATATTCTGTGGTTAAGGACGTCTGCTGAAATTTGGAATGTTAGCTTACAGTGTTTTTTTTTTCCTCTGAAAAATGTTTTCACCCTTTAATGCCTCTTTTTGCTTTGTTAATTAGAAAAGCTCCTGATTGCATCCTTTTTGGTGGTTTGCAATGTTCATTGTGAAGTTGAGGAAAACATTGTTATTGCACATTTTAATTTTAAGGAGAATGTGGAAGTTGCCATAAAAAGGAAGGAAAATGTACTGTTTCATAAAGCAAATAGATCTGAAACAGCAAAACTGAGTAAAAGAGGAGAACCAGGGGCCTCAAGAGTGTCAGGATATTTTCCTGGCTTTGCTGGAAGCTGCTTTGACAGGTTCAGATGTTGATTACGACCTTAGTCAGAACTGTCAAGCCACCTTTTTTTTTTTAGGATTTTGAGTTAAGTACATTTTTATAAAGTAAAAGAAAAAAAATGAAGTGTTTTGGATAGTCTGAATAAAAAACATTTACCTTCTCAAAGTTCTGTTTACATATTTTTTCCTGTTACTGTAAACTTTCTGGTTCAGTTTATTGCTACAAATATTATCTTTAGCAGTCTTGTAGAACGGCTGAATATATTAGTTAGATTGTTCTGAATCTGAATTTTCAGTAACAAAAAAGTACTTCAAAAGTGTTAGAAATAGGTAAAACTACTATGTTTCAGACAGCTTTATAAGCCAATTGCAACTATTCTAACAGCAGCTGCCGAGAAACTGCTTTGAATTCTTTCAATACGATGTCCTGACATTACGAAATCTGTCATTGTGATATATCTTGAAGTGTAGAGTAAAATATAGTACAGGCTGCTTGCATGGTATGAAAAGTTTCAGTTTTATGACTATACTGTTATTCAGCCTTTCATCTGCAGTGCAGATCAACATTTCTGAATTTATTACATACATCTGTCTGAACTCTTGCTGCTCAGTGGGGAAAAACAACAGTTGAACATAGGACACTGGAACTCCAGTTCTGGCAGGTTTTGTTCTAAGTAATCAGAAAATATCTCTGCTTTTTTTTTTTTCCTTTGTTTGAGACAGATGAGCTAAACCAAAATGAAAAAAAAAATTAAAAAAAAAACAAACAAACAAACAAAAAAACCCCAAACCCACCCAAACCAAAACTGCCATGTTTTCCCTTCTATAAAATTAACAGTAAAGGCATTGTTTTCCCTGGAAATAGTTTGGTTTTACATGACTTTAATTCTCATCTCTATGATCATATTTTTAATTACTTTTCCACAAATTTCTGAAAATCATCTAAAGAGTTGGCATTCCGATCTGGTATGGTTTTAGCTGTTTTTGAAAAGGTACCAGGATTGAGGAAAGCATAAGTCAGGTAATCATAATACAAAGTAGAATTTTCTCCTTTGGTTTATTCTTCAAACTTGTATATGTTTCTGGAAGGTCAGATAGCTTACCATCTACATTGAGAAAACAGATGGTGGTGCAAAGAATAAGGATGTTGCATAGAAACAAAAGGGAAAATATTAATTCCTCCATTTAATAGGAATATTGGATGAAAATAAGAAGGCAGAGATGCAGATGCAGGACAAATGCAGAGCTGAGACAGAATCAACAACTGAACTAGAGGGAATGAAAATGAGCAGCTTTAAAGCAAAGCCTGCTGAATCACTTGTATCAAGAAATGCCTTTGCACCTAGATCTCTTCCTTCTGCTATTGTGCCTGGCCTCAATTCTTACTTGAAAGCAGAGTGTTTGTGTTCTTGGTAAACCATCTTTCTTTCACAGCCTGTATAAATGGGGAAGAGCACAAGAGACAGAGAATAAATCTCTAAGAAGGGAAGCAGTTTGGATGGCATGGACATTTGCTTCAACCTGCCTCTGTTTAGTTCATCATGAACAGTATTTCTCAATGCTGGATTTTTTATATTATAGAAAATAGTTGTCTGCCTTTTTCTCCCTCCACACAGCTGTGAAGTCAAATCATTCAGTATGGGACACTTCATATAACACCTTTCTTCAGAGTTCCTTTGTAGTCCACTTTTTGAGGGTTTTCCTTTTCATTCCTTACATCTGGTCTTTAACAACGCACTTCTGTATCAATTTCATCATCACTTGCTCTATATTCTGCCCTATTTCTGACATGGTTCTTCTTATTCCTCCCTTCTTTCACTGAATGTTCTGGGTTTGACAAGAGTATAGCAAATTTGTGTCTTCTCCTTTCTTCCAGATCACCTTGATCTTCTGTCTCCATCACAACAGATGAATGTCTTCCTTCCAGGTCCAAATTTCTTCTGTCCTTGTGATATCTCTCTTCTTCACATACAACACACAGATTATATCCGGATAATGAATGTTCTTTATTTTTGAACAATAGCACTGCTGCTGCAGCCTGAGCTCTCATGAAGAGTGGTTTCCTGCCTAATTACTGATCTGTTTTCTTCAGGTGTAAATGATCATTCCTGTCTGAAATATTGCCTCCATACTTCTCTCTCTCTTCTGCTACTCAGATTACAGTTTGCAAAGTTCTCCTTTCATGTCTTTCCACAGCAAGTTCATATGTCAACATGATATGACTCTCTTATTTAATTCTATCTTCTCTTTCTGGTGTTCATCTAAGCACAATCATAAGGTCACTCTTTCTTCATCACCCATTTCCAGCACTGAAACACCATTTCTACTTTTAAATTTCGCATTAAACTCCACTTCTTTCACATTCTGTAGCAACATATAATGAAATAATATGAAATCTGACATTTATTATATTAGAAAAGCATTTCTGCAAACTAAAATATGACATTATTATATATTAGTTACATGCGATAATAAGGTGACTTAAATATATATAAAAATATTAGTCTGTATGTGAAATCCCACTGGTGGAATGTTAAAGTGCTTTTTATCTTTTTGATTTAAATTTTGTATATGAATCCTAGCAGGTTATTTTATAAACGTTTTAATTTACCTCTACATAAGAACAAGTTCAAAGTTTGTTTTTTGTTTTTGTTTATTTTTCTTCTGAAATACAACACTGGTCTAAAATTTTATAAATTTCCATCTTCATCTTTATTTTGAATGGGAATGTTTCTTCAATTTTGCATGCATCATATTTTCATTTACTTTCTCAGGGACTAGCTAATAATCTAATGCAGAAGATGTCCACCTTTGTTTAGTTCACATTTTTGCAGTCATCTTACAAGACATAGTACCCTCAGCCTGTGAGCAGGATTCAAGAATGCTAAGTGCTGAACATGTATGAAATATAATCCCAGGGGCCCAGATATGTCACCACCAGGGAGAGGTGACCCTCTTTTGCAGTTTAAATAGTGATTCCTGAATTTGTGTCCTGCATAAATTCCGGCAGGTGTTTTTAAAAGAACATATAAAATACACCCTTGTCTTACTGCTTTATTGCACTTTTCTATTTGTTGATGGGAGAAGATCCAGATGAATTTTTATGGACATCACCAGACTTGAACAGGGTTAATCTGCTTAGGCTCAGGTGAGTTCATTTTAGCCTTGATTCACTTCATTGCACTCCAATAATGGTTATTAACAAGCTTAAGGACCTTTGGGAGCTTATGGATAACAATGCAGCACCATGGAAGGTGGGAAATCATTATCCTCACAAGGCTGGTGTAATAATTTGCAGTCACACACAGTTTCTGTATTAATCCTTTGGGTTGGAACAGGTCACTAGGTCTGTAAACCTTTCATCAACTTTATACATTTTTTGCTCTTGCTCTTTAATTAATGAATATATAGTAACATAAAAGTAGATGTAAAGAGTTTAACATATAAGTTTTTTCAAGCATCACTGGCAAGTTTTATAGCCTGTATGTGTGTATTCATTTTAAATACAAGGCTTATGATGTGTTTTTTTTTTTTTTGCACTACCGTATTTATTCACTACATGAGCATAATATTTAAGAACGGGAAAAAGCTGCACTAACAATCTTTAAATTAATGGTAGTTACAGATCATATTTTCTACCATATTCATTTAGTTCAAACTTTTTAATGTATTTATACAGTAACAGTTTCCAGAATAGTTCTAGATGTAAAAACGATCCTTACTCCGAGTGCTGAGAATAAATCAATATACTAATACAATAATAAGTTGTAATTCTCTAATTTTCAAAACATGTATGTTTGCAATATCATGTTTTTCCACAGGTTTGCTTTTTTAAAATAGATATGTCATGGTAAGAGAATATTGTGCACTTTCTAATAGAGCAAAGTTTCGGTAAAGTTGAAATTCTGAGAATGATTTTTGATCTCTTTGTCATGCAAACAGCAAAACCAGCTCCATGTACTTTCATAATGTTGAATTTCGTAATGAAAAACCTATTTTCTTCCAGATATATGATATTCTTCTCCTCTAAATAAGCACAAGTAATTCCTTTTACTATGAGCAGGAGTAGCCTGAAACATTAATTAATAGAATAATCAGTTCAGGTGCTTTATAGTCACCAACTTATGGAAGACAGAAGTTGTAAGAGCTATACATTTCTACTATTTTTGTCCTTTTGGCAAATTTTGATACATTGGATCCACTACTCAATCTAAAACAACTGGCTGTAGAGGAGATAGTGTCTGAGACTGACAGTGACTGAGACAGTCAAAATGTTGAGAAGGGAATTATTCGAAACTACTTAGGCAATTAAATCGCAGCTTCAGCAAGTCCACTAGTCCACTAGGGCTCTCAGGCCCACAGCCCACTTCATTTCAGAAATATCAATGTGGTCCACTCATATCCCTCTCACTCAAAGACTGGAAGAAGTCAGAGTAGTTGCACTTCCCATCTTTTATGGTGTAGTCTAGTAGTTTTCTTTGTCAAGGAAGACTAGAATCAATGTCCTTCTCTCCTTAAGTAGTTCAAACCAATTGTTTCATATCATGTTCCTCTGAAAAGTGTCTTTTAGCTCCTTCTAGGGTGCACGTTATTAGAGAAGATTGAGGCAGATGAGTCACTCCCTTTTTGATGCTGTTTCCTAAAGTAAAAAAAGGAGTCAGGGGTTAGAAAGTGAATATGCAAGAGAGGAGAATAACTCAGTGGTAATTAGGTGATGCAGGAAAGAGGGGAAAGGAAACAGCAAAGTTCTTAAATTTCCATGTTGACTCTGAAAACTTGATTTTATGTATGATATATCAAAGAGAATACAGAAATTTCTTACAAGGTTTCCAGTACCTTATAAACTGCTACTAGTAGGCAACAAAAGTTTTGGCCTGAGAAGGCCACACAGCTTTTCCTGAAAATAATCAGAGATTATTACTGCTGCTCTCTCATATGACTGGAGCTATGTCAGGATGCTATCCAAAATGAAGATATTCTCTATCATTGTAATGGATGCATGTTTGATTAGTCAAAGAGACATGACAGTAATTTCCATTGATATGACCTGATGTATATGTAGTCTTCTATTACCTAATCAAACACGATTTTGTCATGTGAAGGGAGATACCTGAATTCTGAATGAACAGATATGCAGTTAGCCAAGAAGGTACAAGATGAAAGGCTGTCATTGAGTAAGAGTGTTTGGGTATCATTTCCAAGTCAGTCTTTCATTCAGTACAACCCTTTATAATTATTTGTATGTTAATAAATTTTTTAGACTGTTTGGCAGCTACTAGAGAATCTGAACTAAGGCAAAGTTTTGCATCTTGTTTTCAGTAAGGAAGCCAACAATTTCTGGTGAAGAAAGAGTAACAACCTGCCTTTGGGGGCTGGTGTGTGTAGCATAATCTATTGTTTTACTGAAAATTAGAAAGCATGGGTATCTCTCCTGGCTACACTCCAGTGGAATGTGTTAGTTTGGACAAATCACTTAGCTTTCCTGTGCTTCACTTGTTCCATCTGTAAAACAGAGATAATTATGGTATATGCCTCTCAAGGATGTTACAGTACTTAATTAGTGAATTTTTAATTCCTTGGAGGCCTTCAGAAGAAATATATTATATGTTAAATATGTCTAAAGCATATTCAAATAATTTTAAAATTATTATAATAATTTCTTACTTAAAACATATTTTTTTCTTTGAAGTTATGGAGCTTTGGGACAAAGAATGAAAGATTCTTAACAATGTATGAAAAAATGGTTTTACCTGCTTCTCAACTGCTTGGTCAACTGGTTGTTTTAAAGGCTTTCTTCATTCATTGTAGCACAGAGAAAACAAAGTAAGGTTATAATTGTTTATATCTTTCAATATGTTGTGGGAAAATATTAGAGATAGAGGAAGAACAATTCATTCCAAGGAAAAATCATAGAATTACAGATTCATAGAATGGCCTGTGTCAGAAGGGACCTTAAAGATCATCTAGTTTCAACCCTTCTGCCACAGACAGGGACACCTTTCCCTAGACCAGGTTGCTCAGAGCTCCATCCAACTATAGCCGAGGGCTATGAACCGGCCACAAATTAATGTAGACCAGAAACTGAAGGCAGGTTTCTTTGCTCAGTCAGGTTCTAGAACCAATGGAATATGAACTAGTGTTAACAAAACACCTTAACAAAAATGTTTAGATTATGATCAGGTAGTAACTGAAGTGTTGTACATTGCAGAGGCTGAAGTAAAAAGAGGACCAGCCTCAAACCTTTAGAAACTACAATTTGCTACAAACTGAGTAAGCTTTGCAATACATGACAAGTATAAATGTGGTATTATGTCATAGTCACAGAGGCAGGGAAACAGTCCCTAGAAAGGCTAGTCATATCTCTGTTATGTACATAGAACCCATATCAAGTCATTCTGTCATGTCTGATATACAGCAAGGGAATAGTGCCACATAAAGGAAGCTGTTCATACCATTCTGTGATATTCAAAAAAAGATGATCATATATCAGTTATAAGTTCCTCATGATATTTGCTTTCTTCCCAAGACATATGTAACATTATAATTTTTAGTTTTAGGACTGAGCAAGAGTCAGTTGCATTTTTCAGCTACTGAAGTGATAATCTCTGCCATATAGAGTGTAGCTAGAATAATCCACAGAGCCATATACTGATCTAAATGCCTGATATGAATAGATTAAAATCTCCCTTAGCACACTCTTCTCAGTAGCTCCGTTGGAGCATCAACCTGGTTTTAGGTTAAGTAAATGTAACAAATATCTAAAAAAGTTTGCTAAACTGTGAGAAAATAAACATCTTTTTCTTCAATTAATTAATAATATAGATAGATACACAGTAGATATAATTCTCCTGTTTGATGGCATATCATATACTTCATTAGTAAAAAAAAATAAATTCTAAATTATTAATTAAAATAAAGGAAACAAACTAACTGAAATATTCTGTGCTTTCAATATGATAAAATATTGTTGATGATTGTGTGTACAGTTGCACTTTGGTTCAGAACAGCACTGCTTTCTGGAAACAAATTTCCTGGCCAAAGCATGTGCTGCAGATTGATTTTGCTTTGTAGAGCAGTTTCACTGCATGCAAGTGGATTTCTAACAAAGGAAAGAAGTTCTGCTTTTGTTGCACACCAAATGCAACTTTAACCAGCAGAAAACATACAAACATCCACACCTATGACTTGTCCTTCAGATAGCTAAGACACTCGCATGGTAAGAACAGTCAGCCCAGAGGACCAAACCAAACAGAATACAGAGTAAGACTGACTGAAAAAACATGTAGATATAGGAGCTGCAGCAGCAACTGTTTTGACGTGCTGACTCCTCCTATTGCACTAAACCACTTTTTAGTATAGACATAGTCAATATTATCCTGACCACAAATAATTTTTCATGTAATTTGGTAACTTTAATTTCATATGTGAATTTATGAATCTATAAACACGCACACATACACAAGCATGTATATAGGAAAACACCCTACATGCTTTAAGGCAGAACCATCTGAAATACTTTTCAACAAAAATGCACAGGAAAAAAGTTTTGAAGTTTTTTTCTCATTTCAATGATGACATTGTTACAGTTAGAGTTCTTATTCAGAAACTGCAACTTAGGCAAAAAAGTGCAGTCACATAAAGTTATCCAAGATTCTCATTGGCTGGAAATTTCTGTAAAATGGATTAAAGAAGTGAATTACTGGTGAGTGGTAAACCAGCATATATTTGGCTGGTGTATACCAGGATGTTGATTTGCAATAGCCCTGTGAACACTACGGACATTCCAGAGGACTGGAAGAAAGCTAAACTATGCCAGTACTTAAAAGACTAAATGAGCCAACTCACATACTTATAGGGCTGTCAGCATGACATTGATCCCATGCAAAACACTAGAGTTACTGATATGGGAGTCTGTTACTAAAGAATGTAATGGAGCAAATGGAATGAATGCCAATCAACATAAGTGTATGGAAAGTACATCTTGTCATAATAACTTTCTTTTGTGTGAGATTACTACTTTGATTGCAAAATGGAATCGTGTTGTAGGTGTCTGTAAGGCATGGCTGTCTTACAAACACATATATAACATATATAGTTATATACATCATTTTGGTTCAAAGAACAGTGATTCAAAATTAACACAGTACACAGTGAAAGAGCTTGTCTTACAGGTCCTGATATGTAAACACAGATTTAGCACTGAACGTGTAAGGTTTGAGCTCAGTTTTGCAGAGATTTTTTTTCACTGTTATAATCTGTTGGCTATTTTGTATCAATGACCAGATATGAAAGTACTGAAAATTGCTGTTTCAAACATTTCTGGTGGTGGAAAAGTTTGAAGAGATAGTCAATGAACAGATTAGGTTACTACAGCAGAATAACCTTTTTATGTAAGCTATGTGGGTTCAAAGCAAATTATAGGATGTATTGTGGTCAGTTAAAGAGTAGAAGACCAAGAACCTGCTGTATGTCAGGGTTACAGATTTGGTTGCTCTCATCACATCCAGACCACAAGCAGTTAATTTTTGTTTTCCAGACATATACAAGGAATGAAGTGAGAAGACATGGGGGAAGCAGCAAAGCTATGCTCAGTGACTATTGAAAGCAAATCCAGGAGATGTTTCAGTGTGCACACTTTTATACAAGCAGAACTTGCTGGCAATTTCTCCCATTCCCATCTTCCAGGACAGGTCTCTTCAACTGATATTTTATCACTCACAGCCTTCTGTTGTGGTGTCCCTGTTTTGTCCCCCAGATGTTCTAGGACTTTTGTATTCCTTCCCTGCTTAGAGTGTCCCACACCTGATGTTTTGCAGTTTCCTGCAACACCAAGGAGCAGAAATGGCTCAAGACTTATCTGTGTATTGCATACATACTCTTATTACTAAAAAGTTTAACTACATTCAAAACTTTGGAGGTGAATTGGAAGAGCTTGGCTTCTGTAAGGCTCTCCAGATAAAACACAACAGAATGCACAATGTCCATTAAGTATTTGGCCTGGGTCTTGGAGTACGACAGTTGGTCAATTAAGTTCCTCACAAAGTGTCCAGGAAGAGTTAGTTTCCTTGCAGGGGGATCTGGAAGAAACAGAATACTAAGCTATGAGCATGTGAAAGACAGAAATGTCTGAAAAGCAGTGCCGCATAAATAATTGACTGTGAGCAGCATCCTCCTCTACTTTCCTTTTTAAACTCTATTTGAACATTTTAATTTTCTGTGGCTGCAGGCAACAGAAGAATGTTTCACAGGCTGTATGCAGACACTGCATTAGGGAAAAGCAACTTCAATTTTATTTTTTTTATTGTTAAGAGGTAAATTGAGCCTTACCTCAAAACTTCTTGGCTTGTCGCACAAAGCACACAGATACTTGACAAAGGAAAGAGCAAGTTAGTAGTTTTTAGAGGAAGCTGGTACTGCTGCCACTTTCAATTAGCAAAATAGAATAGAAAATCTAGAAAATATAAAATTTAGGTTCAGATTTGCTTAGATGTTTGGGCAAGATTCTCACCTGATGTAAAGCAACATAATTTTCTATAGTTACAGTTGAATTTCTTTCTTTCATATCAGCTGAGAATCTGGCAGCTATTATTTATTTAAACTTTCAGTACAACATGAAACTACTCTGAGATATTTCTCTTTTTTCTCATTCAACCATAAGCCAATATCCAGAGTACAAATGTTTGGTAATAAATTTTTCTTACCACTGGAATTTAGACTAGATACAAATGTAATTTAACTGGTACTTTATTTTACAACTCAGGGGATTTGTTGGATACTTACTAAGGGCAAAAGCATTTAGTTTAGATATTGACACCAGCAGTGCTGTCATCTGGCAAACACTGGAGCACATATAGTACTTAGGAGAATTATATTTGGTAAATAAAAAAGATGTGTAAGTGAAAAATATGTTGATCGTAGTATAGGCTGATATTTTAAACAGTCACAGATGGCGATGTACTAGCTGGTTATTGACAGCAATATCAGGTCTAGAAAGGGTTTTGACAGGTCTCATTGTACAATGATTAATTACTGTGAGGCACTCCAATTTCCTCCCTTGTTCAGCTCGTGGCTCAGAGTAAAATCTGCTGCTCTTATTACACTCTACAACACAGGAAACATCGTCTCACTGCTGTATCCGAGGACCAATCAAAAGCACAAAAGTCAGTCAAATAAGACTCACGGTAAGTGCTGGAAAGGCCTTTCCTCAAGAGATCAAGGAAGGAAGGAAGTTAATGTGGCTTTGCTCTCCATGTTTTAATTTGTTTTAAATGACCAATGGATAGGACAGATGAATAGGTTTTCTGAGGAGAGCAGGTGGGTACTAGTCAAGTCAGTTCTTAAATTATGTATAAAAAGGTATAGGTGAAAAATAAATAGCTGTGAGGCAAAGCAAAGGATAGTAGAGCTCACGCTTAAAATGCATATATTAAAAAAGATCCACAAGGACAATAACTGAAACACAAGATCTACATATTTTCCTGACACTCTTCCTAAAGAAGACATATTGCCTATTTGAAGGATTGCTTCTATGCTCCTGGTATCAAATAATAATGATATTGGATGTAAACTGGTCTTTGAGGTTTCCTAGAAATGAACAGGGGAGAGTCCTGCCTGGTAAGTGTTAGAGAAAGTGTTCAGCAAGTAGCTGTTGTCAAGAAGGTCTTTTGCAGTGCAGGGATTTTTAATAAGGCAAAGGTTGCTATGTTGCCAAATACTGAATGTTTAAAGTCTAAAAGTTCTCCCTTGCGTGACCTGAAACAATAGGAAGCATGTATGTGGGGTGAACTGCCTCAGAGTGCAGAATTCTGTTTAAGATTTTCAGGCTAGCTCCAGATGAGGTGGTAGATCTACACATCTGTACTATGCAGAAATTATACTCTGTGTTCTGGAAGTAGTGCAGATGCATCATTGCTGCATTGAATTATGCTTTGGCTAGCACAGTTATGCTGACGTGGCTATGCTGCTTCCAGTCTTAGCCTTATCCTGAGCTAGCTTAGATTTCTCTGCCCTATAATGCAAACTTATCCATAGTCTTTATCCTTACCAGAATCTAGAAATGTTGAGGTTTCAAATATATCAATGTCATATCTGCAAAACAGAGGGGGAACTCTCAGGGATATATTCAGCTGTAATTAGCAAACTGTACTCTGAGGTGGGCATCCTCTTTATTTTTCCTGTCCCTCCTTATACAACTAGGCATAAGTTGTCCAGAACTGTGCCTCAAGTTAGCAAAGACAAACTGCTTTCTTTGGTTCTTGGAGGCTGTGTTTTGCAGCAAGGCTGAAGACTGGGGTGAATGTCTGATTAAGGTCAAACCTGATTTAGATTGGCAGGGTTTTAGATGCTGCTGTGTGTATCTGTGCTGAGTGGAAAGGTGTTTTCAACTTCCTCTGCAACATAGGATGTGGTTCAGCTTTTGGGAATCATCAGAGCAGCTCTCACTTTGTCAGTTTTCTAACATCAAAGGATCTTTTGGAACTACTAATGCCTTGATCTCCACTTCGCAGTCTGTAGTACAGAGTTTATTCTGAAATACTTTGGTCTAGTTAAAACTGTGGGGTTTTTGTGAAACTGAGTGATACATAAGGTTTGTGATATAAAAGAAGGAGATGACCACATGATCATCAGGACTGGTGATTTGGTCATCTTTTCTGAAATTAAGTTCCACAGGTGTTCTTCTCCCTGTGGAACAAAACGAGGTAAGAATGTTGTAGAAATCCAAGAGTTTTAAAACTATAGGGAAACCTGCCTTGAATTTATTTTCACACAATCACAGAATGGGTAAGGTTAGAAGGCACCACCATGCGTCATCTAGTCCAACCTCCCTACTGAAGCAGGATCATCCTAGAGCACGTGGCACAGGACTGTGGCCAGACAGTTCTTGAATATCTCCAGTGAAGCAGACTCCACAACCTCTCTGTTCCAGTGTGTGATCACTTGCAAAGTAAAGAAGTTCTTCCTCATATTCCGATGAAACTTCTTGTGCATTAGTTTCTGCCCTTTGCCTGTTTTATTGCTTGGCACCATCAAAAAGAGCCTGGGCCCATCTTCTTGACACCCTCGCTTCAGATACTTGTATACATTGATGAGGCTCCATCCCAGTCATCTCTTCTCAATGATGAACAAGCCAAATTGCCTCAACCTTTCCTCATAGGAGAGGTGCTCCAATCCCCCGATCAACTTTGTAGCTCTTGTCTGCACCCAGTCCAGGAGATCCATGTCTCTCTTGTCCTGAGGAGCCCAGAACAGGACACAGCACTCCAGGTGTGGCCTCATAAGGATGGAGTAGAGTGGCAGAAGCATCCCCCTCTATCTGTTGTCAATGCCCTTCTTAGTGCACCTCAGGATACCACAGGTCTTCTTGGCCCCAGAGACACACTGCTTGCTCATGGACAGCTTGTTTTTCACCAGGATTCCCAGATTGTTTGCAGAGCTTTCCAACAGGTTGGCCCCCAGCCTGTACTGGTGCGTGGGGTTATTCTTCCACAGGTGCACAACCTGTCAAGGTCCCTCTGAAGGGCCACACAGCCCTCTGAGGTACTGGCCACTCCTCCCAGTTTTTTAGCATCAGTGAACTTGCTGAGGAGACACTCTATTCCCTTATCCCAAGTCACTGATGAACAAGTTAAAAAATACGGGCCCAGTATCGAACCTTGGGGAGCCCCACCAGTGACAGGCCTCCAAATAGACTCTGTGCCACTAATCACTACTTTATGGGGTCTGTTCTTCAGTGAGTTTTCAATGTACCTCACTGTTCGCTTAGCCAGCCCACACTTCCTGAGCTTGCCTATGAGGATGCTGGGAGAGACAGTGTTGAAAGCATTGCTCAAGTCAAGGTAGACAACATCCACTGCTATCCCTTCATCCATCCAGGTAACTGTTTCATCCTAGAAGGCAATTTTGATAATTTTAAAAACTTGATAGCTTTGAGGAGTTTTTAACTTTACCTGGGTGTAGGTGGCTTACTCAGCATACTTATTCTTTATACGTGTGTATATATATATATATATATATATATATATACATATTCTATACTTTCTGCTTGAGTACTCTGGTTTCTGCTTTTAACCATTCTATTTCAGTTTGGTAAAGCAACAGATGACAAGCCTTTTGATTACTTTGGTAGTGTTTTTTTTTAATTTGGAAGCTGTTCAGTGGGTGGTTGTGAGGATAGATGTGCACCTGTGATGGTTTTTAGGAATGGTATTTTCCAATCTAGTACTCCCACTAAAACTACGCTGCCACTCACTTCCCTTCCACCCCAACTGAAAGCAAAAAAGGGAAAGATCACAGGTAGAGATAAGAACAACTTAATGGAAACAGCTATAAGAAAAGGAACAGTAACAGCAACAATATTAATAACTAAAGAAATTATTTACACAGAAATTCCGCAACAATACCGACTGTTTGGCCCACCACACCTTCTCCTTGAAGAAGGAAGCTCCTTCTGGAAAGCAAGCGACCCCTTTTCCCCCAGCCCTGGCAAATGACATGAGACAGTATCCAATAACATTAAGGTCTTGGTCACGCCCACATTGCTCTGGGATCCGCCCCTTCACTGCTGCTGCAAAAAGTTAACCCTGTCTTTGGCTGAAACCACGATGTCTTAGTTTCTGAAATCATGGGAGCACTCTACAGAATTGCTTCACTCAAAGGCACAGTTGATATAGTTATGAAGGAGAGTCTGCAGAAACAAAAGACAAGGGAGGCAGGTGCAGTCACCCATACAGTCTTGTTTGGCACCATTTATTTCAAACCCATGAGAAAGAATACACAACCAGGAGCCACTAAAGAGAAAAAATAACCTTAGAATAGATTGATAATTTACCACTAATGAAAGGAATTGAAGAGACAGAAAAAAAAATGGACAGATTAACAGAAATAATGTATAAAGGCAAGGATTTTTGGAAGCAAAGAACAAAAAAGGGATTAAATTAGTTCCTGTAAAATAGATAATTTCCATTTTTCTAGAATGGAATGCCTTGGGTGACAAAAATCTTACACTTTTTTTAATGCTTAGGAATACTGTAGTTTTAATGGCATCCTTCTTACTCAGGCCCTAACTTGTGAGGCCCCCCCTGAAGCGCAGTAGTGGCTGACAGACTTCCTTTGAACAAAAATAAAGGGATACTTTTCTTTTTTTCCCTGTCTTCCATAGATTTTCCATAATACTTTAGCTCACACTGAGTATGTCAGAAAGTACTTTAATGTACCAAAGGAAGGACAATCCTGTTATTCCCAGAAGCATGTTTTAAACATGACTCTATAGATTCTTTGGAGAGAAAAGTGAGTTCAATACTATTCCACGATGACCTTATCCATGACACTGGATAAAATCCAACATTTCTTGGCTTAGGATACAAAGTGGAATATGGGGTCACTTACTACATTCTTTAAAAAAAAAAAAAAAAGAAAAAAAGGTATTTAAAATTTTTTTTTTTTTCCTTCTGTTCTAAATGTGGCAATATACCTTTCTGTTTAGATAAGCTCTGACTGTGGCAGACCATGGTACAGGTAGTATACTTGTTAGGTGGTTTGGTCCTTGAAGACAAGATCCAGTGCACCTCAAAAGTTTGTGTTAAGGGTCCACTTTTCTACACAAGCACAAACCCAGCTGTCCATACTCTCTATCTCTGTGTCCACTGTGGCTGCAATGTGTTTCAGGGCAGGCTAGGGGCAAATCTGAGGCAGTGCACTTTCATGTCCAACTCTGTTGCCTACACATGTGGGTCAGAAACAAACATATGTTTTGATGTGTCTGACCCTGTAGACTGTCTGGTTGCAAAGACCTAATGTCACTAAAATCAAGCTAACAAGATATCACCTCACTTGATGAGTGAGATTTGTAGGTTCAGACTCCACTTGTATGGTGCAGTCACAGGAAGATTGAATCCCAGGTGAGACACACACAGCACTGGGGTCTCATAGAGCTCTGGTCAGCTAAAAGGAAAATAAGTTCTTATAACTGATTCTTGAAAATTATAAAGGAAATAAAATTAATGCCCATAACTTGAGACGAATACTATGAACTGTGAGGAATCAGAAAGTATCCTTTCATCAGGAAACAGGGAACCTCAGGAACCCAACGGGCAGTTATTTAGGAGTGGTAGAAAAATCACAGACATTTTTAATGGTAAAAATTTACTCTTCAAT
Organism: Anabacerthia variegaticeps; assembly: GCA_035583185.1. Taxonomy (NCBI): domain Eukaryota; kingdom Metazoa; phylum Chordata; class Aves; order Passeriformes; family Furnariidae; genus Anabacerthia; species Anabacerthia variegaticeps. The sequence goes on from JAWWEW010000078.1 coordinate 86,895,348, forward strand.
ATGTCCTTCAAGTTCAAGCATACTCTATAAGTTTACAATCAAAATACTGTTTTTCTCTCTTACAGAGCATACTTTAGGTTATTGATGTTGAAAACTGATGCATAAAATTTTCTAATGGATGCTAGAATGCTTGCAGTAGGACTCTTAACATCCTGTGATGTAATGCAGCATCCTTGCTGACTGTAAATAAAACACCTTATTATGAGAATAGTTTCCAAGTTTTGCAAACTCAATGAACTTGTAAATTGTTGCAAACCAATATCAAATCTGCAAAATTAATTTACAAATTCAATCTAGTATCGCTCTCCACCCAAACTTCATTTAATAACACTTTCCAAATTCCTTGCTTTTATTGAGCTTTTTCTATTAACATTTTTTCCTATTAACATTACTCTTAACAATCCAGTTAAAATGGATTCAGTAGATCAGTTCAGTTGATTGATCTAAAACCTAGACATAAATATGGCAATAGCATACCTAGTAGTTTTCATCTGCAGGGTCTTGAGAATTACTGGATCTTCAAGAGTTACAGCAAACTTTCTCTACTTATTTAGAATTATCTATAGCATCTTATTCCCTTGTCCTTCAGCCTTTAGGTAGCAGTGGTCTTATTGTCTCTATATAAGTACAATTAAATAGCAAAAATGTTTAAGCAAAAGTAACATACTTGTGGAAATTATGTCACCTTTGAATTTATAAGATACTGAATATGTATGTAATAGCCATATAGCATAATTACCAGATGCCTAGCTAGAAATCCGTTATATCAAATTTATTTTTGAATTTTAGAATTTTTATGGACTTTAATAGTTATAACTTTTTAGTTCTGATAGTTTTAATACTTTTGTGGACCAACTGAATTATTTTTATATTAACATTTTTTCCTAAAGTTGAGGTGATACAAAACCAGACCTAAACCATGTTAAATAATGAAAGAAAATCAATATAATTTTGAAGCCTGGGAACTACCTGCTGTGTAAGTTATTTATCAGTAAGCTGCTATTTAATCACTTCCTGTCTAAAGGATTGTTGTCTCCTTTCTCTTTACATGCAATGGGCAAAAACTCTTCTGAGACTCTTTTTTCGAAACTTACAACACACTGGGCAGCATATCAAAGAAAATTCATTCTGGTAGTGGGATTCTTAGGAACCATTCATAGATATTTTTTAGAAAAATACACAGGGATGACTTTACATGCTTCTTGGAAGCTGGAAGTAGGTGTTGAGAAGCTCTCTTAAGGTGTTATTTTATATTGATATGTAACAGGAATAAAGATTTGGTTGAAAGCTTTACAACATGGAGGGATTCAGGAAAGATATGTAGCAGCTTTTCTTCAGTCCCTGGTTAATTTTTGTTATTCATATTATGAAGGCTTCTGAATGACAATTCAAGTCAATGCCATGTTCTCTGTTGAACGTGAGTTCTTGCTTCTGTACAAAGGAAGTACTTGTGCCTAAAAAGCACTTAAAGAGCTGACATTTTGTCCTATTACATCTGAAACTTCCCATTGCAACTACTGCAGTTTCAAAACAGTGGCTGCTGGAATTATCACAAGTACTTCTCTAGTCTCTTAGCTTTGACTTCAAGTATAGTAGAAGGTAGGATCAGAAACAGATCCTGTCTTGGACAAAAGGGAAAAACAGAAGGGAAGAATAAATGGTGTTGCTTGGTAGCAGCAGATTGTACTTGTACATGGCCACACTCGTCATAAGAGAGGACCTCAAAAAGCAGGAGCAACTAAAGTGATTTTTTGTTATATCTCTGCAGGTATTTACAGCTGCAGAGTTAATCTTTCCATAGATGCCATCATGGAGCTACAGTGCTTGACTAGTTCTTGAACCCACAATTATCACACAACTTTGGTGATCAGCACTGAAGCAACAATAAGACTACATGGCTGCATCAGAACTACAAGACTTGAAAGAGAAGCAACATTCAGTTCCATGTTGTCCGAGGAGACTATCAGGATGGGGTAGAAATTGGAAAGCCAGGGATGGTCGTAGAAGAGAGCTTTTAATATAAAGAATGACTCAGGAATATTGGAAAGTGAACAAAAGTAAAAAAGAAAAGAAAAAGAATAAAAAAAGAAACCTAAAAAGTGAAAGATAAAATGGCAGCTCACCAACCTAATTAATAAATATATAGTAACAAAAGACAGTAGACCTTGGAAAATCCTCTCTTAGCAACTCTAAATAATACCTTTCCTACCTGGAAACAAGACATCCACCAAAAAAAAAAAAAGAATAAAAAGCAAACAAACAAGCAAAAAAAATCATTCTCTCTTTTTAATAAATACTTAATAGCAACTGCCCATGAACTGCCCATGTTACCTATGATATAATTTAATGCCTTCCATACCAGGACATGATTGAATAATCCTTTGTCCAGTTAACAGTGGAAATAACATGCATCAATTTTTGGTAATATGATTAAGAAGAGGGTTTCAGTAAAGTAAAAATTCATAAAGTTTTACATGAAGAGAGAGACACACATTTGTCCACAATACTTTTTTTTCAGTTCTTTTTGTTGTTCTGGCTATTGTGTGATAAACATGATGGGATAAGTTGCAGAAATTTTAGAGCTAACTAGGTAATATTTCTAATGCAATTCCTTCCCATATTTATATTTATTGGCGAAATACATAAAGGATATTAAGCTTTTGTTAAAATATTGATAAAAAGATACTGACTTTTCAGAAATATACTAGACGTGTGTGATTAAAAAGAGAGAAAAGTTGTTAGCTGAAGTGTTTTATTGCTTGAAGCTTGTTTTAGACTAAGAAGATATGACAATGTCCCTGAGAAGGACAACATATTTTGGAGAACAAGCCAAAATGAGAGTTTTATTAATAGTAGAGTGAATCTGTTAGAGCTTTCATATGTATGTTTATTTCTGACATATCATATTTTTCCTTTTTTTCCCTCTAGTCTGTAAATTACACATGAGAAAGTTTCTGATTAGCATAGCTGTGATGAGGAGGCCTAGTGAGGAGATGATGTTGTACGCAAAGTTTAGCTGTCAATGGTAAATCAATACTGAGTATGAGCAGAGACTTTAGAGGACAAGTAAGTCAGTGTTCAAGGGGAGATGGACTGTTGAGTAAAAGGTATCAGCCACGGCTCTGATCTATAGAGGGCTGGGCCAAATTTGGGTGACAGAATTTATATCTTATGTAGAAATGCAGCAATGGTTTGAAACAGGAGGATTTTCAAGATAGACCTCTATAAGAAACATATCTCTGACCAGGAAGAATGGGGAAATTTGTGGTTTGAGGTCCTTGAAGTATGAAGGGTTTTTTAGAGTGAAATTGTGACATATCCCCTTTAGGCATTCTCATCCCTTAATGTCCTTTTGTAGGGATGGTGGCCCATACTTGGGCCCTTATAAGTGTTGTAGACTTAAATGTGCCCTCTGAATGCTTACGTTTGAGGAGATCAGTGTAACCTTACCAGTCATGCAAAGAAAAATGTACACCTGTAGTATATTCATGGGAAGAGTATATGGTACTTCTGTATCTTTATCATGCTAGAGAGTGAGGAATATATGGATCATTTGCTTTGCTACCCAGAGAGGTTAGAACAACAGTGTGCAACCTGTATAACTAACCCTGCATGTTGGAAAATTACACTGTGGTGTGTAAGCACAGATACACACAAATTATTTTCATAGCTATAAAAAAATAGAAGCAGGAACCCCCAACATCTTTATCCAAATTACAAGTTTTTTCCTATCTGTTCAAATGTCAATGGCAAAGCTACAGTCAGACCTTTAAATAATATGGTGTCTACACATCCTTCCATAAACAATTTTCTGCTACTGAAAATACTTATCACCTGTTATGGCCAGGGATATTTCAATCCACAGTACTGAACATGAATGCAACCCACTACCTTGTCCATTTTGGCACAGCATCCCTGGCACTGAAAATTATTTACCTAAATTCTGTGTGGTGCCAGGGGACACATTTTTCATCTAACTAACAAAAGAAGTGAAAAGCACATCAGAGTTTCATGCATTTGCACAAAAGCACAGCTAGACGCTCTCTCAGTAAAATAATGGGGAACAGGCTGATTGCCATCTAGGATGCAACTAATTGGTGTGTTCTCTGAGGTATGATAGGATATCAGAGTATCAGGCATAATATTACTATCTTATAAAAATACTGCATAATGCAACCAGTAGTGTGTGCCACAAAGGTTATACTGAAGGACAGCCTGATTTTAAAGTCAGTCTGATGTTCTCTGATGAACCAAAGATGTCTCTACATGAATAGGTTAATGCAAAGTCTGGTTCTAGTACGCATGCTTACTGTAACACGCACTTAATACACATATAGATTTACATGTGTTCCTGTATAAAGATGTTAGAAAAATTTGAAGAGATAACTGGAGACATTCTGATCTGAAGTGGTAAAGACTGACATTTTACACCCTCTATGAACAGGAAGCAGTGCAGGTATCATACTAGTGAATACATTTAAGTGTTGATAGGAAAGATAGATGAAAGAATTGTTGTCTTAGAAAAAAAGCTTTAAATAAAGGGCTCCAAACACCTAGGCACATATCATGACAATCAAAAAGAATTTCCATAGGCAACAATAGAAAAGAGATCAATTCACAAGAGAAATTAATATTTTGGCTGATGTGTTCTTTTTTTAATTTATTTATATTATTCCAATGGAAGATCATAAAATATTTTTTTATAGAGAATGTAAGATGGATTGAATAAGGAAAAATGTACAAATTGTACACTCCCATGTGCATATGATGTCACTTACATTGTATGTAGGTCAGATACTTTTAGTAATTTAGGCTCACTATTTCAGCTGAGTGCCCTCCCCTTCCAAGACTATACCAAGTGAAAATCATTGTAAAATAGTGTTATAGTTTCAAACCTTTTGAATTCCTTCCAAAAGCTTGGAGGCAATGCATTAACATAACTACAGTGGTTAACAAAGGCCGCCATGGATATGCATATTCTGTTAACGATTCAAGCTAGAGCTTTTGTTCTAATCTCTCCCCAGACCAGAGGGGGGAGG
>JAWWEW010000078.1:86900486-86962986 GCA_035583185.1 Anabacerthia variegaticeps
TTTCTAAATTTAAGGAGAGGGATTATTTTATTTCTTAGCCAACATTTACATCTTAGTTTCTCTCTCAAACTAAGACAAACAGACATGAATCTAACCCAAGATGGAGATGCCCCCACCCTCAACCTGCAATCTGGAAGTATTATATGCAAGACAATACTTGACTATAATTCTTCATTCGTATCGTTTGCTGAGAGATGTTGTAGAAGCTGAATTGTGAACACTCCCTTACTGACCTTTGATAAGTAAAGTGTTGGGATACGAAGGGAAAAATAACTAGGCTTTTATTAAAGATGCTAGAGTTCTTAGAGGTTAAGTGGAGTGCCCCTTATATAAGTAAATCAGGAAAGTACATTGACCAGAAATACTGGTGATAATAGAGCTTACAGCATTCAGTCTTTAAGAAATCAGAGTTTTTCTGGCAAAATGTCAATTAAAATGTCGGTACTCAGTAGCTTGAAGATGACATCCTCAGTCTGTGCAATAGTTAATAAAAAGCCAGGTGTCTTTGGTAAAGAAGTAATAGGAGGGAAGAAGGAATGGAAGGAAGGGTGACTAATGGAACATAATTGCGTATGGATATTGGATATGGATTTTGTTCACTCTACACAACAACTTGAGATGTTTTCATATATGTTTGAAAAATTGTTCTAGGGGACAAATGTCTGCTCCTCAGGATTTAAAAGAAAATACGGCTGTACAAAACCAAATTTGCACAATGGGTGAAACCAATGAAAATCCTATTTCTATGGAGAAGTAAAATCCTCCAGCACCTAGTTTCTTATCTCATCCACTTTGCTGTAAGAGAAAGATACATAATTATGTGGCTGCTTGTCCATATAGTTGTGGTAAATTATATTCCTTTACTTTTAGCCTATATAAGAGAGTGCTACTTGTCAGTTATTACGGGCAGGATAGTAGCATCACATCATTACTAATATGACAATTAATATTATCAATAATTTTCATTATCAGTCCCCATTTTAAGTCACTCATATCCAGTTGCTTACAGCTTGGCACAACTTCAGTCCTTTGGGTGGAAATTTCTCAATGTTTTGTGTCAGCCTCAGGATAAGATTTTTTATTTTTGCATTTTATTTTAATTTCAAACAAAGTGGTTCAGCAGTACATTAATTCTTTGAATAGCAACCCATCCTTTCCAACAGAGACTTGAAATATGTGTCAGGGATGTGTTTTTTTCCTGGCCTCTTCAAAATCCATTGAAATTTGGCCAAATAATAAACATTTGAAAGATACACTCAGCCAACTTCCTTCATATTAAAAAGCTAAAATTTCAAAAGACTCTTCCTCTCCAAGCATGTGTCTACTGCTAGTTGAACCATATGTGGCCTCTTTTGCAGAAGGCAAATGAGTATCCTGGATCCTATCACTGGTCAGAGATGGTTCTGTTTTACTTGCAGCCCTGTGCAAGGCAAGGGAAAGGCAGGAACCAGTGTCAGAATGAAAGTTGAGTGCTCCTGTGTTGTATGTGGCCTCCAGATATCACTCAAGAAATCTGGAGAAAAGAGGAGTTAAAGAGACAGTTCTGGGGAAAAATAAGGAGCAGAATTTGGTTAGCAAGTCTTGTGAGAAGTAATCTGGAGTGCGAATCAGAGCTTCTGCCAGGGTATTATAATAAGAAAAGACTTGTAATGAGGTGAGGTTTGGGAATGTGATGAAGACCCACTGAAGGAAAGGATTGGGATGAGGGTGGGCCGATTACAGTGGGTGGGAGGTGATTGATTATTAGCAAAAGTAAAACTAGTATTAGGACATGTTACAAAAAGATTGGGTTAAAAATATTACTGAGCAGAATGAGTAGAATCTGGGTTGCTCAGACAATCATAGTTAAGCAAGGAGTAAGATGAAAAGGACAGAATGGGTGACAGATTGGAGCAAGTGCATTTGAGTGTACTCTGAAAAAAACCAGAAAATTCAACTATCTCTGCATCCATTCATTCTTTTACCTCGTGGCAGATATTCATAAATTGAGTGTAACTTGGTTGTGTACAAAAAAGTTGATTACTAACATGTCAAAATTTTTGCTTACTTTTAAAGATAAAATCCTGTAGAGCCACATATAATGGAAAAACAAATGTTAAAAATGTAATTAAAGATGGGTTGAAAAAAAGGCATGTGATAGGAAATAACAGATAACATTTTCACTATGACATTAGCCTGAGTGATTGAGGCAATTTCAGGTTATTGAAACTATAATTTCAATGCAAGTAAATTGCATTGAACCTACTTCAATAATAGTTTCAGTTGGAGGTATTGGTTTTGCAAAAGATTGCTTAGATTGCCTCTATTTTTATATTAGGCTTTAAGAAACATCAGTTGGAAAGTTCTGGGATACTGTGAAAACCACAACTTCCTTTTCCTTTTTCATCTACAACAAGTTCTTTTTGGGGTATTCTTTTAGTCAGCAGCTCCACCACAAACTTGGTTGTCTGATCTATGGTTAAAATGCATTCATCATATGTGCTATGTTCTTGTGTGAAGAACACTCATTAATGGATCTGGGCTTTCTAACCTGGTCTGCACAAGTTATTATCCCATTGCAAGAACAGGGCAAATTCTACATCCTGTGAAGAACATTCTTTGTCTGCAGTAATTTCTGCACTCTCACTCAATCAAGTTTTAATTGCTGTATTAGTATGTCATGGGCTTTTGTATTCAATTTTTTATCATTTATGCATAAAACACTATGAATTTCATGGGAGTCTAAGTATATTACAACATTTACCTTTATGAATTATATTTGTGACTGACAACAAATCATACTGGTTTAATTTTACATGAGCTGTTTCAGATGAAATTATAGTGTGTTACTATCCTCTCATAATTCCCAGATAACCACGATAACTGGCTTTTACTTATTCATCCTTTTTGCCCTTTTGAAAGGTTGCCACACTAGATTTTTCCCACTCTTCTGAAATTTCCCCAGGACTTACTTGAGGTCAACATTAAAGATTCAAAAGAGTCTCTTCATTGCTGTAACTGAAGGCCTTGCTCCTAAATGGTAAAGTCTGGCGTAGAGTCTGTAAGAATCTATCTGAAATAAAGGTTATTACTTTTCCATATGCATCTCTACTTATATATTTAGCTTTCTTCTAATATTTAATTGTCCAGTGCCTGAAGGTACGATATATTTCCAGGTTCAGACTAGGAAGTGACTGCAGTATTGGAATTCCAGTAGCACTATCTGCACTTCTTCACAGTGGGCTTTTTCCTCCTGCCTAAAATAACAATATCATAAGGAAGTGTTGACACTTTATATTCACCCTCTCTTCCTTCCAGTGCAAGACCTGAAAAACATGACTGCAGAGCTCCACAGGGATCCTCTTTCTATGCTGAGAATGAACTCTTAATCTCTGTTTCCAATCTTTTAACCAATTATTTATACATGCAAGAATCTTCTTTTTAATCTTCTGGCTTCTCAGTTTCTTTAAGAGCCCTTGGTAAGGGATCTTGTCAAATGCTTTCTGGAAAATCAAAAAGTCTGTATCATCAGGGTGAATCTTATTCATTTTCTTGTGTTTCATTTAAAGAGCTTGTATTGATTTGTTAGGCATTATTTCTTTTATAGAAGTAGTTTTAGCTCTGTCCTGTTATATGTTATTTATTAATATGTCCTCTCATTATATTCTTTACAACCCTGCTGAATTACACAATACAGATGTTGGTGGTCCCAGTTTGTAGTATCTTCTCTATGCATAAGCAGGCTTTTTTAAAAATACCTGTTTTCACCATTGCTTAATTAACAAATTATTTCAAAAATGGATTGTGCATAACAATTCAGAAATCTCATTCTTGCATCAGTCTAGGATTCTTGGGTATGTAGTATTATCCCTTCTGGTGACTTGTCACTGTTCATTTGATCTTTTTGTCTGATAAACCAATTTAGCAACATTTCATTTTGAAGTGAACTTTCTGAGGAACCCTTATTCAGAAGAATTGTGATTAAGGACTTTACTCATTATTTGTTATCAAATAGTAATAAAATCCTTCCCTTCTCTTCCCTTCCTCTTTTTTTTTTTTTTTTTTTAAGATTGCATTTTTTTCTCTCAACTCTCTTTTCCTATCCCAGATACCTATCTTCTCTATCGACTCCTTGGAACATTTCTCAACTCTGATATGCCCGAAGAAAGCTTTATTTGAGGTTTTTGTACAAATTGTGTATAATTCCCTGTGTGCTAACATGTACGTCACATGTTAAACACCACGATAAATGTGTTACAATCTCGAGTAGTGCACTATCAACTTCTTACTACTACTGGTCACGTGGTGGCATGTAAGGGGGTGGTACTTTTAATTTAGATGATCAACAGAACATAGAAGTGTGAGAAAATAATTATATTAGGATGTAAACCAGCCAGAGTATTGTGCAATGTAACTTTATTGCACAAATTAACTGTAAGGTCCGTTGTGCCTTTAGCAAGCTAAGTAGATGTTTCCTATTATCACAGCTGAGTTCCTCAAGCTATTCCTCAAGCTTTGGTTTGGTCCATTATGTTGGTTTTAAATTTACCCTGCCAAGCTTCATGTTCTGGTTTCTTTGCTTGCTTACACTTTATCATGTGTCTGATGAGAAAGGGAAATGGAAAGAATTTTTTTCCTTACCTCTTTTTCTCTCTTGTGGTTTTGCATTTTTTGGATGTCTTTTACCCCTATGGGGGAAAACAAGATGGACTTTCCTTCACAACAAAGTTCTGCAGTTAAGCTGGAAATTTTTCTGATCTGTAAGTTCCTCTGGAAAACACCAAGTTTTCTAAAACCAAAGTTTATATTGCCAAAAACAAGCACACCTATCACAAATGAGAGTACCAGTGAAATGTAGTGTTTGAAAACTGCTCCTTCAATAAAGGGAATGTTTGGTTGGTTCAGCCTTTTCTGACCTCTTACAGAGCAACATTCATTTGGTGACAATATACGCCTGACACAGAATATGTGGTATGTTTGAGTCCTGAACAGTCTGAGAGAGATGGAGAAATATTACTCAAATTTCAGACACCTCTCTATGTTTGTATGCATATATCTGACTATTTCTGTGTATTTTATCGAAGTAGCACTCTGTAAACCATACAACAACTCATCTTTTTCTCTTTCCATTTTTAATAAAGTATTCACCAAATTTGAAGAGTTGCTTTTATGATGGTAAAATACAGCTATAAGCAGCTATAGGCTAAAGATATATTATTGTACTATTGTCAAAAGCTGCCAGTGTTGCTTTTAACAAAGTTAACAATAGTAATTGCTCAAGATTGGAACCTGAGAATTCTCGAACTGAAAAGGATGAGGATTGACAAAGCTTGGCTTCATAAAACTCCCTGAGGCTTTGCAAGACTTTTGTGTTTCAGAAGGAAAACACTGTAAACTAATGACTCATTAGTCTTGTGCTTACTAAAGGGATAAGTGTGAGAGATCTATGTGTATTTAGTCTTGTGAAGAAACATATCTTGTTAAAAAGATCTCAGTTTTTTGGGTAACTATAAGTAACCATTCTTTTTTACTGACTTGTGATGCATTTAAGTCACCAATATAATATCTTTATAGGTTACTCAGGAGTCAGCAATACTTCTAATTATCTTTCAAGCAAAATTTATAAGAAATCTTTATTATATATTTCTTAATCATTTTAGTCAGGAAGAAAATATTTGACAGCGTGTTACCTTTTCTTTCAATATTCCATGGTATATTGTTATCCATTGTTTTCTAGATGCTTCCTTTAATTTCTGCTGCTGCTGTTCTATTTATCCCATCCCATTCTTGCTGCTGCTGTTGCTATTCTTCTACCCTTCCTTTTTCTACACTTGTGGTGCTCTAAATCTGTCAACCAGATGTAACTTCCAGGAGACCTGATTACAAGCAGATTTGCAAACTCTTGTATGTTATTTTCTATTTTAAAAAGTTGACTTGGGATTTGGAAAAATGCTCCCCATTTAGTTCTTTAAATAGAAAGAAAATACTGTAACTCAATGTTGGCTGCTGATAAGCACTACTGAAACCAGTTCATGGCTGGAAACAGATTTGGGACATTGTTTGGCTTTATATATGATGATTTATTTTAATGTTATTAGAAAGTGTATGTAGAAGAGAGTTTGTTTTCATTTTAAGCATTTCTAAAGTTGTGGGGCTTTGTGGTGCCAGGGAAGGAGACAAGGGAAGACTGTCTGGACTTTTGAAAAAAATATGCCAGTCAGCTTCCATGACCTGTATGGGAGGTATATTTCAACTGTAGGGCTGTTCTATGTTATTGGATTACCCTGGGAAATGTAGTTTGTTACCACCTCCCTGACATTCACAGAGTTACCTACACTGACTAAACAAAAGCTGCATGGCAAAGGCTCTTGACTCAATGTCTGCTGTGGCAATGGGAGGCTCATCATAGAATCACAGAATCATGGAATATGTCGAGTTGGAAGGGACACACAGGGATCGAGTCCAACTCCTGGCCCTGTGCAGGAGTCACACAATGTGCCTGAGAGTATTGTCCAAAGGCTTCTTGAACTCTGTCAGGCCTGGTGCTGTGACTGAGCAGTCTTCAGATACATTCTGTCATGCTGATGTAACCTGTTCTGATAAGCAGCATGTGAACCACCTCTTCCTCGCCTCCTCCTATCTACACAAATCCACCCATGGGTGGGCAGCATGTAGTGGGTGTACTTCTACTGCACAGCTAGACACTCTCTGGATATCAATGTCCAAAGACAAAAAAACAATGGGATCCAGTCATGAGAAAAGAAACACCGAGACAATGTAAAGCATGCCTTGAACAGCAGCCACAATGTGACAGCATTTCTTTAGAGACCATCAAACAAACAATGATAGTTTCTGAACTCCAGCTTGTCAACAGAGAAGTGGAAGGCAACAGTAGTGCATGGTTCAGGGAGACTTTGAGACATGGTGTGCACATGAAGCGTGTACACTGTGGTTGGTACCACTGATATTCCAGGAACATGTGATGCTCCCATTCTCTTTGACTTCACAAAAGTGCCACAAGGTGCCTCTCATTGGACCTGATGAATTCAGTTAGTGCCTAGCCTGGTTAGTTGCGGCCCTGGAATCAAGTTCAGAGTTTGCTGGTAAAAGTGAGTAATTTCACTCTAGGAGATAACTGATAGAACTCACCTCTGCAATCCAATATAATCCAGTTTATTCAATAAAATTATTCCTAAAAGAGAATATTTTTTGTCTCCAAAAGAAAATAAGAAACAATTTTACATTTAATGAAAAATGGGATTTTCTCATTTGTGGCAAAGACAACAGAAATAGCATTGGAAGGCAATTAAAATTTACTTTAAATGGACAGCTGTAATCTTACCTTCCCCATCATCTAGTTTCTTATGAACCATGAAACTGATAACCTTCATGGTCACAGGAAACACTGCATATATTGTGAATGTATTTGAAAAAAAAAAAGTATTATAAAACTGGTTCAAAACAGTCCTCAATATTTCAGGTAATGTTTATATATCTTGGGCTAATCTGCACACACAAGGTATTTAGGGCAATGTATACATCTGCCCAAAGTGATGATAATTCCCCTTAAGATGTAATAAAAACAACAGTGTGGCCTTAGCTCTGCACTCTTACTGCTGCTGCAGGAGAAATGAGTAATTTTAGTGGCAAGACAGATCCAGAATTATCTTGAGATCAAAGACTGCAGTTGTAAGGGGCTCTTCCTCTTGATTGCTCAAGTTTAGGAGGATGCTTATTACAATACTTGCATATCAAGTCAAAGCTATTTGCGATTCATATTACTTTAGTTTACATTTTGCAAAGTGTAATTGTTGTATGGACTCTGCAGCCTTTCCCACACTTGGAGTGTAACACAATAATCTACTGCTTCTCAGTAGATTATCCTGTCTGATGAAGAGTATGTGACTCCAAAGTGATAGCATTCCCATTCGTATTTATTTGTATATTATTCCTATTTGTATTTATTCACAAATGGTCCAATCCTTCACGTATTTGAAAAATAAATGCACCATATTTCTTATGGTGTTATCATAAAGTGGAAATCTGCAATAAATTTATTCTAATAGTTATCAAATGCTTGCAATACTGAAGTTATAATCAGTTGCAATATAAAAAAAATATGTATTTGTATATGAAAATTACCAGTTTTGAAACTCAAATGCATTGAAGGTATTTCCACTGTCAAGCTAGAACAGAATAAGCAATTTTCATTGACAGGAGGTCTATATATTTGCGCTGCATGTGAGAATTCCTATTGAGTGTTTACAGCAGCAAATATTAATCATGGTTACTCTGGATGTTAAAGGAAAAAGTATTTTCTCTTTATAGGATTTTATTTTACTGTTTTTCCTTCATGTCATATGATTGTATCTTGCAGTCTTTTGATAATTGGTCTTGGATATCAATGGTTATTAGCTAATATTTGGTTATTAATACTCAGGAATTTAAAGGCATTGCAAAGATTTATATTCGGTATTGAAAACATCACCACCAGAACTCTGAAGTACGTACAACTGAGCACAAATAATTATGTAGAACAGTCTTATATTTTTAATTAACATAAAATCCAAGATAAACAGGTTATATGAATTTAATTTAGAACCTAGTCTAAAATGGTTGTTTTATTTTTTTTTATTTTCTCTTGCATTCTCCAATACAGGTAACCTCATTGATATTTTATGCATGAAGCAGTTTGTCTTCCCAGCCTGCAACAGTACTATTTCCTTCTTGAAAATAATTCTGACTGCATTCTAACCAGGTTTAGTCCTAGAATGTTTTTTCCACATGCAAAAAGAACCACTGAACTGATAAGCATATTTTGAAGTCTTTTCAAGATCAGAGTTTTTACAGGGAGTAACTGTACATTCACAACTGGCATGTTCATTTAACTCATTAATATCTGGTGCTTAAGGAAAGCTAAGTGTGCAATTTTAAAATGTAGCAAAAAAATAATAAAAAAAAAAAGTTAAAAGTAATCATTTTGCATTCCATTTTGTCACATTCAAATGGTGCCAGACAGGACTCATGTGACTGGTTCATTATCAGGGTATTTTAAAAGATAATGTGACATTGATTCTTTCTATTTTCCTTTTTGTTTCAGAATCTTTGGAGGCTCTAAATACTTATTTTCAAGATTGTCTCTGCCAGGAGAGTTAAAATGTAGTTTCAAAAATATTACAACAGAGGTTTCTGGCTCCACAAAGTATCACTACCTGCAAAATAATCAGTTTCACTTCTTTATGTCACAGGAACATATGGTCTCCCAATCCATAATTACTGTAGAGTTAATGGGGAACATGCATTACACAGACTCTAAAGTTGGAAAAATACAAACCCTATTAGAAAATCACTTCTTTTGAAAATTCCAAAAAAAATCGTTAGCAAAGTAAGTGGAGACATGAATCATTCTATGATATAATTTTCAAATGTACATTATTTTATGCCATATTTTCAATTATTTTCTTTTAGCTGAAACCCTTGTGTTTTAAAATATATCTGAAACTGAAATATAAAAGCAAGGGTTGATACCATAGTTAAGAAGCTTATGAACAAGTTTTTTATTTTATTGCATGTGGGACCTCTAAGTGGTAGGAAAGGAAAGGGAACTGTAGAAAGAGGGTGAAAAACATGTAGGAGAACAGGAGGAAGTCTAGAAAAGAAACTGATAGCAGAGAAATGAAGGCAGCCTTTTACAGTTTTGGAGGCAGCTTGTCTTTGGTAGGAATTTGATTTTACATGAATGTAATCTGATATTGCCTGCCATTTTTATTGGAGCCAGCTCTTATCTTCCACTCCCTATTTCCCATCTATATAGTTCTGATTGCCTTTGCCATTTCTCTCCTTTATCTTCTCCCACACTTTTTTCTTCTTTAGTATGTATTTCCTGCAAAAGGATGTGTCCCAATATTTCCAATTAAGCCTCTGAAGCTGTAGTTCCTAATACATTGAGTCTCCTCCTTCCTCCTTGGACCTTGGAAGTATGGCTGTTTTGGGAAGGTTAGCTTTGTGACTTCCTCTGTCATGTACAATGAACTGGTGGCTATCACCCAGTGCCTCATGATGGACCCAGATATACAGTGGGCAAATTTAAGAGTCTCTCCAACCAAATAAGAAAAGTAAAAGAGTGCTTGCAGGGGATACAGTTCTTGCAGATCACTTCTCTGTTGGCAAAACAATACAAATGCTACATAGTCAGATTTTATGTGTTTATTTTTGAAATGAATTTCTAATGAATTTTTTTGAGAAGTGATAGCAAAACAATCAGAAATTTCCCAAAGGAAACGTGATCTCAAAGACCAATAAAATTAATTTAGAATTTAAAAATGTCCATTTAAATTTGCCTAGAAATATTGACTATAAAAGAAAACAACAAAGAAATAAACAAGAAGCTTCAAGACTTTTATGGAAAAGAACAAGGAAGAAAGGAATGGAGCATTACGAAAAGCTCAAAATAGGGTGAATGTGGGGCATTTTTATTTTGCATCAATAATTTGCATCATAAAGGATAAACTGACAAAAGAAGTGATTTAAAACAAAAAGAGTTAGTTGAATAATTAAAAAGCACATTATAGCAACCAAACTTAAATGTAGCAAGATGAATAGTTCTTACATGCTATAGTGAGGCAGTACGTAAAATCCTCAGATAGAAGCAAAGCGAATATGAAAATAAACTGCTAAAAAAATAAAAAAAATCATGTTTCAAGGTTTTTTTCAGGAAAACAGAATTACATACCTGCATGTATACATTTTTTTTTTTTTACAAAGTAATTTATATTTCTATCTGATATGTCTGCCCTAAGGGTCTAACAAATACAAGTGGGAAAATATAATTAATATAGAATTACAAAACCAACTGTGAAATGCATTTTCTTTATTTCCTCATGATAGCTGAAAAGAAAGGAAAGCAAAGGGTACGACTGACATTCCTTGTTTAATGCAGCTTACTTAGTGACTGGCATAATGATAAGTGATGGTAATTTACCTTAAAAACCTTAATGAGTGGATCATTACTATAGAGAAATGGGAAGAAAACTTTAATCCCACAGAGGCAGAGCTCCATGGTTGGCTGTGCAATAACCAGACAGAACTCTGAATGAGATTCCCAAGCTTCTGTTCCCTAGATAAAATTTTCTCTCACTCCACTTTTGCAAAGGTAATGAGGAGGTAATGAGGCTTGACTTGAATTTTTTCAGCACTTGATTCCCTTCATTCCCCAGCAGGTTCCCATAGGATAGAGTAAGATGTTGGATTTATATAAAAGCTGTGCTGATAGATAGGTGGAGGAGGTGAGCCATGCTATTTGGTTTTGGATTCTGTCTGTATGAGAAGGAGTTCAGATAAATTTCAAGTTCTTTCAGCACTGTCAATTCACTCTGATAGTTTCCACAGAATAAGGCAATTTGACGACATGCAGACCTTGTCAGAGTTGTTGACTGTTTATTTTGTCACTTTACTGATACTAAACACTGACCTTTCCGTGCCACCTTTCCTTCCTCTTTTCCCCGCATTTTTCACTAGCTTAATACGCACATCTGAGTAAATAGTAAAACCCAAAAAGGTAGGCAGAAATGTTGTATTAGATCATTAGCTTAATTTGAGCTGAAAGGTCTTTGTTGTAAGTTGGGGGTGGGAAGGGACCTGGGGACCTTTGCAAAGTATTTTGCTGGCAAGCTTGTTGAGATTTGATTGCCTTTGTTGTGATAATCTGAAATTAATTTGCACTTGAACCCATCTTTCTTCTGGGCTCAATTTAAACACGGTTATAATTATGCGCCCTGCATGAAATTGAGAACAGACACTGATATGACAAGTCTGAATTTTTTAATTCCCCAGGTACTAAAGGCTTTTTTCCCCACTTATCTCACAAGGTAATAAAACAAAATGTTCCAGTGAAGCACATGCTTAAGAGAGAGGTATTTGCCTGAGGGGAAACAGTAATAATCAGTGTATTGCTACACATTTACTCATGTACTTTCTCAGTAGGTCAATCTCTTTCTTTTAAAGTGATGTTAAACTTCTGCTAATATTGGTTGATTTGTACCTGGTACAGTATTAAAAAAAAAAAAAAAAAAAAAAAAGGTAGAAATTATATGTTTTATTCTATTTTAGCAGCTCCTCATTTAAAAGGCTCTTTCTCAAACATCCATTTTGATAGATATTTAAAAAAAAAAACCACTATTGAAGACTACCTCCTAACATCCACAATTGATCTTAGCAGTGCACCTTTCTTGTTCTCAGTATGAGCTGTAATATCCTTATCAGCATTCTTTTAGTTTTAACCCAGATTAGTGTTTTTGGTGAGGAATCTCATTAACTACAGTAAGCCCATCTTCTTTTGTGATTTTCTTTGGAATTGTAATGTACGAAAAGGCCACCAAGGTCAATGCCCTGGGCACAAATTCCTCTTTAAATCATCATTCAGCTCAGAGTAACAACATTCTCCTTAGAAATAGACATTTTTAAAGATCTGGAACAAACTGCTCAGTTTCTTGGAAGTGAAAATCATAAGGAAGAGAAGCAGAAATTAAGAGCATAGGAAATTAAATATACGGATTCAGAAAATACCTATTTGTTAGATACATTAATTTCTTTTTAACCAGTAGAATTCTTCTTCTCTCTGCCCCCTAAATTTGTATACTGTAATTTTTTGAATGAAAAAAGGACATTTTTTAGTTAAACTACCCTACATTTTAGCACAGGTTTTGAAGGTATTAATGATGCTACAGGATGTTACATTTTTTAACCTTTAGTAGCAGTTTTGCCCTCCCAAACCTGTAGGGTGCATTCAATTGAGTTTCTTGGGAAAATGCAGTAACTAAAAAAAAAGTAATTAAAAGTGTCCTGCATTTATACCAAGTAAAGCAAGGGTGTTATTCCTGCCACATGATTTTATTAGCAGCAACATAAAAAGCAAGCGCAAAATACATGATGAATATTTAACCACAGTCATTCAAATGTGTACTACCATTGCACAAAAAACAAATTAAGTGAAATAACTGAATAGCACCTCATTGTGGTTAAAAAAGAGCTTTGCCTCTGCCTTTTTAAAGGACACGGTATCAATTTGAATTTTTTTTTTAAATTAATTTTAACTAAGGATAGTTTTCATACTGGCTGTAATTGAAATAAAAATAGGTGGTGCAAAGTGAATATTTATCTTACTCTGCCTTATTAAAGAAAATGTTGTGGCCGGGCTGGCACAACTTTAAGGTAATGAGAAAAACTAGAAAAAGTAATATGCAGAATCACTATTTTTCTACATTGAAGTTAATGTTTGTTGCCATTATTTTTGTCAGAAAGTTACTTTCCATTTTAAAACTAGTGTATTCTTATTTTTATTTTCAAATACCAGTTTGTTGAGAGGAAAGGGGAGTGGAAGTGATGTCAGCTAATTTCAGTGGGGGTTGGACCCTAAGGGCAAAATATGGTGTGACAGTAGATACTAACACTATATAATTTTATTTTTTTGTACTGAAATGTAAACATCATAAATCCATGGAGCAGATTTCCTAGATCGGGCCCCTATACATAAAATCTTATTAAAAAAATTTAGAAGTATCTTCTAGTGTGTTCCCTTCCTCTGTACCATTTTGTTTAGAAATAAGTTTAGAAATAGTGAAAAATAGAATAGAAAAGCTGACTCTCCAATAAACGTCTTAGCCCACCATATACCTATTAAAGAGTACAATAGTTCAAAGCAACAAAAAGTCACTACTATGGCAAAATGCATAGTTCTTCTTATCTTGAAACCTTGAAATCCCATAGTACCTTCAGATCCTAAGGTAAAAATGTGTTTAGCATATGACCAGCTACAAGGCAACTAAAAGACACCAATAATAATATGGGATGACATGCTAGCAGAGTACATATGATAAGAACTGTGTGACCACACATGGTGTGGTACATTTTCACCCCTTAGTTTATGTGTTTTGCTTTCCACTGCCACATTTTCTGGTGACTTTATCTAGTCTCATTCAATCATGCTGTGCACATCACAGTCACTTACTGACAAGCAGCCCTGGCTGAAGCATTCAAAGAAACAACCTTCCACAAACAAAGCAGGGAAGTCCTGTTTCTCTTAAGATAAAATCTGCTGATCTCATTATTGATTGTCTGCTTTCAGGGGTTTTGTTTCCTGAAAGTTTGATATGGAGCAACAGAGGTGACAAAAGATTGGCACTGCGACCTGGAAATTAAATGGTCGACTATTAGATCAACGTCAAATAGGGTGAGGCTGAAGTGTTTGGCAAAAGCATTAGATGCTGTCTTGACTTAATCTCTCTCCCCTCCCATTCTCTCTCTCTCTCTCTTTCTCTCTCTCTCTTTTTCCCTCTCTCTTTTTCCCTCTCTCTCCTTTATCTTGAATCTGTTTTGAACCCTCCCAGGCAATTTACTATACTTGTCATTGATTTTTATCACCCAGTGTGCCCCTATGAAGAATTACTTTTTGAATGATAAATCAGCTTCCCCATTTAAACAATTGTATGCCTCACCTTATTGTGAAAAGAGGCATCGAGAGAAAAAAAAAAATATAGTAAGAATTAACATTAGTCACTGACCAGTGGAACCCTTGTGATTTTGAAAGGAGCAACAGATTTTCTTTTATTATAGAGGGGATAATTGTAGTAGAAAAAAATGATGAACCCTCTCTTTTATTAAACTCTGTTAAGAAATAAATTGCAGTGGCAAATGACAGTCAGTGAGCAGGAGGGAGAGAAAAAAAAAAAGAGAAAAAATAATTGCTCAGTAAAGCAAACTGGTAGTTGCTATCCAGTGTTTTCTGCAAATAGATAGCCTATGACATGCTCAGACACACTACTCCCTTACACAAGTGTTATGGTCTGGGTATTTAAGAGGTGTTTTGAGGGAGATCACAGTGATAATAAGTAATAGACTAATCTTTACTAGTAACCTGTCCTCATTCTCCATCTTTCTGGTCATTCAATTGGCCTTTGTCTCATGTATATTATAAAGTAATAGATCTATCATGTTGGTATTGTAACAATTGATAAGTATTGCATACAACATTCAAAAAATTTCTGGTTTATGATTGAGACTTACTCTTTCAATCACCTGAATGTATGAACTCTGATCCATGAGGGGCTGGTCTCACACACAGTGTTAACATTTAGTCAATTCCAACGCATTTGTAGGAGTCTTCTCCAAGAGATGACTGATCTAATTCTCCTTTTTTTCCCTGGCTGAAGGATAGAAGAGGGAAGGAAATGCTTGAAGGCCTTACAAAACCTTACCTCAGCAATCAAAATTTAATGTAGTGAAGAGATTGTAAGAGAAATTTTGCAGAGCCTGCGACAATTGCATAAAAGATGACTTAACTTCATTAGTGGAAAGGAAAACATTTCTGAAGGTTTCCTTACCAACCTGTCTCTAGAATATGCATTAGTTCCTCAAATTCATTGCCACTGAACTTCTTTTTTTTTTTTTTTAAAGTCACATTACTAAAAATTTATTTTAGAATTTTATTTCAGGAGCTCTTTCAAACAACCTGGTTGTATTAAATGTAGAATATCTATGTATGTTGGTCCTAAAATGTCAGCACTACTAGCAGAAGCAGTTTGTTGGAATGTTAAACTGGTGATACTGTAACAGTGACAACTTCAGAGTTCTCTACATGTTATATAGGGAATGAAGCACATTTGAAATGTTTCATTTCTAGTCTATAAAACATTTTGTCCTTATATTCTCTGAATGGCTCTGGCTTTCTTGTTCTGATGCACTGAATTCTTCATTTTTCTTATCTCCTTGACAAGAAAAGTAATACAATGCTTTTCCAAAATGAACAATTAGAACAACCCTTCAATCCTTTGAACTAGTACATACAGGTTTGTGATTGAGTTGCCTATATATTCTTCTGTATATTCCTGCAAGTACTTGCAGAGCTTCTTGGCATTGTCAAGTTTGAAGCTTTGTATTATATACCATGTGTCATCCTGTGGAAGAGGGGTTGAGTCATGTATGGCTTTTTATACATCTGAATCCAAGGTTACCTGATATTTTTACTCCTTTTCTTTCAATAAGTGCAATTCTGTATCAAAAAACTGCAGGAAAAACTTACCATAATCCTATTTAAAAGTATCCATAAACAATTGAAAGCCATTCCTTTGTAACAAAATGTTAAAAACAAAACCAAAATTGCAAATTAATCCTCAGATTTCTCTAACAGTTATGTAGTTTAATTAAACTCTTCTCTTCATCTGCATTGTCTTGTATGGGGCAAAAAGTAAATACATTTGCGTAGCAAAAGAAAAATATATCAGCCACCCTAAAAGTGAGAGTATTTTGGTTTCTCAGTCAAACATGCTGCTGTTTCTTTACACTATATTAAACCTGAAAAACTCAGATTTTGAGTTTGAGAATGTGTAGAAAGGTTATGTCTGTCCTGCCTTTAAAAGATAAAATAATGTAGGACATGTTGAGTTATCCATAGCACTGAGTACACTAAATGAATAGTGATAATACATGTGATAATGAACTTTAAGACCCTCACCCTTTTATGGACAGGTAAAGGTGCAATTTCTTTCACCTTCAAATCCTGTGCTTCATTATCAGCTAAGCATGATTAGACTTTTACAGATTCTTTTTTCTGTGTTTTCTAATAAATTGTTCTGTCAATCCATGTAATGACACTGGACAGTTAGAACATAGAATATTTAAGGTGTGTTTGGGAAGAGTAAATATTATCATCCAGACAAAAAGTTAGGGAGTAACTAAAAGTGATCTCATGCCTGCAAATCTGTGAGGACATTACCCCTAAGGGGGGAAGGAGTGGAAAGCAGCTGGGGACAGGTTGAGGACAGAGACTTTTTGACTCAACTTAGCTGAAACTAGAACACAAAGTCTGATTACAGTTGTTGCGTTTCACCTGTTCTGAAATATATTTTTTGTAGTGGGCTCTTCAGCTGATGACTGCAGAACTGCTATGGTGGCTGTACTGCCCCAGAAATGGCTTCAGAGACCACAGAATTTCCCTGTAGGAGGAAGGTGGCTTGTCACACCTTTAAATTGATGTGCTGGTAAATTCCCTGTTAAGGATACATTTTTTGGTTTTTGTTTGTGGGGTTTTTTTGGGTTTTTTTTTGGGTTTTTTTTGTCTATATTGTTTATGGAAATTACTGAAATCAATAAATATGAGTAATTTCCTTACTTGCCAGTATTATGAGGTTCAAATTCTGCCTTTGACCCACTATTCACACCAAGGCTGACAGAAATCCCAAAAGCACCCAAATGAAGACAATTTTTAAAAAATAATAGCTTAGCTGTAAAAATGTAGGAAATTATTCCTTCTTTTTGACTTGTATATATGCTCCCACATTTCATACGTGCTTTAAGGGAATCTTGAAGCTTCTGTATACTTCTTCTGGCTGGGAGTAGAACTTAGGAAATTTCCAGATCTCATCTCAAATTGAGATGCAATTGAGATTGAATCTCAAACTGCCTACCTATCAAGCTTCTGGTGGATTTACCTATGGAAGCTGAATTCTCCTTCAGTCTGATAAAGTTGTGGGCTGATTTTCACAGTCTTGTGATCCTGATGTTTTCCAGTAAAATCAATAGTAATGACAGAGTACTCTTGGTAAGTCATTCTGATGCTGAGAAATTCAAAAATTGGCATGTCAGAACCTACCTTCAGGACCTTGTTTTCAAGCATATTTGCTTTAGTATATATATTTTTGAATTTTAAAGTATAAATTTCAAAAGGCTGTAGTCCACACGTGTAAATAGGTTTGTGTTTACATGTAGCTCACATTATAAACCATGCAGGGAGATGACACTGCCTTAATTACATTAGGAAACATTGGACCCTGAGCAGTCCAAATGATTTCTGTGGAAGTTCTTATTCTGCGATGTACTGTTCAACACTTATTATTATATCTTGCTTTCATTTTAAATTTTTACAACAACACTGCTATCAGTGTATATGATGAATTGGTACAAAGTTGGATATTCTGTTTTAAGGACAAAGGGTTGTATTTTTTGTTATTTTGTTTGTTTTAAATAAATCATGATGTGTTCCTGTGGGAACATTTCTGACCACAAACACCTCAACTTGTTGAGAGAGCAAAGGTGAATGTTTAGCATAGCATTAATAAAGGTTTGTCTAGGCAGATCCATCAGCTCTGCTCACTAGAATTACCCTCTTCATAAAAATTTATTGGCTATACCATCCTTGTGGCCATGGAGGTACTTGCCCTGTCTGCCCCTGACTCCCTGGCCTGTGCTGCACCCAGACACAGGCAGCAAAGAACTGACTGTTGTGCAAAAAGAACTGAATTAAGTATTAATTTTTAATTTATGGAGGACAAATGCCTTTGCAGAGGAAGTCATGTCTACTGCAGACAAGCTCACTTGATGTATCAATACATACTTTTAGTAGACCTGTTGTGGCCCATTGTGGATGACAATACCAGAATAGCAAAGAAAATATATTCAGAAAGCATTCTTTTGAGGATAACATTGTTACACATAGTGACTTGCATGGAAAGACAAGAAGATTTTTTCTGAAAATTTACTACATTCATGTGCTTTTACTGGGGATAAAGAAACAAATATGGTATTTTTGGCCAGCAGGGGAGAGATCAATGGAGGACAAACTTAGAGCTGTATTTCAAATGTGTTTTCCTACATAATGAATATATGTCAAAAAGGAACATTCTACACTTTTTTAAATGGTGTTACATTTTATCTATCTTGGCTCCCACTAGAAGGAAGTAATGTGCAAAGACTTTATAAAAAGTGAGAAAAATCCCAGTGTTACCAATAAGCATATTTTTGAAAGGATAGTCATTTACTACAAAGGACATTCCCCATTTGAGTGGAACTTTATAACTTTGCTCAGAACTCCTGTGTTCTTATGAACAGTGATTTAGTGTATTGTCATGTTGTTTGGAACAGTGTAAGAGAATTTCTTTTCATTTCAGATCTGATTTTGCTGTTGGACTAATTAATTTCTGTAGAACCAGAAGAAAATATTGGTGAAAAAAAGGCAGTGCTGAACCAGCTGCTGCTTCTACAGGGGTAAAAGACAAGAGCTTTTGACTCCTCAGCCAAAGGTAAGCATAGCATTAACTTTATGCCTGCTAAAATCTGTCAACTGGTTTTGGTGGATGTGGAGCATCCTGCCATCAGGTCACTACTGTTCTAAAGACCTAGTAAAATAAGAAGATAAAGGAATGGTTGTGTGAAGAAGAAAGTCATCAAACAACAAAAAATGTGTGATTTGATCCATTCAGGAAAGAAGGGCAAATATAGACAAACTTTGGCTTTGAAGGTTATCACTGACCTCAACAGAACCAAGCTAGAGTAAACCATGCACAGAATAAGCAAATGAGTTGAAAAGCACTAACAGTGTGGAAATTCCACAGTATTGGGCATAGCAATTGTTTAGATGTGCACACTGACTTTGCATATTTGCTTTGCACTGGCTCCTATTGTGTTGCTTCATGCATACATTGTATGGGGCCAGAAGGGAACAGAGAAGACAAACTACTCCTGATGTCAATTGTCCTTCTCCTGGCAACTTCTTGGAATTACTGAAAGATGCAGTGGTTCTTCATCTGACATTCCACTCCCCCTCTGCCTTGTGTATATTTGTACTGTGCTTTCCCCAGTGACAAAATGTTGAATACCTCCAAACACACATTTCCTTGTGTTTTCTGACTATGGATTTTTGGCTTCCAACAGTACATGGCAATTTCGGCCAAGAAGGAAAATAATATCCTTTAGATGTGATGTTCTGCTAGTAAAGAGTCAATTTCCTTTATCCAGCTGCAAATTGTTTTGGACTGTGAATTATGCAGATTGTGCAATAAAGGCACATAACACTCATGTCACATGTCCCTAGAAAATAGATCTGTTTTATAGGGATATAACTCAGTTTGAATGTGGTCCTTGGTATTCTTCACTGGTCTCTACCAATTCATTAGTATTTAAATTTATGTTAATTTCATCAAGGTGTAAAAATATCTTCTTTTGCATATACATGAACTAACTATGTTACTATTCAACTAGCTATTTTCCCTTTTCTTAACCCAGAAGAAGCTTGTTGTATTAACAGAAAAAGGGAGATTATAAAAGCTCATTTTTGAAGTCTCAGGAAATGTAGCCATTGAATCTGTTTTTAAAGAAGCTATCCAGTATTCTCCTTCCTGGTTTGAGTGAAAATTTTGGATGGTATCTTCATGGCACATGACACTTGCAGAACACACACACACACACACACACACACACACATATATATATATACACTTCCAGAACACATATATATATATGTACAGAGCTTACCATCCTGGGACATTTCAGTGTTGCATCTTAACTGTGAAGATTCTATAGAATGGAAATTGTGCTGGTGGAGTGTATAAATGTTTTTTTTACATTTCAGAGTGGAATGAATAGTGGATGCCAAAGTTTTAAAGGTCCACATTTTGTACAGAATTGACCATGCAAATTAAAAATTTTGAGGAAGCAGGTCACATCTTTGGCTGTAAAACAGCTATAATTTTCTGTTAAAACTATTTTTAATTTAAAAACAAACAAACAAAAACCCAAAAAAAAAACCAGCCAAAACAAACAAAAAAACCACCAAACTTAGAAAATGTTTTTAAGAAGATCTACCTTTTGTTACTCCCTTTGAATATTATCTACTATGTAAGTTCATTTCTGCAATAAAGTGCTATTTCTGATGGGCCAAAATAGTTAATCATCCTTCTATATGGAGTTTGTATTTATGAACCATATCCTTTTGTTGACTGAATGAAGACAAAAGCACATTTCCAAAGACCTTTTAAGTGACTCAACAAAGCACATAATGCAAGCCTTGTCTTACATGTCTGTGATGATACAGTTTAATAGTGTTATAAGGCTATGGTGGTGTGTAGTTGTCATGATGGTAGATTGTGCTGGTCTGTATAGATTTACTGTCATTCTTTAGGCTTTTCATACATGACAGAGGTTGTCTGAAGCACAGCAGGGACATGAAGCTTGCAGGGGTTAAGTGTTACTTGCCTCCTGGCTCGATACATAGTCCTCTCTGCACACATACAGAGATGAGGTGCAGGGTACATCCGTCACTGGGCCAATGACATGATGGATTACTCATGTCATTGTCAGTACAGTCAAAATCACTCTGCTGCAGATAAGGTAGCCCCTTTTCTTTACTCTGGTTGAGTGAAGCTATTTTTCCCTCTGGTTTTAAAACTGCAGCTCTCACATTCCTTAACATTCCTTAAATCAAATATGGAGAAGACTATTTTTTAATTGTACAGGGTAGTTTTGGGCCATAGGTGACAAGTTCCCTTGAGAATTATTTTCAAAATGGACCAAATGTTTTATATGCTTGATTTCTTCTGATCCTGAAAATAAAATACTTTAAGATGGACAATGAATGCTTTTCTGAACTCATTCTTCCTCATGATTTATCAGAGAGTTTGAATTGTTAGCATTGCTTCCCCATTCTTCTTCTCTTGTGAGAAAAGGAACAGATACCTTTGTAGCAGAACTGGAAGAGAATAAAGCACTGGAAAATGGCAGGGCTTTGGAAATGTTTGGATGGGACCTTTGCAAAAGCTGTGCAGTGCAAAAAGAAAATTCAACAGGGACCCCAATGCTGCTTGGCTCTGAGTCAGTCACAAACTCTTCTGCATGTAGTGTTTGATGTTGGAGCTGTTGCCCCATGGCACTGGTTATATGAAACTTGAAAGGGGTGACCTGAGGTAGAGGCAGTAAGCATTTCTTGGACAGGAGTTTTGACATCTAGTCTGCAGAAGAGGAGCACTGAGTACAACATCTATTTTTCTGGAAAATTACTGTCTCCCAGAATTCCATGTTCATAGTTATCTCCAAAGCCCTCCCTAACACAAAGTTTTGCTCCATGCCTTTCCCACCCTATCCCCACAAGCCTAAAGGTGGGATTAAGACTTGAGTTCACTCTTAGCTTAAATTGTGTAACAGATCCACAAACAGGCAAATATGTTTGGCAGACAAATGTGAAAGAGCCTTGCTAAACTTTTGATACCACATGAACATCACTTCCATCCCATAATGAGTATTTTAAGGCTTTCATGGCACACAGCTGTGCTGTTCCATTCACAATGGCATGGTGACAACTCAGCCTAACTGTTTCTTATATTCTGATACTGAAGTCAAAAGTTCCATTGGAGAAGTTGTGCTTGCAGAAGGAAATTGTAGTCACTGTCTGGTTACTTGGTATAGAAGAGAGTTGGAGTGAGACATATGCAGGTATACATCTAACTGCAAGAACATTTTTTGTTATTCAAGCCTTTTTGCAGTCTGTGATCTTAACCTCTAATATATACCATGGTTTCCAATCCATTGTATTTTCCATTTTATTTATGTTCTCATTCCAGTATAAGTGCCTCTACATGCACACGGAGCATAACATAGTGTGTTGTCTGTATACACTGTCTTTGCAAATAATCATAGAAGGCACAAAAACTTACTAAATTATTTCTCTTTTAAATCCAGATATTTTTCAAAAACACATGATCACATTCACCTACTAATAGGAAAATCTATCTACAGAAGCTACATGGCAGCTGACTTAAAGGAAAACAAAACAACCGAAAGCTTGTGCATGCATATCAAAGAGCACAAAATATACATACGCTCCCATACTTACACACCCACATATTCTGATACATCTAAATAGCTTTGTTTTGAAGTTTTAATCAGATTTAAATGGAAAGTTATTGAAGAGAACTGTGTGGTCTGAATTTTAATCCCTGAACCCACTGGCTTCTTTTTTATTTCATGTGGTGTGGCCTTGAATTGCAGAATGTTTTAAACATACATAATGAGCTCAATGTCAGACTGTTGAGCCTTTTGTCTTTAACAATAAGCACTTAGCTCAACTAAGTGAATAGAAATTGCTTTAGTGAATTACAAAAGCCAAGGTTTTACAGTGCACTAATACTGACATTAATTAGACATCATCATATTTTTACAAAGATATGGGATTAAAATCAAACGTTAAAAAAAATATAACATACATCAGTAAATAACCAAATTTCAACAGTCAAAGATCCTGCATAAAATATTTCTTCCACCATGAGTGATATTTTTTTTTTCCCCTGATTCATCTGCATTTATACGGGCTACACTTATGGTACAGGTTGAATAGCAAGAATCAGAAAGAAATGATGAAATAATATGTGAATTTTTCTCACTTGGAAAGGGGTTAGATCTCCAATTCAAAACAAAGTTTCTCCTGTCATATTTCCTAAAGGGTGTTTTAATAGGATAACGTTTCTAATGTTAGAAAATCAACTTATTTCCTTTCCCCAAAATCAGGAGTATTCAGAAATTTACAGTAAATGGCAATTCATCCTTTAGAAATTCCTTCAACCTAGTCTAGAGTTGCTGCCAGAGATCTGAATGCTTTTGCTTAAATCTCTGTAATCCAATAAGCTTTTGTGTTTAGCAGCTTGTTTTGAAACTTGTATAGCACCCCAGCCTGTGTCTCGCTATGTTAGTTTGCAGGCAGGTGAGTGCCCGAGGGCCTGATTATTATTCAAGCCAGGAGGCCTTCACAGCCCCAACCAGAATGTAATTTGTAATTAACTGTCATTTACTTCTGTCTGCACTGACTTGTTGTTCAAAAGACAATGCATTTGAGCTGGTCACTAGCTTCTCTTTGTTGTGGATATGATGCCTTTCAGATCTAGTTGTATTCATAATGTTTAAGAAACCAAGTATTTGCACTCCTGAAACCAAAGCAGGAAAGGGATTTCACTGACTTTTCCTAAATTAATTAGGTATATGCAATTATGAATACTTAGGTATGTAAAATTAAGTATTTGATGCTTTGGGATGAGTTTCTGGGCAGAATAGTTAAGTTCGTGTGAGACATATTTAATTGAACTTCATTAGGGATAGTGCATTCACGATTTGAACTTATTACAGTTGAGATCTGTAAAATGAAAGTGCATATTTAAGTTGTGGGAATTTTTCTTAACACATTTTAAACATCACAACTGTATTTTGTCACTGAAGCGGAACCACTAATGTATTCTGTGAATGTACCCACAACATGAATTTGTAATTGTCCCCATGGTAATCTTTTGTTAGCTGAAATAAACAAAAGAATAACATAATACTCACATTTATTTCTTTAAGGATTGTGCTTAGAATTATTATTGACATAATTGTAATTCACAAACAATAAAAAGAAACTAACTCTTTTTCTGTTTAAACTTTTTTTCATGCACTTGGGCAACAGTAAGTACCCACACATAAAGGCACTTTAAAAATAGGTTAAACTTATCTGATTCTGACCTTTAGCTCAGCCTTAGTGAGCTATACTGCTATTTTGCCAGGGCAGTCAGCCTGTTTCCTCTCTTTTATCGTTGCTGCTGTTGCTGTTGCTGCTGTTGCCTCTTCCGCCTTCACAGGTGCCATTGCTGCACATCTTTTGTGGCAGCTGGAATGAGAGACTCTCCGGACAGAGGGACCAGGAGACCCGCACAGCTGGTCCCCAGCCCCTGCCTTCGGCTCCTCTGCAGAAAAGGAGCACTTCCCTCTGGTTCCACCAGCTCTTGGCCTGCTTCACATTTCCAGGCACTATCATGTCAGATTGCATATTCTGGGCAGTATATACCGGTCAAGGGGATGCATAAAGAGGCTCAATGGCATTCTTTTGTCCTACTTAGAAAAGGGGTGGGGGAAACGGGTGGGTGGCTGGTGATGGAGAGAGAAGAAAGAGAAGAAAGAGCAATGTCTATAGGAACAGCTTTTCCCCCGTGGTGATTTGCATAAAGTTGGATTATGCAGTGCTTCAAGCCCCCAAAGGCTGATTACTTGCACTGGGCCTTATTAATTATTTCCTTCTTTATTTGAAACAATTAAGGGGAGAAAATAAACACTGTGTCACTATCTCTTTAAGATCAGGAGCAATAAAAGCATAAGACCCCAAAGAAAGCCCGCTTTTTGTGGAGTGTTTTCTGTTCTCGCCAGCCACGCCGGGGATAGCAATTCCCATGTGTTATCAAAAGAGACAAGAAGCAGCAGGCTTTAGCACCTAGCTGAGCGGGATTGCTACATGCCACTCTAAGTGCGATTAAGCTTCCTTTAGTGCACCAGTGACATCACTCATGGCTCAAAGCTGCAGCTACTCAAGAGTATTAGAATGCATTTCATGCTTGGCTTACTCAAAACTGCAGAGCTAAAATTTACACCTTATTTGATGTTCTTCTCCCTGCTGTTAATTGGTAAAGGGATCTCTGACCCTTTTGATCTCTGCTACAATCCTCTAAATGCCCAGGTCTGCTAAACTGTTCAGCAGGAGATGCTCAGCAGTTGCCCAGTAATGTGAAGTCTTTTTTTGGCTTTCGTGCCTTTGGTTTACATCCAAGTTGCACAGAAATAAGAGATGACAGTTGTTATAGATATGCTGGTTTAATTACTTGTCAGCTTAGAGCTGATATCTCGGCTAGCCAACGTGGAAGCTTAACTTTCTTCTAGTAGCTTAAAGCATGACCAACTGCTAGTGCTTTTGTATTTAGCCATAAAACTCTGGATACATTTAAGATAAAAAGTAAAATAGAGGAACAGCCTTTTTGATTTACTTGCAAAAGTGGTCAGCTTTTGGTGCACTTGATTTCATGTAGATCTTAAGTAATGTAAAATTTGGTTGTATTGACATATGAGTGGATATTGGGCTTGTTTTAATTCCGACTTATAACTTCCTGGGGAATACCAAATACACTTCTCTCCTGCTACCTTTGAAATGGGAGATTTAAAATCTTTATGGGAATTGAGGTGTATTGTGTTGACTCTATTACAAATATTACTATAAAAAGTTTTATCAGCTTTCCTTGAAGAGGCATCCCTTCAAAAGGAGCCTGGTGCATATAATTTTAATGTGTATGTGACTAAAAGAGATTAGCATACACACACCTCTGCATATGGCTGAATTAATTGCACAGAATACTGTGAATTTTAATGGAGGT
Source organism: Anabacerthia variegaticeps (assembly GCA_035583185.1). Classification (NCBI taxonomy): domain Eukaryota; kingdom Metazoa; phylum Chordata; class Aves; order Passeriformes; family Furnariidae; genus Anabacerthia; species Anabacerthia variegaticeps. The sequence continues at coordinate 86,926,448 of JAWWEW010000078.1, forward strand.
GAGGTATCCATTAAGCACCTTTGAAGAATTTGATTAGTAAAGAACAAATGAGGAATGCCCTAATAATTGTTGCCTATAGGTGAAAGCTGGCTAAAACGTGACCCGACAGTCGAGACACCATAGTCTCCCCCTCCAAACCCTGTCAGAGGTTTTTAGTGTTTATCCCAGGCTTTGTTATCCACTAAGATACATAGTTTCCATTGAAGTGAAACAGATTATTGGTTACTATAGTTTCCCTATTGCTCAATTCAGTACTGTGAAAAGCCAGGCACAATAGGTTTAAAAGTCCAGTTAGGACAAATAAATCCACGTTGAGAAGAATGGGAGAGAAGATACCTGTTCTTCTGTCTTTGATGTATTCTTTATTTTGTAGGATAGAAAGGGAATTAGTGGAGGGTTAATTGTTCAGTGCTTAGAGCTCTGTCTTCCCAGTTTACTGCGGAGTGAAATATAGTGCTATAAAGACGAAGTGAATATTGTTTGACTTCTTCCCCTCCCCCCTTCTTTCCAGTTTTCAAAATGTGCAAGATACTGTAGCTATGCTGTGAAGACAGGAATACAGATTTCTGTATTTTATCTCTGGTATTATAATTTCCCTGCACCCAGTCACATCCATATAGTGTTTCCATGCCAAAATGGTAAAAGGCATTCTCTTAGATCCTGAGAAAATTACCCCACCCAGAATTTTGAGGTTAAGCTACAGAAAATTTACATTAAGGAAAGCGAAAATGTCAGCTTTCACCAGGATACATCAAGAACCAACCACCTGAACATGCTGGCAAAATTAATATATTCTAGAAGGCCAACACACAAATGTTAAGAGGGACTTGATGATACTGTGCAGATTAAAGCAGTGGCTTTTGTGCCTCTGGAAGCTATGTTTGCATTCAGCCCAGTATGACTAGGAAAAAAGTTAATTTGATTTGATAACTGAAAAGGTCACACCTTTTGTTCAGTGCCTTGCATGCTTTTTTTCCTTAACTAGATTCTCCATTTCAGTCAGAGCTCACTTCTAAGGATTTCTATGTTGCTATAGCCCTTGTTGAATCCTTCCAAGAAACAAGTTGTGGACAGCATTCTACATGCATAATACAATAGCAAAATGGAAACCCGCTGAAGTCAAACTGTATTTTAAGCTTATTTGACTGCATTTATCTTATATTTTTCATTCTTCAGTGCACGTTGATGGAGAAAAAGGATAGAGCAGAACAGAGTTAATCAAGCTCAGTCTGCAAAACACAGCACAGGTAAACTACAGAAAAGCTTAAATATTTGCAATCTCTACTAAAAGCACAACTGTGTTCTCTGAAGGTGTTATTTGACATTGCTGAAGGTTTCATCTTGATTACTTTCAATAAAATCCAAAGTAAGGATGACTGTCTTGGCTCACTAAGCAACAAGGTTTTATCACTAATTACAATCCTTTATTACCAGTAGTTTAATAGGTTTATGATAGGTCATAAAACAATTCAGCATGGGAGTACATAAAAGGAATAGGTTATACAGCTGTGACATCTTAATATCTATTCATTGTAATCATTTTATGATCTTTAATGGTAGTATTTTTTAAATAAGTTTGTATGCTTTTACATGGAATAGATAGCCACCAAAAATGGGAGGTGAGGGAAACCCACATAAATATAGAGTAAAATACTTAATGAGGCATTTTGAAAACTTCTAATGTCAAAAACATGTAGACTGTATCATGCATGTGGAGTCTCATTATGGGTAATTATAATAAAATTATAAGTGCTATAATAATTCTAACCTTGAAGGCACAATAAAGGATAGTTATATTTGCCTTCCTAGCCCACACATCTGAGACGTTTTCCTCATTAATTATATTTCATGTAAGTATAATTATGTAGTGTAAGACTAAAATTCAAAAGTCTTTGCTAAATCACTGCTAATGGTAGCCTATTCTTCAGAGCTTTAATACAACTAATTATATCTAAAGTTATAGGCTGAAATAAGACATGGAAACGAAGTAAAATTTACACTGTACGGGATTTTTTTTTCCCTACTGATTGTTTTAATCAGTAATGTAATTAATGAATGGAAAGTAAGTTAGAGAGAATAGATTATTGTTTGAAACTATAGTAGAAGTCAAACCTAATTCCTCCATTATAAGTTATTTTGACTTTGTCTTCACTGGAATCATGTTGGTCTAAAACACTACATTTTCTGTGACACAGGACATTACGTTACATGCTTATAGACAGTTTTGGAAGGGGGATGACTACACAAAATATTGTGATAGTTTCTGTAGTGCATAAAATATTTGACTATGATTTAAATACCAAATCACATCACACATTATAACAGGAAAATAGTGTCTTGAAATGTTGTAATACTTAATTTACTAAGATTTGGCTTGTCATATTTTTCACAAGTCTGTACTTTTCTCCATCAACTAATTGCTACATTAGCAGCTTTGTTGGTAAATCAGTTATTTTGTCTTTATCTTGTATACTCAACACCTCAAAACAGAGTAATTCAATACAAAGATACATCTTTTCTTCATTATGAGTATTATTTAAACTATATATTTAACAATACTATATATTTCAGGATAAAAAAGCAAATATATTTTCACAGAAATAAAGGTGAAAAAACCCCACCTCAGAAAGTAATGGAAATATCTAAATAATTTAGGGTATTTGTTGACTTTAAAATTATTGCTAAATATTCAAAGTTTTAGGTTTTTTTCCCCTAAAGTTCAACCACATAATAGCTGGAGGGATGCAATCTGAAGTTCTTTCCAATGGCGAAAAGATGATTTATAATTTTTTGTGAGATAGTTTTGAGGAGGGAAAAATATGCAGGGATTCAACAGGCCTCCCTAAAACTGAAGCTATCCATTTACTTTCTTTCCTTTACTTACCAGAGTTTATTATGTATTCATACAAAAATATATATAGCTACAGTGTGTATGTGAGAATTTAACACACATAATTTATTTTACCTGTGCATACAGAACCATGTATTTTATTATGATATATTCCTACATTAAGTCTATCAGGATTTCAGACCTTATCAGGATCAATGATGCTGAGATCGAGACATTCTAAAACAGTATAGTAAATCATCTTCTAATTATCACTTGCGTCTGGGTATATCATATGACTGTAGGTCTAATTCAAAGCAAATATTTAGGTGTATGCCACAGGTTTAACATACTTTTGATTTCCTAGGCAATAGGACTTCTTCAAAAAGCAATGTTCTGAAGTACTTTATATTGGAAGAGAAATAGCTCAGGCCTGGGAAATTTCTTGTTTTCAGAGGGAGGAGAGTGGGATGTAGGAAGAAAACAAAAAGAGCAAAATCCATAGAATGGACTATGTTTGTTTTGTAATCCATGTAGATGCTACAATCGTCCATACCTGTGTCACATTACAGCACCAAGTTTCAGTTGAAGTTATAACCTGAAGAAAGAGTGGAAGCAAGACTAACAGGGGGCAGGTAGTCAGCTTCTTAAGTATAGTTTTGAACCACAGCACCATAAACCTTTGTCCTATTGATTGCAAAAATGACTTTTTTTTTTTTTTTTAAGATGAAAATTATACCTGGTTCTTTAACTGGACAAGGAAAATGGCAATTTTCTATCAAAAATCCCTTTCTTTTTATGCTCTCTTGATCAAATTTCAATTCACAGAGCAGTTAGACACTTCAGGTTCTCTGGATTTAGAATGGAAAACAGAGGGAAACCTGCCACTGCAGAAAATTCTCCCTGTGATTCTTATCCAGAGATACACTGCTGCAGGACTAGCCTTTAGTTTAGGTGGGATTTGCAAGAAGAGGATTTGAGGAATTGTACTGAGGTACAGAGCTGGTGTGGTAGTGTTTGGATTTATGTTGAGGCTTTCTTGTGGGATTAGTTATTAGTTGCAGCTGATACAGTGTTTGTAATTTAACTACATAGTATTTGAAACACTAGGCACTTTTTTTTTTATTATTTTAAAATATGTTTTATATACTAAGAGAATAATGTTGCCAGTTATGCACCCAGGAACCTGTTATACATTTAAATAGGAAGATCTTTTGCTATCAGTCTCTCTTTGCATAGAATGCAATTATTAAATTGTGGTTATTCTGTTTCTGATAAAATGAATAATTCCCCTAAGCAAATAGTCAGTAATAAGTGAAATGGCTTTAATTACTTTAATGTTATGGTAACAATTTATTTTCTTTTCTTATGTTCTCATTACCAAGGGTCTTTATACAAAGACAAGATAGGGGATATTGCTAATAGGGCATGTTGCTAATAAAATCCTTTTCACTCTTTTCTCTTATTTCACATCTCACTTTGGACAATATTTTGACAGAGGTTTTGTATGAACAGAGTATCACAATATGGTACTTTATTTTAATTTTTGGGTCCCATATTAATTGCTTTTGGCTACTTTGCACATCCTATAGGATAATAGATAAAGCTGGAGGAGGACTCAGGTGTGATAGTGTTGTTAAGTGTTCCCATAAATTAGATGCAGTGAATAATGTTAAGCATGTACAAATTAATCAAAGCAGTACCTAACTTTTCAGTGTCTGGCCCTCCAACAACAGTTAAAACCCAATGTTCCTAATATCTTTCTAAAGGGCATGGGCTGATCAGCAAGTAATCCTGAACACCTGCATGTGGAGTGAGGAGCCAGCTGAAGCAGCTGATAAGGAACATAATGTGATGCTCAAGCCCAATATCTCAAGCTGTTCTTCTCTAGAGGTTATCTGAGGGAAGATGGTAGAATGGCACTGTCCTTAAGAGATCTATGTTTCGGAAGCCCCTCTTGAGCATTGGTGAACTCATATAGTCTTCCACTGAGATGGACAAGGCTACCTTTTTCCGAAATGTCATTGTCAAGATAAGACTGGTCTTAATATATTTATTACATTCATTGATATTAAAAAAAAACAAGTGTGCTGAGCTTAATTTTGCTTGAAGGGAATCACCTAGTTTTAATGTAACTGGAATGAATTTTCACCTGTGAGGCATATGCTGTCAGAGCTCTTTCATGTCAAAAAGTCTTTTGAGAGACACGAAGAAATCACTCTTCACTCAAAGAGGAACTAATGCAACAAGAATATTTAAGTCCAGTCATTTAATGGTCTTAACTATCAATTATTTCAGTGGTCTGCCTCTGCTTACAAATCCTTTTTTTGTGGAGCAGCTTTGGATTTCCTCTGACATTTTTTCCAGAGGCATTAGTGTAAATAGCTTTCTTTATCAACAACAGATCTATTTTTGTTGTTGGGTCTGTTGTTTTGTTTTGTTTTTCTTTTCATTAATCAGGTTGTCTAGACTATCTTGTCCCTTAATGTTGTATTACCACAGTCTTATAGGCTACAGGCTTAGGAAAGTTGCCTACCTAGATTCAACTGTGTTGCTATAGAGTATCCATTAACTGTTTCCTGCAAATCCAGTATCGTTATCATGCACTGATATAAACAGAACTAGATCTGAGGCCCATGCCTTTCAAAGAAATAGTGTGCACATTTAAGAAAATGTAATGGAGTAAAATTATAGAAGGACAAGTCTTAGCATAAAAAGTGCAGCAGGACACAACTTATATCTTTCAGTATTAGGATTAATATTTTACTTACCTCAAAGTCTTTCTTCATTATGCTATTCATTATCTGGTGCAAATTTGCTCATCTAATTCAGTTTTCCCACCTTTGATTAACTTAAATAATTTCAGGTATGCTTCTGTATAATTTTTTATTTTGATGCCTAACTTATTTTCAACATACGTACCTACTCTTTACTGCAGACAGCTCCCAGCATTTTAGTAGTTTAATCAAATTGCTTCATATAGTCAAACAGTTGTCTCACCTACTTTCCTCTTAAGTATAGAAAATGCCCAGATAAAACATTATTTTATGTCCTCATCACACGTAACAAAATTTTCCCATTTTATGTTGCATAACAATAATTGCTGAAAGACAAAAATCTTTCTCTACTTCCTAGAAGAAATTCACTTAAAATTTGCACTAAAATTTTCCTTAAGTAAAGTGTCAGTACAACTTTTGAATAAATCTAGTTTGGATTCTAGTTAAAATTCTAGCTGGTTTCCTGTTAGGACCTGATAAGTCTGACTTGGTATTTAGAATTGAAAGGCATTTTAAATTTGAAAAAGAACTTGTAATAATCAACCTTCTTGAACATGACTCTACAGAGTGAAACGATTATATCTGAATTAGGATCCAAGTAGTATAATTAAATTTTAAAATCTGTTTTTTATAGATTTTTGAAGCTTGCCTGGTTCAGGTTTTATATGCATGTCAACTATTTGTACTTAATTAAAATTTTCTCATGAAACAATTTTTAAAACTCTGGATTCAATATCGGACATAAAATGCATATGTGTAGTTGTCCTTGTTTCCCTGACTTGCACACTGTTTCCATTGGGTGATATCTTGTTTTCATCAGCCAAGTGCCTTGTACCAGCTTGCAGTCATCATTCTTGCCTACTGTACACCGGTCTCAGGCACTAGTGCAGTCATCTCCTCTGATTCAAGTTACAAGTTAGTGCCCATGCACTGTTAGGGTTAGGTGTCACATGAGAGAGGAACTTCAGCCCAAGAGCTCCAATGTCATCCAGTCTTCTGTGTACACTGATGCATTGAAAGATCATTACTTGCATTCATAAGTAATTTCTCTTGTTAGTAGCCCTAGGAACCACTCTAAGCAAAGAACATTTCAATTTCGTTCATAATTATTTGTTATTCCTTTCAAATCCTCTGTGTTTCTTTTGCTATACTACCAGAAGCCTCCTTAGGAGACCAAAGAGAGGAGACACTTGGGAGACTGGTCTGTGGGACAGGAACACTGAGGGAAGAGTGGAAATTTGGGCAACCCTGAAATCATCTCCATTCACATTTCTTTGGATCTGCTAGACATTGAATACCACTACTCTGCCCTTCTTAATGCATTCTCACAAGCTGGACAACATTCTTTATTAGCACTGAGAGACTTTAAATTTGACATCAACAGTAACTAGCACAACAGCACCAGTTCCCAGCCTCATTTGATTCATACCCAAATTAATATCTCTTGGGCAGGATCTGAGCCAAAAGCCTCAGCATGCCATTCAGCTGCGTCTCGAGGGTTTCATACATGCTCAGATTATGCATGCCTTTAATCCTATTGCACATTAAACAGCATGAATAGGACAACATCTTGGTCAGCTGAAATCCTAAAACAATATTTAGATCAGACTAACTGGTACTAAGCATCTTGTACTTAGCTGCTCCCCCAAACACAGCATTTTTTCTGACAAGTCTTTCTCTGCCCACTGGGTCAGGGATCAAAAAGACTAAAACTTACAAATGATCCCCTGCTGACTTCCAAATCCCAAACATAGAATCTGTGCACAAAATCCTTTGGAAGAGTAGAAGTAGTCACCGAGGTGTACCTGTCAATCAAAATTTTCTCACTATTATCTTTTATTCCCCTCATCTGTTTGGATTTACACACTACTGTCACTCAAACTCTATTTGACTCAAGACTGAAATAGCATTTTGTCATAGTTGCACCCTCATATCTGAGTGCTGTGCACTCAGTGCTCTAGAAACTATGATACAAAACATCAGCTGCATGCTGCAAGAAATACTTATCTTTCCTTCTCACAGAGGACTATTTTGATTTTTAGGGACAATTGTGATATTTCAGAACAATATAAGTTATTGCCATAAGTTGTTGCCTAAAAGTACCTCAAAGGAATTTGACAGTTTAATTGTTCAGCAGAAGCAGCATGGAAGTTATTGTCATGGAGCACAATGAAATGTGCTTGGGTCTAGACAACAAGAAGTGTGGGGACTGTGGTTTTATCAACTCGAAATTAATGAAATGGAGGAAAACTTGTGTGTACGTAACTATGCATAACTAATGTGATGCAGCTGTGAAAAAAGAATGGCAAGTTCCAGGATATTTTAGACCAGGTTATTTTATCATAGACCAGGATTACTAGTACCATCAAGGAAGACAATCATAAGACTTCTTTGGGAATGTTATATGCAGGACTAGTTATCTGTATTCAGAAAATACAGAGCTAAATGCAAGAAAGATTTATTAGAAACATGGAGTAGCTATTTTGTGATAATAAATTATCTAATTTCTTTAGAGTTAATAAAAGAAGGTTTAAAGGGACTGCAATAACTCAGAAATACAGACAAGGCTAAATATTCAAGAGGAAGAAGACTTTATATCAAGGGATTAAATCAACATAATAGAAATTATAATAAATTCATCACAAATACATTTAGTTTGCTAACTAGGTGATCTATAAGCATCCAAGAAATTAATTTCTAGTTCCCAAATAGGGCAGTGCAGTAGGAACTCAATGTAAGCTGGTGCTAAGAAGGAGAGATTTTAAAACTTGCAATGAGAATTCTGGGAAAAAAAGAGGCTAGGCTTGTGATAGAAATTTTTAGGTATCCAGTGTCTCAAGGGACTCGAAATGAGTGCTATTTATACTGCATATGGACTGCATTAATCTTGTGCTTTGCATCTCTGGTAGTCACCTCTGGAAGCAAGGAGGGAATATTTTCATATCTTGGTGAACAAGTTTTTTACAGGGAGGAAAGTTCCCTTTCCTGTGAAGTGTTAGAAATTGACCTTAATTAGAGAAAATGTATAGAAATTATATTCAGATGCTTCTACTGTTATTCTATTGAAATTAATGTTCAGCATCATACTATTGTATCTCCCATTTACACAGGGTAAAATGGCCACTTGGTTTGGCTTTAGAAGGAAAGATTTCCTTGAAACCATAAGCACAATTGTACTATGGACCATAGTGCTTTGTTTCTGGGCTCACTTGAGAGTTTTATTTAATTACTTCCATGATAATGCAGGGACATAGCTATTGGAGGTGGCCATTGCCTCTTTTGTGTCCTTTCTGTGGCATGCTGTAGTTTCAATTTTTACTGAAGATCTTAATTTTCCTTTGGTCCTGGGAAATGTGATAGGTGGAAGAAAGCAAAATAGATGTTATGTGGATAAATCTAAAATAAACCTCTATCAGACAGTTAACTGAGATTGTAAATGAATGGACTCAATGGTCCAAGTGGTGCCTCCCAGTCCAATCTTTCTGAATCTCTCAGGTCCCAATCCTATGAATACACGCATTTAATCCTTCCCCTGTGCCACCAATTCCCCATTAATCTCACAGATTCAACACTTGCTCAAATCCACATACTTCTCACAAATACACTGAAGTACTTAACATTCCCCATCACCATCCTTCGCTGAACTAAAGATGTGCCTTATAGCTCTCAGGAAATTAATCACTTTTCCATCAAAACAGCATTACTCCCAACAAACGCAGCATATTTTCATACCCCAAATATAAAATCTCCCATGTTACTAATTTTCCTTTCAGACTCATAAATTTTTCCTCACCCTTTATTAGAATCATCACCCACCCAAACCAATCCCTTTCTAAAAGTGAGCAAAACATATCCCATTGCCATGAGACAGAAAGACTTTCTGTGTCTGGTCCAAGCAGTTCTTCTAAATAAATCACCCCAACAGAGTTCTGTCATAATGTTCTTTTTCCACGTAAAATATTTTGCATTGCTTTTAACTTATTGCCAGTACTTCTTGGGGATATGTCTTTCCTGTCTCAGTGCTGGGATATAAGTCCCTTTATGGTCACATGAGGAAAGTTCATTCAAAATACAGAAATATTGAATATCGAATGATGAATACTGAAATAATACGTGGCTTCAGCTGCATGACAAAAGGCAGTGAACCCAATCTGAAACTCTAAAAAAATACCTTTCCAAACTGTACTGGCATTGTTACTGCCAAACAGACAGTGGGAAAATGCTGTGGCTAGCTTTTGAGGGTACTGGTTACCTGAACAGGCTGACACTGAGAATTCATGCTCAGGGAGTATTTTCTAATCATGTGTTTAAGGAAAGTTTACCACAACTGTTATGGTAAGCAATTACTTGCTTAAGATGGACTGATGATGCACTTTCAGTTATTAAAAGAAGGAATGTTTTTAATGAACAGTGTGAAGAAAATTGGGCTTAAATCCCACCTTTGCCATTCCCTCTGTTACCTAGGCAACACTTATATTCTCTTTATATCTGTTTCTTCCTGTGAATATTTGCTATAATAATTCTTCACTAATTTACAGGGATGTTGTGATATGAACACTAATTAATTCATGCCTCCACAGCAAATTTGGCTAAAAGATGCTATGCGAGTCTTAACACCATTACTTCTAATAATATTTGTTTAGACTATGTTAAAACCTTTCAAACAGATACCACTGATTTTACATTTCCCTTCAAATTTCTCAGACTGACTTATCTAAACAGTAAGGAAGAAAATGATTATGCAGAAGGGCCAAGTATAAGGGTAGCTACATTTTAAAAGCAGATGTTTTAAAACTAGCATGTAAAATTCAGCAAACTAGGGAATAGATAGGGGCTTCTGTCAGGTTAGAATGATAAATGAAAGTGCTCTAGTGGCCCTTCTGTTTGTTTAGACCTCTTGTTCCTGCTACAACTCTGCACAAAACTAGCATTGAAGTGCCCACTGTTAAACCATAACATAACCTGACAATGATCAGCCCAGAGGGCTTTTCCAAGAGAAGGCCATATTGTTCTGTGTGGGGAAGTGCTCTCGCACGAGATGTCCTGAGACGTGAAGGAAAGCACCAAATGCGGAAGACTTTCCAGTACATTAGTAGTATATGAAAGGAGCTGACCACTCATACATTAATATTGCCTTGTCCTAGGGACTGACATGTGGGAAAGCACTGCATCAGATTCTCTACAGACAGCTTGTTCTCTCCTCGTTTTATAACAGTCACGTAGTGCAAAAGACACCAGACTTAACATTGCAGGGCCCAAACACATTTTGTGTATAGTTAAGATACTTAACTTTTATATTGTGCAGATGACTGAACAATTACAGATCCCATTATTTTTTTACTATGCACTATTTGTAAAGCCTCTACAGAATGTTTACCTTGGGAACAGCTTTAACATTAAGCATATTATACACCAAGCAGGCCATTTGTAGTTAAGCAGTTTTCTGCTAATGGCTCTAAAGTACTCTGGTTTTGACTCCGGAGGTTTTTTAAATGTCATGAAAGAGACTGAGTTTTATGATACATTTAAGATCTTTATTTGAGTAAAGTAAAGCAGCCTGATACTGTGCTGAAAACAAAATAAGAAAATTTCCATGAAAATTAATGGAAAAAGAATAACAGGTATTTTCAAAAAGTCTACACCCAACATTTAAGAAATGTTGCTCTGAATTTTTTTTTCTTCCTTTTTTCTTTCTTTCCTGCTGTTTGTCTCTACATAGAATTTTGATATATCTAGTTTTCTACTTGTGCATATCTACTTGTGCAGTGTAAAGACAGTAAGCATTGTATTATTTGATAACTTTGCAGAAATGCATCATATACAAGTCTCTCCAGTTTGTACAAGTGGTTTTCAAGTATGCCAGAATTTCACCAAAGTTTCTACATGTCAGGGAGGATTATGATGGGGCCAGTAGGTTTTTCACAGCTTGATCATTTGGCTGTATCACTTATTCGCTGCAGCTTTTTTTAATGCCAGCTCTACTAACATGAAATAGCTGTAATGGATCCACAGAGGTAATGCCTGACAGACAGTTGGTATAGCTCTAGTACTTCCCCACACAAAAAAAGGAGTCTCTTCTGCTTTTTTTTTTTTTTTTGAGATGACCACACCTACACCAAGCTACCTCCGACTTGTAATAGCTCAAGGTTGTTATGGTTGAGAAAAAAATGAATTTATGGGTGAGGAACAAAAACTGTGCTGTGATGAGAGACAAGTAACCTTGTCCCACCCAGCCTGAGGGAAAAACAAGTATGTTTGAAAAGTGTCTGGTCCTCACACTCCTCAGGCCTTGTGGCACAGGAGAGACTTGATGGATATGCACAATGCAAAATGATTAAGGAAATAAGAAAAGCTAGTTTTGGGAAGAATGCTGGAGGACATTATAGGGGCTCCTCTCCCCATTCTTTTTTTTGGTATTGAGAAGATTGATTTAAAGTTGAAACACCACCAATTTCACTTTAGGGTAAATTTTCTATTGACTCACAGTAACACAAACAGTATCACTGGTGGCTAATATGACATCAGCAGAGACTGAATATTTTTTCAAATCCATATACAATGTTTGAATGTGACCAGTTCTCATGAAATATTTTGGTGAATGTTGTCTTATATTTCTCTGTAAAATCAAGCTAGGAGAAAAAAGATACCAACTATCTGTAGAACTATGAAGACATCTTATCTTATGCTGACAGTCCTCAAAAAGAATTTAATTTTTAAAGGATTCCTTGCAAGCAACATAATTTTCTCACATATAATGAATATTCCCTCTGCTATTCACTAGATCAATTCATGCAGTCAGACATACAGTGAAAGGATCCAAGATGCAGAGAAATTAGCAATAGAAAGAAATCAGCAAATCAACCTTTATGCATTTAATAGACTGCTGCACATTCCCTCCAGTTTCAAGCTCTGCATGAGCATATGTTTCCTCTTTTTTTGTTTTCTAGAAAGCACTCAAGGGGCTTCTCTGAAAATAGCAGGGGATGACAGGTTGAGTTTGCCAACACTTCCCTGTGCAGGTGCTTCGCTCATTTTGTGGGCACTAAGCTACATGAGCGATTCTTTCTGTTTACAACGGTGATACAACAGCACAAACTCAAGGAAAGTATCTGTGCCACTGCTGGTTTTCCCCACTGTCTTAGAAGTGATTAAATGCTCCCACTGAAGCATATAATGAGGAACTCTGTGGGAAATGAGTTTTGGGTTTGTTTTTTTTTGTTGTTCTGCATCTACATGCAGATTGTTTGAGATGCCAGGAATACGACCATTAATGTGCATGTAAATATTCATAATTCAAACAACATTTTTCAGGAATCAGCCCTAACTCACATATTGAAATCATGACCAGTTATCAGCAGGTGGTGACTAGGTGATCATTTGCTAATTATACTTCTAAATGTCATTTTATTAATAGTAGCTTGATACAAACTAGAAAGCGTTTAGCAAATATATCTCATTGTTGGAAATTATAATTGAGGGACATATCTAATTTCTAGTTCTTGGGGTCCAGATTTTAAGACCTGACATAACAGGGAGCCTAAGGCGTGCAAGCCACACCCAGGGATCCCTCTGCACTTTGTCTGGGTAGTTTTATTTTCTTCTGCTTTGTAAAAACCACATTAAGAGTGTACAGTAAAACAAAGGGTTATTGTGTCAAAGACCTGGCCACTTTGAATATGCTGCATACAACCTAGGATGATTACCTCAACTCTTAATGTTATTAATGCTTAATCTTATTTTCCCCTATTTCAATTAAACATCAAGATCCAACAAGCAATGAGGAGGATTCGCAAAAAGTTTTTTCTTGATAATTACATTTTATGTAAGTAACTAAATATGCATTGTAACAAGGCTAGAAACATAGGTTATTGCCTGTTGGGATCCTAAATCATCGGGTGTTGAATTCCTGCACCACTGTATGTTTAATGATGTTGAGCATAGTGGAACAGATGCAATGGGAGGATATGACAAACAGGCAGACTTCCTGGAATACACTGTTTGGTGTTGAGGCACTTCACAGAGGCATGCCTGCTGAAGCAAAGTAGGAATTTGAGCTCTGGCCTCCCACATAGTGGGTCTGTATTTTAACAACCAGGGTACTGTAAATAACGGGAATGCTTCCCTCCGGGGTACCTTGTGGGACAGAGCTCATCAGGCCCTTTCACAGAAACACAGGAAAAGATGACTGAGTATTCCAGATGGTCATAATATTCTGAATCGGATGAAAAGGGTGGTTTGAAACTCAGGCATGCTGGTCCTATTTTGCTTCATTTAAAAATACTTTACCTTAAAAGTTCTAGGATTCGGCGCCAGGACACTAGGATTTCAACAGCTTCCTTTTCAATGCTCTGCAAGTTCAAGGTGAATTCTGGAAAGAGTCTGTTGTTCAAACTGGCTTGCAAAAGTAGATTAATTCCTGAAGATAGTTTCCTTCTGAATCTTCTTTAGGAACCAGTCCTGATAACTTTCTCACCACAAGTGCACTTTTCTGCTTATTAATGTTCTTTGACATTTTCCTATTTTTAGCAATATGTAAGGAAGACTGAAAAGGTAATGTTCAAACGCCTTTCTACAGGAGTCATTCTTCTTATGCTGACTAGAGAATAACCCATCAGTTTTAGTCACAAAATGCAAATTTGATCTCACCCTAATTTGGCCTTGTAGACCTACTAAAACTGAAAGAGTGATCTAGAGGAGATTCTAGTGCATTATGAGCATCATTTTGAAACAAATTATCATATACTTCAGTAAGTTACGGTACACTGTAGTCACAGGCAATGCCAAAAGAAAGACAACTTGAATCTTTACTGCTAAGAGCAGAATTAGAGTGAAGAGCAGTTATCTAAATATGCCAGACAAAAATAAATTAGCAAGAAACTTCTGTGGGTTTTTGTAAACGGGGTGTATTTTGAAAACAGTATAGCCGAGACACAAGAAAAATTGCATATCACTGTTCTGAAATGTCATGGAGGACTCACATGTAATGAAGTGTTTTACTAAGATTCAGTAACATTCAATGAGTAACTCTCAAGAATGAGACAGTGATAATTTGTGTGCTGAATGGTTTAAACTTATTGTAGCCAGGATTTTTATCAGAAAATAGGATGGAAGAAAAATTTTAATATAGGCATTGTGGTATTAAACGCCTCACTTTAAAGTTCAGGCCATATCAGGAAAAGAATGCTTACCATAGGACACTACTAGCCTACAACACATATTCTCCAGTAAAGGAATAATATTTGGAAATCATGCGGGTACTAAACTATTGCAATAACAATGATGTTTCAGTGCAAGTTGCCCAAACAAAATGGGAAATAAGAATTTTGCCTTCCACTTCTGACCCCAATATTTCTTCATCTTCATTGAATGTATTTAACAACAATGCTGAGAATCAGATTGTTGAGCAAAGCTATTCAGTGGTCAAATGTATGTTGTCAGAGAGTTCATGAAAAAGTCATTAGCTCTCCTCCCCTCCTCTTTCACTGTCAGGCAGAATCATGTCATAAATACAGCCACTTGTCTAGCAGGATATCAATCTATCCAGGTATCACCCACTTCCTGTCTCTGGCCATATGTTTCTGTTATTTATGTCAAGAAAATAGCATTTACACAACCGCTGCTAGTTGTTTACAGAAGTTTAACTCCTGTGATATAGTCCCGCTTGTGTTGCATGCTTTTAGCCCATAGATAATACATGAGATTATACATTTTAAAATATGCTACCACATGCATGATAGAATAAACACAGACCTGAACTGACAGCACCATCTGCCAAACGCAGTCGATGTCAGGGGAATGGTCTCTGCACAATATTCCGCTGCTCCCCCATGAGATAAGGCTATTTTTTCTCATGGTATAACTACACTAAATTGGACTTGTTCATTTAGTACTCAAATTGCTAAAAATCTCAGAAGCAGAAGGGCCTCCTAAGAAGCACTGCAAAGGAACAGTGGAAATTGAACAATTGTCACATAGGTTTTTCTTGTTCTTACCACTAGTCACATTCTTGTTTACATACTTACACCAGAAATAAACCTGCAAGCAATGTATACACGACACCTAGATACTTGGTGCTCTGAAGTCATGGAAAATTCATAACATTAATGTTTAAATGGCCCATCTGAAAATTATATAGGGCAACCTGCTTTCAGATGCAGTCTAGCTGTTTGCAGTGAGGCATTAGCAATAGTTGCTTTTTCCCGTTAGAAACCCGCATTATTCACAGTCATGAACAAAACAAAAAGGTAAAGGTGATACTTAACTATGTTTCCTTTTAATATTTTAAAATTCATAAACAGCCTGTTCATTTGGACTCATGTATTCATTCTTAAGAGCTGGCTTCATTATCAGATTATCACCCAGAGATAGCTGCCAGGATTAGGAGGGGAAAAATGCTTTCTCCTGTCCTACAACAGGAGGAAACTCGAAGCTGGAAGGTCCCTACATAAATGACAACCATCATTTACAAGGAAATGAAACAGAGTCTGCAACAAATTTTTGAAGGACTGTATTTCTGCTTTCCAAGCACCAAATCCCACAGTGTTAATAGACACAAGTGACCAATGTTGTTACCTGGTGAGGCTGGCTAGAAGCTAGAAGGCCATTTCTTGGAACTTATTGGCAATGACAGTTGTCCACATCCCACACTGTGATAATCTTAAAATTTAGAACAGCTCATAGTTGGATCTATCATAGACTTGGATTTGCCTGTGCATGGCCTTTATGCTACCTCTGTGTGGGACCATGCAGCCAGGACATGCAAAAGTCCTGGAGAAACCGTCACTGTCAATCTCCCAGCGAGTAAGTCCAGGCGCATGCATAATGCCCAATGCATTCCAGATGCGTTCAGCTCATTTTGGTTCCATGAGTTAGGGGTGCAAAGCATGTTTGGCACACTTCAGGAATACCTGGGCAAAAGTGAAAGTCCTCCTGGCAGACAGAGGTTTGGCCTGTCCACAGAGGAACTTGGAGCTCTGTTTCCAAATCCTAGGTTTGCCTGACAGGAACAACTTCTCTGATCTGGGAGTGCTGAATTCCCTGTAGCCATGGGTTTGTGGCCTTTGTTTCTGCCAAGGTGTCCTATCTGAGACCTGAAGAAACACTTCTTAATGGAAATGTTTCCAGAAAGGTCCAGAGAAAGGTTTTAGTTTGGATGAACCAACTTTTTATCACAGTAAAGTTTTATTGAAGAATTCCTGACCATCCCCACTTGCTGGCATCCAAATTTCCATTTTGCACAGTGAAATCACATTGGTTCTGCTATTGTCAAGGTCTTCCCTCCCTGCAGATGGATGTGGAACAAGGTATGTGCTGTTCTATACTATTATTTGATGTAATATAGATTTGAATGTAATATTTTGTTTAATGTTAGTCATTCTTTGCTATTTTATGTATTTTATTATATCAGTATGAAATAAGTTTGTAAGCAGTTAGCAAATGAAAGACATAAACAGCTTTATTGTGATTTATTTTTACATTTTTTCTGCACTATTTGTAAAACAAGATATCTTTGAAAAATCCTCCTCTAAGAAAGCCCCAAAGAAGCCAAGATTTTCTTGTTTCCGCACATATTACTTATTTGACAATGAAAATAAGTTAAATGATCATGTTCTCACAGTAAGTTATAAAATAAGTATATTTTCAATTTATAAATACATGTAATTTCTGAGTGTTTTGAACATGAATATATTTAAGAATTTTATAACTGAAAAATTATTTTTGCCATAATTTGGTACCATATTTTCTTTGTTGACATCTCCTTCCTTTTTTACTATTTATGTAGAGGCTACTGTGCATGAGCGCTAAATAGAATACCGATTAAATTGTGACTTGTCAGCATGACAAATCTGTATGATTACAGGGAATTACTTAATGTATGAATTTTTAAATTACATAGTTCCCTGTCCTTTTAAATAATAACAACAAAGAACTATTGAAATAGACATTCACTTTAGAAATATTTGTGAAACTACCATGCTTTTAGATTAACTATTAACACTTTCCTTAATACTGAGCCATATTGTTGAAGGGTATTTCTGGTTTTGTTCAGTTGAGTGTACTTATTATCAACAAGTTGGAAAATTGTATTTAATAGCCATCAAAATTTTGATCTAATTTTTTTTCTATAAAGAGAAGTTTTAAAGTCCCTAATTTTAATGTAAGTTGTGTTCATTCTTTTATTTTCCATTAACATTCAAACTTCCAAAACTTATAGTTACATTTACTGCTTATTTGTGAAACCCATAATTTTATAATTTCCAAATTTCAGTATTTTCTTACTTTTGCAGTCAACATAATACTCTATTTGCTTTCTTTTTCTTTCTTGTCCCTATATAACAGCTAGGATTTCACAGATCTGAAAGCAAAACCAAAGTTATTTGGATCTGACTCAGTACAGGAAATCACATCATGTAAACAGAAAAGTTTCTAATCTTGCCACATCTCTTAACTTGGACTTTTGGGTATAATACTACTTTTGCACATATACACACTCAGCGAATTGCATATACACGTGTGTATTTATGCATGTGTACATTTGCAATCCCACTACACGATACACCATAACATTAGTGTGTTGGCTCTGGAGCCATACTGTTTGGTTTTATATTTCTGAGGTGACAATGTTAAAAATTGATCTTTTTATAAGTAGTTTCATCTGAAATTTAGTGGATACTTTTAGAACAGTCCAAGTGGTGCATTAAGAGAAAGTAAATTGTGTATAGTCTGAATTCAGTGTTTATCACCATGTTCCAGAAATGTTATAGGTATATTCAGTGATATCTGGTGTTCCTTATGTAGGTGACATTATACATTTAGACATCAAAGTGATGTTAAATAGCCGTTATTAAGAAAGCAATCTCCCTCCTGATCCTGTCACTCCGACAGATTTAAATCATCTGTTAAAACTAATTGGAATTCTACATAAACAAGGAACAAATGGCATGAGTTGTTATAAAAGAAACAAATTCCTCCTCACAGATTTTTTAACTATATTGTTGTTCAAGAATTGAGTACCCAACAGGTAAATCAGTGAGATTGCATCTCAGTAGAAACAGATTTCTCAGTAAATCACAGATTCAAATATATATTTAAAATATAGCTGAAACCTCAAATTACAGCCTAACTGAACTCAGCTGTAAACATTGCAGAATTCAAAAGGCAGTCCCACTATCAAAAGGGAAAAACCATTGTACTAGGGAAAAAGATGAGTACAAAAGCTGACATCTTCTCATAAATTAGGATTTTGAGGAATTCATTTTTTGGAAAGTCATATATACCATATAAATATCTGTTAGGTCAACGTTTTTCCTTGTGTATTTTCTGTGTATTTTTTTTTCCCCTGAAGGGTGGGTGGAGTAGGTGAGGGGTTAAGGGAATAGGATCACTGAGATTTGATTACTCAGAGTGTTTTTTTAAGAATCACCTTTGTGAAAGCTTTAGCACTTTTTTTTTTTTCAGAGCAGAGATTTCTGGGTATTTATGGGTTTAGCATGCAGTCACAGAAAATGCAAAATCTCAGAAAAGATCAGGTTGGAGGGAACCTCTCTTCCAGCCTTCTGCTCCAAGTAGGGTGAGTTTCAGATTTTGGTAAGTTTGCTCAGGATCTTTCATGAGCCTTGGATGAGAAAAATGTGAAGCTCAGCAGCTTCTTTCCATAGTCAACTACCATCACTGTGACCTCTTTTCTACCTGCATCTAATTGGGATTTTGTATGTTGAACAACGTAAGTTTTGCCTCTTGTCATTTTGCTGTGCATCTCAGAGAAGTGTCTGTCATCCCCATAAGTTTTGTACTTCCTATTTAAGGAAATGGAAGACCTCAATTATATCCCCTTACTAAAATTGTCTTTTGTAGGCTAAACAAATGCGTTGCCATGTCTTTCTGCCTTTATGTTGTGTGCTCCAGCCCCAGGTAGTCAAACAAAGAGCTTTAAGTTTAGACGCAAGTGCACACACACATACACGCTCCCATTTCCTCATCTTGTTTTTTCTTAACATTGGTCTAGGTTTGGAAAGATAAACAAAGAGTAGTGAAGTGGTTGAGGTTATTTTTGCTGTACTTCCCTGTCATTTTTCCAAAGCTGAAAGATGGAGGAAGTCACAGAAAATGCAAGAAGATAGAGTGTGAGGCAGCAAAAGGGGAACTTTTCCTTGCTTATTTTTTAAGGCCCAAATGTAAAATGGGGGAAATCAGTAGAAAAGAAGCAAAAAATTCCATCTGATTTTGGATTTCTCATTTTTAAAAGTATAATTTAGGTTCGATTCAAAAAACATTGAATTCTGGTGACCTGGGACTTCTATGGTATTCTTTGATTTTGTACAGGCTACATACATATGAACTGATGTTTCCGTGACTCCTCTTTTCTCACAAAACAGGCTTCCCAAGTTGGCTGACTTCCCTTTACACTTAAGACTACCCCATTTTACAAGAAGAATAATGGCAGAAATTTAATTGTTCAAGGAGCACTAGTAATTATGGTTCTCATAAGGGCTGGCCACATAGGACAGGTGCTGTTGCTCCAGAATGGTCCAGATCACTCCCAAATTCCAATGGAGTTTGGTCATACAGAACTGACAAAGAGGGAATTCACCATAACAGAGCACAGATGGATACTGAAGTGGGAAAATAATTGTGTTTTATAGGATATGAGTCTTTCCATTTTTGCATTTTGTTTTGTTTGGGGTTTTTTGGTAAAACTTTGGTTTTCCCATATTCTTTTAGCGTAACAGAATGGAAACCTAATGCTGTACATAGGAAAATAGCCTTATACTTTATTTAGAGTCATAGCACTAAAAAACACAACTCTAAGTGAACTATTGTAACTGCAACAATTATCTGTTAAAATGTTGGTTGCTCTGGGAACCCTGTAGAGAGATCAGGGGGTGGGATCTGATCTTGAAGTGTTCAACCATTGTGTTGATTCAGTTTACTTCGTTAAAACTTTAACTGGCACATTTGAATCCATTACTCAACTTCATTACATTCTTTCAGGGAATAGAACTGTGCATGTAAATGGTTCTGAGTAGCCTTCTTTATTATTTTAAATTAATTTTAATAATGTCATGATATATCACATCAAGTTGCTCCTGCAGAGAAAAGACAGGATTATGCTCTCAGGTCAGAAATCTCATTTGTCCTTTTCTCTTATGTGAAAAATGCCAGGACACTGGGGATATTGTGTTTTGTACCTTCATTTTGTTTAGTAAATTGCTTTTGGACAATATTTTCATGAGTAGAAGCCAAAGGTGAACTCCATAAACTCTTTTTAAACTTCTAAGTTAGCACAGTGATATCTTGTACCACACATGTGAAAAAAACCTGTCCCATATATCTTGTTGAGACATTACTATACAAACCTAGCAACAGCAATGTTTTATTCATCTTTAAAGCATATAAAAACTGTGATGGTCACAGGCCTGTGCAATGCCTATATGTGTTCTATGGAGAAAGACCAAACTCCTGGGATTCAGGGAGCAAGCCAAAATTTTCCTCCTAGATTTTCCCTTAACATGTGAGCACACATTTTTCTTTCTATTTTGCAGTATAATATTAAGACAAATGTAAATAAAACTGAGAGTATAGCTTATTTTCTAAACACCACATTCAACAGCTAGATGAAAACTACTGAAAGTTGCGTTAAATCTTTATTTCCTCTAGAAACTCGATGAGTAATATCCAGAGGGGGCTCAATGAATATTGGCTAAGATAAAATAGAATAAACCTTAGTGTTACTTCTTTTGTTTGGATACCAATCTTAGAAGTTTTTGAAAAAAATCTTGTCAACAAAAAAGAAAACTAAAGAGTGGCCCTTAGAATTTTCTTTCCTCATGGTAAACAGGTATTTCTGATTTTTCAGATTTTACTGCCCAGTCCATTTGCTATGCTGTTACTGAGACTTGCATATTTAGGCTGATTTCTGGCACTGCCTCATTAGAAGGTTCTACTGAGATTATGCTGAGTTTCAGAATCTCCTCAAATTCAAAGAATCTTACTAATAGTTTCTACCAACCTCAAGCCTCAGCAGTTAACTCCAAATCAGTACCCCACTGGCCTCTGTCTGCTACTCCTGTAATTCCAGTTCTTCAACATTCCCCTTCCCTTCTCAGCCTGAGGGAGTACCATGCATTTCACAGCAGGACCACACTAAAATGGGTGAGAAAGTAGGGTAGGCAGCCCAGAAAGGCTGAGATTTAGCAGAACTGAATATGTAGCCCTGGGCCTTATTTACTTAACTCTATTTACCCTTTTCTGAATACTCAATTATTAATTTCCTTCTGGACTTTCCTTTTATGATTTTGGTCCCTTGATGTCAGGGTGCATAATTACAGTGAAAGCTGTTCAGAGTTTCAGCCTCTTCATGATGCGACACGACCAGAAGAGATAACCTGAGAAAGTTGCAAAGAGCTGTTCAGAAGCATGTTTCTTAGCTGAAGTATATTTTTACAGACATCACAGTAAGGGGTATTTTTGTGGTCTATCAAGGGGTATTTTTGTGGACTATCAAGTCTGGCAAATTTCAGCTTCAAATATTCCTAGATTAAAGATTGTCTACAAAAAAAAGTCAGGTTTTTGCAAATTTATGGCACAGAAATTTTAACCTCACCAATTAGAAGAAGGATATATCCTAAGTAACTCAACCCAAGATTTTAAAAGTAGAAGTGTTCAGCGACCTGAATTGTTACTAATAGAGGGCATTTGAAAATATTGTTATACTTCCCCTCCCCTCCCTTTCCTTCCCCTCCCCTCATCAATTGACAAGAAAATAACCCACTGTTGTGGGTTGGCCCTGGTTGGATGCCAGATACCCACTAAAGCCTCTCCCTACTCCCCTCTGCAACCAGACTGAGGAGAGAAAATATAACAAAGGGTACATGACTTGAGATATATGCACTGGGAGAGATCACTTACTGATCACCATCATGGGCAAAACAGACTCAAAGTGGGGACATTAACTAAATTTATTACTGACAGAATCAGAGCAGGACAATGAGAGTAAAACACCTTTCCCCCAGTCCTCTCTCCTTCCAAGTTCTACCTCTTCCCCCTCCAGCGGCACAGGGAGACCTGTAATGGGGGTTCCAGTCAGTTGTTGTTTCTGCTGTTGCTCAGGAAGAGGAGTCCTTCCCCTGCTCCCCATGGGGTTCCTCCCACAGAAGACAATCCTTTGAGAACTTCTCCAGCATGAATCAATCCCATGGGGAACAGTTCTTCACAAACTGCTTCAACATGGGTCACTTTTACATGAGGTACAGTCTTTCAGGCACAGGCTGCTCCAGCGTGGGTCCTCACAGGGCCACAAGTCCTATCTGGAAAACCTGCTCCAGCACGGGCTCCTCTCTCTATGGGTCAGCATGGGCCTCCATGGGCTGCAGGGGCATAGCTGCTTCACCATTGTCTGCACCATGGGCTGCAGGGGAACCTCATCTTCAGTGCCTGGGGCACCTCCTCCCCCTCCTTCCCTACTGATCTTGGTTGTCTTCATTGCTGTTTGCTCTTCTGTTGCTGCAATTTTCTTCTGCCCCCCCAACTTTTTTTTGGCCTTTTTAAATATGTTATCACAGAGGTGTTACCATCATTCCTTATTGGCTTGGCCCTGGCAAGCGGTGGGTCTGTCCTGGTCAGCGGTGGGTCTGTCTTTGAACTGGCTGGCATTGACTCTGCAGGATATGGGGGAAGCTTCTGGCAGCTTCTCACAGAAGCCACTTATGCAACCCCCCTGCTACCAAAGCCTGGCCATGCAAAGCCAATGCACTCACACTGACCATAAACATAGTTTCAGAATTACCTTTTTTTTTTTTTTTTTTTGGTATTGGGTGAAGGAGGTTTAAACAGCAGGTTGAAATCCTACCTATTTTTAAAAATTTTAATCAGATGCAAAGGTAACAGTAAAAAGACTATTTTGGGGAGATCTATTGGGTTTCACATATCAGCACCTATGAGAAAGAGCTGCCAAAAGTGAATGATTTCATTTTCTTTGTGGATGATAGGATGACCATATCTGATCAACATCTCATCTATTTACCAGAGATGTTGTCCCTTATTGTTATGGTTTAGGAACAGCATCCCCACTCCCTTTACTCCATCTGCTCTAGTGAGAGAGACAAAATGAAGAGATTACAGGCTAAGATAAGGACAATTTATTGGAAACAGCAATGAGATAAGAAAAGAAACAGTAACAGCAACAGTACTAATAACAACAGTGTACAAAAGAGAGGGTGTTTTACATTCAAAATGCTCACTTACCTGACACGGCACAACTCTGAGACAATGAACAAAATGGAGGCCTGACTCTGCAAGCACACTTTTCATTCTGACCACAAGCCATTCCTCCTTTCTTTTCAGAAGTGAGAATCCCTTACTTTGCCCTTCACTGATGATGTGAGGTGGTCACGAATAACAACCTAGACACACCCATGTGTCTCCAGGGTCCACCCCCTCAAGTTTCTGGAAAAAATTAATCCTGCCCTTGGCTGAATCAAGGGCATTATCGATCCCTTATTCTGTACCATATGTCATGCCTAGATCCTACCCCTTCCAGCTATATCTATATATATCATATATATACATATACATACATGTATATGTATACATATACGTGTATGTGTGTATATATATACGCATCAGCATAGCTATCACTTTTGCATTCAATGACCATCCCTCTGAGAAGTCTGTTGAGGTAATTTGGTCCATGACCATGGGTTTTATCTGTCCTAGATGTCTTCCAGGGCAGGAGAGTTAGTGCGCTGTTGGCATGTTGCGAGCTGCATCAGGAGCTCACAGCTAGTGTACCTGGAGTAGTCCATACTGATCGTCCATGGTAGTTATGACATAGTGGCAGTGTCATTCAGCAACCAATATTAAATATACAAGTCAACATTACAGACTGTTCTCACCTAAAAATCAAATCTCCTTGAGGTACACAGTGTTTTCCCATCTCTCTGCACTACCCACCAAGTACACAAGGTCCTTGAGCAAAAAGATTCCCACAGATGTGTTTGCCTTTGCCTGAGGCAGGACAAATCCAAACTGTCTTCCCTAACATATTTCTCATATGTGCCACAGTGACTTTGTCCCTTTCTATGGTATGTTGAGTTTTTTATTGGGCAGGGCCACCTCAATTTGTAGAGCCTCAATGTTAACTAACCAGGTAGTCTTCTCTAAATGTAGATCCCATTTGAATGTTCCACCACCCATTGCTTTCAATGTGGTTTTTAACAGGCTGTTGTACCATTTAATTTTCCTGGAGACTGGCGCATGATAGAGAATATGATATGTCCACTCATCACTTGGGCTCTCTGGCCCAAGTGTCTATGAGGCTAATTTTGAAATGAGTCCTGCTGTTTGACTTAATTTTTTCTGAGGTGCCATTGTTGCCAAAGGACTTGCTTTTCCAAGCCCAGGATGGTGTTCCGGGTGGTGGCATGAGGCACAGGCCATCCAGTGGTTGTTTCCACAGTTGTGAGCACGTAGCACTTGCCTGGAAAAGTAATAAAATCAACCTGCCAGGCCTCCCCGTATTTTAACCATTGTCCCCCATACCACAGAGGCTTTGCCCACTTGGCCTGCTTGACTGCAGTGAACACTTCACAGTTATGGATGATCTGGGAGATAGTGTTCATAGTTAAGTGCACCCCTTGCTTGTGAGCCCATCTGTATGTTGCACCTCTTCCCTGATGACCTGAGGCATCATGGGCCCACCAAGCCAGAAATAATTAACCCTTATGTTGCCAGTCCAATCCACATGAGACACTTTACTCTTGGCAGTTTGATCCACCCGTACATTGTTGCAATGTTCTTCAGTAGCCTGACTCTCAGATATGTGTGCATCTACATGACACACTTTTACAGCCAACTTGTCTACCTGGGCAGTGATCTCTTACCACAATTCAATAGCCCAGATAGGTTTGCCTCTGTGTTGCCAGTTGGTCTTTTTTAACTGGCCTAGCTACCTCCACAGGGCATTTGCTACTATCCATGAATCAGTGTGGAGGCAGAGTGCTGGCTATTTCTCTTGTTCAGTGATATCTAAAGCCAAATGGATGGCCTTCAGCTCTGCAGCCTGACTTGATCTATCTTGTCCCTCCATGGCTCCCAGAACTTGCCAAGTAGGACTCCACTTGACAGCTTTCCATTTTTGATGTATTCTTACAATATGGCAGGAACAATCAAGAAAGCATGTTGCTTTTCATTTTCCGGTAGCTGATTATATGGTGGGGCCTTCTCAGCACATGTCACCTTCTCCTCCTCTTCTGATGATAAGCTAAAATTTTCACATTTGGACCAGTTTGTCATGACTTCCAAGATCCCAGGGTGATTGGGACTTCCTATTCAAGCTTGCTGTGTGATCAGCATAATCCACTTACTCCACATCACATCAGTGGCGTGATGTGTGGAAGTTACTTTCCCTTTGAAACATCCAGCCCAGTGCTGGCATTTGGAATGCCAGGAGGAGCTGTGCTTCTGTGTCAATCATTTCTGAAGCAGCTCAAACTCCTTCATAAGCTGCCAGTCTATGTATGAACTAAGATACCTGAAATGCCAGGCAGTGGAAGGACTGTAGGAAAATTTATTTCTGGAGTTGAGAACCCTACACTTAAAAGAACAGCGCTTCAAACACCAGGCTTCAAACATACCCCTTGCTCTTCTCAGGGCTTTTATAATTTTTGGTGCCCACTCTGAGGGGGGCCTTCAACATGTCTCTTCTCTTTTTCTCATGACTGGAGCATTTCTCTGGAATGCAGGAGGAAAAAAAACATCTAAAACTGTCTCTGGGGAAAGATGTGTCTTCTAGGTGGAAAAGCTGCATCTTCTGGGCAGGAAAATTCTCGAGTGAAAAGCCCTTATCTCCTCTAAGTAAAGTCCTCGGAAAGGGTCTTTTAACCTTACAGGGTGTAAAAGGCCTCGGATCATTTGTATACCTGACTCCAGAACTCCAGGGGGTGTTTTAGAGTCTTCCCAGGTACTTTTCCACAGAGATTCCAGAAGGACGATTCTCCTCAGCTGCAGCATAGAGTACATTTTACACATCTTGTCCTGTCCTGACTGGCCCAACGGCTACTGCATGAACAATTTCCTGCTTAATTTGTTCAAAAGCTTGTTGTTGTTCAGGACTCCACTTGAAATCATTCTTTTTCCATGTCACATGACAGAAGAATAACAACCTAGACATCCCCACATGACTCCAGGCTCCAGCCCCTCATGGCCACTGTTTAAATTAACCCTGTACTTGGCTGGAACCAAGACACTTATCTTCTAAACTCTTCCTTGTCCATTCCCACATTCAGAAGAACAAGAAAATGTGGCAGGGGGCATGTTTGCAAGAACTATCTCCTGAAAAAAACCTCTGACAGAAAAGAAAGCATATGAAGATGCAAGCAGGATCAGGTCATCCAGCAGCAGTATGGAGTCCAAGCATGTCTGGATGCAGTTAAAAAAGCCAAAGCTTGTATGAAATTAATTTTGAAGAGATTGTGAAAGGCAACAAGAAGGGCTTCTACAAATCCATCAGTAACAAAAAGAAACATGAGGAAAATCATGCCCCTGATGCTGGATGGGGCAAAGAACCTCATGACAAAGGGTGTGGGAATTGCTGAGGCACTTCCTGACTTCAGAAATATCATGTCCCTGAGTTCAGTGGGAAAGTCTGGAGTAATATGGATTTACACCTCAGTAAAGGAAGTGTAGTTAGGGAAAATTTAAAGCAGCGGACATAAACAAATCCATGAGATCTGATGAAATATAACCACGAGTGCTGAGGAGATGAACAATGAAAAGGCAAATTCAGCACAATTGTCTTTGGAATGTCATGGTAATTAGAGGAGTATGGAAAGAAAGAAAAAGTCAAGTGCAAGGACAAGGAAACTATAGACCTCAGAAGGCAATGGAACAAATCCTTCTGATTTGGAATAGTCAGCTGCCAGTGGGGAAATCACGCCTAACAAACATGATAGTCTTCTACAAATGAGTTATTTGTTCAGTGGATGAAGGATAATCAGTGCAAATCTTGGCTTTAGAAGGTTTTCAGCACCTATAACACCCTTGTTGACAAATAAATGAAATAGGGACTAGATAAGTGGATGATGAAGTGGATTGAAAAAAAACCAGTTACAAGTGTTGCACCCAAGGGATCAATACGGTGGCCAGTACTATTTAGCATTTTCTTTAACAACCTAGATGACTGGAACAGAGTGCCACTTTGCAGATGACAAAAAGTTGGAAGTAATGGATAATACACCAGATGGTTGCACTACTATTCAGAAGGACTTTGACAGGCTGGAGAACTGAGCTGACAGGAATCTCATGAAGTCTGGCAAAAGGAAACGCCAAGTCCCATCCCCGGAGGAAGAAACCCCAAGCACTGACATGTACAGGCTGAGGACTGACCATCTGGTAAACAGTTTTTCAGAAAATACCCTGGAGGTGTAGTAGACCTAGTGAAACATGAGCCACCAATGTGGCCTTGTAACAAATGTGGCCAGCAGCACACAGGGCTGCCCTAGGAAGAGCACTGTCAACAGGTTGAGGGAGGTGACGCCACTCCTCTTCTCAGAACTGGTAAGCACTCATCTGTATCCAGTATCCTAGTTAAGAAAAAGACCTTGTTGGAATTTGCACTGGTCATCTGACTGTGTGAAATAGTCCTTCTTGAAACTATGAAAGTGACATAATTTCTCCCTAAAGTAGCTTTTTGTATCATAATTTGGTAAGATAAAATATATCTATGTGAAGGAAGAAATTATTCTCAAATATCTTCAGCTGCCTAAAGGTTCTGGATGAGCTTCCTATTCTAATCAACTGAGAGAGACAGAGATGTCAGAAACTGAGTAATTCCACCAGTCTTAGGCATCTGTCTCAGAAGAGGATAAACCATCTTCTGTTCATAACTTTCTCTTTGTGCTTGAAAAGTGAGTCTAGAAAAATGGTTAAAACTATAAGCGCTGCTTTTACATGGCTAAAACTAGGTGAATTTGATTCCAAACTGAGTGCTTATGCTAATCAAACCTAATTTATTTGGGTTTTTTTTGTTGTTTTTAATAAAATGATACAAATTCCAGTAATGTCTGAGAAAGCAACATCTGCTCATAACATTTATCTAGTTATTGATCCATCCAAGTTATTGATTTATGGTCTGGACACTACAAATAAAAGATGTAAATTAATCACAAAAAAAATAAATTCTGTTCATATTCTCTAATTCATACTTACTAAGGTCTTTCTCAAGTAATGCTTCTTTAAAAGTGTCGTCTATCCACCCCCTTATTTAAGGCTTCCTTCTTAAGAGATAGATGGATGTAAAAATGTGATTAATTTTGCTTTATGGAAACAACATTATAAAGTGAGGTCTAATTGAAATAACATGCATTGAATAATAAGGAATCCTAGTACAGCTTTCAGTATGTGTTTCATTAAAAAATAATATGAACCAGGCCAGACAAGAGCACTTTTGAAAAATGAGGTTACAAAACCCCCATAAATAACAAAAAATAGGGTATCTTTCTGGGGAAGGGTTTGAGAAGGATGCAACAGAAATCTGTGCAAATCAAATCGTATTTAATATCTCCAGCAATGATCTGAAAAAGGCAGGAGGTAAAACATTAATGAAATGCATTGACACAAATAAATCCTGGGGACTGCCAAAAGCCAGGCAAGAAAGCTAAGAGAAGTTAGAGAACATCCAACCAAAATGATGTCCAAACAGTGCTATCTAAGCATATGGTATAAAATAAAGTGCTCTTAAGAAGAAATGAAGAAAGTAGTGGACTAATCCACAGTAGAGTCAACAATATAACATTGCAAGGCAGCAAAATTACTTTTTTGATAATTTTGAACAGTGACATAGGACTACATTTGGGCTCTGTTTTTCTATGGAAATATGTGGTCCATTCTTGACTCTTGCCAAGTTCTTGGCCATAAGAATACTTTTTGGCAGTAGGTTTCACAGGCTATCTATGAACTCAGGGACTTAATCTGTTCTAAAATGGATGTGTAATAATTTTATTCAATACCTACTTTTTGTTTTGAGAAAATGTAAGGAGATGTTTCTAATCATCCTTCAAATGATCTCTTTTGAACGGAGATGACATTCAATAGCTGGTGGCTTGGTTATTTTTTGAAAAAGAAATAGATAATACGAACTATTTCTGCCATTTTGTTTAGAACAGAAAAGAACAGCTGCCTTTTTCGGAGAATAAGGAAACACATGAAGGAAAAAAAAGAGGTGAAGCAAAGTTTATAAGGCAAATTCATCAAATAAGCTGACAGTGTCACAAAAACCACCCCAAAACAACTTTTCTATCAGTACATCCAAGCAAATCTCTGAAGAACCCATCTCCCATCCCAATATCTATAGTGTTAGATATTTCAGAAGGAAAGTGAAACAAACATATGATTTTTCTTTATCTCAAACTCCTGCTATAGCTGTCATTGAAAATACAACCTTTTTAGATTATGTTTACAGTATGATGCTGGTAACATAAAGCAGGGAGCTAAGGGAACATAAGACTAAGAGATCAAATGAGCCCCAAGCTGATTTAGTACGGAAAAAAACCCAAAACAGCAAAATACCAAAAAGCCACACTACACACTGTCACTTATTTCATTGTTGATATACCAAGATTGAACTTATGCAGGCAGACAACACATGTGGGATATGTCTGAGAGGAGGAACTTGGAAAATAAGCCCTAAATGTAGAACAAGGGCTTTTCTCCCGTTTCTGCAGCTTACTTTATCCTGGTAGCCACAAACCTTTCTTTTCTTCCTCCTTTCTCCACCACATTGCAAAATTGCTTCCTACCTGCTTTTAGAGAAGATCCTGCTTGCTCTCTTGTGTCTGGTGGGTGCCTGGAAAAGGAAGAAATGTAGGAAAGTGACAAATGATGGGCCGAGTCTTGGGACAAGTGGTTTGGAAGTCTTTTGTTATACTAGTACAGAGGTTGCAATGATAATGTAACAAATATTGATGCAAGTTGGACTTGAATTTTTACTAATAAATGCTATTAACCCAAAGTCCCTGCCTGCAAGCAAACATACAGCCTGACCTCTCCCCCTTTCATAGAGCATGCTGGTGGACTGTGTACTTTGCTGTAGCCTAATTTACTAACAGAAGACATTCACTTAACTTAGTATTTTTCAATGTCTGTGGCAACTTGAAGAGCAAACTGAGCCACTACTGCAACCAAAGATGAAAGGTGCTGAATAGTGACCAAGATTCACTGTGCATTCACTTTGCATGATCTTCCAGGGTTTGTCCACTTTTTCTATCATGTACATTTATGCATTCCTTTAAGCAGCAACATTTCTCCAATACTAAATGGGACATTTTACAACATGAAAAGGGCACACACTACTACTTGCTTCAAAACTGTCTTTCACAGATTTTATGAAAATCTGGGCTAATGTTACCCAGAGACAGTCAGACCCTATTCTTCCTAGGAAATTTACAGTAACACTTACACTTGACTTAAAAAAGAGATGAGTTAGAAGAGAACCACATTCCTGACAATTCTTACTTTGAAATCTTGGAGAAATTACATAAAACTGAACATTCAAATCAGGTGGTGATATAAAAAAAATAATTCTTTAGATCTAAGTCTAAACTTAGAACAGTCTAAACTTAGGCAGAACTGGTGGAGAAGATAGCCACTTTCTGAATTACGCTTATTCTCCAAATCATCCTCTGGAGTCTAGATCTTTACAGAACTTGAAGGTTTACCTTGCCTCATCCCTTCTCTCTGTCCCAAGGACTGAGGTCAGCCTTTGTGGAGCTTGTACCCTTGCAAGAGTGTTTTAAAGTTTCTATTATAATCCTTACCTTATTTTTAAAAGTGGTAATGACTCAGAAATTGCGTGGTTGGCACTAAAAAATGTTCAGCATTAAGGAAAAATGTAGATGCTGAAAAACTCATACATGTACTCCAGGCTTTTTTTAGGAAAAAATGTTTAGGCATCAAGTTATTTTGCATTGAGTAACTGGTAACAATATTACATATTTCTAAGAAAGTTCTGGTATAAACAATATATTAAAAATAATCAGAAATTACTATGTACATTTTCTGCTTATAACTTCAAAACTGAACAATTTGAGCAAATGAACAGTGATCATTTAGACAAAACTAATGCCTTGTGTACTACTGAGCCACAAATGTACTAGAATGTATGATTTTTGAGGTTTATGAGCTACTTGTGTTTAGAGGGATCAGTCAAATCCTTCTCTGATCAATCTATATGTGCATCTACAAGATCTATTGTTTGAACCTATACAGCATTGTACTGTTGATGGTATCACATATTATTTGTTTTGCATATTGCATTTTACCTAACAATCCCTGCTGGAAATCTCTGATGTCAGAACGGTGCCGTCTCCACATTGAAATGTCCATTTTGTTAGATGCAGAGCTTGTATTTATGGTTATATCTCCAAGGTAGTATTTCTTCTGTTTTCTTGCATGTTTCTTTAATTGCTATATAGTAATGAAATGGGTGAGTTGTTAATGTACTGATTCAATTAGAAGCTCTGATTAGTGTGTGTGTGTGTGTGTCCCGACCACTGAAAAAGTAAAACTGACTGATTTTCATATATGGTTTATACTGGCTCTGAAGACTTTAAATACATTTACTGGCAAGCTACTGTAGTAGACACATGGTGGGGGGGTGTCAGCTTTTAATTGTAACTGTCTTGCAGAGTGGTGTTGTTTTAATATCCTGTATAGATTTTTATGTAATACACTTACTTGCAGGCAGCCTGAAGCAAGAATCAATTCTGTGAAGGATTCTTCTTTTGTTAAAAGCCAATCTTGTTTTAATGATGCATGAAGAAATATTCGAGCATTGACATTTTTCTGTCAGGTTTCTTTTGAAAAATCAATTAAGATAATACTGCTTTGACCTAGTTATCTAGTTAATGCTTATTAGGAATGTAATATGATTTACTGTCAGCATAATAATTTTTGTATCTTATCCCATTAGCTTGTGCATATTTCAAAGTGTATTACACAATGGTCACTTCTTAAAATGTAATGTAGCAGAATACATTAATTAGATTGACTGGGATCATTAGACAGAAACTCTCCCATTGGCTCTTTGTATCAAATTTGTATATCATCCCTATCAAGTTAATTCACTGTTTACTTGTCTGAAAAGTGTCTCTGAGTAACTGTGATAAACAAAAAGTCTTTCAATTGGACAAAACCTTGTTGTTTGATGCCTAACTTTTTTGTTTGTTTGTTTATTTTTATTTTTTTTTTTTATTTCTATCCCTTTCTGGGTTAAGCATGCTATAAGCACCAAAAAAAGAAATCTTGTGAGTTTTTTTGAAATTGAATACGACATAAAAGAATGCAGGTAGTTACATGAGAGGACTGGCAGAAGAGCACCAAAACTCCAATGAAGCACTCGATTTGGTAGGTGTTAAAAAATTAAAATGATTAGTCTATTTTTTTTTTTTTTTATTTCATCTACTTAGTGTTAATGGAAAGGTCAATAAAGGAGTTGGCTTACTGTGGCATTAGTGAGGAACTATTGATTCCTACTCATTTAGTCGTCAATGTTAACCAAGAACCGAACTCTTTTAACCTTGTTAAGCAGAGCAGAAATTAAATCTCCCCATCACTTTCAGAACAGTGGTCTATCTTAGAACAATACTGCAGTTAGGACATTTTTGCAAGTTTATTCCATCATACTAATGGGCTCTGTGAAGTCAAGAGAGTGAGAAGGAAGGATGACTGTCCATTTTGTAGACCTCAGTGGAAGAAATACCTTCATGTGGCAAGAGCCAGTAATGATTTTTCTCATCTCATGAAAGGATCTTTCTTCTCATCAAAAGGAAGCATTTATTTGTCAGGCAACTTTAAGTGCAGAACATTAATGATCTATACACTGGCATTATAATCATTATGTGTTTTTCTTCTGGCAAAGATTCCCTTTTAATTTCATGTGTTTTCTGAGTTTTAATTTGATTTTCCTAAAAACACTTGCTATAGTGATAAAAACAGTATCCATGTTCAGAAAACCAGAAAATAATAGATATTCGTTCTCTTAAAACTGTCTGTTTTTCCAGACAGTAGATACATTCAATGAAAAATACCCAGCTGCTTATGAATACATATATTTCAGTCCCTGGGAGATGTTACAAAACAGTTAACCGAAAGGAAAATTGTCTGGCCACATATTATTATCACTGGAATGAAAATGGAATCATAAGGTTTACTTTATTTCTTCTTTCCTTAAAGTAGAATAATAATAATAAAAAAAACCAAAACTCAAACCAAAACCAAAACACCCCAGTCCAAAACTCACCTACATGCTTGGCCTTTTATCGATTTCCTGAATTTCATATTATTTCTCTACATTCTCTTTCCATTGAGTCAGAGTAGCAGAGGCCATCGTATTGCTGTCATACATCATGTAAAATGCACCACTGTAACATTTGCACTCTAACAAAAGCCACGATGTTGCATAGATTGACATGATGAATATGTGCTGAAAGTTTCTAGAAGAATTTGATCTCCTTTCTCCAAACATTTATATAAAATAGAAGAGGATGCAAATGAATAAATGCTTTCTCCATATGAGGAATTCCCTAATTTAACTTAGACTTGTATGTGCTTAAGGTAGTTGTAGATATCAACACAGCTTTTTTTCTACACGTCATTAGAAATTTCAACAGTCTGGAAGATTTTAGACAGCTTAATATACATAATTTATCCTAAGTCTGTAAATCTATTTCTGTGAACAAGATGGCATCTTGAAATCTGTAAGTAATGGTGATAATGGTAAGATGGGTCCTGACTTCCTTGGATAAATGTAGTGTATGCAAGAAATAAATAAAGAAATGAGAAATAAGTCAGGATACAGGATTTTGAGATTGGCATTGTTTACAATCCACAAAAGGAACAGGGAAAAAAGAACATCCTGATGTTATCAGTTATTCTTATTTGCATGTAAACTCGGATATTAGGATTCATTTTTGAGCATGTCACTTTTTAGCTCCTAATTAATTGCAATGACAGTGCTGTGTGTGTCTGTTTATGGGAAAGATGCTGTTGTGGCTGAGGTTTTAATTATATTAAATATTAATCGTGGATTGAAATTGGAAACCTTAAATTATTGTTTAATGATCAATGATCAAACGCATAATCAAGATAAAGAAAATTAGGATGGCAGACAGCAACATCACAATTTGAATTTTACATTATTAGTCGTCTGCCTAACTAGGCACTTTTCTTGAGTATCTGAACTGTTTTGCCTTTTAACTGTGCTTGCAGTTGCTATAGTGATGGCATAATTTCGTAATGGTCTAAAAATGACACTGGCATAGATACTGACAGATAGGAATTAATTCACTAACAAGTAATTATGTAGTGAAATGTTGACTGCCATGCAGAAGGTGCACTGTGACACATTTACTGTTTTTCAGGGATGGCAGTAACATTAGCGTTGGTCATTAGTGGTAGACATCTCCGTACAGTGTTGGATACAGACTTATATGCAGACCTATTTAGTTACCTGTGTGACAGCCTTGTTCAGGACACCAGAAACAGCTGTCCTAGCCTGTATGAGCCAAAATAATTAGGCCTGTCATCTTCTCGCTCTGATTTCCCCTTCAACCTGCTCCACAAAATGCAAATATTTTGCTTTCATTGTCACATTCACCTTGACATGGATATTGCTTTGGCGCATAACTGGATGAGATGACTCAGAATTTGCATTGTTCATTCTAATAAATTTGCTTCCCCTCTACCGCATGGCAGGACCCATCAGATAAAGTCTCCCAGAGTGTCATCAATCAACACCGTTGACAGACGGCTTTTGCCTTCATTTGTTACATAGGAGAACATGCTTAATTATTTGTCCTGTAATTAGTTGGGAAAATGTCAGGAAATGTCAACTCTCTGTTCACTCTGGAAGGGCTCTGCTTGAAAGCCACAATGACTGAAGTGTCATTAATGCTGCCTAACAAGACGAGGATCAGCTGGGGAAAAGTGAAAGCTTCTAAAAAAGTAATCATGGCGAGTTAAGGAAAACTGCAAATCAGCACCAATAATAAGATGTGAATCCTATTAGCAAACACTTGTATTTTTCATCTGTTACTCCTCACAATAAAAATACCTAAGAAAAAAAAGCCAAGGAACAAATACAGTGGGCTCATATAATTTCTGTCACATATTCCTTGGCAATTCCTTCACCGGTCATGCTTAATACATTACTGTAGGTAGTATCTAATATTTAATTTTCAGATTTAAGACACATTTTTACATTCATGCAGCAGTATAATATGCATTGGATACGTGAAGGTAAATATTTTTACATTAAACAAGGAGTATAAGATTAATTGAACCTGAAAATTTGTTTTCTGAATTTTAAGATGATAAGGAGAGTAGGCATTAGCTTTAATTTTAGGAACAGAAGTAAAAATAAATGAGCACAATCTGTTTATCAACTATTTACAGTTGCATGCAATAGGCAGCTAAACAGATTTCTTGAAATTACCTGGACTTCTAGGAATGATCGTCTCTTCTTTCTGTGGTAGAATACAGGGACAACCTCCTGTATTTCATATTAAAAAAAATAAAAAATAAAAATAAAGGAAATATCAGTGAGACTAAATAACTATAGTGCTTTCCCCTTATCTGTATTTTGGAAAAGGAGAACCATTTGGTTTAATTTTGCAGTGACAGCTTATAGAGCTACAGAATTGAAAGAGACTAAGATTAGAGAAATTATGTAGCTAAAAATTGTTTTCATGTTTACTAAACCATTTGATATTTTAGTAATTATTTGTAATCAGCACTTCTTTTCTGTTTTCGTATTTCCTATATGAAATCACACGGTATACATTTTTAATGCCTCATCTTCCTTTTTTTTCCTTACATTATTACGAAAGGGTATAATCATGTGGGAATACTTTCTTACTTAATTACTTGCATTATTTCATCCC
>JAWWEW010000078.1:86967986-86989837 GCA_035583185.1 Anabacerthia variegaticeps
CTGTACTCCACTGATATATCTACAAGATCTACTTTCATTCTTCAGTGCCAGTATGAGATATAAGAGAATGATATGATGTAGACTCCACCATCCATTTGAGAATTCCTTTTCTACATGAAGGCTTTTGTACTATAAGATATAGTACCTGCACTAGATATTATGTGGTTTAAGCACAGAGATAAAGAGACAGAAGCATGACCAAATACTGCTTGTATCACACAGGGAATGATTATTTCCCAAGGGAACCCTTTTTCTCACTTTCTGTAGCAATTAACATAAGTTTAGCTTAGTTGACAATAGTGTTGAATGTTAGTGTTAAGGTCAATATGCATGACCTTAAGTTAACCCTATAGTATCAGGGAATAGTCTAGTTATAAGAATAAGGACATAACTTCAGCATAAACAACCTGTCAATCACTGAGAAAGTTGTGAGCATGTGGAGACTCTTTAAGAGGAGAAGACTGTGAGCATCAGCAGCAGCAAGAGCTGTTTTATAGCCAGTAAGTGTAAGGGAAAGACAATCAAGAATCCAAGTTTTTTTTGCTCAGTCTGTGCACTTTAGAAACCAGAGTAATTTGGGAAGAGAGTCTGGAGGACCTGCACCATCCTGATGTCATCACTTTGACTTCTGGAGATGCCTGAGAGAACAAGAGTGCTTCTAGCTACAGGGGATGCATGACCTGCGGAAGAACCACATATTTTCTTCTGCACTACGCTGTTTCTCCCACAGGGAATCTGTGTAATTCATAAAACTGCATATATATTTCTGTTTAAAATGTTTTTGTATGCAAACTCATTCAGTCTACACATCATCGTTCCATTTTAAATGAGGACATCTTCATTTCAGTCTATTTTCTTTTGTCTACCACCAGGCAACTACCATATTTATTGAAAATTGGTGAGTGCGTGTTATACAATAGGATGCATTTAAAACTGATATGACTTTGTGCCTTGTAAGAGAAGAACTAAGAGC
Organism: Anabacerthia variegaticeps; assembly: GCA_035583185.1. Classification (NCBI taxonomy): domain Eukaryota; kingdom Metazoa; phylum Chordata; class Aves; order Passeriformes; family Furnariidae; genus Anabacerthia; species Anabacerthia variegaticeps. The sequence continues at coordinate 86,968,960 of JAWWEW010000078.1, forward strand.
AGTACATACCTTTGACTACCAGAATAGGAGACTGAAAACAGAAGGTGGAAAATCCCCAAATTATTCATTCCCAGTGATGTCAATAAGGAAAGAAATTGGTTCTCATAGGGATAAGAAAGTAGAACCACAAACAATTTGCCTCTTATTCCACGTACTATCTGTTATTACCATAGTACCAGCTGTTATTACCACTATGGCATATGGAAAAGATGAGAAAGTGTAAGCAGAACATAGTGAAGAGCAACAATTCACCAACTTCATTCCTGCCAAGTTCTTATATTTACCAACCTCTCCTGTATTGTTAATTATAAGATTATATCTTACTTTCATATAAACTGTTTGTCCCTGAAATTTCATAGAAATACTTTCATTTACCTTTCCATTTATGTTGTGGAAAACTCAAATTCTGCAGGACTGAATAAGCTGTTGACTACTACTATACAGGCCTGTCTGCAAAGGTCTTGAAAATACTTTTTGCTTGACTTCTATAGATCCTAGATAAAATTTTTGATGGTTCAGACATCTGGTGATTTAGAGGTCCACCTCACCAATCCACCTCAGTGTGATTTAGAGGTCCTTACCAGAGAAAGAATGTGTTTTCATACTTCTCTGTTCTTAGTAGAAGTGATTTGTGTGTTGAAAACAGCTATGGTAAAACAAGAAAATTACCAAAGAAAGTATTTACATGTTTAAACTTTTCAAGTGACTAATATAATTCCTTTTTTAGTTCAATCACTCCTTATGTATTTATGAAATTTAAAGGGGGAAAAATATGAGAATAATATTTTCTATCCTATCAGATATATTTCATATGTAAGCTTCAGATAACACAATCCATATTAGGACTTATTTGTTTAAATAATTGCTACTTGATACTATATGTTTAGAATAAAATACTGCTGGATTTCATTTGAACTAGAGAAAATGAAAACACATACTTTACCTTTAGGATCTCTGTTAAATACCTGTTCATCATCAGACTGAATAATTGCACAATTTGTCTCTCTATTAACCACAGGTTGGATAAAGCTCTATTAAGTCCAGGAAAGATTGTTACTGAATACACAAGTTGTTAGCCTGGCACCTTAGACTGCATTTATTTACAAATTTCATATAATGGATACAAGGATGGTTTAAGAATATATTTCATGGCCCTCTCTAAAAAAACATTTTCTGGCAGTCCACAGGAAGTATTTATTCACTAAAATTCCTGGCGCTTGGCAAGCACAAATACATGGTATTAAATGGAGAAACTTTAATTTTAATTTTATTAAGAAACCTCTGATTGGAATGTTAATTATATAAAATAAAGGCTTCTTTTCATAGTCAAGCCATATTTATAAAAATAGAAACTATTTGTTTAACAGATAAGTATTAAACATTTATTAGCTCTTAGCTTCATGGAATTGAGTTTCCTTGAAAAAATAAAATGAAGAAAAAAAGGAAGGAGTAAAAAGAGATAAAATTAAGCTTTGCTTCTTTGTACACATATGCAACAAAAAAGACTGCATAAAGATGTTTCCCTTTCCCTAAAGTCATGTAGGTGTGCAGTCACAGATTCTTTTAATAACAGGTGATGATCTTCACGAAATACTATGCTTCCTCTTAAATAAGATAACATAAACATAGTGAAGAGAAGGCACTTTAGAAAGCCATTTGTTTTATTCTGGTGTTATCTTTCCATCTCACTATATGTTGTGATTGCTCAAATATGTTGGATATTCCTCAAGGCAAACACTAACATCTGCTCTTGCAATCCTTTCCCAAGCAGAGATATTAGTGATTTCAGTGGAGATTTTCCCCAGGGAATGACTTCACACTTGGGGCCAGGATGAAGTTAGATAATTTAAGGCTTGACCTACAATGTGTGGAAATCCAGCAGAATTGAGAAAGGTTCACCAGCACTTCACAACTGGTCTCATCTTGCATCATTCAGAGTAACAAGAGATTTTCTTCCTGACTTTAATCAGTGCAACATCTGGGCTGGCATTAGGCACAAATTTAAACCCATATGGGATTTTCCTCATTCACAGGAGCACCTCTCCCAGCTTCAGTGAGATTATGTTTAAGGACAAGAAGAGCTGGCCTTTATAAGACAAATTTTTAGACCTTAAAGTTGATATTGTTAAATTAGAAGCATGAATTTCCCCTTTTCCTTTCAAAGGTACCTGACTAAATTCAAGTGTGGAAATAATTTCCTTTTTGGGGAATTAGCACTGAAAGAGCAGAATGGTGTATCCTTTTTTTACGTCATTTTTCTAATACCGCTGCTGTAATGAGCTCAAGAAAATGTCCTTCTCTGCACTATAAACCACTTTTTTTTCTCTTCACACTGCACCTCTTTTAATTGCCAGTGTGGTCTTAGATGTACTAAGGATAAACACTTAAAATATTAGAACCAATTAGCACCAAAGTGTGTAAGGATGAGAACTGTTTACTGTGTCACGACAGTGCCATGTGTTGTATTTTTCATCTATCTTATTAGTAGCTGGACATTACTTAGCTCCCCTAAACGAAAAATATCATGCTGATTCTTGTCACTTGGAAAGCAAGGTATTTAGCTTTTAACCATATTGGTGTCTCTAAAAGGGTCTTTCTCGCAGACAAATAGCCCAACCAGAACATCTATTTATCAAATCACCTTTACAGTTCTAGCTCTGTAAGATCCTTTTCATACAGTTGTGGGCAAACATGCATTTAATGCACATACAGAAAAAACATAACTGAATCATAGTTGCATGCTATTATCTCTTCTCTCTTGTGACTGAAAGACTGGAAGTTTGCATTCAAAATTTTATGGAGTTTTTTTACTATTCAGTGGTATCTACAGGTTATATAATTCATCTGACAATGTAGGCTATTAGTTATGCTTCTTTGATTAAATAATAGAGTGTGCTGATGAGAGATTGTAACTTTTCGTAGTAAGCCACTCACTAATTTGGTCAAATTTTGACTGCTGATATTACTTTACGAGGTCATTGGCATATTGTCATCTCTCATTTCAGTCGCCAGTAAAACTATTAACAATGTCGGCAGCTACAATAAATGGAGTAGATTGAAAAATAACAATGCAAAAAAAGGTCTGCAAGACCTCTTGAGTATGCCTGGGTTAATTAAACAGATGGTTAGTTGTTTCATCATAAGATGGTGTTTGACAAGAAATGGTGGTTTAAACTGTATGGAGCTGCCAGTGGTGGTGAAGGCCCAGAGGAAACTTCCTGTCATGTTCCCAGCAGAGAAAAACAGCTGTGAAAACTCTCATCATTCCATGTGATTCTGCTTTCCTTGCAATACTGCAGCCTGGAACCACAGGCTGAGGTTTCGCCCTAGTGCCTCTCTATACTTATGAGCACTATAGAGTCAGTCAAGCCTACAATCATTAGTATCTAGGCTGCATTCATGGCACTGCTTCACCAACTTTTTCTCTGTGTCTTGGTCTTCAGCTCTGTGCAAATATGGTGTCAATTCTCACCATTTCTACAGACTGTAGACAAACTACAGAAAAGGAGAACTTTCACCACTTAAAAATATTAAGGGACCGATCTAGCTGCTGATTCCCTTTCTGTGGTGAGAAAGTGGTATGTCTTGTCTAATGAGAGAGGTGTAATTTGACTGGCTTGAACCCACCTCCATTTTGAAGCTGTCTGTCTCCACTGATTTCAAAAGGAAGCCAAATTATTGCCTTGGACAATTCATCTAATTTGTAGGAAGGAGGGGTGAATTCTATTCAATCCATTTCTACAAAATAATAGCAGAGCTTTAGGAAGAAAACCCTCTCTTTTATGCCTTTGAGAAACACGTAGCTTCACTAGAAAAATATTTACCTCCCCCAAAGGGATCTGGTTATAAAAAAACAAGTAGGTATTTTCTATGAGAATTTATTTGCACAGCTCTTCTAAAAATAAGACAAAGTCTAATACATTTCAAATGAAAACATCACAGAGATGTTTTCTAATGTCATATACCCCCTGAAGGGGGTAGTTTCCATCTAGAAGGTAGTAATTCTCCTCTTACTAAAACAAAGTTGCCAAAATGGAATGTATTTTTAAAAGTCACACATGCAAACTTACAAATCCTATCAGTATCATTAATAAGACTGAATGAGAGCACACACAGTGGCTTCCTCTTTCTTTCTCCCAAATACCCTCACAGACACAAACACAGGCACAGAGCAACTACATTGCTGCCTCCACCTTTACTAAATTAATTCTTCCCAGTCTTGGCACTCAGCCACAAGGCACTAATCTAAGAAGGATCGCACAGGAAATGTGCTCATGCTGTTTTCTCACACAGCATTCTGAAAGGCACCTCAGAAAACAAACTTATAAGGTATCACACAGACTTGAAAAGTGTCTGCACACTCTGAGTGTGAACCACTTGCTCTTAGTCACATAATGAACAGACAAGTTGGCAAAAAGAAGACACACTCCCCCATGCAGATTTGGAAAATCCTGTGTAGGTCAATAAACCACTTGAATGCCACCAAACCAATAAAATGCTACACAAGGTAACAGCTTTCTTCCTCCACCTTGCAGGAACTTGGCTGAGGGAGAAATAAATCATGAGTTGCGTGTTTTCATGATGTTCATATCTAGCTGCTGTGAGGAAGGCAGTGACATATTCTTTTAGTCTTGTTAGTTGTTCTGACTGTACTGAAATTAGAAGACTGCTTTGTGTGTATGTGCATATTTTCTCCTCTAGACTATGCTGTAGTGTGATTGAATGTGGTTTTTTGGTTCTCTTTATGCAGTTCGAAATTATTTTTATGTCATAAAAATTATCTTTGATGTTTTTGAAATCTTTGTTCATTCCTATAAGGCCTTTATAAGCTATTGTTTTCTTAAATGCATTCAAAATGTAAGTCTTAAAAAAACACATGCTGGAGGTGGAATAACTGTAAAAGTGTAAAAAGTTACAAAATGCATCAAACACCACAAGTGAATAATTTCATCTACAACTACACCCTTTCATGGCTTATGCAATCACCTCTGATTATCACAATGCCACATTTCCGCTGTTTCTCTCAAACCCAATGACACAAAAGCTGCTTTCCTCAGTTCTGGGCTTGGGTGCTCACAGCAAGCCTCAGTGACAGGCCATTCTCAGCTGCTCCTGGTTCCCAATAATTAGCCTACTATGGCAGCTACCTCTTGTGGTTTTGCCTGTGAGAGACATTTGACACAGCAGACATCAGAGGGATTTTTCAGGAGGCTCTTGTGGCGTCCGAATGGCTCTTAATTAACCACTTAGGTATCCTCGTTCACTCTCCTGCTTGGCACTTTCCAAATGGTAGGGGTTGCACTGTGGATCTAAACACCGGGGAAGCATGCTATCAAAAGATCTTGTAAATGAAGGCTTGTGTAAATTATTTTTAATGATTCCCTCCTGGCACATCATTATGTTTGTAGTTACACACAGGCACTTCAGAGATGGCTCATCTTCCGTAAGGTCAGCTGCAGGACCACCATAACTAGTTGCAGTCAGTAAATGGCTTATTAATTAGCACAGTGATTTTACATTGCTAAGAGCTCTGATGTATGGAGCTAGAATTGTAATTGTGTAGGATCGAAATAATAAGCCATCTCAGGGCTCCTTATGCAAATTGCCATATTATAAAATCATTACCTATCTAAACACTGAGTTTTAATAAGAATTACAATGATGAATTTTATGATAATTGACACTCAAATTTTAATCTCTTGGATTTTTATCATTTTGGTGGTTAAAGTGTGTTTCTAATTAAATGTTGCTTAAAATGCAAAGGATTGTTTAACAATTCTATTCAGTTCTTCTAGTTTAAATCAGGTTATTCTCTTTGGTCATAGAAGATAGGCCTTCTCAGTAATAGGTATATGACATTATGTATTACTTGTAGAGTAAGATGTTTAATCTTTCTTTTTTGTAACAATTATGATTTTGATGGGACTGTATTGTCAACTGTGAGACAGAGCACAGTGCATGTCATTGGGTCTGACTTCGATAGTAAAAATGACTCAAAATAAGGGATTTAAATCTAGGGAAGATTTTGAACACTTATGACATTTAATAGAGTTTTCCTTCTTTATTTGTTAGTCCAAAGAGTTTAAATAGAGCTCTAATAGTTTTATTCTTAGAAATGCATGCAAAACTAACAAATTTCAAATTGCCATTTATAACATGGTAAAAAATACCTAAAACTTATAGATAGATCATTAAAATTTCACAATTGTATTTGCATACAGATTTTATTTACATATTACAAAGCTTGTTTATTTTACAACATTTTTCTTCCGTGAAATAATTACTTCAAAGCAAACACATTAACAACAAATCTGGAAAAAGTTATTATGGATAGAGGCACAAAGAATCAGTCTGAATACACCTCATTTCAGTGCCTCTCATAAGATCTTACAATGTTTAGAAATTCTCCGAAGAGCAGAAAACCATACACATTAACTTCTTAACACAATGAACATGAAGTTCTGGGAACTGGAAAAGTCTTCTATGAACTGATCATTTCATTGCAGGACAGAGTATGGCATTGAGGAAATAGTCTAGGTCAAATGAAAAGCAGAGAATTGTGTAAAGAATGGCTGTACAAAATCAGACTAGAAGTCCATGTGAAGGAGAGTTCTTTCTCTGGCAAAGACAAAAAATGTGTCTTCACAACAGTAAGAACAGAGGGGGGGAAAGTTTTGTTATTTCACCTGAATAGACTTCAAGGCCCTGCTTACTTGCAGCTCAGGAGCTATCCTGAGTTGAATATGATTTCTCTGGATTAGCAATAGTCAACACACTTCTTCCATGAGATTAATCTACTGTACTTGGAATCCTGTAAACCTTCAGTACCCACAATTTCCTTTGGCAAGATGTTCCACAGATCTATCTGTTATTGCACATCCCTTGACATGTTTTAAACATGGCTCTTCTAAAATTTCATTTGATAGATTTCTCTATTTGTACTGAAAAAGAAAATGAAAAACAAATTCATACTCAGACCCCCCCATGCTGCCTTTAATTTTGTAGATAATGGAAAAATATGGTGATCCTAATAAAAGTAAAAACTGCAAATGGAAAAACAATGCACAGAGTCCCATAGTCACTGTTCAGATCTTAAGAAAAATTGCTGAAATCTTTTCAGTTTTGCACAAGATCATTTTATAATGGATTGGTAAAATTTGCAGATATTTGAGATACCTAAAATGCATCACAAAATAGCTTTGGTATTCCCAAAGTATGGAAATAATATAGTGGGATCTGATATGCTTCTCTTCCCTTAACTTGTGGCTGCTCTCTCAAATAAATAGCAATACCACAATATAATGTCCTGATACTTTCCACAAAATTGTTTCACTGGGACATTGGGAGAAGATTTAAATTGGCATCTGAAAATAGAAGATCAAAAGTGATTATTTGAGTTTTTCTGTGATTTACATATTTCTTGCAAAAAGCCTAAAAAAATTAAAATTATAATTAAAGAAAGTCTCTACTGTTAATAATTAGTTAGTGGCCTTCTTATAGTTAGCATTTTGAGGAACTCCCTTCATGCTGATCTACCATTAAAAGAACGTATAAAAATTAATGGAGATGGGCAATCACCATCTTTCTTCTATGTTTTCTGTTTTAAATCATGTTGCAAAACTGGCAAATAGGCCTCTTGCAATGCATTACATGCAATGACCACTGTTGGACTTCTCATCTGCTAAGTGCCCATCTTCCACTATAAGTCAAGCCTACAACAGCCATGGACATGAAAGAAAAGATTGTAAAAAGGGCAAATCTAACTAACCTAGACTGTTAACTCCTGAGCACACACCCTGCTACTGGCTGCCATTCACTATGAGGCAGGCATTGCAATGACATCAACAGCACAGATACACAGAGCCTTTACATTACAGTAATCTGTACATTTTTACTTAGAATTCCTCTATTTCCATTAAAGTACATGCAAATTCAACGTAATATGTGATCTTTGTTTCCTATGTTAGCTCATGACTAACCGATTGAATTGGACTACATTTCTAAATCTAAATCTAAATTTTAAATGAATCTCTGGCACATAATGCTTATACAGATGTATTAATTATATGATCAGGAAGAGGCCAAAAGGTAAAGAAAAAGCTTATATCCAGATATTATCAATTTGTTAATGAAAACAGAGGACATACCCATTAGTTTTTAGACTGAGTCTGTGTTTGACCAAGGACAAAAGCTACTGCACATGGCCACATATGGAAGGAAAGAATTTTAAAATTCAGTGACTGTTGATAGAATTCTAAAACTGACAGACTCATAGGCTCCTGAAAATAAATGTTACTTACCTAGAAAAAGGATTAAACTCGTTTTCAACACATACTGTACACACAAGTCTTTCTTTTAACAAAGTAAATCTTGCTTTTATATCTGAATATATAAAAAGGTAGTTCCAGTATGAAGTAGCATTCCTCTTTGTGTAGATATATGTATTATGAATAAAAGCTTGTTCCGAGCTGTAACTGAGCAAGGCCAAATCTTGGTGCTTTTATATGTTATATTGGATAATTTATAGAGTTCTGAATGGCACTGAACTACAAAGATTCATTCATACTTTTTTCCCTAAGTTTGTCTTGAAGTTTTATTTTAAGAAGAGTCTGTTACAACTTTATGTTTTGACATCTATAAAGTATTGCTTAGGAAGGAGCAGAAAAAGCACACAATTGTTGTTACACTTTAATGACTGTATTTGGTAGCGAGGAATGATTAAACCAAAGCCAGACAACTACCAAACTGTCTTTCCTGTGGTTTTGCTACTTTAGCTTTGCTTTACAGGCATCCAATGGTACAGTCTCTTTACAATCTTTTAAACATTCCTCTGTGATTTTTGGTATGCTGTGCACACTAGAATGTAATCAACATCTGCTAATTTCTGTCCATTAAATGTATTATCATAACACACAAGCATGATGTTTTATTTGTATGGCTGAATTGAGACTTATGACCCATAATCCATCATCTTCCTGTCATATTTTTATATGTTGTCTATTCAATCCCCAGGACAGTTTAGAAAGCGTAAAGCAAAACTCTCCTTAAGTTATAGACCAGCTGCTGAAGTGTCCAGCTGAACAGGTCATTGTGCTTTATTTTTGCTGAATTTAGCAGGAGTTGCTCATTCTAAGCCAAACATAATACAACATGGATGTCCCCAGAAGCTTACAGTTGAACTACCATGTCTAAACTTTCTAGCAGGCATTTTTCTGAAAATATCATATTGCAACAGACAATTCTTAGGAAAAATGGATTCAATTTAAAAAAAAACAAAAAACAAAACACAAAAAACATCAAGAAATGTTGGAACATAACTTGTCTATGATTAAAAAAATCTTCACTAATATTGCATGCGTAAAAACAGGAAAAAATATTTTTGGGAGTACTGGTTTTTTTTTTTAAAAAAAAGGAATATAATTTAAGTTTAAATCACTGGCTTGTTCAATAGTCCATTATTCTTTTCAATTTAAAATTCAGTTATCTGGAGTTTAAAATTATTTTTAAAGCCTTTACAAAATGTATGACTGCTCAAGGATTGGCTGTATTTTACTGTATTTTCATAAAAGGCTGACTGACCATTTTAAGTCTGCAAGCATGGATAAATAAGGGTCTTTTGCAGTCAAAAGTTGGCTGTCACTAATTTACCTTCTAGTAATGCAATCCCATATCAGTTGGCAGTGTAATATGTGATATAAGAAGCCATACCTACACACATTTCACAAATTAAGGAAGGAGTTTCAGAGCTGATTTTGAGTTTCTCATCCTTTAAAAAAAATCACATGTAATGCAACCTTGTATCTCTATTTTCAATATATATCAATATATAATCATGGTAGATATTCATACACTACAGAATAGATCTCACTTTTTTAATAAAATGTGTAAATTAAGCAATGCAGGAGAAATAGAAGAGTGAGAAGAAAAGAATATAGTTTTATCTTACTCCATGTGTCACCCAAGTGCCCAGTCAACATGAACTGTAAACAAATACTCATGAAGGAGTAAATATGAATGGAGACCATGGTTTGGAAATTGAGAGATTTATTCTGTAAATCAGTCCTGCCCATTTACCTTCTATTTCCTACTCAAAAGAGAGAGAAATAACATCCATCTTTGGAAACACTTGTAGTAAGAAAAAAGTAATTGCAAGAAATGTTCCAGGCATGAAGGGTATGCCTTGGAAGAAGGGGAACACTCAGTCACAAACTTTGTGAACTGTTAGAAGCACTAACTGTGCTAGAAGAAACCAAAGAAAGTTCTGGCTAGTTAGAAGAATCTTGTTTGTTTGTTTGACTATTAATATTGAGTGGTTTTTTTTTTGTTTTGTTTGTATGTTTTTAAGTAGGGCAAATATTTTTTAATTCCTTAATTTTGCAAATTAACTAGGTCAGCATGAAGTGACCTGGTAAACGTGGTGTTTCATGCCTGAAGAAATAATGAACAGTATGGTCAGACTAATATATTCTTTAAATAGATCACAAAATAACAAAAAGCTTCACAGTGCTCCTAAAGTGGACTGGGTGAATCCCTTTTCGAACTGGTAATATGGAGAGCAGTCCTCTGATGACTGTACTCCCTCAGGAGCATTTGCCAAAGCCTTCTGGCCAACACAGCAGCAGAGCAAAAGCCTAAGACTCAAGGGTAGTTACAACTCATCAGGTTTTTGTAAAAGCCTTGCAAGTGTATCTTTTCACTCTACCTTTGTCGTCAGCATTGTCACTGGATCTGAAAACAGAAAGGTATGTTTCCCAGAAAATTAGGGAAGACCTTCAGTTTTCTCGCTCTTGTGCTTCAGCCCGTCTTACTTCAGGCCACCTGTTAAATCCTCTGTCATTCCTGTAGCAAGTTCCCCATTCAGCATTAGGAGGACATGATCCATCACAAATTTTTCAAATGTCAGGTTCAGATCCCTCTTTCTGTGATGCTCTTTTCTGCATCTCTCTCATTTGCATATCCAGGACAACTTAGAGAAGTTCCTTTTTCTGGGCAAACACCAGTACCAGAATGGGAAAAACTGTTGAATTTCAATTCTCCACTACAACGCTGTCATCGTTTTACTGGAGAACTGGAGTTTTTAATGTTTTCTGACTTTGTCAGTGATAACTAATTTCCTGAAACAAGGAAAAGGCTTGCTTTTTTTTTCTCTTTCTGAAGTTTGATAGTAAAAGTCGAAGGTGCCCGAGCTGCTAAAAGAAGTCTCAGTCAATCTTAAAAATAGGAAGCACTAGAAAGCAAATACAGAGGTTATCACCAGCAGTCCTAGCAAGTCTTTAATAAACTGCTTGATTGTGACTGTTAAAAACAAGGGGGTCTCTAAGATGGCAGTTGAGAACTGTAGTACCATATTCATGTAAGTGACTGACCTGTAGTGCAAAAAATATTTTCCTAAGATTGGAAGAAAAAAAGAAAGAAAAGAAAACCTTCAGTGATCTTCAGAGGAGTCATGTTTATTTTCATACAAGGATAGTTTTTCTATCTAAATTTCTAAGAGGTTAAAAAATAGATTTCATTGCATGAACTTGCTGCACACTTAATTATGCACTCTAAGTACTTGCTTCCTGATTAGTCAATCTTTTCTCACAAGTCAGTTTTTCTTTCCTGACTATTTCTGCTTCTGCTCCCTCTGATTTTTCAATATCTTCATGGTATAGAGATACTCAGGGCTCTCTACAGTATTCAAAACAACACGGAGCTAATGTTAACTCTTAATCAGATATTTCTTCAATTATAAGTCATTAGTTTTACATGTAACTTACCCTTAAAATTCCTTTACATAATTATGAACCACCATTCATGCTTTAAGTTTTCTCCTGTCTCTTTCTATGTTGTTTCCTAGCATTTCAAACCATTACTATGTATTTATCTTTGATTTCTAGTTCTGCTGAGCTTTGCTTGCCTTAAAAAATAGTATTTGCTAGGACAATGTATTTACTATTATTATTAAATCTTAAATGGTCTTGAATTGAAATCACTCTAATTGTTGACCTATATGAAACAAATCTGTAAACTCTGATAGTCTAACTTTCAATAACTGTTTTTTTCTTTGCAATAGATTTCAAGAAGAAGTAGTTCCAGGAATTAATGACCTGAGTTATTAGTCTTATCCCCTTTCTTCAGTAAAATCTCTATCAAGAAAACTGTCACTGTATCGAACAGGTATGGTTTCTGGTCAGCATATGTTGAGTCTTAGATGAAATGTTTCACTGTTTGTTGCTGGATTAGTGTTGATATCGTTTCTTGGGAGAGGAGTTTTGGCAAAAGCCACTTTTATATAAAACCTCCCAGTAAATTTCATCTGGGAGCGGTTTCATAGGATTGAGCAGAAGAGCTTGCTGATGTGACCAACTTTCTCTAAAAACCAGTGAGTTGCCATGTCAGTAACATGCCTGCTTTTAGGAGGAAGGTTGCAAAGGTGTGTGAGGCAGAGATTAAGGCAAGGTAAGATATCTGTATAAATGACTGTGCTGGTCCATCCACCTTCCATTTCAAAATTTTTAGTGTCTCTATATACATTTGTTGCTGCTGCCAACACGTCTTGGTTTGTTTGCCATTCCTAACAAAACAAAACCCATTTTTATTCACAGAGATCTGTATCTATTCTCTCTTTGGCACCTCTGCCTTTTCAAAGTGAAAAGATCTGAGTGTGTCAATGGGCTGAACTCTTTTGAGTCCACAGCAAGTGTAAGAACACTGAAAAAAATATTCCTTTGCTCACAATCCCATTTATCCATGAGCTACATGGGTGTTTACAGAACCTTTCCTTCACACAATCAAAATAATTTCTTCTGGATTCTTCAGTTGTTTTTCTTAGCATTTACAATGCCTAATAGAATTTGTGCTTTAGACTCCTAGCAGTGACTAATTTGTGGAACAGGGAGCAGTTCTACTCATATCTATCTATCTATCTATCTATCTATCTATCTATCCATCTGTGCATGCACTAATACCCAGCTATATGTGAGTAAGCCAAAACCACCTCACAATACTGTGCCAGCTCAGTTACCAAAACCTGAGAAAATTGGTTAAGGACCTGTTTAAATCTTATTCTTTCCCATATATATGGCAGTCTCTAGCCAGTTGTTTCTATTTTCTTATCTCTGTGAATAATTATTTCTGCATTCTGTTGCTTAGCTAAACCTTGCTGTTATTAGATTTTTCCTAGCCTGATTTCCTTCTGCAATCCTTCTGCATACAGTTTTGACCACTTGTGATGGCTGACCTTGGCTGCATGCCAGCTGCCCACCAAGCCGCTTTACTACTCCCTTCCAGCTAGACAAGGGAGAGAGAGTAAGACAGAAAACCACTTTCAGGTTGAGACACGGCAGTTTACTAAAGTAAAAGTGGCACATGCACAGGCAAGGTTAAAAGAAAAGGTTTATTCTCTATTCCCATCAGCAAGTGATGTCCAGCCTCTCCCAGGAAGCAGGACTTCAGCATGTGTAGTGGTTGCTCTGGAAGGCAAACATTGTAAATAACAAATGCACCCCCTTTCTTCTCCTTTCCTTAGCTTTTATATCTGAAGCTGACATCATATGGTATGGAATATCCGTTTGGTTAGTTTGGGTCAGCTGGCCTACCTCTGTCCCCTCCCAGAATCTTGCCAACAATTGGAGAAGGAATGTTAGAGTACTGAGGCTGTGCTCAGCAGTAGCCAAAACACTGGTGTGTTAGCAACACCTTTACAGCTACCAATGCAGACAGCACTGTGAGGGCTGCTATGGGAAAATGAACTCCATCTCAGCCAGACCCAATACACCACTGCAAATTTTTCTTGCTTCTATCACTTGCAAATGTAATCCTTTATGTTTTTGAACTTTACTTAAACAGTTTATTTATTTATCACTGGGTGGTAGTGATAAAATATACTGAAAAAAGAATGTAGATGCAAAAGAGAAAACCCTGCCAAGACAAACTTGCCAAGACAAATTATCATGTGCTTTAACCACAGATTTACAATTAATAGTAATGTATACAGCAATTTCTCTTGACCATCCCTAGGAGGACAGCAGATAGGGAGAAATCAGAATAATTACTTTAAAATAGGCTTCATTAGATATATAAATATAAATCATACCACCACAGATTGTTTTAAAGTGTTGTCTCAGGGGCTTCAGAAAGATTGAATGATGAAAAAGGAAAAAGAAAAAGGGCTTGGAAGGAGTCCCAAGAGAGCACTTTTGAGTGCTTTCAGTTTTACATTATTACATGATATTAAACATATTGAAGAAACTATAGACTCATGAATTTGTGACAACAGCAAGGTGATGAGATCCTGCATTATTTTTCGAATTTTTTTCAGAAGTGGACATTGACATTGCAAGATTTTTAATGTTTTTGCAACATTTCATTTTGTAAAATTTTATATAACAGGGGATACTGACTATACTTTATATAAAGATAATATCTATTTATCTACGGTTTAGATTGTGCTAATTATAGGCAATAACAAGAATTGTTTACTTTCATTATGAATTCAAATAAAGGTAATATTGAATAAAATGTTGTTTATTCTGATACACCTGTTTTTTAAAGGAATTTCACCTTTTGCTATAGTTATCCTTTTTATTAGCGGAGTAATTCATCAGCATATTTTTCTGAAGTATTGTTGAAGCAGAAATGTCAATACTTAAAAAAACCTGTAACAAACCACTTCAACCACCTAACCAATAGGGAGCAAGACAAGTTAGTGATGGAGGCACTGAGCTAGTAAGAAAAAATGAAAAAGGTTCTAGTACCTAAATAAAATCTAACTCAAAAAATTGCCCACATTTCAAACTGGTCCTGTATGCCTTCTTAATCCAAGAGCATGGACTATTATGTGTAAATTAGCAAATTTTTTTTCAAATCTTAAAAATATAGTGTGGAGCAAAAATATACCTCAAAATCTTAAAATAGCTTTCTTTCATTCTTTTGGTCAGCCTTTTCTACTAACTGGACTACTACATGTGCAGCTTTTATAAGATAAACATATACACATAAGATATCCTTATACATACCAATATACATGCCAGGACAAATCAAAATTTTCAGAGGTAAGAAGCTGTGCCAAAACCCTAATTGCACATAGACAGGGGTAAAGTCATCATTTCTTTGAGAATGACCTTACTTATTTTTATTATCTGCAGATCAATGCTTATGACTGACAAACATGTAATGTGTTGAGAAAGTTTCTGGGTTTAGTACGCTAAGATTACTATAAAGAAATCTGTATTAGGATGCATATCTAATGTAGCCAAGATACATCCTGCCTTCTGTTATCCATTGGGAAATGGAAAAGAAGAGTGACTTCTGGAGAACCAAATGTTGCAAAAGGAAGTGTTTAAAGAGAAATCTTGGGTTCTACCTCTTGATGGTGTAAAAGGGAGAACAATAGAACCTGGTTTGGTAGTTCAAGTCAAACTCCTATGGTGGCTAAGACTGAGAGTGATATCCTGTTAGAAAGTTGAGTCTTACACTAGATTTTGATGAGATGTTGACTAATATGATTGTGTTTATCAGTGTGTGGGTTTTTTTCTTAACTAGAAGAAAGAAAAAAGCTCTTTCCTAAATGTCATCTACTGTAGTGCACAAGGTCTAAGTCAATATGAAGGGGAAAAAATTGCATGGGAATTGCAGTTGGAAGAATTGACATTTGAACTCCTGAGTTCAACACTTCCCAAGGCTACAAAGGTATTTGGTGAGAGTGGCTCGCTCCTTCCTTTATTTTTGACCACAGAATGAATGACAGTATTCATTCTGCAGAAAATGTCTGATTCAATTTATGGATTCATCTCTAAATGCAGAGTTTCTACAGTGGCTAAAACACTTTCAAAAGATCTCACACCATGCAAGTAGAACTAAATTCTATAAATCAGTAAACAAAAAGCATTTGGTACTTAGTAGTCAGGAAATTTTTAAGTAATCTGGAATTCTTTCTGTATTGACATATTTTTCAAAGACGTTTCAGAAAAACATTGAAATAGCATTTAATATTCTGCACTTTGTTTGTTGCTATTTCAAGGATATTTAAAAGAAGTATTTAAACTTCATGTTAATATGAACTTGGTAAGGCAATGCTAACACAGTGCCTCTATTGTTTTTCCATAATAAACAACATGCACAAAACATGTTTTATTCAACTATAGCAGTGTTCTCTCACATGCCAACTAGTAATGATATGTCAGTATCATAAAGTAAAGCTTTCTGTGCTTTCTTTCTAGAGCTTATTTCATCACTCCACTATTAAGCAGCCTAAATTACAGCATTTTCTAATTATGATTGTTTGCTTTTGTAACAATAATATTTTTTCACATCATTTTAGTCTGAATTTTACCTTACCCTTTTTAATGTTTGGCAGTGAGAAATATTTGGTCATTACACCTTTCTGTATAGGGATGTAAGCAGCATCATTTAGTGTGATATAGATATAATTAGACATGCTTGGAAAAGAAAAAAATTCAACCAAATTTCTTATAGGTATAGCTTATGGGCCTGTGAAAGCAATTAAATATCCATTATATTGAAAGCAATGGTATTAATCCGTACTGTCTGTGATGAACTTGACAATGGTATTTGTGAAACTGACCATGAGAATACAAAGTATTTTATGCATTACTCTTATTTCCTATTTAGATGAGAGCAAAGATGATCACTTTTAAATTGTACATAGCTGGATTCTAGCTCTTAGAAGATGTAATATTAGTGAAGATGAAGTGCTAGTCCTCACAAAAGTCCAAGCCCTGAGCCAGCCTGGACCACTGACTTTTGAAGTCTGTCTGTAGTCATGTACTTTTACAGAGGGAGCAGTCTCTTAGACCAGAGACACCACAACTGGTTTCCAAATTTCAGGAACAGGAGAGTTCAGAAAAATTATTCTAGATATCTCTGTGACCTGGTTTCTTCCCAGTATGACTGTATGCACTCTGTACACAAAAAAAACCCCAAACCAACACATTTTGGAAAGAGAAGAACGAAGGAAAGAGGCAACTTGTTCTGTTATTGGTGGAGTTGTTTGCTATTCTACAGATTCCCTCCCTCTATTTCCCATTTTCCTTTATCTTCCCACAAGATGTCTAACAACCTATGAGTGGTAAGGATCTCATCAAGACCTGGTGCACAGAATTCCAGAGACAGGACGCTTCTTACATGGATGTTTGGGACATGCCCTCTTGCTTAAGAAGATTGTAGGTCCCCCAGCATCATTTATCTCTCTCACAGCAGAACTGAGAGTCAAAGAGCAAGCAGAAAGCGAGCCTTGGCTTTGAGAGGAAACAGTTAATCAGTTATCAACATAATGTGTATGATTTAGACCTATTTTTATTAGGCCATTTTTACTATGGGAGACTACTGAGGAAATACTTTAGGGTGACTTTTCTGATAAAAATCTGCAAAAAAACAGGCATGGAAATGCATGTTCATTATATGCGAAGATGAGCAAGCAAAGAGAATCAGAGAAGAAACAAGGAGAAAAGGTTGTTGCTTTGGTTGTTGGGTTTTTTCCCCTTATAAGGGAACCAATATCAAAAACCCAACCAAAATCAGCTAAACTATCCAGATTATGATTTTCCAGCTCTCACATAGGTATAGGTACACAAGCTGCAGAAACGTTCTCATAGTATTTCCACCTCAAAATCTCTTCTAGGGGATATACCTTGGAAATTCTATTCTTGCCAGAATAACAGCTCAGATAATGAGCCTAGATCAAAGTCTCCTAAATCAAACCCAGTGCTTCCCTAAAATACAAACAACAAACAAAACTCTCCTGATCTACTTGCTCTGATTTCTGATTTAAAAAGCCTATTAATATCTCTACTCCCTAATCATTTGCAACTGATTTATACTCAGAATCAATTGTCAATTAGGAAATGTCCTCTCCACTTTGTTTTTCTGTACAGGCCCACAAAAATACCCCAAACCAAAACAACACAAAAAACCAACAACAAAAACAACAACAACAAAACAAAAAAGAAAACAAACAAAACCAACAAAAAAACAAAACAAAAAAACCACAAACAAACAAACAAAAAACAAAACAAACAAAACAAACAAAAAAAACCCCACCCTTACTGTATTAGATGTAATTTAGATTTTTTTGGGAACAGAATGTGGGAAGAATATACCCGAAAGATAACAAATGTGTCCTAAAAAAATCAGTTTTATTAAAGATGCTATTCCCTCAAGGTTGCTCCAATTTTTTCCTTCATGAATCTCACAGTTCCTTGTTAGCCTATTTGACTATTTTTTTCCTCAAGAAACAACTAAAATCTACTAGAGGCTCCTAAGATTACATTCTGAAGACTGAACTAGGTAACCTGAACAAGCCCTAGTTTGAACAAGGTTTGTTCTGAAGTATTTTTTTTTTTTTCCTGAAGCCCTATGTTTAGCTTCCTTTCAAATGACCTAAACTAATCGAAAGGACTATTTTGAGCTTTATGTTAATACATGACCAACAATCAGAACTGTAAGTTTCTCAGGAAGCAGAAAAGGGAGCTTGCAGCTAGTAACACTTCTTATATCTATATTTTTTTTAATAATGTAATACTTAATTTTATGCAAAAATTAAGATTTAATAATCTTTGCATATGTGTATAAATATATGGGGCAAGCATTTGCTCTTTCAGTTTTCTCTACTTTTGTATTCCTTTATTTGCCTCTACTCCAATACATCAACAGAAATATGGGATATTCTGTTAACCCTGTCTGTAGTAACATGACTGGCATTTCCCAGTGTCAGGGTTTAACCCTGACAGACCCACACAGCTGCTTGCTCTTTCCTTGCCAGTGAAATGAAGGAGAGAATTGGAAGCGCAAAAGTGTGAAGAATTGTGAGTTTAGAGATGGACAGTTTAACAGGTAAAGCAAAAGCTTCAACTTCAAAACAAAACAAAATAAGAAATTAATTCAGTTTCCATTGGGCAGGCAGTTTTTCAGCCACCTCTGGGACAGCAAGGCTCCATCACATGTGGGTGAGTTGGGAACACTGTACTGCACACGTGGTGTGCTTATGCTCACTAGACATCTCCATGTCTGACGTATCAGCACATGTAACTGTCTCATCTGATGAAATAGCCCTAGCATAAGCACGTTAGCAAATAAATATTTTCTACTCTCATCTGAGATCCAACAGAAAGCAAAACGAACATCTTCCTTCCTGAGACCCTAAGAAGGGGCTGAAAACAAAGAATGTTCAGCCCAAATTCTTCTCCTCTTGTATGCTATATGTATATAGATATAGTGTATGTCATGTTATATTCATATCTACCCATGTGTAGCTCTCATGGACATAACTAAACATAACTAAATTGTACTTCTCTTGCAGCACTTGCATTGACTTTTGCAAAGAAGTAGTAGCAGCAGAATGATGCTCTGTTATTTCTTTAAGCTGAGCTTCTAGTTCAGTTATCCTACTTGTTTTGACTAATAATGCTTCTTTAACTTTTGCAGTTCGGCACAGGTAGCCTGCAATTTTGGATGTTACTATGCCAATTTTTTCATTACATTTCTCAATTAATTCATTGCCTTTTGTTTGCAATGAAGTTTCATATATGTATACCTATATGTACACCTGTGTGTATATATATATATATATACTTTCAACCCAAAACCTCATAGACACCTTATATGGCCGCCTCTTTAGGGCATGGAGGGTGTTGGAAATCTCACTCATCATGCAGCTGGTCTGAGTGTGATGTCTGTAGGGCAGGGGAAGATAAACCACATTCTTGATCACCTAGAGTAAAAATGCTCTGCCCCTCTTTTAGTAATGAGGTTACTGTGTAAAAAAAAATATGAGATTTATAGGGATCTTGTCTTTGTCTAGGTTCATTTCAAGCGAGTGTGCAGAGGGAGGGTATTAGATAACAAGTCTAAGCTGTATTGTTTGGGTGGGGTGGAGGGTAAGTTAAGAAGTAATTTGTGTTTGCCCATGTAGCAGGATACAGCAAGTCTCTCATTAGGCATAACTAATCAGTGCCCAGAAATGAGTGTTGATATTTGGTTTTAATTTTTTTGTCTGTTTGTTTGTTTGTTTCTATTTCCAGTGGTTGAAGTCTCATAGATGAGAGTAATTTTGTGATCTTTACCACAGACAAAAGCTTGTCAGCCTCCGGTGTTTTAATCAAAACAGTAGGGACCTTTAGCAATGAGTCCCACTTAGCTACATTTTTCACCCTAACTGCCGAGTTTCTCCCGGGGGAAAGAGCAGCTCTGTTGCCTCCCAGACCTGCCTATCAGAGAGGAAGTGCTCAAAAGTGCTCAAGCACAACGGTCCCTGTGATTTATAGATGTAAGTATTAAAGTTGCATCTGATAATTTCTTTTTTTTTTCTTTTGACAAAGAAACTTTTTGTGCCCCTCTAAATGCTTCATATGTGTTTTCTTTCCAGACAGTGGACAGCAAGGATATTGAAAGTGTCACAACAGTTCGGTCTCGCAAAAGGAAACCACAGGGAGATATGACAGGTGTTCAACTATATCGAAGTATAGAGATGAAAAGAATAAACTGTTCCCCTTGTACGTCACAGGTAACACACACAGCAATGAAAATAAATTATGGCAAGATGCGTTTAGGTTAGGCACCAAGAAAACAGTACTAACAAGGCACTGAAATATATCTCTGGAGGGTTCTCACTATTGGTCAGCAAGGAATAATACAGATATAATTTCCTCTGCTTTCATATAAAAGTGTGAACTCTCAGAGCCTTCCCAGTCCTGTTTTCATAACCCTATGGCAATGAATACTGTGCAGTCATAGAAAACTAACCTCAAATTCATATATGGCATATTACATTCTATAGTCTATGGTTTATGTTCTATATCATATTGTCTTAGTTTGAAGGGAAACTAAGATATATTTATTGGCTAAGAAATAAAATAATCGCTCTTCTTAAATTTAGAAA
>JAWWEW010000078.1:86989937-87004403 GCA_035583185.1 Anabacerthia variegaticeps
CATTGCCTCCAAGCTTTTGGAAGGAATTCAAAAGGTTTGAAACTATAACACCTATATTTTGGATTTTATTGTTAAGAAAATTATCAATTTCCTATACTATCAAACTTAAAATGTGATACTTGGTCAGTTAAGTCACTCAATACCATAGCATAATAGCCTTGTATTTATGTTCCTGCTTACATACAATAGAAATTTCAATTCTAAACTGTTATATAAATGGGGATATTTTTAAAAACCTAGTAAATTTGAAGTTCAGAGGTTTGATGCAGTTGCCCTTGCTGCTTTAATTAAGTCATCTTGTATTAATTTGTGATATGTATTATTCTATGCCATGACCAAACATATTTTTTTGTTCCATGTTTTTCTTGAAGAGTGGTCAGTAGGACATACTTAAAAATCCGAAGACACAAGACAAATACTGTCAGTTTCCCTGGCAAACATTCCAACCTAGAAAAATTGCTTAGGTGTTAATTATTTAGAGCTGGGGTCTCTATGTAGCCTTCCAGTTGAGATGGCTCTGTCTCTTAGCAGTGTGCTTAGCCTTTCATAAACCATTTATACATTTGGCCTCTTGTGACACACGATTCCACTGTATCTTTGCATGTGGTGCAAAAAACTCTTTCTTCACTTTGTTGTCTGCTAATTTCACTGGCAACTCTATCATGGCCGTCTTGTGCTTATCAGAGCTACGGAATAATTTATTATCTTCATGGCTTTCAGGATTATAACATTCTCACATCTCAATTTAGCCATCTTAACCCTACTCTATTCTATTTCTCATGTTATAGGAATTATGAAAATTTTGCCTTCTCTGTAGCTTCTCTGTTTTTCTTGTGGCTCTTTTGAAACTGGATGGCTGAAGCTGTGTGAAGTACTCAAGACATGGTTTCAGAACGCATTTGTTTGGTGTTCTGTTTATGATCTCTTTGGTTTAACTTTTTCCTAATAATTAAATTTGTCTTTTTAACTACTACTGAATGTTTCGATCGTAGTTTTAGAGACTGATATGTATGCTACTTTCCAGAGTGGCAGTAGTTGGTTTAGAACCTAGCAGAATGCAGGTATAAAAAAAAACAAACAACAATTCATCCATCCAGCTTACTTTACATTTAATGACTCTGAGTTTTACTCAGTATTGTAAGAATTTCTTCAACCACTGCCCTGAGTAATTACGTAGTGTGAGAAGACAACTGAGTACAGAAATCCAAAATGTTGTAGTCCTTGGCTAATGGATTGTACACTAGGAAGCCAGTCCTACGTAGAAAAATTCAAGCAGCTGTTTGGGAGTCTTGATCCATATTTCAGTCATATTTGAGACAATTCTGCCCCAGGATCAGGAGAAAAATTGTTTAGATCTACCTCTTTAACTATACCCTTGTTCTATGCCAGATACGGCTTGAACAGGGGCTCTAATCTATATACATAATGAGGGGTCATTTTTTTTATGGATAAATAATGTTTTATGGATTTATTCCTGTTGCCTTTATATTACCCTTGCAATGAAGGAATAATATGATCACCAATTATGAAACTATTAACTCTTAATTAGCTGTATTCTATTAATTTATAAAATGGAAGACTGGATGCAATATTTATCCCACATGTCTTTCCAATTAGTTTGACTATAGTAAAGACTATTATTCTCAGAACTATGCCAAACTATTTGTACTGATAGTGTACAGATATGTAAGTATTTTAATTACAGTGCAGAAATAATGAAAAGATCATAGTAGAAGAGGTAGAGATAAGGTTTCACTTAGTTTGCATTTTACCATTTCCTGATATCTGACCTTGTCTTTGCAGCACTGATATTCATTCAATAAAAGTAGTGGTGTTTATTTCCTTGACTATAGTTTTATGAATAAATATGAGATATTTAAAGTGATATTTGTATAGCTGAGCAGACTCAAACATCATCATTAGCTTCCTTTGTAACTCTTCTTAGAGTCCAAAAGGAACTAGACATTAACACAGTGATTATCAGTAAAGTGGAAAACAGAAAAAATCCATACATGTTTATGAGAAAGAACTTATTCCTGGGTAACACAGAGGAATTAAAACTACACTTAATGGGGCAGAGGAGGTGGGGTCTGTGGAGGTAGTTTGTAGAAAAAGTGAATTGGTAAAAAATGGAGTATGATACATCTGTTCTGAGGGCTACAGTTAGTACAGCAATTTCAAAGAGAAAAAAAAAAATAACAAAAAGGTTGTTCCATCTGTGGTTCCAAAATTTCCAGTAGCCAAAGATCAGTGCCATGTGTCATGTGCCATGTTAGGACAGAGCATACGCATTGTGTAATATGAAAGAACTTTAAAGGAGCCACAACTTTAACTAGCACCCAGTAGTACTCTGGGGCATTCTCAAAACAAAGGACAGCAGTAGTAAAAAGGAAAGAAAGACAGAACCTGAAATTAACATTACTGGGACTTGCTCTGTTTTGCTTGTTTGCTTCGAAGTTACACAAGCCAGTATGTTAAGTCTAGTTTCTGTCTAAGGGAGTTAGGTGATAGTTTGTTTGGGAAGTGGCAATACATGCAAGTACCCAATTTGTTGTTGTTTTACCAGACGAGCTTGGAAGAGATGGAAGACACAGTGAATTACTTCCTATTATTTTCATTTTCTTATGTGGTTATCAAATCAAAGTACAAACTGCTCAATTTCACAACTTTCAAGCTTTCAAAGGTGTGTTTTTTCCCTTTTCCCTGGAAAGTAAAGTGAATTCTTCAAACATCTTCTGTGAAATGTTCATATTGAATTGTTCACTTTTATATTCAAGTATGTGTCTGTTGTGAAAGCAGGTTCAAGATACTGCTCAGCCTTTCCGAGGGCTTTAGTCATATTTGATTAGTCTCTAAACATAGTACGAGGCAGTTTGACAATCTTTCTGACAATGTTACATTTGAAATGTGTATAAATATCAGTTGACATTGAGCATTATATTTATTCCTTGAGTACATACAGTAGATATTCAAAAGCTAATGTTCACTCACACAATTTCTACAGCAAAAACAGTGTTCCTTTATAGCCTTATAAAGATTTAAACCTACAATAAGGCCAGATTCTTTTGTCTATGTGTGAATACACAACGAAATTTTCCATATACTTATCTGGATTTGAAAAATACTCCTTTGTTCCAAGATTATTCTGAAAGCTAAATATCTTGTATTTACATGGTACCCATGAAACATCTTCAAAGAGATAAAATGTATTTAGATCCACTACTTTTACAGTGTATGATGAATAGTTGTTAAAATTTGTGCTTGAGGGAAATATTGGTGTAGTTTTACAAATTTATGTAATTAACTATAAATTGTAATGTATTTCTGTTGTGATAGTTCTTATCAATATATAATTAACATTTTCATACACTTATTACCTTTTTTGTCTTTAATAGATATGCAACTAAAATCCTGCTATATTTATGAGATTACCCTTATAATATTATTTCCTATTACATATTGAAATTAATAGTCGCTACAGGTATCAAGAAGAACACTACACAGAAAGCCAAACTAATTGTACTTTCATTACAATACTCTCACTGTAAAGCATAATTACACTTCTAGCCTGCTTTCCTAAAGGATTAATGATTATTCAGTCATACTTTTTCTTTGTCAGCTGTGAATCCACCAATAGCTCTGGAACATGTTTGCCAATCATCTCAGCCACATTAAAAAGATAATTTTAAATATTATTTTGAATATGTCCATCTCTTTCAATGCTCACAGCTCTGAACAGAGTGCAGTTAGGGGAAAATTTAAGCCATCATGTACTCACCAGGCTGACCACCTGCCACTCAGTATGCATTTAGTTTTTATCCATTGACGGTACCATTAAACATGACGAAGGCAGGGATTGAGGCTATTGCAAGAGTGAGGGATGCAAGGGAAAAGATGTTCTCAGAAAAAATGTTTGACACATAACAGGTTTACACAAGGCAATATAAACTTTGTGGGTTTGTGTCTTTTTTTTTTTTTTTTTCCTAATTTAGAAATTACCTTGTCTGGCTGTAGTGTGTTCTTTCCCTGTTTGACCTTTTCTTTTTCCTCTTGCAAAATGCTTATTAAGACCTTCTTCACCTTTAAATCACTTTGCAATTTTTTCTTAATGGACAATAATTTTAAGGTCTGGATGGTAGAAGAGATATAAATAAAAATTTATACTTTTTGTCCTTATTTGTTAAGTCTTAGATGAATGAAGACACATTTTGAGTTGGTGGAAGTTTTGCTTGCTTCTACCACTTTGTGCAGCTAATAGCCTTACTGGATGTACACAAGAGGGAAGTCAGATTATTAAATCATTCAGAGAGAGTTTACACAGATGGACAACTGTAGAACATTGTAAGGGTCCATCTTCAGGAAATTGTTTTGTCCAGTGTCACAGTGTCTCAAAGCCACAGTGGAATGTCTAAGTGTGGAATAGATAATGATTATCACAATAGGAAACAAAATTACGAAGAGTTACACTGCATTAAAAAATGAGTTTTCTCTAATATTTCCTAACCTTTGCTCCTTATGTAAGAAGTGTCCTCAGAGGAGCATTCCCCTTTTCAAGAGCAAAGAAAGATACTGCAGTGTCACGGTTCTCATTTTTTCAGTAAAATCTGGGTTATTACGATTCATTTGGAGTTTGATCCAGTGATATTTTATCTCAACATTATATGACATCATTAAAGACATCTTATATTGTTTTTGCCTATGGTTAGAAATTATGTCTGCTTAATCAATTCCATTATGCATTCAACCATCCATGACACATCAAAGGCTAATAAGATTTTTTTAAAACTTTGCTTGCTTAAAATGATTTCCCTCCAGATCAAGATGCAGAGCACAAAATATTAATCAGTTTAAATAAATATCAAGACTACCCAAATAATATGAATAATTGGCACAGTGCAGTGCCTACTGCCCAGTTCCCAACAGCTGGTCACACTGGCACATGGCACCATCTCAACAGTCTTTGAGATAATGACTTTGGCATCTGCCGATGAGCGTTTGCTACTGCCCACAGAATTTACAACTCACAAGTGGGAAACAGAGGCTCCAACAGAACTTTTTTATGCAAGGTCTTTGAAATTTATTAATGTAATGCAAACACAAGCCTTCCAACCCATTAAATTGTTGATGTTATGCGAATCCACTCTGGAATTGCAGATCCTCATTAACATTATTTGCATGTTAATCTGCATCTTTTTAATTAGTGATATTATTTATGCACATAATTTTCGCCTACTGGTGCCAAGGCTGAAGCGCATTAATTAATCTACTGAGATGCCAAACTGTTTATTTTCTCCCGTACTTTTATTTGTTTACATGGTGTTTTGGATTCAGGGAAAATAAAAAAGAGCCTCAAGAATAAAAGCAGAAAGACAAGATTAACTAAAAGCTCTTTTTGTTTTCATAATTTAAATTGTAATATTAGCCAAATGTTGTGTTTCTTCCCTCAGAGATCGGTTATTCAGTTACATTACCTTGATGTATTATTAAAATTTATAATGGACTCTGGAGGCTTCTTTTAGTTCTCTCCTTCATTTACAGAATATACTCAATGTTATTTTAATCTTCCTACAACGCTTCCATGCATAGGCAATGATCAGTTCTCCCTTGCGAATCTCCAGTGCTGCTCCACTTTGCACAACTGATAAACATTTAAATAAGCCTTTTCAAAAAAGAATAGCATACTAAAATTATTAACCCATTAATGGAGTTAGGAATTGCCTGACAATTCGTCTTTCCTCTAACTAGGTCAATTGCAACACATATCGGATCAACAGCACCAAACTAGTCTTATCTCTAAAACACTGCATGCCTTACATAGAGAAGCCTAGAAAACATTGACTTCAGCATTACCTTTTACCTTTCTTACATACTTATCTATTAATTTGCTCTTCCTTCCTTCCTTCCTTCCTTCCAAATTCCTTCCTTCCTTCCT
Source organism: Anabacerthia variegaticeps (assembly GCA_035583185.1). Lineage (NCBI taxonomy): Eukaryota > Metazoa > Chordata > Aves > Passeriformes > Furnariidae > Anabacerthia > Anabacerthia variegaticeps. Next base: position 86,995,870 of record JAWWEW010000078.1, read on the forward strand.
TCCTCTCCTTCCAAATTCTGAATTCCTTCCTTACTTCCTTGCGAATTCCTTCCTTCCTTCACTTGCTTGCAAATTCCTTCCATCCTTCCTTTCCTTCCTTCCTTCCCTCCTTCCAAATTCCTTCCTTCCTTCCGAATTCCTTCCTTCTGAATTCCGAATTCCTTCCTTCTGAATTCCATCCTTCCTTCTGAATTCCTTCCTTCTGAATTCCTTCCTTCCGAATTCCTTCCTTCCAAATTCCTTCTTTCCTTCCTTCCTTCCGAATTCCTTCCTTCCTTCTGAATTCCTTCCTTCCAAATTCCTTCCTTCCTTCCGAATCCCTTTACTTCTGAATTCCTTCCTTCTTTCCTTTCCTTCCCTCCTTTCTTCCTTCCTTCTGAATTCCTTCCTTCCTTCCAAATTCCTTCCTTCCTTCCGAATTCCTTCCTTTCTCCCTTCCTTCCTCCCTCCCTTTCTTACTCCCTCCCTCCCTCCCTTCCGTTTCTCTTTCTCTCTTTTCCTCTTTCTTTCTCTCTTTTCCTCTTTCTTTCTCTCAAGCACATGCAATGATTCACGCCCAAAAACATTTTTTTCTATCTAATAGCAGCATTGCAATATAATCTTTTTCAAAGGAATCTTTCAGGGGACGAAGTGAGTTTAAGTTACCTGTAGGAAGGTAGACACATTCTCTCCTCACTTGTAAAAGGTTCGTTTGTAACCCTGGAAGAGCTGTGTGGCATTCAGATTCATTAAAACTGCACTGTGTATGTGTTCAGGAAAACTTTTACTGGGTCATGTTTTAAACCTTGCCCAGGATGGGCTTAAGACCAGTATGATACTGGAAGGAAATATCAGATTTAAAGGCACAGAAGGATTATTTGTGTAATAGATTGAAAGTTAAAGATGCTAGCTGTTGGAGGCTCCATGCAGGCTTGAAATGTAGGAATAAATCCTTGGAGATGTGGATTAGTGGAAAAGGACAAAAGAAGTACTCAGATATGAAAAGTACCTTAAATTCATCACAGAGCAATCATTTTCACATATGCAGTTTAGGTTTAGATGCCCAAATGCTGCATGTAACTTCATGTACTGCATGCAATGCTTTCTGTGACTAAAATATATCCTCTTAGTTTCCTTTTTGTCTTCAATCTCAACTGCTTTTTATTTCTGTGACAGTTCATGCACATTCCTCTTCTAGAAAGGGAGAGCTGGACGGCACCTCTGTGACTAGGTGGTTGTGACTAGTTAGTTGAACACCCATCAAAATTTAAAGATCCTCAACCTTTCCCCCCTGCCTCATCAGCTATGTTAGAAGAGTCAGTTCAATACACAACTGGTTATAATGACTCTATTTGCTCATGAGTGTTGCAGAGCAGTTTTTTAATTATTTTACACTTTCAGTGTGGTACAAAACATCTAGCGTAGAATTGGAACAGCCAATGTTTATCAAAAGTCTATTTTCCCAATATGTCTTCCAATAGTTTAGGCTAATGCTACATTTGACAACAACCAATGTGGAATCACTTTGACTAAGACGGGGAGAAGACTTCTACCTAATTGCAGAAACCAATAAATTAGGCCAGCAAATATTTCTGCACCTTTGTATTTACCTGTGACATTTTGTGAAACTACAATTTAAATGGTTGCTTGTATTAAGTACTGCATGGTTCCTTATAGGTGCCTCAGTAGGAAAGAAGCATATTTTATTCTTGAGAAATGCAAGATGACCTTGAAATTAAAGTCCCTAAAAATTCATTGAAAAAGATGGATCAGAATTAAGGCCACATAGGCAACTTTTCCTTTTCTCAGTGTCAGTTAAATATTTATGTTTTCTCAACATACTTTTCTTAATGAAATCTTGCTATATATATTAACATAGCTTTGTATGGATATGTATATGCATTGCATAAAGCAAAAGAAATCATGGTGACAAAGAGGATACATAAAAAGACAACTTGCAAAGAGAGCATTGTTTATGACATATTCTTAAGCAAGCAGTGATGACTTGGCAAGTGAATTGTGAAACAAGTCCCACTAACATAACAAGAAAAACTTTATTTTCAATTCCCTGTGGGAAAGAAGTTTGTGTACTACTTTTGGCATGAGGTACAGAAGCCTGTTACATTAATATTTTAGATTTGCTGTAATATTTTAATATCATACAGTTTGGTTTTTTTGCAGCTTGTTTTTCATTTTCAAATTCATGTTTTTTAAAAAAAATCAGCTCCAAAAGTCAAAATACTTTACAAACACTCTTTAAGGAAACCAACTAGTAACCACGTGACATTACAAAAGAGTAGTATCACTAATTCAGTTAAGAAATGGCAAAACAGAGATATTTACATTCAGTTCTTACAAATTTCAATTCACCTCAGGTCACACAAGAAGCCTGTCTAGACCCAAAAATAGAATTCACATCTCTAGACTTGCGTCTCTGCTCCTTAATGATATTTATGTCTGTTTGGCATTAGGTATGGTCACTGGTTATTTAACATTATTCAGATGAGGAACATGAACTGAATTGCTAGTCTTTTTCAAATAAAAGGAAGATAAAATGAAATTTGTTATTATTCATTATTGGTTAGACAAATATAAATACTTCCTAGAGGTTATTATTCACCATTTAAGGCCAAATTGTCAGCCCAAGGGATCACTCACACAGATTTGTCCTTTTGTCTGCAGACCAGGATTGGCACAGAGAAATGGGGCAATTGTGTTTGGAAACTGGTAGTTGGACATACAATAATCTGACCTGCACACATTCAGACATGTTTTTGCATTTTCTACAGGAGCATATTAGTGAAATATATGTATATTCAGACAACTTACAAGATGTCTGCTGCAAACAAAATATAGCAGAAAGGAAAAAGTCTCGGAGATTCCTGGAGTGTGTGTAAGATAACTTCCTCACACAGCTGCTGAGGGAGTCCACTAGGGAAGGTGTCCTGCTGGACCTGTCGTTTGCAAGCAGAGAAGGACTAGTGGGTGACATGCCAGTGGGACCCTGTCTTGGGTACAGCAAGCACGAGATGGCACAGTTTTTGATTCTTGGAGAAGTAATGAGGGGTGCACGCAGAACTGCTGCCTTGGGCTCCCAAAGTGTAAGCTTTGGTCTGTTTGGGACACTGCTTCAGAGAGTCCCTTTGGAGGCAGTCCTCCTGAAGGGCAAGAGTCCAGGAAGTTTGGGCATTCTTCAAGAAGGAACTCTTAAAGGTACAGTAGCAGGCTGTCCCCACATGCTAGAAGACGAGCCAGAAGGGAAGAAGATTGGTTTGGCTGAACAGAGAGCTTTGACGAAAACAGAGGGGGGAAAAAAGAGAGTTTATTGCTTTTCTAAGAAGAGACAGGCAGCTCAGGAGGACAAGGGTGTTGTGAGGTTATGCAGGGAGAAAATTAGAAGAGCTGAATCCCACCTAGAACTTAATCTGCCTACTCCTGCAAAGGTCACTAAAAAATAAATATTTCTATAAACACGTCAGCACCGAAAGAATAGCTAAGGAGAATCTCCATCCTTTACTGGATGTGTTACAATAGGGAAGGGTGTGTTAGATTGTCTATTAGGAAAAATTTCTTCACCAAAAGGTTTGTCAAGCATTGTAACAAGCTGCCCAGAGAAGTCACAGAGTCAGTATCCCTGGAGGTATTTAAAAGACAAGTAGAGGTGGCACTGAGGGACACGGTTTAGTGGCAGACTTGGCTGTGTTGGGTTAATGGTTTAACTCTATGATCTGAAAGGTCTTTTCCAACCTAAATGATTCTGTGAAAGTTCCTGAGATTTTTCTCTGGCTTTTCTTGTTGATAGAATGGATATTAACCTTTAAGAAGCAATATGAATCAAATATTTATGAAATCTCCCCTAAGTGGAGAAGAATAAGTGTAGATGCTGAATGATCTTCATCATCTTATCTCTAAGTGTGTTCTGTGAATATTAAGTGTTTCAGAAGAAATGATACCATCTACCTGTTCAGAATTTCAAAAATAATCATACTTTCCAAAATATTAAATAGTCCACATTTTTTAATTTCAGCATTTTTGCTAGAACTCTCCAGCAAAGTAATATATTCACATTTTTATTTATTTATCATCACCTAAATGAGGATATTTTATTTCATGTATGGAGTTAAACCTTTCATTTCTACTGTAGACAAAAGCCAGAGTTATTTAATAATTTTACTTTGGTTTTATTTTATTATTATTTTTCATTTAATTTTATTTTTTTTTTGTTCCTCAACTGGCTGAACCTGTCAATCATCTTCATGTATTCATTGTCACAACTGTGGAAGTTGATTTTCTGAACATATCTATCAATATATAGAATATTCTGTGCCCAGGCTTTGCTGATATAGTGTGAGAGCACACCATGCTAAATCCTGTCATTGCCATAAACCAGAAGCACAAAGGATCTACGTTTTAATTTGACTGAGAAAAAAAAAGTTTACGGATTTAACAATAAAATCCATTATTTAAAAGAAATAAGAAATTAATTCTTTTTAAGGAAAATACATTCAAAAACTTAATGAAAAATAGAAATAAACTGGAATATACCTCGAACTGACTTTTCTTCCAGTAATTTTCTTGGTTTTCCTGCAAACTACACTAGTTTTATGTGCTTTGTTATTTTTAAATTAAATTTTTAAAACAATAAGTGTTTTCAAGTAGACCATTCAGCTTTAATGATATTGTAAGGCTTCAACAGAAGAGGGTTAAACCTTCTCCTTCTAACTTATGTACATATCAAATGGGAAAAACATAAGTTTGCTTTTGGAATAACCCAGTGATAAGGATCCAGTAGGTTTAGATCAAGCAGCCCTTCTCCAAAAATTTGTGTAAACTAGCTCCTAAATCTAAAGTTTATATATATTTATTATATTTTTTTTTTTTTCTAGGATGCCCTCATCCTTAAACCTGTGCCTCCTGGCAATCTCTTTTCTCCACTGGCTATTCCACCTCTAGTTAGGAACACATTCATACCTCAGCAGTAGAAGATACTGGATAAAGCAGCAATGATGCCAGCATATAGACTTTCATTCCTTTTCTTTCTAAACACATTCTTACTCATTAGAGTACATAAAGAACTGAGGTCCAAAAGCCCTAAGGAAGATAAAGGATGATTTCTCATCTTTCTCAACTATATCACTTTTACTCTATTAAAGTTTTTATTCTGATTCAAGGCACAAGGCTAAGTGCATTTAGAAAAGCTTTTTTGGACATTTTTTGATGAATACGGTAGATATCAGTTTCTATTAGTTAAGATTGCAAAGATGTTTATTAAATATTTTAGGTGTATCGAGCTCTCACATTTCACTGAGTCATTCTTGTTAAGTTCTCTCCAATTATGTAAGTTAGGGAAGCATAGGTGTGCAGTGACATTTGCACTCTGTGTTTGTTTATAACCTCTTTAATTATAACAAGTTTCTAAAGCGCTTTCACATACCCTTAAATATATCTGACCCTTTTTATTTAATTTCATTTGGCTTTTACAGTTTGGAGAATATCCAGCAAAGCACTTCAGCAAATTCAATAAAGTACCTACTATAATTAATAGAAAATCCAATAATGATGGTAAACTGGTCTTCCTAGGGACTGGCCATTAAAACATCATAATTTGGGTATTGGCATAAATATTTTTAGTGAATTACATAACAACAGTAGCTTAGAATTCACCCTGACTTAAAATATGAGGTTTAAATACTGTGTTGTGTATGCAAATCACATCAAGGACACTATACCTTGAATGTAGGAGTAAGCATATTGCAAATTTATATTACTACTTGTCCTCTGCTACAACTGCAGAGGATGAATTCACATATAGTTTCACTTAAAGGTTTAGCTTTACATTTACTTCAATAGCAAAAATGCCAGAGAGATGCACTGAGCTGCATTGTTATTCAAATATTTGTTCCAGTATTTATATTCATATGTGACTGCGCATAGAGGAAAAAGAAATGGCATCTTTCATCAACAGCCATTAAGTAAAATCAAGCAGTTAAGGCAATTTCACTTTCTGACATATATACTCACTTAAAATATCTATTCTATATGTCAAACCTGATATTGTAAAAGTGGATTTTAATGGGAATAATGTATCTGACTTTATTTTAAGTGTACCTATCATTCTATATTTGACAGGCAGCATCACAAGCCTTTCTAACATGCAATAATTTTGCCATTCTTCTCTGTAATGACCTGTCCACCCAGAAGTATCTCTAAACTAGAAGAATGAATCTCAGTCTGAACAGAAAAATAAACTTCTCACAATCAGCGTCTTTTCAAGATGCTTCCAATGTTATTATTCCATTAATAATGCATTTTTAGTTGTCAAAACTGATCAGCATCATAGCTTTTTCCTAGATACTATTTATTATAAATCACTTCATAACAATACATTATTTTGAGGTGAATAAGAAAAAACCCAAAACATTCACTGTCAAGTGGAATTAACAGTTAGGAAGCTATAGTCTCTTAGATGGGGAAATAGCAAAATTAGCATACAGAGATCTGTTTTAGAATATCAGCATGTACTTGTTGACATAAAAAATGAACAATGTGTAGCCAGGCAGAGAGATTAAAGTTACCTGAAGCATTTCCTAATTGTTCTTGTTGGCTAATTAGAAAGTAATGTTTGAGCGATAACTTTTTTTCTGCAGTCTACATCAGGGTTTGTATCACAAGTGAAATAGATATTATATAGAGAACTCTCTTGAGAAATCAGAATTAAACCAAACTTTACTACTATAATAACATTTTAATCTTATCCTCAGACCTTTTAAAACCATATTGTTTTGCAGTTACAATAAGAATCCAACCTCCACATGATTGTTTATGTTGAATAGAGGGGAGACATTCCATCAGAGAGATCCCCACTGCTAGAACAGATGGGCATTGTCTCAGTGCTGTTAAACATGGTGATGTGGAACATTTCATTTCACACAAAAAGTAAATCTAGTAAAATGAGCTCTTTTCAGTGCTTTTGACACTTTGGTGGAGAAAGCCTCCTCTCACCTGGGGAGATGAGTATAAGACATCTGAATCAGTTTTGACTTGGGGAATTCCGTATGTAAAAACTGACATTTCTTTTTTCGGTTTCCCACCCAGTGCCCCAGGTTCCTAGAAAAACCTGTTAAATGCTACTAATAAAAAATGGTGACGTTCTACCCTCTTTTGTCTCACATGAAAAAAATCAATGCTTTAATATTTTAATTAGAGAAATGATGGTTAGCTTCTGCTCTTCAATAATGAACGTATTTGCCATTTAAATCCTAGCTTTCAAGAAATCTTCAGAAACTGGTCAAATATAGTTACTAAAGATGGAAACAGACACAAGGAGACTGTGAATAATGCAACAGGTACAAATCATCACTGGAAAACAAAGTCCAGATATTCTTGTGGGCCAGCCCTGGTCCCCAATAATAAATCCTAAAGAGTTGAGGTACCTCTGAGGAAAAAAATAGCACAAACATCATAAACCACACTTATTGATATGAATTTCCAGGATGCTTGTTTGATAATTACCTTCACAGTTCCAAAAACAAAAATCAGATAATCTCAAATCATTTGCCTTGGGCTCTGCAAACTGGAGGTGACAATTCCCTAACCATAATCTTGGTAAAACAGTTTTGAGCATTGTGCTGTGATGCCTGCACATATCAACGAATGTCTTCCAGTCTTTTTGCATGCTTCAGACCAAAAATATTTGCATTGCAACCTTCCTTCTAAGGAATACAAATAATCCAAAGGATCATTTCCTGCCAGTTTTATCAGGTTAATGAAACCTTTTTTAAGTATCTATGAAGAAAATACTTAAAAGATATTCAAAAAGATACTGCACACTGCTACACAAGCCTAACCCATTACACAAGATTTGTACAGTCAATCCTTTAAACAACTCCAAAACCAACCTTCTCATCTGGTATATCTGATTATATCTGATATAATCTGGTTATCTGCTAAAGTTCTTCATTCAACTGTTTTACCCTCCTTATTCCATGTTCATTGTCAGAATTAGGAAGAAAGGGCTGAATTGTTGCAACTTTACCCAAACAGGCAGATTTAATTCAGATGGATAAATTTATCCCCATCAAGACAACAGGTAAGTTAATATTTCATCTGTCACCAAGTTTATTTCTGAGCTGGTCCCATAACTTCACCAAAGTATTTTAACGTCTTAATTCAAACCACCACCAATACACTCCAATTTATTTCAGTTTTTACCAATGAACTTTCAAAGTGGTGTGCAATAACTAGAGTCCAAATAATTAAAAATAAACTTCTGTATTTAAAACAACAACAACAAAACACAACCAACCAACCAACCAACCAACAGACTGCAAAAGCCCTTAAGAAAAATGTTTAGGTATTATCTGCCATCCCAGATTCATACCAGGATCATTAAAATGTTCACATCTCCACTGAATTACTTTTACTTGGGTATCTTGTACCCTGGACAGAGTCTCTGCAAGCAGGATTGCATGTAGTTTATTGTCTTAGTTTGAGAGAGAAACTAAGATGTAAATGTTGGCTAAGAAATAAAATAATCCCTCTCCTTAAATTTTGGA
>JAWWEW010000078.1:87008852-87063895 GCA_035583185.1 Anabacerthia variegaticeps
TAGATGGGGGTAGAATACACAGCTTTAATCACTCCCACACAGTGATAACTGGTCCCACCTACTGAACTAGGACAGTTACACATAAGGCAAGGAAATTTTTGATAGCCAGCAAGGGCTGCCCATTCCTACCTGCTTGTAAGTAAGATACAGGCATCATTAAAACCATCAGCTGCTCAGATGCAGTGTCAAGACAGTAAGTTAGCGTGCTGCAACCCTCTGTTATCTTATTAGTCCTATTTTTATTTCCCTGTGCCTCTTCACTAATTTTCTAGTCAAAACACTCAATTCTCATTTTCCTTATTTTCTCCCTGCCATCTGCAGACTTCTGCATTGCATGGAGTAGGGAAGCAGGTGTACCTTGGCAGGCCATATAACCACTAAGTTGTTCACTAAAATTCCAATCCCCTAATTTAACACTCTTAAAGATTTCACTTACATTTTTCTGATGGCAACATGGCACCAGGAATTCTGATTGTCTTTTCTCAACCAGGTTTTCCCATGCAATGAGAGAAAGCGCCAGAGAGATTCAGTGTAGGTTCAAATGAAGATTTGCAAAAAGAGACTCGCAGCGTTTCTTTCAAGTAGAGATTCCAGAAACAACAAACACCCTCAGAAACCCTCCAAGATGTAAACAGAGACAAGAGAAACAGATCTTGACAGCTCCTTCAAGAAAAAAATCTTCACAAACTGACCAATATTTCAAGCTATCAGATAAAATATTACATAGAATAAAAAATGCCTAATCCTGGTCACCTCTCTACAGCCCCAAGCTTTATCAACCCATCAGCCTGTCCCCATAGGTAATTCCTCAAAGATAATGGAGTTAAATATTAAAATAAACAAAAATTCTAGATGATTTGTCCATTTCAGAAGTGGTCATTAATGAAACAATCTTGTATAACTGACAGATAACTGGGATTTCCCCAAAACAACAAAACTGTGACTAGGATTCCAGAAAACTCAAATGTGAATGATTATAGGGCATTTCAAGTAGGGAGAACAGGTACATCACTCTTCAATGGTAGCAGTTCCAAAAATGCAGTGTCTTCATTAGAAACACTATGTCATACAGGGATAAGGTAAAATAGTCACATTTTTCTGCTGTTCAGTAAAGGTTGCAGGCAGATTAATTCATCTGCTCTCCTCTAAAGCCTTTTCTTTCTCACTGTCTGACTCCAGCAACTGAAGTGACATACTGCTAATGCAAAAAGCTTACCTTAAATGCTCCCTGCCCTTTCCGTACTCTGTACCACAATTGTACTATGCCTGGGGAAACAGTCTGAAAAGAGTCTCCTGTAACCACTAGTCTCAGGATCAGCCAGACATTCCAGTCAGCATGATAAAATAGATAAAAGCTCCCAACCATGGCCTTGCAAGGCAGATGCATCTGAGGAGCCTAGCAGAGGAACTGGAATTGTGGGGAATTTAAATGAATGACAAAATTGCTCTTTGTTATGTCAGAAAGCCTCAAACACTGATGAAATCCCACCAATATCTCTTTACTCCACCCAGCAAGCATACTTAGAAATGTTGGCCAGTTGATGATCCAGAGAAGACTGCCATGCCTCTGCTGCCAGTTGGAGAATTGCCAGTTAAAGAACTAGGAGTTTACCCAACCAATGGATCTTGCACAGTTTCTATCATGTGATTAGGAGAATGTGCCAAAACAGACTGCAGACAAGAGGGGTTCCTTTAGGAAATGAGTTTCTGGAATAAAAAAGTAGCACAAGCTCCTTCATGTTTGTTTTCCAATTAGGTCCTTGAAGTGATGACCAGGTCCCTCTCACAAGGGTCCCCTCACCAAGGCCCTGCTGATGGAGCTCATGCTATTATGGCCACAATCAGACACAGCAGGTGTGGCGGAAAGCACTGCATTTTCATGACCACCTGCCAAAAACCTCAGTGCTTGTTTTCCTTCATGAGACGAGGAGGAAAGATGAGAAGGAAGAAGCCTTTGGGACGCAGAGCTGAGGACATAAAGGAGCAATAATGATTACAATTGTATTTGAAAATGGTGGTGCTTAACACAAACGATCAGCTTTGGAGGCAGTCATCACTCTTTTTTTGCCAATATCTGGACTATAATTCCTTAATTTTGTGTGCCTGTTGTTTTCTAATATGGGATAATGCTTCAAGCCTCCAATGACACATTGACTTATATTTAAAATATTTTTATGCATCTTTATTGGCTTTGAGCCTCACTCTAGGGCCAAATGTGCAAACACTGAGTGAATTCATTGCACTTAAGTCATGAGAGATAAGATATTGAACATGGACTGCTCCAGCCCAAGTCTAGTCTCTTGTGATAAAGCCTCTGAAAAGCAGGCACACTAAGGAAATTTCCAAACATTAGAGAAATGTTCAAATAGAATAGGAAGTTAGTGTAATCAGGCAGGCATCTGCTTCTTGATATTTCCTTCAGATACATAGAGATCCTGCTTTTTGAAGCAAATACAGTACCAAAAAAGAGACTGAGGATGTCCATCCTGTGAATTTCCATCAGCATGATCTAAATTTTAGGTTTGTGAATTTCAAAGTGATTTATTCCTGAGGGAAATCCATTTGGATAATAAGGCTCGTCCCAGAGTCTGATGCCAACATTTTGTGGATGAGCTGAAGATTCCACAGACAACTCTGATACCTCAAGAAAGAAATCAAAATTCGTCACTCACAGATTTGTAAGATGTTCAGATACTTGGTGCTAGACACACAGTTCCAGAAGCACCACTTAGTAACTATTATGTTCTATGAAAGTTAACTCCCTCAAACTCTCCAGATAAGCTACCACGTTGTTCGGAGAAGCTCACTGTAAGATTTAGCTTGTGCCTGATCTCAATATGCTGTGATTGGTGCATATGTGAGGTGCCTGAGACAAAGGTGGGCTACAAGGATTCTGAAAGTACAAGCAATGTGTTATGACCATACGTTAAGCTTTCTATGAAATATAGCTTCAATAATGTGGTTGCCTGTATTTTCATTTACTAACTGTCCTTTTTTTTTTTTCAGTCTTCTGTAAGCCTCAAAGAATTTCTGTAATATCCCAACATTACCAATGATTGTTTTCAAAAACAACAGCTCAACACCATGACCTACAAATTCCTATTAGAAACTTAAGTTATTGCTACTTAATGATCATGTCCCATTTATTATTACATCTCGAGATGTGCCAAATAGAGAGTTTTTAATCCACTTAATGTGTGCCAAGTTGATTTTGTATCCCTCTTAACCAATTGCCCTGGTTTTGGGTGGGATAGAGATAATTTTCTCCACAGTAGCTAGTATGAGACTATGTTTTGGATTTATGCTGAAAACAGGTTGATAATAAAGGACATATTTTAGCTACCACTGAGCAGTGCTTACACAGAGTGACGGTCTCTTCTGCTTCTCATACTACACCATCAGTGAGGAGGCTGGGGTGCCTAACCAGGTGGGAGGGGACACTGCTGGGACAGCTGACCCCAACTGTCCAAAGTGATATCCTATACCATATGGCATCATCCTCAGCACATAAAGCTGTGGAAAGAAAGAAGAGGACATGATGGCCTTTGTCTTCCCAAGTCACCCTGACATGTAGCAGGGCTTGCTTTCCTGGAGATGGCTAAAAACCTGCCTGCCCATGGGAAGTGGTAAACTAATTCCTTGTTTTGCTTTGCTTGTGTGCATGGCTTTCGCTTTACCTCTTAAACTGTCTTTATCTCAACACACAAGTTTTCTCACTTTTCCAATTCTTCCCTTGTCACACTGTGGGGGGAGTGAGTGAGCAGCTATGTGGTGCTTATTTGCTGACTGGGATTAACCATGACACCAATGCATTCTGTAGCATGAAATCAAACGTTCTGTAGTAGTCTAAGTATATTGTATAAACATTATTACCTTATCAACCCAACTTGTAATCTCACAAAAATATCAAATTAGTTTGACAAGATCTATTTTCCATAAAACCACATTGATTGGCATTAATTATATTTCCCTCCTTTCATTATTAATCGAGTCATCCCATTGTTTTCCTCAGGACTGATGTCAGGTTAACATGACTGTATTTACCCCATTTTTATTGTTTACCCTTTCCTGCCCTTGTTCATTTTCTTATAGTCTCCTAGGAGTTCCATATTGTTCAAATAATTATTAAAAGATTCATTCTGTATTTGATCTGAAAGAGACCTTCTTCACAGCTAAGTATTCTTTTCTCTCTGCAACCTTGCAATTCCTTTACCAGTCCTCTGTTTTTCTCTGCTTCTGTTTTTCCTTGCTTTTCTCTTGTATTTTTTTTTGCAATTAAATTCTCCTTTCTTTTAAATATTATACATGTTTTTATTACTTTTCTAGCTGCTTTCATCTTCGTTTTACTGCTGTTTTCATAACCTCGGGTTCCTTCTTTCCTCAGTTCGAACACTGACATTTCAGAGTCAAGTGAAATGCTATCAGGAGGTTCCATTTGATTATTTAGTTTTTGTGATTCAGTCCTTTCAAAAGATGTCCTTCCTAACTATTTTCAGCTTTAAAAACTTGTTCATTTGGCTAATACTCTAACTCAGTAAAATATTGAAGAATTGATTAGGAAAGCCTAACTTTTTGAAGCCTGATATCCACAACAGATTTTGAACCCAGAATTAGACCTGCATTTTTCCACTAGTGTGTCTGTGGAGGGCTAGGGCTTGGCAAAGACAGAAGCCCACGTTAAGTAGAAAGCTAGTTGAAGGTAAATGATAGTCAATCTTATGAGTGTACATTAGGTGGAAGTGAGTAACCTTTCCTCTTTTTTTTTTTATCCCAAAAGATGACCAATATTTGCAGTAACATTTTACATAACGTCTTATCAGCAAGAGATCTTTTCCTTTTTTTTCTACAGGAAAGGTGAATACTCCTGTTTGAACTAACGTATAATAAATGCTTTAGGGGATTTCCTCAGACTGAAAGAGTGAAACTCTTTCTATACCATGTAAAACACAATAAAAATTTCATATTTCTTTGCTGACTGATGCAGCCAGTAGGTGTTCAATAGTATATAAAAGAGAGATGGGTTTTAAAACTACCTTTTTTTTTTTTTTGTGAATACCCTAATGTTGTTAGTTTACTTTTAATTTCCAGATTATCCTCTATAATTTCAATTATGTTTGAGATGATTAAGGTGTTGTCTGCTTAATTTCTAAAAGTAAGTTCCTCAGGGAACCCTATTACACAATACAGAAATCGAGGCTCAGGGAAGGTTTTGGTTTGGAATGAAAAGTACTTTATGAATAGAGGTTCTTAGTGAGCTAGGCAGTCATGTAACTCATGTAGGATTTTTTGATTTTGACACTCAAAAGCCTTCCCATGTCCCTGACTTTTTGAGAGCTGGCATGAGGTATAAGAAACAAGGTGTTTCCTACAGCAGGTGCTTTGTGACACTGGTAAGAATGCTGGATTTTTTTACCAAGTCCCTGTGGTTACCAGCTGGCTCTCACAACATCTAGCCCATAAACAGGATTTGGGAAGTGACCTGGCCGGAGCTCAGCACTTCTAAATTTGGTTGGTATGAGGAAACAGTCTAAAGAAGGATTAGAACTAATATTTCTTATTTCAAGAAAGACAGTTTACTGGTTGTCATTGTAAAAGGCAGGAAATCTGAGAGTCATGTTTCTGATATCAACCTATCAGAGGCTGCAAATCCTTTTACTCCAATTGCATAAGATCAGAACATCATCAGTATTGGTTTTGGTGGTAGTTTATCTCGGTCATTCATGCAAACATGACAGTGTCACTCCAAAATACCCCAGGTACAGGCAGATACTCCCTTGAAACATCTGTTAAATCAGACTACAGTAGAGTATTTAATCAGCTATATATCACATGTGGAGCACATTACGTCTGAACCTCTAAAATATACTTTACATTTCAGATGACATTTGAGAGTTTTATTTTGATTTATAAAATTCTATTTAATAAGGGACTTGTTATCTAAAACACCCTATTATTTCCTTATACTCTGTCTCAGCAGATGAGCTCAGCTTAGGTGCTTAACCAGACAGTCCTTACTGATCCTTACTTTGGGGGCTCAAGGTAGCAGATTGACTTCTGATGGATATTCAGTAGTATAGGACTCATATATTCTAGACATATTGCAAAACCTGTGTATTTACTGAGGCTTTCTCAGAGGTAAAGTATGTGAAGTTTCAGGAGAGGAAGGTAAAACTACTATTGTTTACATAGTGTTACTGTGGATTGTTTGTAAGTACCTATTAATTTCTTTTAATTGCATACATACTTCATAATAGATACACAATGTAAAGTCACTAAGTAGGGTCTTTCACCAAATTTACACTGTTAACAACATTTGTAAAACATGACATGCAAACTTACCCAAATGAACTGGCGGCCACATAGACTGGGACCAGTGTATTTAAGTCCAATATGAGAGATGACCTGCACATTTTAATCTTCTCAAACTAAGACCTTTAATAGCATATGCTATCTTTCTACCCATCAAAGAATTTTCAACCTCTCAATTTGTACAAACATACATCCAGGACTTCTGACTCAGGAACTTCTTATTCAGATTAGTAAGGGTCTATGCAAAGACTTCTTGTTGAGTCCTCAGGAAGCTTTTGACCACTTGCCCAGCATTTCAAGAACCCTTTGTGAATTGTATGGACGTCATTTTTAAATTGCTGTTCTAAGAATGCAATAATCCTGCAGAAATTAAAAAATCATGCCTATTTACAATTCTCAATTCCAAGGAAAAAACCCAACTTTCCAAACTGTGAATAAAAAAATAGGTAAACATAATCATGTTCTTAACAGAGCAAAAAGTATATACCATGTATGATTTGATGGGGTTTTTTTAAATAATTGCCACCACTTGTAGGTTTATATTTATGAGATTTTATAATAATTGTATGCATGCTTTTAACTTAATAGAAACTGATATACTACATTTTCAGATTGTTTGGGAGAAAAATGGGATTTCTTAAAGTTATACATTATAAAAAACTTTATTTCATCAAGCTTTAAATTATATATTTTCCTTTTTTTATGTTCAAGATATGCTTTTTTAATTTTAAAAAAGGAAATTTATATATATACATATATGTATATATATACATGCATATATATATCTTCTCTGCTAACATAACAAAGTAAAAAGGTGGGGGGTGACTTCATAGCAGAATGATATGTAACAGCTGCCTTCCTTTCTCTCAGAAAAGATATAAAGGATTGTTTTTCCTTTTACAGTGATCCCTTAAGTCATGGCAACCTTCTCCAGTTGCCATTAATTCGACACCCTGACAACTTAAAGACAACAGCAGCACATCAGATCTAAAAGGAATTGTGTCTAATTTTCTCTGCTAATGCATTGTATCTGCAGAACTGATATTAAAGGTAATTCTGCACATCATGTCTTGAAACCAGATACCAGGAGGGAATGATGAACAAATTGAAACCTCTTGTGGGAAAAGAATTTGACCAAATCCTAACATTCCATAGCCCACTCACATGAAATTGATAAGACTATTGTAAATCACTCCAGTGACTTTGAAGAGATGAAAGATATAGACCTGCAATAGTAAGTAAGCAATAAGGAGACATGGGAAAAAGCTAAATTAATGTTTGTGTTGTTCAAGGAAGATCGCAAATAACAAAAATGGGTTTTGAAAAAATATAGGCTAATAGTTTTCACAGCATTTCTTCTTCTTTAGCTTTAAGTACTGCAATTTCTACAAACATTAATTACAAAGAGGATGAAAGTAACAGTGTTCGTCCAGCAACGTGTAATTTTTTTTTTCCAATTAGACCTCTCCATCCCCTCATGAGAAAATGAATGGCTTTTATTTTTTTTTTTTATACAGAACATTGAAAAGTATTTACAGCCTCAATCTTATCTCAGAACTGAAATATCAGATGAGGCTACCTGAAATAAATAGCACTGTGATGGCTGTCACTGCTCTGCCTACTTTTAAGCTCTTCACAGCTTTTCAGTATAACTACAACCACTACCTGTTCATTGTCTCACAGGTCTGATCCAGAAGCCAAGAGAGTGCAGAACATGCTTGAGGTACTCCCTACACCAGGAGCAAGGTAGTCTACAAATAATTTGATCACTAAGCTATAGGAAAGTGGAGAGGGGGTAAAACGATGGCATTGCTATTCATCCTAAGCCCTACACCAATATGTTAAAAGCCTTTAGAAGAAGATTTTTTTGGCTCTAGGTTCAGAATCCACCACTAATACAAAGGATAACTTTATATCTTCAGGGATTTCAGTTTATGTACTTGGAACAGCTTGTTTTCATTTTATTTTGGGTGAAGAAGAGAGGAGATAAACAAGATTTAAGGAAGATAATACTGGCATCCTGCATACTTAAAATACCTTCAGTGCTCTAGATAAAAGACTTCCCTGAGTTTTCCAGAAAGTATTATAAAACTTTAACTTAAAACAGCTAGTTTCTTAAAATGCAAATTAATTTAGATATTACGTGTGTTTATAATGCAAACTAGTGGTATGCAAGCTTCTCGTGTGCTTCAATTGGTACACACAGAGCGATGTTTATTTAGCATCCAGAAAAGAAAAAAGTGGCAAACACAGCCAGGTACATGTAACAATCACTTTCCATTTCTGAAAACAGAGAACTTAGTTTTTATTTAATAAGAAGGTTTTTTTAATGCAAATCACAATTTCTTAGTGTAACAATTCTTAATATTTACTATACACAAGTGAAGCCATATTTTATTATATAGCACTGTATTTAACATGCTGTGAAGCATATTACTGAAAAAAACCCACAGATTTACTTGTGTCATGCTTAGAGTAATACATTTTTTTTTCTCAAGTGGCTACCTTTTTCTGTAGGGGGAAAAAAGTGTTATTTTTAATTGAAACTAGTAAAATATATCTCTCAACTAGTTTCTCATATTTGCACTGGAAATTATAAAGGTCAGTTTGCTTAGATGATTCCATGGGTTTCTTCGATATCAGTTCTTCCTTTGTTGCATGTTGTCATAGACAATCACTTTAAGCAGTGGTTTTCAGTAATATTTCTCAAAATTCCTCATGTGATTTCCCATGAAAAGGGAGGCTCTAATTGGATTTTTAATCCTTAGCTAATCAAGCAACACATTGCATATACTGTTTTAGGTAGAAACTGAGAAGTTCTTTCCACTGCCCTATTATAACAAGACAAGTTTGGATGTAACTTGAAGCAGTAGAAAAATAACATGGTAGAGTCCCAATACTGTATAGATGTTACATGAAAACAATACTCTCCTTTCTTTAAACTGCAGCCAGTGCCTAGCCTTTGATGAGGCTCTGGAATAATGGAGTGCCATGGGCTATTTTCTTCTGGTTTCTACAGTTCAATACAGGGCTTGTCTCTTCTGTTTGTTTTCAGCTAATTGCCTCAAGATCTAATAAGTTAGTGATGATGTATGCTGAGCACCAGTGACCCCTTGCCAAAAGAAATATTATGTCGCACCAAAGTTTAAGGAGCTAGGTTTTTATCAGCCAAATATCTTTTCCCTAAAAGGCTCTAATTTCCACTGTGTAGGTTGTATGTGGCATCCATGATTGCATTGGTTCTTTTAAATGGCTAAGACAGAAACAATACTTGAGGGGAAAAGCCACTGCAGAGGCCAAACACTAACCTACATGTGTGCTCTTACCATTGCAAAGCTTTGGTATTTGTTATTCAGCATGCCTCAAAGAAAAAAACACTTAAGAATGATCAATTTAAGGGAACATACAACTTAAATTAGATGTTCGCTCAGTTTTTTCTCTTTGTATATAATTTTAATGGCCTTATTTCAAATGTTCCTTACTTATTTTCTTTTTCAAAGAGCAAAGATATCCAGGGAAAACAAACATTAGCAGCTACTATCAATTAGATTGAAAGTTAACATATAGAGGCAATTAACAGAATGTTGTCTAGTTAGAAAACTTACAACACAGATAACTTCACTGAGTAATATTACACAGATTGCAAGTTAAAATTAATTTTCTTTTATTTAAAAAGATATTGCTCTTGCAAAGTTAATGTGTATCAGAAGCAAAAACCTTCCAAGGAAGGTTTCTGCTATTCTTCAAATTTTCCTTTATTTTAATTGAAACAGCACCCCCTTTTTAAGATTCTTAATAACTGGACTCCTATGGAATAACTGGGGGCGGGGAGGGGGGAGGGGGAGCATTATAGAAATTAATGGAAAACCAAATTATTTATTTCCCTGTGGAGTAACCATACTGCCTTATCAAAACAGTTTCTCATATTACAGGGCAGATCCTACAGCGACCTGAACACTGTAACACTACTGGTGTTGTAAAGTTCCTAACCTAGTTACCACGCTGCTCACTGGAGCAGAGATCCCTCAGCTCAGCGGAAATGCCTGCCGTGGGAGTCCTGAAAGTCAGCAAGTAGCAAGTATCTCCTTTCCCTGGTCAGCTGGAGACATTGAAAGCAGGCTGTGTCTTGACCTCAGGGTGCAGCTAAGGAGTCCTTGGTGAGTTGATCTAACAGTTCTCACCATTTTTTCTCCTCTGCTCACCTGCACACTCACTGCTGCCCTCTTCTTTGCACTATGATGTTTGAGCAACTATTGAGCTCATTGACCTCATCACCTAGAAAACTAACATCACATAGAAAACTAATTCCCCAAGAAAGGAAAAAAAACGTATTTTCTATATAAGAGAGCTGAACCTGCAGCTTGCCAGAAGAAAAGGCCTTGAAGATGGAAAAAGAAGTAGGCATATTTTTTAAGCTTCAAAATGCTGTGAAGCTGCACCCATATAAATCTGCATTACTTTGTTCTACCTCCTACGGTACCTGACTGAGCTGGAACATTTCTTGCACTGGCACTGGCCCTGGTTTGATCAAGTGGTGCCCTGTCTTAGACAGCTGATCTTTGTAAAATCTCAGAAAAAGGGTTCTCGTCAAAATTTGTTCCACAGAACAGGAGGTACGGGATGTGATCCCAGTTCTTTCCTTGAAGGGATATGATCTTCTATTTTTCAATGCTCAGGTGAATGCACAGACACAGGAAAGCTGCAAAGCATGACAACATGGGTAGGTCACACCCCTGATCCAGTAATTGTTTTTTATGAACAATGAAACAAGCACTGCATCAGAGACTGGAAGCCAAGTCTAAAATTATTTTGCCTCAAAATTGTGATTTTGGTATTTCTGATCTCCTAAATAATCTGTTGTTACACACCATATGGAACACAGCACAAAGAATCCAACCCACAGTTTCTGCACATAAATCATAGGTTTTGGTAGATGATCCTCAAGAGAAGGAAGAAAATGAAACACGGGTGTCCTACATCCTGTGGGGATGTTCTGATCACAGAGCTGTTGGAAAGGCAGCACTGATTGCTATTTGTTGCATTTGTGCCTCTCTGCAGTGGGCCAAATTATTACATGTTCCAGAAAAAAGTCTACCATTCTGGGTGAGGTAAGTGGAGGAAATATGACCCTGAATTCTCTCCAATATTACCTGAGTGTAGACCCTACTGGGGATTCCCCAGGGAAGAAGCAGTTCTTTCAGGGCCCAGGGACTGGCAGTTTGATGTGAAGGCAGCTGAACTCATAAGAAAAAAACAAACCTATGGATTTTGGATGGCTCTGGGGTCAGATGGTAACTGAGAAGGAATGCTGAGACTCAGTATGTTGGATTTAAGCAAGAAGCTTTGTAAGTGTTTTGCCTTTTAGGGACTACTCAGATGCTGCAATGTCAGGAAAGAGGTTCAAGGAAAATAATAAACCAAAACATTTAAATTCTAGGTGAGATGCTAGCAAAACAAAAAACAAAAAAGCAATATTTTATTTAAATTTGTTACTGTATCAGATAGTATCTAGAGTTCTTATCTAATTTTAAATGGGAAATAGGGAAACTTCTGGGATTTATGAATTAATATCAGGAAATTGGTTGAAACCAATGAAAAGTAATGAATAATGCATAATGAAACAACTGAGTGGCCATGACATGATAGTAACAAAGGCAAATTTGTGCACATCACAGTTCTCTGCTCTACAAGGAAATAATAGAAACATACTAACTTGTTCTTTCAAAATAGCTAACGTTGCTTATATATGATATTTTTAGCAGTCATGAGGTGAGAGCTCAGGTTCCACTTTTGGTTGGAAAATAGCTAAACGTTAGAATTTAGGTATAACAGCATTTTTTGGTAGAGAGTAATACATCAAGAGATAGGTATCTCACAGTTCCTTAACCAATAGTATTTAACATTAGTGGTAAAAGCAAGCACAATAACTGAGTTTTTTCCCTTTGTCCGAGCATTTTTAATCTCCCTATACACTGTGATCTCTGCTGCTTCACATATATAGATATATATATACACACACAGAGTTTTCAGTAGAAAGAGTTAAGAAATGACATGTCAACATTTGCAAATGCCAATGCTCTTTATATTGGTCAAAATTAGAGAAGACTTTGAGAAGCTTCAGAGGGACTTATTGAAGCAAGTTGAGTCGGCAGTTTGATGGTAGTTAAGAGCCAGTGTCTTCCTCATGAAAAGAAATATACTCTGGAGAGAATAATGTAAAGTCAATGAGATTGATGCATGTGCTTAACTTAAGTGAGCATTTGACTGCTGTGCTGAATAAGGATGGCATTACATTCTTAAATTTAATTCACTGCTATACTCTTTGAATCTTGAAATCGTAATGATTCTTAACTATTGAAACTATTTAGAGTAACACTGTGGGTTTGAGTTCCTTTCTTAGGATATTATTCAATTAAAAAAAAAAATCTAATTAGCAATTTTTTGTACAACCACAGAGCCACTGGTAAATAAGAAATTACTACAAAAAATTATGGTTTAGAATTTTATTAGTTATTAGCTACCCTGGGAGAGTTGGAGGAATTCACCCAAAACACACCAGAACTGATTCCAGAATAAAAAATCTACCAAAAATTACCCATTTTCTAGAGAACACAGGACATGCATTTATTTTTTGACACATTATTCCATCTTGCTTTGGATTAAATGCCCAATATAGCATTTATTTTTTCCGTTATTTTATGATAGTGTTAAATAGGTATTATTCCATTCTTGAGAACCAGTTAGCAATGTAATATGCTAGCATGAAAGAAATAAAAATATATGTTGCATGCATAAGTCTTGATGATTTGAAACGTTGTTTTGTGTAATGTGATTTAACCCCTTTTCTGATTGAGATCATGTTTGCTATTCCCTTTGTTTAAAATATGTCTAAGAATTCTATTTCTACTGCAAAAATAAATGATGAATTATTTATATATACCAATTATTTATTATCATTTATGCAAAGCTTGTCATATTATGCATGCATAAGGGGATTAAATCACTGTTAACCCATAATGCCTTTAGGGGCATTATATGATAGGCAAAAGGTTGCTTATGTTTACTATTGCAGTAGATAAACATATACATTAAGAACATACATATTGTTTATACAAATTGCCAAGTTGAATATCAGTACTGTTAGGAAAATAAAGTGTTTATTGAGTGATTTGGTTTATAAATTATGATCAACTAATCTATTTAATACAGTATACTTACTTTCTCTAGCTTGAAAATATGAGCATTTTTCAACTAATGATACTCAAGTTTAATTTAGTTCAAACTTGAATAGTGGAAGTAGTATAAGAATGCACTCAAATTTTTTACTGTCTTTCTTTGTCCTTCCTGAGGCAGTCTCTTTATCAGCTAATGATGCATTATTATACTTTACCATTAAAATAAGTCGACACAATCTACAAAATGTCAAAAGAATATGATTTTCTGTTATTTCCAATAATCATTATGAAATGATTACAAGGCAAATCCTTAAACAGGTGGAAAGATTGAATGCTGCCATTTTAATGAAGTACAAAATGGAAGCACATTTTTGCAGGCTAAGGGCCAAAATTATGTTGAGTAGTAAAGTAATAAAGCACTCCTTATGTTTTGACATTACACTGTAAAAAGAATAAAATATTTTTTATGTTTCCATAGAAAAATACTTTTTCCAGCTTTCACAAACAAACAAATGCATTTAATTCTTAGAGGGATAAGGACATCTTGTACATATTTGAGCACATTTTGCATAATGGCAGGGTGAGAGATTACTTCAGCAAGAGTCAAATGACAACAATTTAATGCAGTCACTCTCCAGAGTTGCAAGATCTTGTTACAAATATGGTTCAGGTCACAGTCTAAACATAGTTAAATGTCTCACCCAAGTTCCTGAAGAATGTGAGTTCACATAACAAAATCTGCCCCTCGAAAGCACACGTGCAAGTCTCTGATCAAGGTATTCCTATTCTCATTTTTTCTTCTCCCTCTTCTGCAAGCAACATGTTGGTTTCTTGACCTATCCCAGTTTGACGCCCACAGCAGCTTAATTTGTTTCTGTTCACTCTGGAGCCTACAAGACCTGAGGATCTGTTGTTTTAGCTGCCATAGCACTTTAAAGCCTTTCCTATGTAGCCAGCACAAACACACAGGGGCATATCATGGAACTGAAGGCTGAGAAATTGAAAACAAGTCACGTGGCAACCGAGTTGAGGCCAGGTGGTTAACTGATCTTGACCAACTCAACTGAAAGAAAATGTGTAACTGTTATTGTATGTAGATTAAGAAAAGGTCAGGTCAGATAAACAACATCTTTTCCTAATTTAGACAGACTGTGGTGAAATCAAAGGTTGCCATTGTCTTCAGCAGAGTTTCTAACTGAACATTGCAGGCTTGATTCATCAAAACTTTTGTATATACTTAGCTTCAAACTGGGAAAAAGTCCTCCAGAAAGTAAATTCTTGAGGTTTAGCACACGCCCACCTGCTATAGTTAATGCATCCTGATGCCTCACATAAGCCCTGGAGGTGACCTCCATGCTCCAGGCACTGCCAGCGATTCAGTGACTTCAGCCCCAAATCCAAACCAAGCCACTTTATGAAATTCAGCCCTATAAGCAGCCTCGTTTTCACATTACAGTTTAGAGCTGTTAAATCTTAACTTACACTAACTGCAAGTGCAACCTTGTTTTAGCCAGCTGCACTGAAGCCAGATACGGTAAGTAAGATTCTCCCCTTGTTTAGGTTGATTTGATATGAGAACAATGTGCTGGCTTATACTGATTTATTCTGATTAAAACCAATACAAGTGAGAACAAAATCAAGTCCACTGACTAAAACAAGCTAAAGAATGTATTGAAGGAAAAAGTAGTTTGAGGGCAAGTAAAATCTCTAGCTTGTTTTCTTTAATTAATATTTTCTTTTTGTGACATAGCCCCTGGTATCCAAATATATATTCTTCTAATCCCACTTGACCTCAACACAAATGTTTATGCCAAGGGTATTCTCATGTTCCCAAGACTGGGGTTTAGGATAATGGATTCTACCAAAGGGCATTCTTGCATTTTTCTTCTATCCTTTCATTTCCAACCACCTCTCCATCTACATTTTAATCCTGATTCTCCTCTTTTCCATAGATATGGTCATGCATAATATTCCTACAGATGCTAGACTAAGGGCTATGCCTACTACAATCAGTACTGATAAATGCCTTTTACCTCTAGCTACTGGGCTGAATTAAAAGAGTTTCTCAGCTTCTCTGTACCTCTGGGTTCTCTGTACATGCTGCTGGTATCTTATTTCTGCTCAGGTGATCCATATAGTCAAATTCATTACTTAATACAGAAAGAAAAAGAAGGACAAATTTCTATAATTCATTTGTTGACTGAAATAACAGGAACCTTCCCTTAATTCTTTTTCTTTTAGCTTATGTCATGACTTTTGTAGAAGATAAATACAAAATAACGTTGATGTCAGAAGTGAGCAGATTAGGATTTCATTCTCTGTTAATGGAGTCAGAAATGAATGTACAAGATTTTATTGTGCAATTCTGATTAATTCTTTGTCTGTCAGAAAATGCAGATCCACACTGAAATTACATTTATAAAAGTAGTCAAAATAGCATGCAAAAATATTGTCACTTGTATTTATTAACCAAAATAATATTTCTTTGAAAATTTGACTCATGAAAATCAGTAACAAAAGATTGGTATTGAATTTATGTACCTGTAAGCACTTTGAAGTGTTTCCATTGCTATACAATAAAAAAGTGATGTCATATTTTAGTTAAATTAGTACTAGTTGCCTAAATTTAGTTTTAGACGTAAAAGCTTTCCTGATGCACTATTTTGTACTGTTCGAAAGAGGTCAGATAAGACCCCAATAAAAAGTATTGTTCCAAAGTAAAATGCTTAAAAGCAATGCCCCTATTTACTTTTTATGCCAAAATTCACATTTAAAATCTATTTTCTTCACACTAGTGATAATATGAAACATAACACATTTTTTAAAGAAAAATTCTGATGGTAAAAGGGAAAGATAAAAAGCCAAACAAACGTCAAAACACAATTCACTGAGTCAGTATTTGCTTCTGTCTTTAATTTAAGTCATCCTCACTCAGAATTTCTGATAACAGAGCCTACAGTGAAAGCTACTGAACTTCACATTATTTGAACTGGGGGCTACTACTATTCCTAAACTGCTCTCCAAAACAGATGGCTAATAGCCACTTACAGGAGATCCTGGACGTTTCCTCCTGAACAAGGCAAAACATCTAAATTATCATCAACTTGATCATTATCTGGGATCCTTAAGAATACACACTTTTAGGTCTTGACAACTGATTATGAGGGGAAAATAACTTTAAAACTGTTGCAAAATACACAGGTTGAAGTATGTAAAACACAATTCCCTATGCAGTTATATGCACATACACTGATATTCATTCCCTGAATCTTAAAGTAATTTAAAAGGATAATTAGTGTGTAGTGCCTGAATTGGTTCCTCAGAGGGTTAGTGTCCACCCTGTTTGTCACTGTTTCTTGCCTAATCCTGTCTAATGAGGGTTTATGTTAACATGGCTAAGCACTTGCAGATATGCACTACCAAGCTATCTAAGCTTAGAGAAGACATGCTGTTCAAATGTCACTGCCTTTGGCTATCGTGCTGTAAGATACTGATTATTGCTTATTATGTTTCATATTCAAAAAGCTGCCATTTGCACTTGCTTGTAGGCTCTTGTAATTCTTGCACAGGTAACAAATAATGTCTGTGTTTTTCATAGTTACACTTTTTAATGTCCTTATTCTTTCTTTTGTTAATAACTCTCTCAGTGAGATTAAACACTTTTGATTTACTGCTTTAAAGCATTTAGAGCAAGTTAAACAGAACTACACTAAAAATCACAGTAAAGTTTAAACATTGGTAGATATGGATATGTATATGTTTATATATATCTGTTGGGGTGTTGGGTTGGGTTGGGGGTTTGGTTTTTTGTTTGTTTGTTTGTTTAAATAGCTTGCTGTTACCTTATGAGAATATGTCAGTATAAAATATTAGTTCCAGTTTTTCAGATCTAAAGGTTTTCATTTCAAAGAAAAAAAAGTATTTATTTCTTACTTTTTCTTCCTGTTTTAGAGGCTACCAGACCATGTAGAGCATTAAACATCACAGTCAGACCTTTTCTCTCTGGCTAATTGTGATTATCCTTTGCAGGTAGGAAAGCATTCTACTAGAGTTTGAAACGAGAGGTCAGTCTTCAGATCTGAGATTTGGTTCAAGTCTTTTTTTTTTCATTACAGAAAGGTGAAGATTCAGTCCTGTTATAATTGCCTACATTAGCTATTTCTACGCTGCTGGTAAAAAGCAGTCTCGGGAGTGCAGGCAAGCAGCCGACTAGCATGTAGTCTCCTATCCACACCACTGCCTGTCAGGTTGCCTAGGGCCTGCCTGCAGGCAGCCCATGAGCGGCCTGTTTGGGCATACCTGGAGCAGTGCTAAGCTACCAGACACACTGAGGATGGAAGGACCTGACTACTGACTCCCCTCCAAATGCAGCACAGATATATTAGAATGGTCCTGACACCAGTTCAACACCAGGCAGGTGTCCTGGCATGGCTGCTTTATATCCCTCCTCTTCCGAAGGAGGAATCCTCCTGCATGCCGAGTTGCCCTGCCCTGGAATAAGGACAGCTTGTGCAGAGGCAAATCACCTGGCATGCCATCGCTGAGGGCACAGCAAAAGAGGGCAACAGGGCAGCAGCACCCAGAACCCCCATACCTTTGCCCTCTCTGGGGCTGGGTCTGGCTTCTGTTCCTTCTGTTCCTTGTCTTAAAACCCTGAGCAGTTCTGTTTACTGTCAGTGAAGTGGATATCATTGTGATTCATCGAAACAGGAGTGCACAGGTTTGTACATATATGCTTAAGTCAAGCCCATAATCCCAAAATAAATTAGTCTGAGTGTTTACATTTTCAACCAGCTAAGTCTTTGGGCATATCACCAGTTTATACAGTTGTAATCCATATAAAATATAGCTGTACCTCAGAGTTTAACAGGGAACCTTGTGAAACACTACAGTTTCTCTTTCCACTACAGAGTGGTGTTGCTATAGCTGAGGTAAACAGAGTTGTATATGCCAACATGTTGCTTGGTTTCATCATGTGTGTCACTTAAAAATTGGTGTGCCAACATTATCCAACTAAAATTCAGCCAAGGCATGCTGCAAAGCTTTCTGAATCTTTCTCTCCCTTTCCACAGCTGTATAACAAAATATGGAACTCAGAGAATTCACTAATGAATTTTTGATACTAAAACGTATTAATCAGTCTCAATTAAAAAGTGGGAAATATCGGTATAATTTAGCAGATAACTACAATTTCAATTTCTCTATTTTGATATTGTTCCTTGGCTCTGCTACATTAAATGTGATGCTGATTTGAGACCAACTTGGAAACATTTCTATACAAAACTACCTGTTTCGTTTTTGTGGGTTGTTTTTTTGCTGTTTGCTTGGGGTTTTTTTTTTGTTTTTTTTTTTCAGAAGAAAAAATATTCTTAGACAACCAGTCTAAAGAGAAACACGTGTTAGAATGATCCTATAGAATAAGTAATAATTATCTCATATTAAAGCTGACATATAAAGCTGACAATTGTTACAGTAGTAAAATATTTCACCTTTGTAACTATTAACAAGACAATAACAATGAGCCTGATGTCAACAGAATGTCATGTTGTCTCTGATAGACTGGTCACCCTGGCATCATGTTGTTTCTGACAATGGCTTGGGGATGCTCAGAAGAAACGAGGAAAATCTAAGATAATTTCTATCTATGGTACTGCTCATCCACTGGAAACCAGTAGACTTTCTGAGTTAGACCTATATATGTATGTGTTTACAACTCCTTCAGTGTGCTTATCTGGAATAAATGTGTTCTTGTGTTTTAATCTGTTAATACTTTTGGCTTCTTTAGATTGTGGCAAAAAAGATTCACAGTCAAAATAAGAGTACAAAAATCACTGCCAGAAAATTACTAGTTCTCACCCCAAAATACCTGAGAGCAAGCTATAGTATTTTACAGTGTAGTATTTTACACTGTAGAATGTACCTGGAAACTAGAGCTGTTTGCTACCAGATGGGTGTATGGGGGAGGAGGATGCAACACACTGAAACATTTCTGGTACACTCAGCTTCCATCTCTTCTTCAAGCTAGAAGATTATTTGTAAGGAGTGAGCCTGTTCTTCTTTTAGCTAATGGAAACATACGTTTTTGAGCAACGAGTTTACAGTTGTTTCCCAAGTCATGAAACTTGATGTAAGGAAAAAAGTAACTGGCTGTATTTAAGGAAGAGACTCTATAACGAAAATGTCCCAAGAATATGCCTCTACGTCCTTTATGTGTTATCATCCGTACATTTAGTTTCCTCAGAAGATAGCTATTGTGTCCCCAATTCCCAGAGTGTTATACCCACTAGAGGGACCACAACTTGCTCAGCTGTCAGAGCTCATCCCTGCAAGACAAAAGTAAGACTCCCATCGAGCTTGCTTGGGCTAGCAGCCACAATGTCTGTTTTCTGCTGTATCAGTCCTGCAGTGATTAGTGATTAGTAATTACTGAAAGCTGAATCCAGTCCACTGTTAATTTATTTAAATCACTTAATTTCATTATATCATAGACAAATTACAGGAACTGTTGCTGTTTTGGCCACGCAAAACAGTCTGTGGCCAAGATGTACAATGTTTCTCTAATTTGTCTCCAAGGGAATTTAATTAATTGTGAAGTGGGCAATATGGCAAACACTGGAATTTGTATTAATCACTAGCTTAGTAAAAAGTTCAAATCCTACTCTACTCAACCTGAGCAGAAAGGACCAAAAGGCTGTTGCAGAACAAAGGTAGAAGCTCTTCTGCAGCTGCTCTTTCTGCATTAGTGGCATTCACAGTTTTGACTTCTACTGTATGAGGTCATTTATCAGTAGAACGTGCAGTAGGATTGATCCACGGGTCCACTTAGCCCTCCAAGCACCCCAAATATAAAAGCAGTTGATTTCTGCTGTCCCACAGTATCGCCAGCAAATCAATTCATTTTGCTACACAAAGAAGTCCCATTGGGACTTCAGAGAAGGAGCAGAAAGATAAAGGGCAAAAGAGGGACATACCATAATCACAAGAGGTAACCTTGGACTGTTAGAGATTATTTTAAAGCCATGATTTTTGACTGAAAAATCTATCTTTACAGTGAACATTTCACACAGTAATTGACAAATTCAGCAGCAATTTCACACAGTTCTAGTCATTAGTCATTTGAAATGTACAACTACAGTATTCTACTGCTAATGAGTTTCAAGTGCATAATAAGTCAATTTGATTGACAGGCCTTGACCAATAGTAAAGTAAATTTTTACAGTTGAAATAAATGTTTCTACTACTGATATACATTTAGTAATTTCAACGGTAGAAAAATAATCATGTTTTAGCACCCCGGTAGTCATAAAACAAATATGCTACGACTTTTAGGCATATGCTCTTTAAATAAGTGTTTGAACAGTTCTCCTTAGTGAGTGTACGTGTGAATTTAGACCTGTCAAGACAAACAGATTTATGCAACCAACTAAGAAGTGAGGCATCTACCTACCAGGTTTGCCTGTGCTTCTTGCATGGACTGTGTTCACAAATGAGTTTTGCAACTTATCTAAGAGTACAGATGAAGATTCAAGCTTGGATTGAGGTCTCTTTAAAACCTCATCCTGAGTGTGATACATTTAATAAAGCTGAATTTCCTGGGGAAGATGAAGTAGGGCAACTATGTTACACATTCCAGTTACTTGCATGATAGGATTGTCAAAAGCATACATTAAGGACTGAAAACAGATTGCTTTAGCAAGGAATTTTATCCTATATCTGAAATTTTAAACAAATTATATTGCTACTTCTGAAGTTCTCTTGACTTCACGATACAAAATAGTTAGCCAGAGCAAACCAACAGAGAAAAACAAGAACCAATAATGTCATCAATTTTAATGATGAAATGATTTCACAAAAAACTCCCTTGAATTTTTCTTTACTAATTTTCACAAAGAAAAAAAAAAAAACAAAAAACCAAAACAAACAAAAAAAACCAAGAACCCAAAACAAAACAAACAAAAAACAAAACCAAAAAACCCTGCCCAAAACAGTAAACTCTATTCCAAGATAAGTTAAACCTATAATGAATAAAAGAAAGTGGGCAGGTTAACTAAGATGCCTGACCAAGAAGGTTGATGATATCCAAATATCTAGAAGTACATAGCAATTTAGTTCTGATAACACTCTTGCTATCTTTTCTGGAGGTAACTGGAA
Source organism: Anabacerthia variegaticeps (assembly GCA_035583185.1). NCBI lineage: Eukaryota > Metazoa > Chordata > Aves > Passeriformes > Furnariidae > Anabacerthia > Anabacerthia variegaticeps. The sequence goes on from JAWWEW010000078.1 coordinate 87,030,488, forward strand.
GGTTTACAATAAAACACTTTTTGATGGGACACTAAGGCAGTGTTCACTTTTGTGCCAACACTGTTTCCAATTTTCCTTTAAAGAATACACAAACACCTTATTTTAGTTCAATGCCACTAGGGATGAATTAAAATATAACTAAATGGCAGTATTTTATTTTGATTCTGTCTACTTGAACACTGTGTATTTGATTCGGTAAACAAATTTCAGACAGGAAGAATCACAGAACTCTGACCACATATAAAGGACTTGAAACACACAAATAATACAAAGATAAATTTCAGTGGAGCTCAGAAATAACTTTCACTCAGAAAAAAAATGGTCTGGAAACTTAGGAGTTACTATTTGGGTGATTTTGTCAAAATACTCTTCCAGGTTTAGTCTCCTCAACAATTTGCCATTTGTGATGTGCCATTCTTTTTCTTATTGAATGATTTTATGTGGTTCATCACATAGTTTTCGTGGATTAGAAATCATGTGAAAGGGAAGGAACTAAGAGGCACTAAAGTACTGCAAAGCAAGAGTACACATTTTGTACTTTACTTAGTTGTTAAGTCAAAGCATCACTCCTTAAAATAGAGTGGTGTCCTGAAGTGTTACTGAAGATCAGGATTTTGCTTCACAGTACTTTTAACAGAAATCCAGAGTAATGGGAAAAAAGTGTTCCAGCATCTTGTATTTGTGATCCCAGATTCTATGTTCAGGCTAAGGTTTTCCTAAGCAGAAAGCAGAGTTATATTCCTGTCTCTCACTGAAATGCATCTTGGCATTCCAATAAACATGCTCAAAATCATCATTACTAAGCTAATGGTTGCTGTCACCATAAAATGCATACAGAAACTCAGGACAGAAATATATTTGTCTGTGTATGCATGGTTCCTAAATAAAACACAAAACTAATGCAGAGTATAATTTTCAAGTGCATTAGCTGAACTGGGAAAACCTATTTAAATATACACTCAGGAGGCATTATTTATACACAATGTGCATTTAAAAAGCACGTTAGGTATTAAATTACATACTTCAGCACACAGAAGGAAGTCTCAAAATTTAGGTTTTATTGAGAATACATAGGTTTCTGCTGCAAATAAATTGTGACAAGCTGCACTGAAAGACTTCGTTGTCACGGATAACATAAGCGTAATATTTCTGCACCTCATCAACACTGTCTTTAAGTCATTCTCCAGAGGGAAAATCAGTTGGCAAGAGGTCAATCCACTTTCAGTTCCCATTCAGTGTCAGTGCACTTAGCTAACTGTGACCAATTAAATGATATTTTCTGTGAGAAAAACATTCCAACTACTGAATTGTTACCCACCAATTTAATTTTAAGCCCTCAAAACCCATTAGATAGTAGAATTCTGTTAATTTTGAACTGAAATCCCAAAGGCTTTGCTTCACAGAATAAATACAAAAAAAACCCAAACAAACAAAAAAACCCCACAAACAAAAAAAAAACCAAAAACCAACGTGCTTGGCTAATATTTCCTACTATGATATTCCCACCTCCTGACTGGATAAAACAGATCTAGAAATCTGAGAAGAAATCACAATCTAAACCACCTAATCTCAGCTGACTGTGTTTAAATCACGGTGGAGTGGATTCACCAGCCTTGAAACATGTCTTACACCAAGAGTTACAGATCAGAAGCTGTTTAAATAGAACAGACTTCAGAACAGAATTAATCCTTGTCTGCAAGCATCTGTACAAGGAGAATATATCTGATATTAGAAGGTTCTTTGGTTAAACAAAGAAAGGCTTCATGAGAACACAACTTAAGAACAAAAAACCCAAATAAAGAAACAAAACCCAAATAAAACAAAACAAAGCAACAAACAAAGCCAAACAAAAACATAACAAAAAAACCCAACAAAACAAACAAGCAACAAAACCCCCCAAAACAGCAACGACAAAAACCCCCACACAACCAAAAAATGAAAGAGACAAATTTACAAAAATGTGACAGGAACAATTTATCAGGACGTGAAGATGTTACTCCACCTCCTAAAGAGAAGGGGTTATAATCTCCAGAAGGTCGTATGTCTCCTGGCAAAGCCTGGTCAGATGCAGGACAGATCCAAACCTCAACCTCAGAAATTCAGAGCCACCTTCCAGCCATCAGTGATGTTAGCTGACTGTCTCGCTGCCTGACTGGAAAGTTCCCTGGGAGCAGCAGCCAAAAATTGCCCCATCTGAGAAGGAGGCATGTGCGTGTGGCCAGGGTCTGACAGACGCCCAGAGAGCAGCAGTTGCTCTGTGCCATCAGGCAAGTGTGTAGGGACTTTGCTGGGTCCCACATAAAGCGTGAGAACACATGCCCTCCTCTTAAAGAAGGGTAATGACTGTATCATCACCTCCCTTTTTACTAATTCCCTAGAGGCTGGTGTATTTGAGACTCAGTCAATATTCTCCATCTGAAAAGATCAAGAGCCACTGCTCCCCTCTCCCAGGAGACTGCATTAACCACAAGCCACATAGTTTGGAAAGGAGAAGGATGCTGCTGTTGAAACCCCATGTCTGCAGAGGAAAGAATGCAATTAATCTAAGGAATACATAAGAATGCAAGAGGGAACATGACTCTATGGCCTAGTACCTAGAGCACTCATCTGAGAGTGGGCAGACCTAGAGTGCACTCCTTACTTCAAGAACACCTTCTGTATTTTTATATTAAAGAGTTATTGGGTTTGGATACTCTACAGCTGAGCTGATGAGGTTACTGAATCCAAATCTCCCACATTCTGGGTACACACCAATGAGTAAAACTGCAAGGTATTATACAAATTATAAATGCCATCTCAGACAGACCTTTTTAAAAAAAGTAGCAGAGGACTCTTCGACAGAGCAGATGTGAGCACTGACTGTCAGACAGAGCCCAGCTATGGAGCCTGTGGCTGCCTCCTCAGGCCCTGGGACCAAGTGCCATGGCCAGCCTTCCTCCACAGAGCTGTACAGGCCATTTTCTTCCAAAAAACAGGGTGGTTTTATCCCAGCCAGATTCTTGCTAGGAACTCTCCTCAGCATAAACTGCTTCCAGAACTGTGCCTTTGAGATTATGTGGAAGAGTATCAGCTGACCTGGCCAAACTCATGCCAGGGCAAGCTTAAAGGTAAGCACTGTACATGATGGCATACCAGTGCTCAGCCCCATACCTTGCTCTGATTTAGTTTGTCAGAGGAACTTAAGTGACAAAACAGTAGCTAGGGGTAGCTGGGAAACCTAATCTGAATTTCCTATGTGTCATGACTCAGGTGTGGAATATATGCCTTTATAACCAGTTGGAGCAGATGCAGTGGCAAGCCAGTGATTAACCATATTAAGTTAATTTTATTTGCAGGGGTTTTCATGCTCAATAAAATTTTATTTTATGCAAGAGTGCCTTTATTTTTTTTAATTTTTTTTTTTTATTCCTATTCAAAATCTTAAACCCAGTTATTTTTATAAAAGTAATGAAAATACTCCAAGTGTATATACACTAACCCACAATTCTCAGGTGGCAAAACACATTCAGGTTTCTACCTCACACAAGTGGCTTTTGCAAGTGTCTCTGGATAATGGAGTCCCTGTGAGCTCTTATTGATCCTTTTACTTACAATACAGCATTACTATTCTAACGGTTCTGTTGTTATTCAGAAAAGAAGAGATGGAATCAAATGTTCAATCTTACTTTTAAAATGTGTGGAAATAAATAAAGAAGAAATATTAAAGTCAAAGTTAAAATTATTCACAACACTAAGGGGGTAATTTTCCTGTTAGCACTGAACATGTATTGGGAGTTTCATGTCTACAGCCCACTGAGGCAAATTTAGCCTGCAATTACTTTTATTTCTGTCTGGAAAGGGGAGGATGCAGTTAACTGGCAAAATATCTGTGAAAATCAAAGCTGGAATAACTGATGTGAAATTAATAATTTTCCGTAATGCCCAAGAAAGCTATCAAATACAGTATATAGTACTTATGAACAAATTTCACGCAGAAAAAAAATCTTATAATGCACTCTTAGAATGGGCTGAAATATCTGACTTTCAGTCTGTTTCTTTGGTGGTTTAGAATCTGTTGTCAAGTTAATTGATTAACTACCATGCAAAATGCCAGATAGGTATTTGACTGGTATCTCCTCGAGACTGTTGAGCAGATGCACTGGGGAAAAAAAAGGTAGTCACCCTAGTCAAAGAATTTTAAACATAAAAGAAAGTACCAAATTAGGTTTTCAAGGAAAAAGGAAAAAAATTCCACTTACTATTGTTATTGGTTGTGACACAATGCTTGCATACTATTTTTTCCTTGTAGGACTCCATTCTCCTTTCTGATTATAAATAATTTTCTCCCATTTCCCCCCTTCCTTTTGCATAATTTAAATTAATTTATTTCTCAGAGCAGGTATTCTGTTTTAACTGTTTAATTTCTACGGATCATTCTGAGCAAAAGCATTACCCTGGAGTATTGCAGGAATTTAAATGAACTCTCCCTGAATTATTTCTTTCAAAAAAGGCAACAGAAATGATAGCTGTTAAAATTAGATTAACCTTTTATCTTTTTTCAGTACATGTATTAGCGTTGTGTTACTAATAAGAAATATTCAACACTTTTTTAGCTTTTTAGCCAAGATTTTCAGCTGTAGCATTGTCCCATCATTATAAAATTAAAGTTGTTTTATCGATTCCAAGTATTTAAAAAAGAGCTCTCCCTCTTTTCTCCTGAGGTCATCGTTGTATTTTAAGATCTTATTCATTATTGTCTGCTCATTATAATAAATATATTTAATATAAGAAAAGCTATAATGGAGTATAGCAAGTGTTTCTCCTCATGCCATTCTGAGTCTGATGATTGCAGACAGTAACTCACTCTTAGGGGTCAAGAAAGTATAAGAAATAAATCGTAAGAACTCATATTTTTCTCTCTCATTCTTCTGGTGGTGTATTTTTGGCTTGTTGATTGGCTGCCTTTTTGTTCTCTGAATTTGTCCTTTTTGAACCTAGCAATGGTTTTTGGCATTCCTAGGATCCCATAAAAATTAGTTCCTTGAGCGGGGAATAGCCAGCATGATCCTTGTCAGCAACTATTTATTATCAGTCTCAGTATTCAAAAGAATGGAGTAGGAAGATCCTACTGGCCGAGTTGGCACATGGAAATCAAGGAATGAGGAAGGATTAGCTGGAAACAGCTTTCACTCAGTGAAAGGGCTCAGATGGGTAAATGGGACTCAAGGTGCTTCTTCAGCTGAAGTCTAGACATCTTCCTGACAGCCAGCAGGGTTTTTCCCTACTCAGTCAGGAACATTTTCTAGGGAGACCCATCATACTTGGTCAGCTCTAGCATTTGCAGGGACCATTCTATCGTAGCTTGAACGAGTTCACCAGCACATTTGTCTCTGCTTCCTTCTGATCAATCTGTTTTCTTGTCTCATATATCTCCTACAGCTCTATTGTTCTGCTACATATCAACCCAACAGTAAATACCCTTTTCTTCTTGCTTACCTTCCTCCCTCTTTGCCAGCAGTCAGGGTCATCCTCTCTCCCTGGTAAGACAGACTGGGAAGCAGCATGGCTCATGGACATCCTGTCTGCTCTTGAAGTTAATGACACCAAAACATTAAACGAAGACATGAAAGGAAGCACTGATCTTACTGACAAGTAAGAGCAACCCAGGCCAGCAGCTGAGAACCCCAAACACATATTCTGCATAGGAAATGGAGCTCCTACCTCTTTCTCTCAATGCTTTACACGTGCTCAGGATTCCCTCACACTAAGATGGGAAACTAGATTGGCGAAGTAGATCAGTTCCATGAGTAATACCAGATGTCATTACGTCAAAGATTTCTCTGCCGAAAGTTTTTCTTCATTCCTAGGCAAAATTTCACCATGATGGGCCACATCCAAACTGATGAAATAGCATAGGATGGGGCTGTTAGTAAAAAAAGCAGAAGCACGATGATATGAAGCAGTTTCTAAAGCTTGACAGACTGAATACACCATGATTCTTCAGTTTGGAAAGACGTATGTACACCTATATAAGACTGAAAAATAGATAAGGAAGACTATCTTTCAATGTAGAACTCAGAGAACACCTTAAAAATATTATTCTGCAGCTAGTGACAAATATAAGAATTGATTTTGCACACTCATCATAGTTAAACTTTGAAACATCTCATCTTAAATCATCTTGAAATGAAAATAATTTCAAAGTCACAAATTCATAGATGATAGATTGTGGCAATTGAGACTCTGGATGAAACTCTGATTGAGAAAGCCTTTGCCCGTCTGATTGCAGAGTCAGATGGAGGATACCAAGAGAAGGATTCCTCTAGAAATGTCCAGTTCCTTTCCCCCAGTCCACCATTTGCAGAAAGAATACTCTGTGTACCCATAGTGCTGCCAATCTCATGTTCCTACACTCTTCAAACACCATATACGTACTGTCAATTTATTTGTGCCTAGCGATGAACAGAAACCACTCTCACCTGTGAAGCAAGCCCATTTTCTGAGATCCGACAGTATCTTTTAGGCTTATTTCGGTACTTAAATCTAAGACATAGGAGGAGACAATTTACTGGGAATTTCCATGCAAGCAACAAGGACTTGATATAGATCAGGAGGTCATTGGTACAGATTATGGCTCCAATAACAACTATCCAGCAAACTTCTGAGCTCTAACAGCTTGAAGACAAATCTGATCTTTTCAGTTAAGAGTTGAAGAACCATGTGGTCCACAGAGTAATGAAAAAGTCAGACAGGAATAAGTCTTTAGCTCTTATTCTAAAAAAGCAGGTTTACATACACACTTGGACCTTTCCTCTGAACACCTGTGCAATACGATCTATATTATCTCTGGAGCAGAAGGTTGGACTAGATGACTTCCAGAGGTCCCTTCCAACTTAATTTCTCAGTTATGTGATTCTGTTTTCACAGTCAAGAAACCTGTACTCCAAGGATCCTGCAACCTGCTGCCTTCACTAGCACCAGATTCTGCAAAGCATTCTTTCTCCACCGTTCACTCACTTTAGTCCTCTGTGTTTCTCAGACAACTCCATTCCTATAGCTGTACAGACATTTTAAAGCAAATCTCCACAACTGCCATGTTGTCCATGTTTCTCCACCTGCAAGGAGGAAATTAATGCAATAAGCAACAGATAGCTGAGAAGAATCCATAACCAAAAGGAGAAATAACATCCATGAGCCATGAGTTTCACACAGAGTATGAATTTCCCATAAACAATTTTCAAAGAAGAGATTAAAGAAACCACCACTTTCAGATATCTCAGTCTTTCCATGTTACCTGGAGAATTATCCCATTTGTGGTTAATCTGAAGGAAGCTTCTTAGAAACTGAGAGTCGTGTCCGATCACATCATTCCACATAGAGAACACTAATCTCACTTGGTTTACAGAAATATTTTACTGGCCATGACAACTGGATGGTCACTCTACCTATGTGTGAGGGCAAAAAATCAGGGGAAGAAAAGAGAAGAAGGAAGGGAAAAACTGGAAGTAGTAAAAATGTACTTTCCTCTCAAGGTTCAGAAATCTCTGTCTTGCAAAAATTCAGTGAAGGCTTATATTTTTTACAACTTACTGAAGAAGTAAGTTTGCAGTTCTGTTACTACAAGAACGTAGTGATCATGGTGCCCGTATTAGGCTATTCTCTCTCAACATCCTTTTGTTCAACAAGCAGAAGTTCTGACAGGGAGAGTCACACACACACATCCCCTTGTGCTGGCACATGGTTTGATTTTATGAACTGTCTACCCCCAAACATCTCCCAAATAACCCACCTGCTTGTCTTGTATCTGAGAGTCAGGGAGAGTATAAACCAAATCGTAAGAGGAGGTTTTGCTGCACTTAAGTTCTCAGGAGAGGAAAGGGATTAGCTTAGTCCTGTAATAACCATTTGAATGTAGCCTCTAATACCTGCCAAGACCAAGAGTTCACGTTGCTTCATAAAAGGACATTCCATAGTGACTCAAAGACCTGCAATGATAAAGACTTTGTCCGCTTTCCATGTCAAGCCATTGATTTCTGTTATGCCTTTCACCACCAGATTACAGAGCTTGTTTGTACCGTTCCTTGTTTCTCTTCATGAATGATACATTGTAATCAAGTCACCGCTCACCCTTTTCTTTCACTAGCAATAAAATTATTTTTGAAAGTCTTTTCTGAGACTTCTCCAATTTCAACACTCTTCTAAAAATGGCCACTTTGGTATTGTATGCAGGATTTTAATACGGAGTTTAAGAAGTGTCAGATGCAAACAATTTCTTATGTTACTTGCTCTTAGCCCCTTCACATGGCCTATAACAACATTAATCCATTTTTTCCCAGCAATACATTGGACTCCATGTTGAGTGACATCTACGCTGGAAGTCTTAGCTGTAGTTCAGGATTGTTGCTTTCCAAGACATGGTTTCCACTTTTTCTATGGAAAATCAACAGAAGCACAGCTGTGAATTGAGATGTTCTTCTATTGAGAGTGACTGTGTTTTTCTTCCCAATAATTGTATGATTGTGTTTGTTAAATAAAAAAAAAAAAGAAAAAGTTGCATTTATCGTATAAAAAGTGCCAGAAAACTGCTGATTTGTTCCTAGGAATTCAAAGATTAAGCTGCCCTCACTATAGCACAGCCAAAGTGCTGCCATTTGAGAGGAACATTTCAGGTACCACAAGGGTGTGGGAACTCCAGACCTCCAAAGGAATGTTCATTCTTCTCCTTGCTAAATTGTCCAGATCAACAAAGGCTAGATTTTAAAATGCCCAAAGTAAAGCCTCACCTGTTCCTGTTTCTGTTCAGTGCAGAGACCATAAAGCAGCCTCCACAGTCCAATCCTCATCCCAGCCAGCTGTGTTGGCAGCATCAGGACTCAGAACAGCTGTGAAGTGGGAGGGTCGACACACATGTATGGTGGTGCTCTGTGGCCTTCAAACTGTGAGTGGTGGTGAGGACTTGCACTAAGATATGCATTACAAAATAATATCTGCTTATGGGAAATCTGTTGTACTGTGGATTGATTTGCTTCCAAGGAACTATATTTCTTTTTAAATGCAAGCACAAAAAGAAGAGTTGGATTTAGGAATAGTAAGGGACCTAAAGAATAAATGGTTATGTTATACTTTACTTCCTACATAAATTTAGTGGATTTATTATTAATTTTGAAAAATTCTTGGTTATTTTTATTAATTAGTTACCGCTCCCTCACATAAGTTAATTACCTATAAGTGCACTGTGGTGCTTGTTAGAAGCCTCACATGTGCAAGCCATGGCAATATGTGCATGTGCAAATAATGGCAATGCTACACAAGCTGCGCTGTTTAGCAATTCACTGACTAGAGTGGGGAACTGAAAGACCACAAACAGAAGAGACCTTCTGTGGTACTAATAAGGGTATTGATTATATTTCGGAGTCGGTAATTAAAACAGTTTTTCTATTTACTTTGATTTAGCCTGATCATACTCAACGTGATTTCAGAAAAAGTGTCAGGAACGTGCATGTTAAAGAAGTTGCTACATTTCTGGCCCCTTTTATTGATTGCACAAGCAAAAAAACCCAAAACAAACAACCAAACAAAAACAGTTACAAAGAAGATGCTTAAATCTTATTAACAGTAAACATAAACACATAAACTGGAACAGTGTTATAAAAGTTTGAGTCAATTTGATGCCCCACTGCTGTTTATTGTTTGTTTCAATGTAACACTCAGGGGAAAAAAAAAATAGAAAGATAGATGGATGGGATGGGTTTTTTTACTTTGTCTTTTTTTTTTTTCCCCTTGCATAATCCAGTTACTATATGTAACAGCATGCAATGGATCAGGATGTGATTAATAAGACTCATAGTGAGTGCACATCAGGAAATACTTGTTAGCTTTCTAAAAGCACTTGTATATTTCTATTTTTATCAAGTTTGTGGTTAAGTAGTATTAGGCATAGCAGATTGACTATTATTACAGTTTCCAAATTCCAAACCCTTCTTTTTCTAAATTTCTTTCCCCCTGATAATGACTAGCATTCTCATGCTTAATGCTTTATATCTGCACAATTTAACAAGGTCTCACAACTGTCTTTTTGCTATCATCTTTATTACGGAGATACAGAATCTGAAGAACAATGCTTAAGGAAAGTATTTTTAATCTTGAATGTCTGCAATTTTGTGTTTCAATCACTCTTTGATTCTTAAATATGTGATCTGCCTTTTTTCAAATGTTCTGACTTGTCCATATTGACAGTGAAGTCAGTGGGACCTGAGAATACCCAGAACTTTGTAAATCACAACATTCATATAGACAAATGATAGATTTGGATGTCTAACTTTCAGCAGTTGTTTTTATCCTTTTTTTTTTATTTCTTCTGAATGTCTTGCCTCAGGGAGAGATAAATCAGTGTTTTAGAGCCCATGAATTACTTTCTTCATGCCCCTTGCTTTGAGTATCAGCTTCACAAATACTTGACTGTTTATCTTGATGCTCACGTCCAAGTGCCATGGCATTTTTTTATTTTTTTTTTACTGTATTCATTTGAATTGTTGTCATGGTTTTTTGAGGAGCAATGGACAGTATTTTTCTACAGCTAAGGAATTTCTCTTTCTACTTTAAAAGTGAAACAGCCTTTAAATAAGATACTGGCATAAAGTCCATGCTTACAGAACTCCTGTTATCATGTTGTCCGACAAATGAGTAGACGTAAATTAAAAGGAATAGGTCTGATATTGCTTTCATTATTGAAAAATAAAGACATCAAGTCAGAAATTACTGGAATCAATCTAAACTATTATTTCACTCTCACTTGAACTAAGTTCAGCAAACTATCATTAATTTTATAATTATGTTAAGGTGTACATGGCTTCAGCCGGCTGGAAAAACAAGAAAACCAGAAATCTGTAAGTAAAGGTTTTGTTGTGTGTTTCAAACTCTGCCAACTCCAAGCAGTAATGGAACCCTTTTTCCCAGGAAAGTGGCTGGAGGCTGGGGCAAGGGCTGCTTTAGTGCTCCCACTGGTGCCCTGCTCCTGGCTGAGGCAGAGGGATGAGCTCTGGCCTGACAGACCTGGGAAAGCCCCCAGCAGTCCTGGCTCCTGGCCCACAGTCCACTGGTCATCCTTACTGGTGTTTCTAAAGGAACATGAAGTATTTAAGGCATGCTGTTTGCTGTACTAAGGGATGATCACTTAAAATGTACACAGATTTCTTCTTAAATAAGAACAGCAGGAAAGCAGGGCTATGAAATATTGCTTCTGCTTGAAATGATTAGTCTTTCCACAGGCTGAGAACATAAAAGGTAACCGGTCAACATTTTGTACTCCGCCAGCATAAGACCTCTAAGGAGACTGTTAAACTGTTAATGTGGAATTGGGGAAGGTGGTTCTCTAAGTTAGCAGATCATTAAATGCAAGGCATATTTCTGTTATGTCTCCATAAACTTTTAATAAATGTGTCACGTAGCTCAGTATTTTGTACTTAGAAGTGCAAAAGCACAATATATTTCAAAAATTGGGTTGGCTTGTTGGCTGATGCAGACTGGATAAGTATTTCAATCTTGGCTCACTAGTTCTCTGAACAACAGAATTTTGTGGCACCCTGTATGTAAAAACAAAAAATCTCTTGATTTTTTACAACGTTTTTGTTCCCAATTCCACCCTATCTTTGGATAAAATCAAGGAATCTATAAAGATATTTTTAAAAGTAAATACTTTCCAGTTAATCTTTGGTTTCTATACCTAAACTATATAATAAAGTTACTCATTAGTAAGAGAAAAGGTGCAGAATGATAGCTAAAATATGTGTGAGCACATATATATATATATATATATATATATATATATATAAAATACACATATACATGCTGTATTTTAGATATAGAGAGATATATATATATATAAAATACACATATACATGCTGTATTTTAGCCAATCACATGGAAGTATACACACACATATACGCATGTGTATATATACATATTATAGATATATACACACATTTCACATATACATTTTTAAATACATATATCATTTGGATTTCTTTTCTTCATTGTTATTTGCTGTGCTGCTGAACCTGCGTAACTGCTAAACATTCTACAATGGATAATACAGAACACAACTGTGCTCTCATACATCAATATTGTTCTTTTTCAGGTTTTGGTTTGAGGTTTTTTTTCATTCCTCTTTTTTAATTCTACAAAGAATGCTGCCTTCAGTCAAAACCTTTAATCCTTGTGTCCTATAGTGTTTATGGCAAGAAGTGAGGTCTATTTAGAGAGGCATTTCAATTCCCCCTCAGGCCAAAAGAAAAACATGTTATTTCTAATGCCAGCACTGTGGCCTCATATGCTAGGAAACTAGTGACATTTTGACACAGTCAGGGACAGTTCTGAATTACGTGGTGCTGCTGTTCATAACATAAACTGGAGTTTAAGCACTTAGAGAGCCTTCTCTATATCTATAACCTTGTTTTTTGCCAGACAAGTGACTGTCTGCAGGGAATGCAACAACACTGATGTAGTATTTGAGCTAGCCTGCACAGTGTGTTTTCTGGGTTACTCCACTTACTGTACACCAGCACTGGCCAACTTGCATCATCTGAGCAATTCCAATGCAGCTGTCATGCTGGGAATACATCACATACTGGCTCAAGGACTCGACCACCCACTGTAAGGTGCTCAAGCCAAAAGTGGTCGTCAAGTTCTACACTGGCTTGGTCACCTTGCAACCCAGAAAAATGCCTGGCCTGGCTCCAAGTTCAGGGGAAAAGACTGTGAAGAACGACTATCATGTCCTTATTGTGAGAGTCTCATTTCTAATCTCCTCTATACATGTCTCTCAATTTTGTCTTACAGCCAATGAAGATTTTGGAGTGCAAGCTCAGGGGATCAAAATGTTGTTGAAGAACTTGCAGGTTCATCACTTTTCTGTTAATAACATATAAAAGCACTTTACTATAAATACAGCAACGTATTCACAGACTGCACTCCCTTCTTCCATTAGCTACTTCCCAGTGTTACCAATGTGCTGCTTCCTCTTTACACATCCCTTAGTTGTAGAGGGCTCTTTTAACTTCTGTTTTACATTCTGACCTTGAAGTAATTCGGTGAATGAAAGAACACCTTCCTTTCTTCTCACAATTTTTACTGCTTGAAAATCTATGTATGACACTGGATCCATGAACCTGTTAGGGCAGTTTGCTTAGAAAACATAAATACCTCCCAGTAAATTTCAAGTACATTGAATTTATACAAACATTGCATCTGAATACCTCCTGAAGTACTTCACTGGGCTTTCATTTCCTAGGCAACTCATAATCTCTGCATAATCTCGATTGTGCACTAAAGCAAGAATGGACTACATAGTCTGATGGACTGCAGCATTTTAAAATTTCCTAATCTTAATATCTTTATTTTACTGAAAAAAATATGAAATTGCAGCAAATCAGATAGATTTTATCCTAAGAACACAGCAGATCCAGTAGACTTCACAGTTCATTGGATACCTTTAAGGAGCACAGGACATTGTCTAAGCAGTCACCAGGCAGATATGCTGCTGTCATACAGTAAATGAAATCTTGTATGGGAACAGGATAAATTTCTTCAAAGAATATGATGGTAAACGCCAGTTCTTCTACGAACGTGATACTGTAGACAAGGCAGAGGCCACCTCCCCACTACCAATACATGACAATGAAACACAGGCAGGAAACTGCAGTAAGGAAGGAAGTCTTTGTCTATGAACAGGGCTCTTGAATTACTTGTCTGACAAGATAATTTTGGCCAGTAAACTCCATTTTGTGGCAGGAATAAAAATTCTGGTTAGTTTAGTTTGGGGAGGGGATTCCTTGTTTTCTCTTTTCCCACTTTGCTTTGTTTTTATGAAAATCATTAAATCTGGTTAGTAATACAGGATGATTATAGTCTGCAGGAAATGGGTATACACAGAAAAAATAGTGACACAGGCAAACTGAGACTATTATAGAGGTTTAAATGCCGTACTTCCATAGGTAAACATGGTTTATACAGGTATGTATGGTTTTGTTCATCTTCTAGCTTTACTGATTTCTGTCATATTTTTAGATATTTTAAAAGGAATTCTGAAATATATTTATTTTATATGATATGTTGATCAGATTAGATTAACTTACAGTATTTCAAATGTACTAAAGTATCTCCAAATATTTTCTGTTTTTTAACTGAAATGTGTCACCGGCTGGAAGAAAATACTTGATATTACAGCTCTCTTCTTGACTTGGTGTTTCAGTAGAAAATGTTCTTTGATGTTTGATATGTGATGAAATTTTTGCTCCTTTTACATACAGAGTTTTGTTATCAAAAGGCCTGCTAGATTTTTCTCACTGTGTGCACGGGAGATAGACCCTACACCAAGTCTTCCTCACCACCCACTGAAAAAAAGAATATTTTTAAATTTCATATGGTTTCCTCACTTTAATTTTTAATATAGCAGTACCATAATTCAGCGCTGTATTTTATAAAAATGCCTGTATTAAGTATTTTAATATTTTTCTTTTTCAGGTAAAATAATTTTAAATATGTTCTTCAAACCTCACTTTCTGGGAATGTTAACTTTAGGATGTGCGATGCTTTATAAGAAGAGAAAATAAACCCCATTTTTTTGCTTAAAAAAATGTTTGAAAACTTTAGAGGTATGTAAAGATGTAGAGTGGCAAAAGCAGAGAATTTCACTGAGGTGGTTTCAAGCAATTGAGTGAACTCTTAAGAAAGTGCATCTGGATTTTGAAAGAGGCATTTGAAACTGCTGGTAAATGTCATAATTGTAAAATCTGTTCATAAAACAACCAATTACAAGTTTTTTAATTACTTGTTTCTGCTGCAGAAAGGGTGGATTTATGCTTCCTTAAAACCATAATTATCTTGTCTTCATTCCTGACAGTAAGTATATTGTGTAATATGAACTCACACTGTGGGAATATGAACATGCAACTTCCTAGCCTATGACTTATACAGTAAATAAAGTATGTTTTGCTCATTAAAATAACAAGAACTTTAATCACATGCATTACTATCTAGGCCACTTAGACTAGAAAAGAAATTATGCTAGGTTGGATATGTATTACAAAGACACACAGATGACCCCCCAGTTTGAAACGAGTTTGTTAATACTTCACTACCTTATGCCTGTTTACTTAACCACAAGAGAGTCAGAGATTTATTTTTCTCCTTCTATGACATACTTAAAGGGTTTATCCAATGATGGTACAAAACAAATGATAAGGGGTTTCCTGATTTCAAATAGAAATAATAAAGTGACCATTCTCATAAATTTGCAAATAAAGTGAACTATTTCTTACACAACTTTTTATTATCAAGATAAGTAACTCATTTTCATTGTTTACTCATCAAAATCAGACCTTTTATCAGTGCCTGCTTTCATTAGTAGACATGGTGTTTCTAGAGATTTTTGCAGGGGAAATCATAGACTTACTATAAAGTATTATATTTTAAAAAGGAATTAAACATATATTTGCTACTAGTATGAAAAGTCCAGCTTTAATAAGGCTAACAGGAATATTTAGAAACCTGACTTATAAGAAAAGAGGGAGAAATAAGGTGGGGGTGGTGGTGTTTATTTTGACTTTTTATTTAGTGTAAAATCCTATTTCAGGGTAATGGTGACATCCTTGACAGTATTTGAATGTCTTTATATCTTAAATCCTGACCTTCTTCTTACTTTTGTAGCCAGTCAAGGAATTGAAGCATAGATTTATTAAAGAACATAAAATTCAGAAGTATTACCATTTCAGAAGACTCAAAATAAACCCATTCTCTCTCTTCCTTAAATTCTTATTAAAAAAAAAAATAAAGTCAGAAGAAACAATGTTTTAAAATGCAAAGAGGTGAACTCTTTGCTAGTATTGTTTTTTCATCGCGTTTCACTTTTGAACAAAGGCCCTTGAGAAGAGGGAAGGAAGTGCAAGGTTATGGACGTCTGTGGCTTGTGAACTAAGGAAGAGGCTGGAGGGACTAGAAGAAGCATTGGTGTCAAGACAGAAGGGAAAACTTACAGAGAAAGACTGAGAAATATACAACGAAGCTTTGTTGCTTTCATGTCAATGAAGTAATCTAGCAGCTTTCAACAGCTACCTATTTTGCATAAAATGATAGCTCAGCACATCCAACCCTCTCGTAGTCCTAAACCTCAGCCTTACTGGCAGGGAAAGCTGTCTCGGCTGCTGGATCTCTTCTGCTGCAAGAGGTTACAAAATGGTTGCACAACTGTAAAACACAACACCAGCAAAGGTGTTGCTTATGATTGGAGACAAGCTACTAAATAATGTCATTTTGTTTTGTGTTTTTTGGGTTTCGCAGTGAGAATGGCACAGCTTAAGTCTAGCCAAAGTGTGGAAGCTTAGCAAAGCAGTTTGATGGTTCAGCAAGGAATTGGTTGAAGGAGATGATAGCATGCAAAGAGGTGAATGATAAGGACTATAATGAAAGAAGCTCAACACAAAATCTACCAAACTTCAGCGAGGACCCTGCAATGAACAGGAGAAGAGAATCTGCAACTCTGAGACATGTGGGGACAGGCATATTATCAGATGGAGAGTAATTGTTTGGGTAACTGTGGTAGCATTTGGCTACATCTCACGAATGTTCTATTAAATAAAGATTTGCCTTGGTGGATGAGATGCAGTCTAGTCTTTTTCAAACCTCTCATGAATGATTTTGCTCCTTGTTCTCTTGGCAGGTGAATTAATTACAGTGGCTCTGATGATTATGGTTTTCTCTGTCCTCAGTTCCATATTCCAGCTGAGAGTTATCCCATGCTCTCATAAATCATGTTCAAATCCAGCAGAAAAGTAGCTACGAAGTAGCAGATTTTAGGTTCCCACCTAGTGAAGAAATTAGCAAGCATTTGCTCTGGAGGCACTGTTGGTGTAATTGCAAAGGTTTAGATAATGGTCAAAATGGTCTGCGAATGAGAAAACAACAAATAGGAATATGCACTCTGATCATAATAAGTTCAGAGAGGAAAGAAACGTAGGTCAGTGCAAATAAAGGTGTCTGACCACCATCAATCTGGTATATAACTCCTTGAATTGGTAGACTTGCCATTAGCTTGCCACCCAGGAATCACTACACCATGTAACAGAGGAATATTCTATGTTTCGGAACAGTTTTTATAAATTCTCATGGAGACATACTTAATACTACATTTTCATTCAAAGTTGTCATGAATTTTAGAAAAAAACCCTATAAAAATGTATTTTTAAAAATGTGAAAATCTAGCACATAGAATATTTAACGGTATAAATCATGCAGGTAAATGATACGCAAGTTTCACTTATTCACCAAGTAGCCATGAGTTTTCCATTGGTGTCCACTCAATTGACCCAAATGAAATTTGGAAAAAAGTCAAAAATGGTCTCATACAAGGTACTTCCTCTACGGTCCTTTACTGTTTATGATTAGTACATGTTGTATTGGGCGTCTGAAAAGCAAAAATGCTTGAAAAAGGCACACTACACTCTAGGTACAGCAGTACTCAAATGTAGATGAGCTCAAAACATGAGTGCAAATGCAGAATCAATTCAGCTATTTAAGTAAGAATGTGACATAAAGCCAATATGACTTCAGAGGAAAAATGCAAATAGGATTAAGAGATGAAAAGCAGTAAGGGATGGAAAACGGAGGCCTGTGCTGGATACAGTAGACTCAATAAGGAAAGATGTTTCAATGTGAACAGTAGGAAATGGTTAATCTGCTGCAAAGTTAGGATACTTCCAAAAACTGTATGCTTCACACTCCTATCTCATCATATAATATATATCCTATGAGATGTATCGTATGAACACAACTATTTCAATGTGCCAAAAATGAGCTTGGTGGAGACTAATTCCCCCACCTACATCCCCATGAAGCTTTAGAAAGAAGCACTTATGGAACTCGTATGTGAACTGCCCTGATGAAGTATTTAAGATAATTTTACAAAGCAATTGGAAGCATACTCTGTCCTGAGGGCATCAGATCTTATGCAGTAGTGCTCACATAATTATACTAAGATGAATTGCCATATCACTCCCTGGGCCTCTTCCTGGAATAAATCCCACATCCAGCTAGAGAAAGAAAAATATGACTTGCAGGACTGGCATGAATCTTATTACACTTCAGAACTCTAAAGAGAAACCCAAGCCTTTTCAATCACTGATTTAAGTGTCACTCAGTTCTAGTCTTGCCAGAAATACGAGTGGTACCCACATTAAAAAAAAAAAAAAAAAGTAGCTGAGATACTACTTTTGAGTTGAACTGTCCTCTGAAACTACATGCCCCACATCTTCTGTGGTGTTCCTTAAACTGACTGGCTAGACTTGAATGACATCACATGTCTATATCTGTGATTTTTTTTCTCTATGTGAGGTACTGCTGCTTTTTTTGAGCCTGGGTTTTATGCATTTACACCCTATACTGCAAATATCTTTTGACAAATTATGGACAAAGCTTTGTCATGATGACAAAAATGGATTGCATAGTTACTGAACAAATCTTTATTCAAAGACAGATATAGGTATGGGTTCCTTGTGAAAAACAGTATCTCACATGCTAAGAGACAGAAAGGCTTTGCACTTTACAGCTGAAAAGCTATACTAATTTAAACTATGCTTCTGTACAGCCTCAGAATTCACATTAAAATCACCATCACTCAAAATGCATAGAGATGGAATTCAGAGGACAAGACTCAGGTTGTAACTTGAGTTTACTCTTTGGCACTTAGGAATTGTCAGAACCTGGGTACTGGCTGGCATTCCAAGAAAAGATGCCAAAGACTGAACAGAATTGAAAACGGATTCTTTCTTCCCTGCAAGTAGAGAGGGTGCAGGCTACTGAAGAAGTTTAAGATTGCTGATGATAATCAGCATAATCATGCTCAAAGAATGCAAGAGTCATTTAACTGAGGTATGCCAAGCACTTCTGACAGTTCCACTGGAGCTGCATGTGTGGCGCAGAACTATTGTGCCAAACACAGGCACACACTTCTGGATGGATCTGTTGATTCAGCTGGGAAGAAAAGTCTATGACAAAGAAGACCAAGACATTAATAAATCTGTCTTTCTTAGCATATTTTAGATTGTGAAAAATTTAGATTTTAGATCATTTTAGAACTTCCTCCTTTTTTAAAACTCCTTGCCTCCTGTTAGGATAGAAGTTATTTAGAGAATTTCTAGAAGACTTGCCTTCAATTCTACTTTTCAAACAGTAACAAAATAGGCAAAATAATGTTGTGGAGAATATTTCCTGTTCTGTTATTGTAATTTTAAAAGTGACTAAACCTGAATTTTGTTCCCAATGTCTTTTTCAAAACGGTAACACCATTTATGGAGATAAAAAGATCATATTAAACATATTTCTACTCTGAAATAATACTGTAAAGAAGAGAGGTAAAAAGAATATTGGTTTTGGTTTTGTTTTTTTTTTTAAATAGAAGCCTTATACACGTATGTCCTCATCTTACTTCCCCTCCTCTGCACAAAATATATCCCAACTACAATCAGCACTCTAACCCCATCTTTCAAACATAACTTTTGCATCTAAATGGCCACCAAAAGTAACTAGGAAAGGACTTATTTCTCAGTTCCTATTTTGATACTGATGAAAGCACTTATCAGTCCTGTCTGTACATGTCTGTTTGTTCCAGTAATTCTCTTTTAAGGAAAGCAGATCTGGCTCCTGACTGTGTTGTGCAGGTGCTATGGTGTAGTGCTGTCTGATGGGGCAGCCTTGGAGAGCCTGGCAATGTCATCACTCCACTGGGCAGAGCTGTTACAGTGCAGCGTGTCCTTCTTAGGCAGCACTGATCAGTCCATGAGAAGTGCAACAGTGATTCCATCTCTACTGCCTCTAGACCTCAGGCTAGTTCAGCTCAGTCCGAGCATCACATTGCATGCAATCACACTACACAGCTTTGCGGCTTCAGCAGTTGCTTCTTTCAAATAGTGACATAAGAGTTGAGGACTCTTATGAGCTGTCCTTGGCAGATATCGGACGTAAAATCAAATTACCTAAAGACCCGCTGTCAGAGAGACTTCTCATATGTTGTGGAAACTGCCATTGACAAAACCAGGCTAATATACTGCTTTTGCAAGTTTCTTATGAAGAAAAGTTACTTGTACACTTCTATAAGCATAGTGTAGCTGTGGTGGCCACAGGGCAAATGTTGTGGCCCAATTACAATTTAACTTATTCTTACACTTATCAGTCAACAAAGTCGTACGATGTCTCAATATATCCAAATCAATCCATTCTCGTTTTGGTTGATTAAAACAGTTCAAAAAGCAACTCAACACAGGTTAGATTCTGGCCTGTGTATACATGACAACCAAAGGCTCATTGGCGGTATTGATTTGAAATTGTAAATAATTCTACTTTCCTTGGTTTTTCGCTTAATAGTTTCCTCAGACATCTCTCATCCACCTTTCCACTTCACCACTGTGTTTCATATTTCTTAGAAAATAAAAAGATCCATGCTTTTTACAGATATTCCAAACGACAGACTATTAGCCTCAGGGAGATCATATGCCTTCCCTTCCTTGAACCAGTTCAAACATAGTGAAAGCATTCCTGTTGTGGCCTTTTGCTGTCATTACCGATATACATTTGAATCATTCTGGTTATTTTGTCATGAGAGAATGCAGTAGTCATCTTAAAAACTAAAGGATTCAGGAGATAAACACAGAGAAAATATCAGCTACAAAGCCACTACAGTTCCAATAACAATATGATGAAGCATATCAGAAAAAAAATTATCAAATTAAAAATAATGAACAAAACTAAGAACAATAAAAACAAGAATTTAGCTGGAAAGTGATTGTTAAGTGACTTTCAATGTAAAACTTTTGTTTACAAATGTTGAATATTTAATCAGGAAATATCATTCTGCTGATATGAAAGAATTTATTATGAATTAGTATAATATGAATTTTTTATCATTTCAATGTATTGAGCAAACCAAACTGGTTTTGTTTTCATATTAGCATTGTGATAGAATACCTGCATCTCACAGAAGTTATGTGGACTACTTGGGCTCCTTAAGCTCTTCTCCCTCAGAGGGAAAGCTTCTTGGTGAGACCCTGTGTGCCATGATGGAAACGGCATGTGGTGTGAAAAGAGAAAGTCTGATGAGCAGAAAGTAGTGGGAACCTGGAAGCTCTGAACTGCAGCCTAGAACATGCCTTACCGCACCATGAAATGCAGGAGGGATGGGACGTTATTTATCCAACAAACTGAAGTGAAAATATTTTGACTCTAGTGTTTCAATGTTTTCTGTTAATAAAAAATATATAATTTAATATTTCTTCAATAAAATTAGACATAGTTCCTCACTCTGTATTTCATGATGTTTTAAAGTGAATGTTGAAATTCAGTGACAAAAAATCCAACATTTTGACTCTTGTTTGGCTCTATTTTGGATAAAAAAGAAACGCAACTTTATTTTTTGATGTCTATGTGAAATATTCCCTCATAATATTCCTTCGTTATGTAATCCTTGAAATAAAAATTTCCTCTGGAAAACTTCAAGACGGATTAAGATTAAATGTTTTCCTCTACAGCTGACTAACAAAATTGACTAGACATATAACATATTTCTTAAGGATGTGAACTTCAGCTGAAGTTTTATACATAAATCTGAGGCAGGATAGAGCTCAATTCTGAGCACATGCTGAATATTTTCATAAATGCACTACTCAAGTGATAAATGGAAAGCAAGCCCAATCCAAAGGTGTAATAATAACAGAAACTGGAAAAAAATATAATTCCTCATACAGCATATTATTTCTTGCCATCTACACCCTTGACGATTACTTTGAAGAAATTCTTGAGATAACTGTTTTCATTGTTTCTCTGTAACCCTTTCTAAATCATGTTTTTCTTCTGTTTAAAAAGTAGGACCAAGTAGTCATGAAATAATTTTTTTTTACACCGTTGCTGTTATCTTTCCAAGTTGTGAGCCATGTTTTGCACAAACAGAGAGAGATGCTTAGCAGCAAGTAATAGTCACACCCTCGCTTATTTGCAAAAGAACCTGTTATACTTTTAGTTCACATTAAGCTGTTCTTTATATCAGTAGTGTGACCTTTGCCAAGAAAAAAAAATGCTGAGTCCTATACAACTAGTAACTAATGGGAAAGTGGAATCTTTTGTTCTGCCAATTACAGACAGTAATTGCCATGTAATGAAGTTAATGTTTTGTAGAATTTACAACCTGATATTAATGGTGTTTCCTTGCCACCCTCTCTTATCCAACTTAATTTTCGCTGAGCTTTTTCACAACAAAAGAAACAGGACAATGTGTGAAGGCTCATTAATTCTATTTAGTTTTAATTTTTTTCCTCCTTTTTTTTTTCTCCCCACCTCCCGGAGGTGAAACAAGAGCCATGCCATTAGGTCTTTCTGTAAACTGTGGTTCATGTAAGGGTGAAAGTTACAGCCTCTGCGCAGCAGCTTGCACCACATAAATGCTCCCCTTTCAATTTCAGCCTGGGCCATTTAATGGCCATGCCGTTTTATTGCCTTCTTGATCACCAATTACACCACCAAGAACAATGAGCCCAACACTTAAATGAGCGGGCCTCAAATTTGCCTTCATTTGCCAACGTGTTTCATAGCAACACTTTCTTTGAAAGCACGGATGGCCTAATTACGAGGATGAAGATGGATCAGAGTTTGAAAAAGGCTCTCAGCCCCAGAACAATATGCTAACCTAACTGTACTCTCTGTACTCTTACTGTATTATTGTGACCCCAAGCTGCCCTTCTAGCACTCTGCCTGACCTCCTGCCTCCAAGAGGAAGCCGTGCCTGCCCTCCCTATCTCCAGTGTCACTGCAGAATTTGGGAGGGTGTCGCTGAGACTGGTGACAATGGAATCTAGGAAAAATAAATCATAAGACAGAAACTAGATAAATTGAGGAACCACAGGATACCAAAAGCATTCCCACATTATTTTGCTTTTGCTGCTAATGGCTGAAGTGAATAAATCAGGATGTGTTAACTTCAGCATGCTTCCCAGAGCAAATGCTAAATGCTTTACTTTCTTTGTTAGGAACTAATAGCAGGGTTGAGGTATTCAGATGCTCACTGTTCCACCTGGAATTTGAAGGGACTGCTAATATATTGAAAGTAAACATAATTGCAATATATGGTAAAAATAAAAGAACTAAATGGAATAAAGTTATATACAAGTTCAAAGACTAGAGTTATGGAAATTGCAGATCTTTTCCCTGTTTAAAAATATATCTTAATATGCATTTATTGCTCCATATATCTGCTTACATAAATCAGTCACCTAACTATTTTGATTTGGTTCATGGCTGCAAAGTGCCACCGGAAAAAGTGTTACTACCCCAGAATTAAAACAATCGGTCTGTTTACTACACACACTGTACCATTTCCCTTCAGTTCTAGTGTTGCCTCATTCTGAGGGATGTGCCACTAGAACTCGTCCATTGGAATAAAAGCTATTTTAAAGAAATTCATCACCATGGAAAAATTTATTAAATTACTTCTGAAACTATGCATTAGTATTAACACAGATGGACTCAGGTTTCCTAGTGATATATAAAACTGATGACAATTTTTTTTTGCCATTTCTTTAGGTTTCAAATTTTTTCTAACTGAAGTTAGTTCATATCTAACCACATGAAGATTTATGTATGTAGTTAACTTTACATTCTGTGTGTGGTCCCAGGAAACATCCAGTAGCTAATAAGTATCTGCAGGATTGGGGCCTTTCCTGAAGAGTGAAAAAATGTGTGGGCTAATTCTTACAACAGAATTATGCAGTAATAAACACAATTAAGCATTTACTGCAGGGAAAGAATCAATTCATTTTCAATTTTAACTTTCAGGCTTCTTATCTTTCAAGACTGTAAATGTATAAATGTATTCCATTATAATAATGTAAATCTTTGTGTCCTGGTTTTCCATATGAAATAAAACAGAAAATTCAGAACTTATGGGTTTGGGTAGCTGACAACTGCTCCATTTTCTCACCATGATCTCACTATTACAAAGTGCAACGATCTCACGGGAAAAACAAGTATGATCCTCTCCTCATGACCCTAAAGATTTCAGAAAAAAAAAAAAAACAAAACTATGTCAACCATAAAATTCAGATAGATATAATCTTTATGTTAGAAATATTTCAATTACAGTGCTGACTGCATTTATACAGTATCAAAAATTCTAGTAAAAGAGGTGCTTAGTGCATTTAAGCAGCAAACATTAAAAAATTTATTATAGCTTGTCTTTCTCCTGTGTATAAAGGCCCTATCCAAATGGACAAGCCAAAAAAACACATTAAAAATTATATATTACTTGGGGCTTTATGACACAATATAAAAAATATTTTGTAATAAAAAATATGCTTTCACCCGCCCTCACTCATAAATATTTGATCAGACTTTTCTAACACATTCTCAGATTTGACAAATAATGTGCAAAAAAATTCAGACACAAAAGAACAATCTGAGCAATTAAAAAAAAAATAACTACCAATTTGGCAAGCTGAAAGAAATTTATTGCACTAAGTGCGAACAAATGAGTATATACCACATAAATAAGAGTGTGGAAGGTAGGGGTGCAAGAGAGAAGAAAGGCATCTCCCAAAACTAAAGTGAAACACAGACAATGATAAAATGTAAATTCACTGAATACAGACCATGAGAAGCTGAAGACAGAGGAATCCCATGCACCCAGCACAACTCAGATTCAGAAAATGCTCTCACCAAACAATCTGGCTCCCATCAACTTAGACAGAAGGCAACTAAACCAAGATATAGTAAATGGAAAATCGAGTGAGATCTAAATGAGATTGAGATGTCAAATTGTTGCTTTTAAACCACCATGAATATGTTCTGTGTGTATGGAAACATCTTGCTTTTATTTTTTGGTGAATTCCAATAGCAGAGCAATTAGGATGGACAACAGGGCTCAGTAGTGTCTTATTGTGATTCAGAGACTTCATGTCATCACAGTAATTTCAAAACACAGAGGTACCAGACAAACATAGCAGTTGTATTTTAGAGTCAGTTAATTACACAACACCCAGAGTCTTTAAGTTAACCTTTATGAAGTTATAATTGTCATTTCAATGTAAACTTAAATGTGTTTTAAATAAATACATGCATAAATATTTCAGACTTTAAAATCTATATAGTCTAGATTGTACTTCTAAAGCCAGTACTGAGAAAAGCTCTCTGTGGAGGAAGCAGTTCAGTAGGGGTTGTACTTGGACAAATGCAGCAAGATAGCGGCCATGAGCTGAAAGACACTCCAAAATGAAGTTGAAAACATTATTGTCAAACCCAACTTTACTGCTTACTGGTAAGAGTAAATGCTTTGTCTTCTGAACTTTTTGATTGCTTGGCTGATGAAAATGTGAGGACTTGCATCTGTAAGCAGAAGGCACAAACTCTCATGATGTGTCTGGCTTCAGAAGTCAGTTTGCTGAAATCCAAACTTGCTTGCCAGATATTTTAATTTGTCTACAGCCCTTCTTGTGAGCAGGGTGGGGCAGATGAAAGCATCCTAATGCAGAACTCTTTCCCAAGCTACAGCTGGCAGGTTGGCTCAGACATCTATGAGGGCCTGTGCATTGGAGTGTGTAGTTGAGCCAGAGAGGGAGGGAGAAAACAATATTGAAAAGACAAATGTTTAGAAATTATTTCACTTGTCTGGTATGTAATTTGGTTTTGACTTAAAAACATGTTGGATTTTTCTAACTGTAGGAATAGATCAGAAGCAATAGTTTGAGGGGAGGTTTTTATTTTCCATCTTCCAGGCTGCATTGATAGCCAATGGAACATGCAAATATTCAGCAGCTTCCCATCACTTTTGTGTTAGAGCGAAACATTTGCTTTTGTATGGTTGTGATCTTCTTGGCAGAGAAAGTAAGAGCTGCATGATCACTGGCATAGTCTCTTCTTTCTCCCCATTTGTTTTTCTTTCTGGGAAAATGGGCTACCTCAAAGTGCTGACATGGGATTTCATTTTGCTGTGTGTTGCTCAACAAAACATTGTCATATGAACTTACAAGGAACCTCATATGGCTTCTGATCTTTGCTTTAAAAGTGCATGCTTTTTGAGAGCATATGACCACAATGCCAAAGTAAAAGAAGTCTGAAAAAGAGATGAATTAAAAACTGGCCAGACTTCAGAGCTCAAAGGACAGTAATCAGTGGCTGAAAACCTAACTAGCCAGCAGTAAGAAGAAGTAAGCAATATTGGGCTGATCTTTTTTCAGTTGCTTGACTAAAACCAGCATGATAAAACCAAAGGCAAACTTGCAGATGATACTAAACTGGAGACAAGGAATTACCTGTAGAGCTGCAGAGATTTAGTTCAAAGTGATTCTGAGATACTCAAAGTACAGAAACCTTCTCAAGTGCAGTGAGGAGGTAAACAAAGTTCTGCACCTGCATCAAGAAGGTATCAATACCATTTCAGAACCAACAAACTGAGTATCAGTCCAGCTGAAAAGGCCAAACGGCTACAATGGATATCAAACTGAATTGGAGCTAACAGTATACTCTCTTCACAAAGTATATATGCCACATCTGGAATACTGTGTTTAGTTTTGTCCAGCCTAGTGCAAAAGGGGTGTTGAAAAACTCACCAGGGCCTAGTGGCAGGGTATCAAGATAGTTAGGAGCCAACAATATTAGTAAGCCTATGACACAGCCTACAAGGAGATACTGAATAAAGTTTAATCTGGAATAAAGGAGTCTAAGGGCGGGAATCTGTGCGCAGTCTACAACTGGTTGAAGGATGGTTATGAGGACAATGGATTCAGGTTCTTCTCAGCAGAAACAAATGATATCTCAGGGAGAAATGGCCACATATCATAGTTTGGGATGTTCAGATCAGATACTAGAAAAATAATTCTCTGCTGAGACAGTAGAGTAACACTAAAACAGAATGATCGTCAGACTCAGACGTATAGGAGAATCTTCAACCTTGAAAATTCTCAAAATCAATCTACAGACAGGGAGCAAAACATAAGGGAGAGATCTGAGGTTGTGAACTAATCTGAAGAACAGGCAGGTCCACATACAGAACTTCTCACTTAAGAGAATGGACAGATGAAGGACTCATCCATACACCAAAAATCGCAAAGGCTCTGCACATGCATTCTGCAAACAGTCAGTGGGAAAGAAGCTGTTAATCATCCTTTGGCTGTGCCACTGTAAAATTTTCAGTGCAGTGCAGCAAGAATTACTACTCCAAAATAAAGACAATGCTTTAGTGGTGCAAAAAGGTATAAGAAAAAGAAACTATTTACACATAAAATGAAACAATAATAGACCATTTTGTTGACCATGTTTTCTCCTATAAAAAGGAACTGATGGAAAGAAGAAGCCAGAGAGAAGACCCTTCCTCCACCTCAGCAATAATCTGGGGTGGTATTGAAAAATATCTGGGTCCTGGCCATGCCCCTGTTGCAATTGAGTGTTTTAAGGTTGCTTAAAGAATCACCAGCAAGGTATCAGCAAAAGCAGGTTCAATATAAAAGCAACAGCACAACAAAGTTCCTTGGCAAGGTTTGGTCTACTGCTTACTAGATGGTTAAAGCACACCAAGAAAAAGCAAAGAAAGTCTAGAGTCACTCAATCTTAATTGAAATAAATCCACAACTATCTATGTGGAGGCTATGGGGCGTGGAGAGTGACAAAAGGGTAGGAAAGGGGAAGGATAAAAAGAAATACAGCCTAAAGGCCAAGCAGCACGTAGCATTTGAACTTAACTCAAGCAAAAACTGAAGTTAAACGATTTAGCAAAGGGTTCATATAGAATCTACTATACCACAAGAGTAACTTCTTTATGCATCTAAAGTACTTAAGATTCTAGTAGAACAGCATTCCTAGTACATTTGATATAGCATATTCACACTCACATGCATACCTGCGAAAAATTCTCCTCCACTTCAGTGAAAAACCTTGGGTTGCTTTTGCATCTTCTCAATGGGCAAACGGTCGAGTCTTGACCAGAGGGGGGGTATCAACCCAGGATCTGTCATGATTGTTCAGTGATGCTCCAAGTATAGAACACTTGAGAGTTCTCTGGCTCTGAGAGGTGTCCCTCTCAGAGGGACATTGCTGGCTGCAGCTTGCTGTCATCCAGGAGAGCTCAAAGGGTCTCACTCTGGACCGCTGTTTATAGGGTTGCAAGAGGGTAGGCTTCAGTCATAATAATTTTTCATCCTGGCTGCAGTTCAGGTTGGTAACTTTTTCTGAAAGTTTGATAACAAAAATATTATTCCACTTGAGTTGTTACTCAGGCAAAAAAGTTTTCATGGCTGTTTGTTAAAAAACAGAAGCATGTTAGACAGCACTAGTTCCTGGAAGCAGACACCGATTCTGGTCAACTCAAACGGAGCTCCAACAGGTGCTGTTTGTCAAGGTCAGGCCTAATGACCATATCTCATGTAATACTGCAGCCTAGGGGGGAGAAATGCACCAGCACAACCCCTCAGCCACACCCTCCTCCTGGCTACTGCAAAAAATTAACCCTATCCTGGCTTAACCTAGGACATGCTTCTACGATCTAAACAAGATGGTTGGAGATGATGATGAACAAGAAATTAACCAAGGACTGGTGCTGCGAGGAAGACATGGAGATCTTAATTCAAAATATCCATGGATATGCACATGTTTTTCCTGGTGACAGGCTTGCTGTGACTCATAACAATAATTTTTAAGAAAGAAAGAGAATGAGAACTAGGAACTAAATCAAATGGCCTCTCCTGGCCTTAGAGAATGCTACCTAAGTGAAGTAATATAAATGTGGGAAATAAGGCATAGAGAGAAAGAAAAAAGTAAAGGAACAATATCCATGACAACACATACATTTCACAAAATCAGTGAAAAGGCTATTCTTGTCACTGGAAAATTGTGATCAAATCGCCCGTAGATGAGTCAGAAAACCATAAACTACTAGTGCAAGAGACATAATATTGACTAACTGAATCTAAAAGTACTGTAGTAAAGCTGATAAGACTGTATTTGGGAAGAGTTAACCCACAATTTTTTGAAGCCTAACAAGGTTAATAGTCCTGCCCATCATATAGAAGCTTAAACAGCAATTGCTGCAAAAGTCTAGTAGGGTGATTGGAAATCTTTTGGAGGAAAGTAAATCTTACTTTCCAGGCTTTTTAAGCTAATGAAAGTGTTTATTGTGAAAAATTTTATTTTAGGAACTAAAACAACTAACTGTATGTAAGGCAAGAACCTTTACTTTCCAGTTTCTTTTCCCTCCACTATGCTTCTTAGGTATATTGCTATATTACTTTCTGCATAGAACAATACAAACTATGTTTTCACACAGAGATTTGATCAAGCTTAGGTATATTCAACCAATTTAGGCTTTTGCAAGAAATCAAAATCTTATAGAGGACAGTGACCATGTTTACAAGTTAGGAATACCTAGTGAACATCCAGTGACAATTCCTGGAGGGTTTCAGAAAGCAATAAATGTTGTCTCAAGGATAAAGATAGCCAGTTCCACAACTCAATTGCTTGCAGAGGAACCTTCAGAGAATTCTTTACCTTGTGGCATTTTTGTACACTGCTGTTTACTTAGTGTTCCAGGATGTTCCTTTAATAAAAGGCCTGTTATTATGTTGAATGAATCCCAGCATGAAGTCATATTCCTTCCTAAATGGGTGATAGCTAGACTCCATAATATTTTTTTGGTTTTATGAAATCAATAAAAAATAGACCAGGTACACAGAGTAACTAAACATTATCAATCATGTTCTAAAAGTGTGGAATTATTAAAATAATTTAGAAATTTAAATATGTACCACAAAATGAGAAGAAATTATGACAATTTTCTGCTAGTGGTTTCTCAGGATCATCGCAATGTAGGAAGTAAATGATACTAAATTATTTATTGGACTACTATTGTGTGACGGATCCTACATTTACTGGCCATTTAAGCATGAAACAGAGGACTAAAGGAAATTACATTTGGACTTATTCTTTATTATTTTTATTATATTTCATGTATGCTAAAATTTGTTTGTGTTGATTCCTGACATTCCGAATACAGACATAGCTATCTGATATAACCCAGTCTGCCCAAACTATAGACTAAAAATGTTTTTGGTAATCTTATAATAATCCTTGGAATCCAAAATAAATGTGGTGGTTGCATCTACAGCTATGAAATGTACTGTTTAAAACAAGAGACAATCATAAAATTCAACCGAACATCATTCAGCACATTTAGTAAAATCCATCACAAAGATTTAATCAAAAGCCAAACATGAATAATTGGATGTACACCGTAAAATTTCTTGAATTGCCAGTTAAGGCTCTCAACTTATTTCAGAATAGGTACACATCTGGAAGATGAAATATCTGAAAGAAAATTATATTCTTACAGCTGTGGTCTGGATTAGTATAAGAAAATGTAAGAAAAGAGTTTTAAAAATGGTTTGTACATGAAGATTTGATTCTGTTCAAAACCAACAATAAAGTACTCATTTATATTGTTATGGATGCATACAAAATTAATAATATCTACACCAGAGTACTCTGGACATTCAAATTCAAGCAGCTGCAACGTGTGGCATAAATACCAGATATATTAACTGTAGGCAAAAATGATAACGTTTTGGTTTCTTGAGATACAACTGCTTTGACAATTGTTAATATGCTTTTTTAGTGCTGATAGATGTAAGAATTTGAACATTTCCATCTCTTGACTTTTACACAACATGTAAAAAATGTACTAGGGTTTTTTCTTATCATTCTTTATTCTTCTATTAGTTTATCGTATGGATAGAGTCTCCAAAGCCAATCCTACAAAGAAAATAATAATTAAAAGAACCAAAACAAAACAAAAAAAAACCCAACAAAACAAAATCGAAGAATAACTGAACCAATGAGGCAATCTGGTTGATTTATTAGATATGATTGTGAGTTGCCTTTTTTTTTTTTTCCCTATCAGACATGTTTCTCAATTCTGATTACATCTTGGTTCAGAAGAAATTGAATTTATTTCTGGATCTTTAATATTGCTATAATCAACCTTAATTCAGATACTGATGCTGAGAAATCGGCAAAGAATGTTTTAAGGACTCATCTGACAAGCAAGACATCTCCAGATGTGTGAGGGAATACAAATAGTGATACCCAAGGCAAGCACAATATATCATCAGTATTCCTAGTGTCACCTCAAGCTAATCCAGCTTCTGGCTTTGCATGAGACACTAGGGGACAGGAGGAAAACTTAGAATCAGAAAGTATGTCTTAGACTTTTTCATATAGAGCAAGAGTATCTACAATTCTAGTCTTTTCACTGAACCTCCAGTTATAAGATTAAACAAATTTTTTGCACCTTAAAGAAGCTAATTATATACTAATTCTGTAATGAAACTACATTTTTTTAAGGAACTATTTAAACTTTAGAAGGATTGCATGATCAAACAGAGGTACAATTAAGGAAGGAAAAAATTCTTTGATGAATAAAGTTAATCAGTCATGATTTTATTAAAGACAAGATGAAACTAATTTAGGTATAGATTGATAGCGAAGTAGGCATTTTTTGTACTACGACATCATTTATGTTCATATTATCTGTTGATTAAGTAGGCTCATAAGAAGCCTAAAATACGTAATATTCTCTGTTTTACAATTGAATTCATTGTTTTTCAGCAGAACCTTTGCAAATGCATGCATGGAAGATGCAAGGCACCTCAGGATGCTACAGAAACAAGAACTACCATCAAGGTGCGGTATGAAGATATATATACAGTATGAATGATTCTTTGAAAGTAAGTCCTACCCCTTTTCAAATAGTCCTTAAATTACTAACTAGAGTTATGGTTCACATTTTGGAAAAAAATGGATGTTATGCATGTATTTTGCTTACAAAACTTGGTGGCATTACAAGAATGCCTACTTTTCGGAAAAAAATTAAGCCAGACCCTAATAACAGTTGCTATTTTGGTAGATGCAGTTCAATATTTATTATCTTTATGTTCTTATCAATGTCAGTTGAAAACCTTTGGTAAAATTTCAATGTGTTGCTTTCCCCTCCACTACAATAAAAAATTTCAGAATTTATGTAACAATTCTTTCCATAAATAAAATAATTTTACCAGAACAAAAGGATGTGGTTCCAATGCAGATCATAAACCAGTCATGCTACATAGCAAAGGTCCCCAATGATTTCAACAATTTATTTCCAAATGTACTTAGTTAATAGTTAAACAACCAAGTCCTGTCAAAGTTCCAAAATCTTATGCTTGGAAAACAACATGCGTGGTTAATAAGTACATTGTCATTGAGCTAGTGGTACAGTTCAGCCTTTTGTATGCAATGCCTTATGACAGATTTAGTAACATCATGATTTATGAAGGGCAAGCATTGACAACTCAGCAAATGGTAACATTTATTCATAATACTTAGTTTCCAGTACTTTATTTTGAAAGAAATGTTGCAGGTAAATGTGCTGGAATTTTTTCACTACTGCTTAGCAGTTATGCTTCCTGAAAACTTTGAACATTTATATGATGATACACATTGACAAACTCAACTGAATGCACACATCTAATATATCTTTGCCTTTTTAATAGAAAATATGTGGCTGTTTAATTATGAATTAGTCTCTCATTCATTTCTGAAATTGAAAACCAGGTCCCAGTATGCATTTATCAGCTTATATAAATTGAATATTTATACTAGCAGCGTTTTTTCTTTCATTGCTTAAGTGCTTCTTTTTGCAACACATTTTTAGACGTGAAATAAAGTCAACAATGCTTCCCAACATTACAATGCATGCCAGGTTTTGCTGACCTTTACTTGCAGTGTGGTGTAATATGGGTTTGTCCCCCATTCTGTAATCCAAGGAGTAGTGAACTGTAGTATAGGTGTAAATAAAATCCTTTTTGTCTTTTGAATCTTATCTCTTCTGTATCGATGGGATGTTACAACACACTCCTTATGGGAAGAATAGCATCAGATTATACAAACACTGTGTAGCTTTGAACACAGAATGTCACAGTTTACACATGTTCAAGCACATGCATAAGCAGTTATCATTCTCAGCAGGCCTGCTATTCAAATCTTCATTTCCAAGAATGACAAATGGAATTTGACAAGTCATTGGCAGATACTTTGATAGAATTTCCAAAACCACAGCAAAAAATGTTACATAGTCTCAGATATAGTTAAAAATATAAACCCCGGGTTTGCCCAGGTCTGGGCTTAGTAATACAAGTTTCAACCTAAGTATTTGTGCTGGTTTGAAGGTAAACCAGCAGGAGATATGGACCCACCACAAGAGAGATTATAAATCAGAGTTACAATTTAATGAAAAATATTGCAATAAATATACTGACACAAAGAGAAAACTGCTTTCCACTCACCAAAACCCAGCAGTATAACCCAGTGTCCCAGGGC
>JAWWEW010000078.1:87063995-87111451 GCA_035583185.1 Anabacerthia variegaticeps
AGAGGGGGTAGAATACATAGCTTTGATCACCCCCCACACAGTGATAACTGGTCCCACCTGCTGAACTAGGACAGTATTTTTATGGGTTTTTTTCCCCTAACAACGTACAATTTGTGCCTGTAGTTGCAGAAATAGCATTCAATGACTCAACATTTGAAAACACTGTTTTTAACTTTCTAAAGAGCAATTTCATGTATATTTTCAATTCAGAATAATTTATACGTGTATACACACACATATACATTTATATATACATACATATATATATTCAAACTCAATCTTTTGTAATCTTTAGATAGATAGGTGATGGATAGATAGATAGATAGATGAACACATTCAGATAAATATTCACAAAACAATAATGTTCCTTACAGGGAAAACCATACATGAAAAAGGTCAAAGTTAATGATTTCTTTCTTTTTCTTTTTTTTTTCCCAGGAGGGCAAAATGACAGAACAATATTGCATTACTTAATAATCGCACTTTACATATTCAAGAAGTGTGAATTGAAGTGACATTGAAGACAACTCTGATATCTCGGTGGTGTTGTGTCATGGCATAGCTATTTTTCATAACAGACAGCATCATTTGCTCATCAGACTTCACCTGAATAACATAGACTCCCCTTCCAGCTGAGTCTTCCTTATGCCTAAACTAGCTACTTGCTAATTTTTCTGTGACTTTCGTAAAGGAAATGGGAGCAATTTTTAAATATTTACATGAAAAATGTTTATCTTCTCTCCAGCAACATATTAATAATGGCATGAGGTGAAATTGTAAATCGCTTTGTTGTAGAGTAATATGAGACATTTCAGCACTTTGGGAAGCTATGTCACTCTAGTAAAATGTGGTAGATTATGATTGTGAAACAAATATTTTGCATATCACAGGAGACAGTATTCCCCATTTCATGGAATCACAGAATCATTAAGACTGGAAAAGACCTCTAAGCTCCTCAAGCCCAACCTTTGACTGGACACCACCATACCCACTAAACCATAACACTAAGAGCCATGTTCAGTTGTTTCTTGATCGCTTCCTGGGATAGTAACTCCACCACTTTCCTGCGCAGCTTGTTTCAATGTTTAACAAACCTTTCAGAGAAAAAATTCTTCCTGATGTCCAACCTGAGCCTCCTCCAGCACAGAGGCTATTTCCTCTTGTCCTGTCATTAGTTGCCTGGGAGAAAAGGTTGAGCCCCACCTTACCACAACCTCCTTTCAGACAGTTGTAGAGAGAGATATGGTGTCCTCTGAGTCTCCTCTTCTCTGGACTAAACAACCCCAGCTCACTCAGATGCTTCTTCTATGACTTACACTCTAGACCCTGCACCAGTTTTGTTGCTCTTCTCTGGACATGCTCCAGCACCTCAGTGTCTTTGTGAAGTGCCCAGAACTGAATTGCATCTACTCTGTTCCCTGACCCTGTCTACCAGCTGAGGGGGCATGGTGTCCCTGAAGGTAACTGGTCTTTCTGTTAAGATGGAGGCAAAGAAGGGATTAAATACCTTGGCCTTTTCCTCATCCTTGGTTAAAATTTGTTTAATTTGTGTGGTAAAGAGTAACTAATTTGGCTTACCTTCCTCAGGTGTCTATTGTAACAGCAAAGTTACTGAGCAGTGCCAGCTGTAGAGTATAGTAGAGTTTTATGCAATGAATGGATGTTCAGCAGTAGCAACTTTAGTTTCTACTCAGGAAGTTCCTGTAATTTTAGAATTCCTGAGTTCCTGTAATTTTAGAACAAGGAACAGAGAGTTGAACGCTAAGTCTAGCCTAGCTTTCTGGACACCATTTCTATGTCTTTTAATTGGTGATAATGAACGGTTAGACCAAACTAGACCAAGTAGACTTCTAATCTATGGACAATTAAAGTGAGCTGAGATGAATCCCACTGCCGAGTGTATTTCTTCATTGTATGAATTGATCGGGCCATAACAAATCCTAATAAGATTCACCAGTGATTTCACGTGGGAAGTGGGAGCAGGCAACACAATGTACTACTCTCTCTCCATCGCTGGTTCCTGCAGCACTGGATAATGAAACTGATTTCAGAATCTATCTTTTCCTCTTGACTGGAAACCAGTCAACTTAGTCCATGTTTCTTCGTTTCATTTGGCTTAGTTTTTTTACTGAAGTTCAGCAAAACTTGTATAGTTACTACTATTAAAATAGATAAAATATGCATGGTGAAACATGGGGTTACTCGCTGGAGATGCCAATGAAAAAAAGTCAGACAAAGATAAAACAGTGAGCAATGAAACTAAATTTTCTCATTAAGAATATAAAGTCTGGATATTGAATTTTATCCAAATGCTAAAGGGTACAGCATGCAACACACAAGAGAATTAAAAAATTGACTGATACAGTACACAAACAAATTAGCAGGAGCTGACCAAAATTATAAGGGTGTTATTGCACATTAAAGTGAAATGTCATTTCCCCTAATTTAAGGGTATTCCAATTAGAGTTAACCTGAAGGTTAGCTACTTTCATCTTTGTCATCTTTTTGATAGTGTTAGCACAGATGTTGGGGAACCATGGAAATTATATGCATCATAAAAACGCAGCTAATTATCAGTGAACTAGTCACTTCTTATATAGAATTAGTTTAAAATCTTCAAGCGAATGTTTGTGACCCATTTGATAACACCATCCATTATTGACCCATGCCATGTCCTATCTTTCCTTTCTTAAGCTCTGTTTGTCAGACATTGCATTTTCTCTTGCTGGAGATGAGAATAGTTGGGGGTGGTGGGGGAGGTTAACATTTAGCACTCAGTGGGTTTCTTTGAATGCCCTGAATTTTGTACTCAAATTTGCCTTTGCATTTGGAATACAAGGATTGTTTGTGCACTATTAGCATGAACAAGGTGTAGAGATTTGTGTTAATAAGCATCTAAAAAGACATTGTTTTGTTAATTTGTTATTTAAAAAGTACATATCAGGACTATGTTTTAAATAAGAAAATTATTATGTAGCATTTCATAAAGTTTAAGATGGATTCTGGGGAGTTACAGACTTTTTTGGTGACTAACTTTGTTAAACATTCTGGAGAATGTATGGAAAAGAAAAGCCAAACTTAGAGAAGCTTTGAAGGATTTCTTATCATTAGCACTTGAGTTTGATTAAATTCAGAATTGTGTTGATTTTCAGGCTAAAGCAGGATAAAACAACAGAGCCTTAACATAGTGAAATATTTCTCTACATATTTTAAGAAAAAATCTTAGAACTAAGTACCGTTCAGTGAATACATTATTCAGTGAATTTTGTCATTTTTCATTGAATAAATTATTCAATTACTTTTCTTCTGAGTATTTGACTGTTTATTATGAATATAATACCATTCTTTGTATATATTACTCTACAAAAATGTATATTGTCTAAATAAACTGTTCAATGAATTTTCCCTAGAATTTTCCCACTTTTATCCTTTCTTTTTTACAACAGTATGGAATAATTTATAATTTTCACATCTGAAGACAGACCGACTGACCTTGAAAAACTGGTGAAGTGAATCTGAGATTTCCTTTTTTGTACTGAAATTTTGTTATCATTCAAAAATACAGAGATGAAAATGGACTATATTTTATTTATTGCTGTCATCCAATTCCAAGCCAAACCACATAGAACCTAGCTGTTAGAAATTATAGCAGCCATAATAACAGACTCAAAATATAAGAAAATGCTAAAAAAAATTAAGAAAATGACAAAAATGAAAGACTCTATGAGCTATCTACAACAGGAAGAAGAATATGTTCAGAAGGTAGACTGATATGGCAGATACCACTGAGAAAGTTGGTTGATATACTTGGTTTTGGACTTTAATATAGAATTTCTACCTAATACTGCATATAAGAAAAGCAACTGGGAAAGTTACTGTGCACAAGGGATTTCTTTTTTTTTAACAAACATTTTATTGACATGCACTGTTTAAAGTCTTTGTCTGAAAGATTAAGGGCTACTACTTTTACTTCAAGGACATTAATTGCCCTGTGACTCACATGAGGTTACTTGCTAAATTAATAAAAACCATATTAAGAAAAAAAAGGTTGATAATGGACTATGAAACATCTTTTTCATACAATACCATTCAACCAAGCATCATGTCCTTTACAAGGAAATACTAAAAAGCCCTGCAACAAAATTTAGGAAGGCAGAAACCCCTAAGTAATGTTGCATTAATTTTCTTGGTGTACAGAATCTTCTTCTGGAACTTCACCTTTGCAAGGCAGCACTTGTGGAACACACTCTTAGAAAAAGAGGATTGGAATGGATCTTCTGAGTGAGAAACAGTCTTTTTCTAGAATAAGGTGAGATATTCATGTTGTGCATTTATATCAGGTTTCAAATGTCAGGTTAGGATGATTCCAAGGCAAGATTTGGGGTCATTTTCTTACACCCTTAGAAAGGCTGACTTAGAATCTCTTACTCTTGATGGTCTTCCTTGTAATTCCAACCTGCATTTTCTTAGGGCAATTTATTCATGAGCTATCACTGTTCATTGTTTAGCTTAAAAAGCTCTCTTCTGTCCCTGGTTTATTTCTGTCCTGATGAATAAACAAGGACAGTGAAAACACAGAGAGCAATATAATCTTTTTCAGCCTTTATTGTATCAATGGAAACAAGTAAACTGTTTTATTCTTTCATGTTCTCCTTGTAGGAAATTTGTAATGTAATCAAAACAAGGTACAAGAACAGCATATGTATTTAATATGTAGCAGGTCTAACTATGAATAAAGTATCCCTTTTCTGACCATCAGCTAGCATAAAGAACAAAAAGTCACTGTCTGCCACAAGGTACTAAAGTTCAGGCCCAACAAAGGGATATAAACACCATTTTATGCACCTGTGGAGTGTGAGTTTTCTTCTTTCTGGTACATGCAAAAGACTCTTGTTATAAGGACACCTGCAGGTAAAACGTCCATCCACTCCATACACAGCCACACATGCTGTGATCTTCGAGGACTTACGACTCAAGGCAGAAGCCAACTGCAGGATGACAGAATTTTCTTTTCTTCAACTGAGCATCCAAGCTGCCAGTAGTGAAAAATTCAGAGCCAGATGGAGGCAAGGAATAAAACAAGCATAATTCTGATGGTTGGCGGTTAAAACCTTTAACAGATGTATTCTGGGTCCACATTCTGGGCTGCTGCTATCTTTTGTATATAGCAATCATCTACTACGAACAGTTTTCTGAATTTAATGGTTCATGCTAGTAGGCATGGAGATGCCATCCCAGATGTCACAGATACTATCCTTGCAGTTAACTATATTCAGAAACCTAAGTCAGGTGCCCAGGTACTGTACTCCCCACACTGCATGACTCGTAACTCATTAGATACCCCAAAATAACACGCAAAAAAGCTAATGGATTGCTTTGGTTGTTGCAGGAAGGCAACAAAGTAAATTCTGATTACCTCACATCCTACTGAATGTATAATATCTTGACCAA
Source organism: Anabacerthia variegaticeps (assembly GCA_035583185.1). Taxonomy (NCBI): domain Eukaryota; kingdom Metazoa; phylum Chordata; class Aves; order Passeriformes; family Furnariidae; genus Anabacerthia; species Anabacerthia variegaticeps. The sequence continues at coordinate 87,069,447 of JAWWEW010000078.1, forward strand.
AAGTGCAAATTTTGGATTACATTTTGTGACAGATTTGAAGATTTTATATATACAACCTCACTTAAAGGATTTGGAGGTTCATTTCACAGCCACTCTAATAGTTCAGAACCTCTACCATAATTAGATTTGACAAGCCAAGCTTTTATGCTGCATGTTTTCACTATTTTCTGTGATAGGGCTTTACTTTCTTGGTCGTATTTTTGCCAAACAGGTGTTGGCTGAGGAAGATTGTTTTGTTGACTCTTGTTTCACACAAGCAGGGCCTTCAACAAAAGACAGTATTTCCATGATTAGTGAACTACATAGATTTGTCTTCACCTTTCCAACTTGCTAGCTCGCTTGCTTTCATATAAACAAAAGTATTTTGATACTGGTTTTGAAGAAATACCAAGAATGGCTCTTTCATCACAACAAGCTTATTCATTATTGAAGGAAAATGACAATTAGAGACCACAGAAAAGTTGAGTGCAAACTCAAGGTGAAAATGTGGTTTAAGTTGGTGAAACTTGGCAAACACTATCAGCTCTTGGTTCACTATTATTCAAACTTCCTATGCAGTATTATATGTGGTAACTACAGGACTCTTAAGCCTTTCCTGGAAATATCAAGCCTCAAAGAGACAGGATGATACAAGAGATAAATATTACAGCACTTTCCCCAATAATATCATGAGCCAGAAAGAAAAGAAAAACATGTAAAAAGAATTTTGATATTTGTACAAAAATCACAAGCAGCGAGCCTTCTTTCTTTCATATTTAATAAAGATCTTTCCAGTCAGCTGCAGCTGACGATAAGTATAATATCTTTAAATGGTTAATCCAAGGATCACAGCTCAAGTGCTTTACGTGGTTAGCAGCAAGGGAAGCTGTTAGTAGACTCAGTGTGCATTTCATAAATCCAAGGATTTTTTTATTCCTTTTTTCTTTCTTTTTTTCTTCTCTCCCTCCCCTATACCCCCCCCTACCCCCTTTTTGTTTAGCTTTCTACTATATCTTAAATGCTTTATTTTACAGAGGGCAGATAAGACTTAGTTCTTCACATAAAACTACAGCTTAGCCATTACTTAGTCTTTCTCTGTTACGGAAAAGGTCCTGTCTGCGCACAGATGTCTCAGATTAAATTGTATCTCACAGTCCTTACAGTGCTCAGTACTAGATGAACTGCCAAAAGGGCCGTAGGCAAGAACTAAATTGCTTTGGTTTCAGTACACAGTGAATTTGGCTCAGACAAGCTGAATCAGTACATTAAATGCGAATCCCTCACAGATTTGAAAGCAGCCTTTAGCACAATTATTGACTGTGAGTGATGATTATGTCTAATTGAAGGAGACTTTTGCTACCTGTAGCTCAGTTGGAGTCCATGAGAGCCACAGCAAGGCACTGCATCTTAATTCAATGTTCCAGCTTGAAAGAAGCAATTGAACCTAAATCCTGAAGTGTATACACATGGTCGATAAACTTTAATAAACTTTACAGGTTCAGTAACTAGACTGAGTGTATATAATTCAATTTTTTAATTCAGGAAGGGAAAATATCTAACAAGTATGTTTGGCTACAATAATGTATTAGTTCATCTCATGCAGAGGCCCTCTCGGTAAAAGGAAAAGATATAGTTTCATGCTTGTCTTTGGAACAAGTCATAAATCTGCTGTTCTATATACTATATTAATGCTCTACAGGTGGGAGATTACCAGGTTGCTCGGGTAGCACCCAAATTCCAGTAATTTTGTGAGGAAAATAAAATAATTTGACAATTTTGCCTCTTTTGCTACAGAGGTTATGCCAATAATAAAGAGAAATGAATGCTTTTCCTAATAGATTCTGCCTCTCTCACCAAGACTTTTTGGCATGTTTTCATGATATAACAACACTATTGTGCAAAAAAAAAAAAAAAAAAAGATGATATTCTATGTCTCAATCCTTCCAAAAAAAAAGTTATTGATTTTTCTCAGTGAACAAAAATAGATATTCTCAGGGGCCCTACAATCAGAATTGTGTTTTCCTTATGTTCTATAAAAAAAAGTAAAAATCTGTCATTGTGTTCACAGCAAACATTTCTCTCACATGAACATTTGTTGTGATCTATTAGATCTTTTTGAGACTTAGATTAGGTTTCCTTGGCACCATTATTATGATAACATTCACAAAAAGCTCTGTGACAAAGTATTTTTCATATTTTTCATGAACATGCAACTATGTGAATCATGAAAAGTTTCCATTTAAATTGCTTCCTTGCTAATTAATTGATATAAAAGGGAAATATGAGCCATACAGGTTGTTTGTTCCCTCATTCCAGGAGGTTGCTTACATATTTTGTAGGCCCGAGCTTTTAGAAAAGAAAAATTAATTTGAACCTTGTTTTGGAAAAACAGTATATATTGTAGGCTGCAAGAGCAACAGGCAATGAAGGATGTAAGGGGAGATCTATGATAACAGACTTTGGCAAAATCCATAATCAAGAGTACACAAAGCACCTTGAAATTTATTATGAAGTATCTATGGTTCCTACATGACCACACACCATTTCTATTGTGCTTCATTTCAGCCTAAAAACCTCAAGACTAAGGAGTATCAGAACTAGGTATGTATCCTTTATGTACACTTTCTGTAGTTTCCTAGATTTACAGTAGTAAAAATCTTAAAGTGGTCTGCTAACAGAAAGGTTTATATTCACAGCACAGTCTGCAGTCTCTAATAGAGACAGCACAGTCTGCAGGGTTAATAGATTAACTAATGGTGACACTTTCAAAATTTATAGGTAGATAAACTTTATGAACAACACACTCTCTTGTGTATGGTTTCCAGGTATACGATAAGAACAAGTATGTTTTTCCAAGGCTTCAAGGAAACTATAGAGTAGTCGCTTTTTCTGTTCTTCTACCCTATACTTTACTTTTTGGGTTTGTCATTACTAAACTTATTTTGCCTGTACTTGTATCTTATCTACCTTGGCTCTTTGTTGTCTTCTGGATATGCTGTTTCTTCCACTCTTCAGATTTTCTAATTTTAACTAGCTGCATTTAATTATTTCTAAACTTTACTACCACCATCTTCATGCCTTCTCAGTTTACTTTAACCAAGCAGTCATTGTCTCTTCCCCCTAGTTATGAGATCTCAGTATTCTCTAATAAATGCCTTGCATTTCATTTCTGTTTATATTTCTAATTCAGTCTGCCTAGTCTATTCCCCTTATGTCCTGGGTCTGGCATATTTCCACGCTCAGTATCATTCTTCCTTCAATGTTTCCTCCTACTTCTCTGAAAAGTATCTTTTCCAACACTAGTCAATTTTTTCTTCTCTTCTCAGTGTCACCTTCCTCTTCTAAGTCTTCGCGCCTCTCTCATGGTTTAGTATGGTAAATCCTTAGCACTGAAGAACAAGTGAGCAGATTCCCTCAACTCAGTTCTTTTTTCCAACAGTACTTCAACCCATAGACATCAGTAGCAAAATTATAGGGTTGTTCTGTGCAAATATTTTATGTACAGTGTGCTCAGCACTCCAAGCTGTGGGGAGGAAGAATATTATTTGACTAAGTGAAATGTCATCGACCTGAATATGTATGCATTCAACATATGCAAAATGTAATTTGTTTGAAATTTAAAACCTGATGCTATTTAGGATATTTTGTTTAAATTCAACTGATTCAAGCTGAATTTGCAGTTCAGCCATTTTCCAAAACACAAAGCTGCTAGAACAACAGAAAGGAAGGATCTTGGTATTTTTTAACAGTGAAAAAAAAACTCTGGCAAACCTACTTGAAATAAAAACAAATCAGGCAAAAATCAGGCACATGTTATGGAAAATTTTAAAGCAAAGAAGATGTGTCTAAATTAAAAGGAAAAAAAAGCCATATTTTGAAAAGGAATGTAAGGCAACCACCTTGCTTGCTATATTGTTCACTATTCTGGAGAGCATTCCTTTAAATAAAGGGGAATTTTATCTGAAGGGGAACACTGGGAATGAACTGCATTATTTTTTCTTGATATGAGGTTGGTGGAATGACATTTTCCAAACAGTCTTTGGAATGTAATATTTTTTCTAGCATTCAGCTGGAAAATTTTAAATAGTGACACCAAAATAACACTACACTTTAATGTCAAACAATAGAAAAAAGTATCTCAAAAATAAAACACACAGGACAATAAGAATAATCTTAGCTTAGGATATCATATTATCACACATAGTTTTTTGAACCAGGATCTTTAATAAGCGTTAGAGAGTTGTTTTTATGAAAAGGCTTATGGAAATTGTCTTCTTCCTTTCTCACTGTTGCATATATCTTTTTTTTAAATCAGTAATTTGTAGAACACTTCTTGCAGTTAACCTTTTTGTAGAAAGGAAGATTAAGGACTGCTTCAGACAATAAAGTAGTGAAGAGAAACATAAAGCTGTTACAATTTAAAAAAAAAAAAGTTGGTATAAAAAAAGTCAGGAGAGAAAGAAAGCAAAAATTTACATTACATTTACCATATATGTTTAAGCCCTGTTGATTTTTGCTCACAGGACCCAAACTGTCATGTACATATGTGCGGAACTGGCAAAGAAATCAGCAAAACTCCGTAACACATTATAGCTTCAATTTTTTGATGCCGTTGAATATTTATTCTTATTTTTCACCATATGTTCAATGCATATTCTGCATTAGCTGAATTTTCATAGAAAGGCTCAATGAAAGCTTTACAACCATTCAAAAAAAAAAATAATTCATGTTGTTGTTTTGGGGTTTTCTTTAATATATATTTCTATTATTGATTTAAGCTAAAGTGACTGGGCTTGAAATGAACAGCTGCCAGAGAAGTGTCTTTTGCTGTCTTCAAAACTGCCTACTCCTTGACATGAAAAAATTTGTTCATTTGGTTCTAGAGGCCTGTTGCTTAAATTTCCAGCCTTCATCTCTGTGTTAATTGTATTCTAAATACCAATTTCTCTGAGTATGCTCTATTTCTACACCTACCAAGACATCTGACCTACAGATTTGGGGAATAACATTTCACTTGGCAGTAAAGTTATCACGAGGGAAGCCAGCAGGTCACTCCCAGCTGTCAGTTTGTGTTTCTGTCGACTGATAATAGTACACTGCAATTTAGTTTTGTTGTTGGAAATACTGCAATACTCCTACATCAGGAGCCAGGTGAGATACAGTTGTCCGTTTTATAATTCTGACAGACTTTATAACATTGCTGGTCACATTCCTGGAAATAGTTTCAGTACCTAACACGATAAATCTCAGGTTCTGCTTTTCCAAATTGAGGTGCCATGAAACCACAGCTGAGGTGCTATATTCAGAAGCAGGGACTAGATCCAGAAACTTCCCACAGATAGATATTCTCTTGAACACAGCTGAGTAGGAAGCAACAACTTCCTGAGAATGGCAGCAGATTCCATTTCCTGTCCTCACTGGATTTTGAAGTCAACAAAGCCAGGAGCTGCCGTCTTGCACAGAAGCAAATATGTCACCTGCTCAGTGACCAGTAACATCTTCCCTCTCAAGCAGAAAGGCATACTAAACTACATTCAGTGCCTGCCAATAAATTGATTTTCTAATTTAGTAAAAGACAGTGGAACACTGGAACAAATTGTCCACAAAAGTTGTAGATGTCCCATACCTGAAAGTGTTCAGGGCCTGCTTGTGTGGGGCTTTGAGCACCCTAGTTTCATGGAAGGTGTCTCTGCCCATGGTAGTGGGCTTGGAACTAGATGGCCTTTAACATCCCTTCCAACCCAAACTGTTCTATAAATATCACTCCTGAAATGCTAAAATTTGCCCACACATCTACTGTTCAGAACCTCATACTAAAACCTACAGAGAAAATTCTTCTTTGAGGATAGGTCACACATAGAAAAACACTGCTTACCATTACCAGAAATTGCCTTTGAGCAAGGGACTGAACTCTGTGTGAAGGGTCAGAGGGTCCTAAGTTTCAAATAAAACTGGTCAAAATTATTCTTTCCCACAACATATAGTTAGAAAAACTTTGTTGTACTAATGCATAAAAAATGACAAACTTTTCCTTTTTGAGATTTTAATGAAAATTTAAAACTCTGAAAAGCAAACTCTGCAACTCCTCTTTACAAATTCATCAAAAGCTTGTGTTTCATCAAAGTATTTTTCTTCATGACATACTCAATTTAAAAAAGAAAAAAAATAAAACAGACTTTGAAATATGTTATTCTGAAAGTGAATTTTACCATTTTAAAGTTATTTTAATTTTATTACTTTTATTTTCTGGCATATCTTATTATTATAAAAATAATTCTGAAGCAAAATATTTCCATCATTTTAAGAGTAAATTTTTGACAATATGTTTTCATTTCATTTCATTATTAAAAAAAAAACAAAAACAAAAACAAAACCAGAACCAAAACATTTTTCTCTGAAACATAAGATCTAGTTCTCACCCAGCTATATTTTTGTCCCACAATCCCTAGGCACACCTTCAAAAACAGATGTGTTATGAAAGAAGAGCAACAACAAGGTTTTGCTTTGTTTACAACATTGGATTGAGGTTCAACTGGATTTAATTATTTCAGAGTATACATTTTATGTGGTCAGACTTGCTCAACACAGTCTACCTTGGGTGATTCCATTCACTTAAAAAATTCTAATAGGACATCATAGTGATATGTGGTAATTATACCACTGAAAGGATGTAATTAGATTTATATTTGCTAACAGATAATATAACAAAACAGCAATAGCTATGGCAATCATACTAGTATAAATGGGATGAATTCTTACAATGTTCGTAATTGCTTTTTGAGTTCACAGAAAAACATTTGTATTCACTGGTCAGCATAGATTTTAGATGTCATGTTTGTATAAAATATTTCAAGTTGTATTTGCTAAAAAGAAAAGAGATATTAGGAATTTACAGTACCTTACATCTGATACCAGCTGCTGGCTGCATAACATAGATATATAGCCTTTTGACTTCTGCCTGGGTTAAAACCTCTAAAATTATAGTCCTAATAATCAAAACTTGAATTTGGTGATCTGTTCTATGTACAAGTGATATATACAATATACAATTTTAACAATTGTGTAGATTAGACCTGAGTTTTTCAAATAAATACACTATGCAACCAGTAGTATCAGAACAGATAAGTGACTTCATATGCTCAGCTAAAAAGCAATGAAAAAAAGTTTTTTTTTTCAGGAATAATCTCAACACTTTCTCAGAAATCCTCTGCCTTTAAAATGCCTTACATTTTGTGAATTTCGTTTCCTCAGTTTTGGGATACCTATCACAGTAAAATTTTTCTCTGGCACCCAATAAAATAGCTATCTCAGTAATTCATCCTTATTAATACTGAGAAAATTGCACTGAAATCCAAATGAAGTATTAATAGTAGAAGAAACAATTTTAAATCATGAAATTATGAATGCTGGTTTTTTTCAGTGTGGTTCCTTAATCTAGTGGCATATCCCATATTCTTATCATATGCGTGACTAAATTGAATTTTGCATTTAACAAGGAGAAGAGGTTTCAGAATTATTTAACGTAAAAAGCCAAAGCCCACATATGTGGTTTTCAGCAAAGCTCACCTAAAACTCTGAAAAGTAAAAATCTGAGATTACTTGTGCAATTTTGCCTGTAAAAGAAAAAAATAGTCTGAACAGGCAGGCCGAGCTTTGTGGTCACGTTGCTCAAGGAAAGGATTGTGTTCACAGAGAGTGGAGAGACATCAGTGTTTCTGGACAATCTGCATCCACATGTACAGATCTGCATCCCTGTTGTTTCACAACACCACTTGAAATTGCTGATCCTTTTTCCTCTCCTTTCACCTGACCCTGCCAGTACAGCTACCCAAACAACTGAAGGCAAGGTGATGATGGTGTGAATGCTCATCCTCAACTGCTTGCTGATTCTTAGGTATCACATTTCCTACAGTGTAGAACTCTACCATGTATTCCTAAACAAATAATTCCAGATAAATAATCCAGAATTACACATTGTCTTTCAGTTATTGCTCTTTCAAGTAGCTGTTCACTCTTAAAAATCCCCACTGCAAGCTTATCTGCCAGTCAATTTAGTGTGAGGAGCACAGCACGTTCTCTATATAAATGAGATCTTGCAGTCATTGCAAGTTTCTTTGCAGTATTTTAACATTTGGTTGCATTTTTCTGAGCCAGTTTTGGCCCAAATCTAGTTCATGTCTCTTTAAGTTCAGGTCTATTTCTTCTGTTTTTAAGATTCTTTTAATAACTGAGATAAAAGAAATTCTGACAGGAGGTGCACCTGTTTGAAGATAGTTTGAATTTGACTGAGTATAACCCTATTAGATGGAAACTGTATGTGTGTTTCTGTGTATCTGTGTGTTCCACGGTGCACTAATAGAGATGAGGATAATATCTTTCACATAATTATCATTTCAATTTTAGCTGTGTCACATCGCTTACATGTTGTCTTTCTCTAAATATTTGAAGCATAAATTGTAAAATTTGAGAAGACATCTTCAACTAGAAATTCTGATTCATAGGAATAATGTGATATGATCTACTCTATAAATAGTGTAAGCAGCTACCTTTAAAAGTTTCACATATAAGTGGAAAACAAAAAGAGCTAATGGGAGATTTGAGACACACATGTGGCAATGATACTTTTTATTCCCATTCATTTAACACTGAAATAGTGGACATTCACTTCCACCTGTAAACTGACTTGTGACTCCCTCGTATTCTGAGATTATACCTCAAAATCCAGAACACAGTAACAAAGCATGGCACTGAGTCAGGTACCTGCCTTTTTGCTTAGCCAGTGGTAATGATTTCCGGAAAAACACCAACAAATTTGATGTACCATGGCTGGTCCATGGTGCAAAAGGAATTATCCTGAAAATTCAGAACAGCATCATGTATCTAGCCCAGACTTCAACAGATTAAGTTAATCACATTACACTCTCAAAATCACCTTTGCAACTGATTATAGATACACTACACAGTGTGTAGTGTTCAAGACTCGTGAAGTTATGAAATGCTTAAAATATGACCCCAAAAAGAAACAGTATACTTATCTAGAACAGAAAATATTATTCTGTGATGAAAAAGTACATGAAATTTGCAGTAGATGCAAGCTTGGATAGAACCATTAATTCTTTGTGGGATCAGCATGACTTTTCATGCTTAACTTCTGTGACAATGACCATCAGAGCACAGTTTATAGAGCTCCATTAACAAGATCGAAGAACTATTTTCAATTCTGCATTAAATGCATTACACAGCACTGATACAATGGACATCAAATTCTGCACCATGGGGCAGAAATATAATGCAGAATAGATTCTTTGCAATTTTATTATGTTTTGTTTAGGATTTAATACAGATCTGATATTTTGTAAATATTCAGTAAGTGGCTACTAATGCTAACTAATTTCATTAATGGGTTTATCACTTTTTACACCTGCTGTTCAGGTTCATTATTTGGCTTGCTGTGAACAACAGCAGTTGTTCCCTAGTCAGGGAATCTCTCATCCAGCAGAGAGTCTTATCACAAGTCAAAGGCCCTAAGAGGCAGATGATGGGGGAATTGGTTTGGTAAAAGTGTGATAAAAGTGTGACATGCCACTTAATAATTATGTTTTCATTGAAATACAAAATTTTCACTTGTACCATATAATGGTGTCTGGAAGTGGTTTTCTTTCTAACCAGGCCATTTGAGATCTATGCTGAGTATAAGCCATTGTCATTCTGCATTTTAGTGGGAGCAACAGTGAATGGGTCTAATGTAAAGATGTCTCTGACCTGGAGCAACCTGCTGGCATCATGTTGGAAAAAGGTTATTCTCCTGTATAAGCAAATCTGCCCTCTCCACACATATACGCATAAGACTGGGATCATTCCTGGATTATTCCATCTGGCTTCCACTATGTCTGGAAAAGGTTAAGAATGAACAGATAGCTTTTTATGTCTTTTCCTACCAACTGCATGTCATTTCAGCAAACAGATACAATTTGATAAAGGCTCCTTATAAGACTTATTATGAGCATTTTATTTTAGAGGAGGGAAAATTAATAACTGTTTTCCCTTTCCTGTGTGGCATGCAAACTCCCTTACATTTACACATTATGCAAACTTCAAGGAGAAAGCAGTTAGTATGTCAGAGAACCAGCAGTGATAACACTTGAGCAGAGCAGTCTGCAGCAGTCTCTTTAGTTTCACGACAGGCACATTAGTCTGGATGTTAGCTGCTTCTCCTTAATTGGATTGCTTGCATAAATTGCAATACAAGGTGGACATGTGATAGCTTTCTTTTTCACCAATCAGTCATGTCAAGAGAACCTTATGTGTTTTATATAGAAAGTAGAAAAAATGATAATTTGAAGCGATGAGAAGATGGTGCAGGGTAAAAGCTGATATTCTTCCTTTATAACAGATAGCCCCAAGTTGTAGAGGCCATTATTTCTTGCATTTTCAGAGCAAATGAACTTGACAGATGGCTGTGTCACCTAAACCCCTACCTACCAACTTGATTATGCAGAAAACAATACAATAGAAAAGAAATCATTACTGAAGGAACCTGGTTAGTCCACAGAGGGCTGAGCAGTGCAAAAGAACAAAATTACAGTTGTGGAATTGAACAGCAAGAATACATTTAACATAAAGTGGGTTACAGCAAGGCAATCAGTCATGGCTAAAGCTATTGTCTAGGCTTGCTTGCATGGTATATGAAGTAATCTGTCATCTAGCACTGAATTTATGCTTAGTTTATAGTAGAAAAATATAAAGGTTTTGCCAGGGCATGTTCTGGTAGTCTTAAGTAGCTCAACTATGGATCTGTGAAATTAAAATTATGGGGATTTAGGACATTTTTCTGCTTTCAATCTCTTTTGGCGGACATTAACACCAAAGTAGTTTCTTCTCCCTTCTCCCCTGTTACTCAAACACTAATCAAATCACACCACTTAAAAAAGGACAAAACAGACTGGGCAAGACAAAAACTCAGCACCAGTCCCGGTTACACATCACTACCATTTCTCCATAAAAAAGTACTCTGGATTTGCTGGAAGTCTGGCTATGAATGACATCCAATAAGGCAGGAAGACAACAGAAGGGAACATAGCAGCATCTATTCATGAAGGCCCAGTCCCCACTTTGTTAATTTTTATACATTCTATGCAAAAAGATAAAATCTCTTATCAGTATTATTACTACTTCTCAGAGATATCATTATATGGTCTCATACATCATTTACAACAAAATGGGCTTCCAGTCTCTTTCTGTTTCTCCCAACAGTTTCAAGCAATACAATCTACTACTATATGCTTGAGGGCTTACCACCTGGTAAGATCTCATGCTAAGTAATTATTTTAATTAGCTACTTTTGATATAACCCAGAACTTCTAGTTTTCCATTAACACCATTGAAAATATCAGTTTTAGCATGCCATATAATCCATACAAACAGAAAGTTCAGTTGCTTTCATTTTGCAATTCTCTTTCAAACAGTTGTTGAAAAAATCACTTCTTCAACAGAAAATATTTCATTATTTTTGTCTTAGAGCCATGGCTACATACTTTGTTCACAACAGCAAGATAACTTGTTAAAATAGTTGTAACCAGATTTTATTGGTTTTTTTTTTTTTTTGCTTGTTTGTTTGCCCTGGAATGAAGATTAAATGATATGACTTCAATTTATTCTAATTCTTTTCCATGAAAAAATAATCAGGTAATGAACCAAAAGAACAAATGTGGCTAGACTAGAGTTATCTTCATATAGGAGACTCAAATTTGATAGATTGTTTTCAGGACTCCAAATTTCATTCTGTAAATTACATAAAGCCTAGATTTTCTCATTCCACTTATTCATTACATAATGTCATAACTTTTGTAAAATCCTCAGACAACTAAAACTCTACCAGTGAAAGAAGCAATCAAAAAGAAAGCCTGATACCTGCATCACCCATGAATTGATTCGTGAATTTACAACAAAACAAAACACACCAAAAAGAAAATAGAAAGACATTAAGTATTTTATTTAGTGAGGGGAAAAAGGTAATCCCTCAAACATAGAAACCCAACCTGGATTTATTTTTATTTTTTTTTAAATTCACTCAGAATCTCTTTTGCTGAAATATAATTATTTATCTGTATTGCAGCTTTCTTACTGTTGACATAGTGAATTTACACAGTCACTATACCGGTACATCTCAGTAGCTGCAAATTGGGTCTCAACTGCCTAATAAGACGCAACTAAAGTGTATATATTTGCAACACCATCAAATTACTTCCTTCTGTAGTGGTGTGTTGGAAAGAAGTGTTTCTTAGCAAAGCTTAGTTCCCAGTGTACCATAAAGGAAGACACACCACCCCTTCCTCCTGTTCTGTACAACATCCACAACATGGTATGGATTATAAAGTTAAAAAACCCAAACAAACAAAAAAACAACCAACCAAACAAAAAAAAAAAAACAAACCACCTGATTAGCTAGATCTTAAACACACTTTTAATCACCCTGCATCCTTTTCTACTCACCTTATTCCTTCTCTCATTCATGTGGGCTCTATGTCCAGGTTTGTATTAAACCTGGTGGGTTTGTGTGTTCACAGAGGGATGAATTAACAAAGTTTAATGCAAGTAATGGAGAACCAAGGGTACTGGAAAAAATTAATGGAGTGGGGAAAAAAACCTCTCCCTACAGAACACAGTGGACTTCGCTCCCAGAAATGGTTCTTCCTCAATTACCAGGCTTCTCTGATATTCAGTATATACATGACTGGTTCCCACTTGTACCCTGTCCCTTTTTGGGACAGACAGACTCACATCACTGGAAACCCAACCCAGTGGCAGGTCAGCAAGCATCCAGGAGTAAGAGTTGCACTCCCAAAGCTCCTCAGCATCCTGAGTAAAATACAAGGAAAAAGATGGAGTCTCCAGAAAAGAAGAAACTGTCTTAATTTCTCTGCCACTTCCAAGCCTCTTGCTACCATATTAAAACTGTTTTAGCCAGGTAAAGCCAAACATTCTCTGTGATATTTTCAGCATCAGCATGTGATGCAACCTATGCAGATGAAGTTTTCAATATTTCCCCAATGCTACCATCATTAGCAGCTTGAACAGCTCTACCAAATCTACTTGGAGGCTTGTGCCTCTTTTCTTGGTCTCAGGTCCAAAGAGTGACCCTTTGGAATACCTAAGGATTGAGCCTAATTTAGGGAAGCAGAGAAGAGTCAAACCCCATACTTGACTGCAGAATACTCCAAGAATACCACGTATTTAACAAAGAAAGCTTACCTACAGAGTCTAGGTGTAAAACAAGGGCTATGTGTTAACTGTCTTATCATGTGAAGCTTTCTGAGTCCACGGAAGTACACAAGCAAGAAAAGAAATGAGTTCTGAACAGAGCAGTTTAGACTATAACTACTCACTGGGATGAGGCTTTCTTATGAACCATATTGGGCAAATGCTTGCCCAAAAGAAAGGTGAAGTACTTTCACAAGGAGACACAGAAGAACAAATCAAACCAGAATAATTCATTGGGACAGGACATCATCTACTCTAGAGTTCAAATAACCGTTAAGCAACTGTATAACTGACAAAATAATGCAATTTCTATTGAAAAAAGAGAAAATGAGCCTGGCAAATCACCTTCATAAGAACCCACCCTAGTTACTGCAGAGCAGAAAGGCCTACTTTGGTGTCTAATAGTACTGACAGAAAGAGAAAAACACAGATGTAAAACTCCTAAAAGAATTTGCTAAAAACTTCTTCAGAAACTAAGCCAGATTTTTATCACTCTTTTGAACAGCAACTCTTCTTCTCCAGCCTTGATAAATGTGATGTCTTTGCCATATCCAGAATTTAGACACACATACCCCCTGATATGGATATTATAGCTTTACCTATATTCTGTTGAGTCCTAACTACAACAATCTTTTTCAGTCCTTTTGATTCCTATTTAGCTCATCTTTGAAAAATCATATTTTGTTTTCCCATCATTGCTCTATTTCTGAACTCTTGCTCCTTCTGAAAGGTTGTCAGGTTATTGCATGAGAAACTCAAGGATTACAAACCTGCAGGGAAAGAAAAAAACTTTCAAAGATGTCACTGAAAGACATTGAAAGGTGATGTCTCAGCATCTAAAATGTGAAGGTCATTGTGGGGATGCACATGCCATTTAGGGAGGAACAACATTAAGTTCTAGAGACTATATTTATTAATTTATTAATTTATGTCTGTATCACCTCAAATCCAGTATCAGACTGGAATAGAGTCTAACAACTAGGTTCAAAACAAGTTCTCCTTTTCCATATGCGCTTATTAAATCTTGAAAGAATTTAATAGTCCACTTCCTTTCTAATAAATTAAATTAATACAGCAGTAATATTTTTTTGGCATCAAGAACACAATTCTATTTTAACTGAAAAGCTCACAACATGACAACTAGCATTTTAGCTAGTTTTATCAAGACCACCCCTCTAGCTTCCTGATTTCAGACATTTTACTCCTCTTCTTTCATGTGCAGTCAGAATTTTGCCAGACTAACCCACGCTTCTGTTGCTACTCGAATTCCCAATATCCGTCAGATTAATGCCAGGATAGGATGTAACAGTGATCCTCTTCTGCTGATGCACTCCATACTCTGAACAAAAAAATATCTCATTTAAAACTAAACCTCAGATTACAAGAATCACATTCTCCCTCCTCTACCTCTGTCTGTGTTTTCACTTTATCCAGGGTAGATTTTGATCTCGCCTTTGTCATTTCCTGGTGTACTTTCAGCCCTTCACCTGAGTCAAAGACACATGTTCCTCGCAGGCTAAAAACTGCTTTGAGGAGCAACTTTCCTCATGCTTCATACTTAGCATATCAGCTGCTTGTTCAGCTCAATTTTTATGTGTTTTTCTGTAGGGTAAGTAATCCAAAGCTTTTCAGTTACTTCGTGAAATAAACGTATGTGTGATTAATTGCTCCATTTGATATTATTAACCTACCAGGGATATTTTATTTTGGTTAGTGGGCTGAGTGCTTATGTGATTTCAAATTCTAGAGATAAGAAAAATATCACTGAGTTCTGCTCTCTACCAGGATACAGTAGTCCCCAGATGTATGTCAGATAATGGTTGTTCATCTTGCTTTAAATAACAATCTCACCTTGGAGTTTATACCTTGTCTTTATCTCCCCAAGTAATGATATTACTGTTTGGAATTTTTATTAAAAACAGCACTTTTTTTCCTCTACATCGAATCTGCAAACATAATTAATGACATGAAATTGACCTGATTAATTGCTGACACTGCAATTTTGCACTTCAGTAAGTAATATTCCCTGGCTGCAGCTACCTTGCTTGTATGCTGCTGGAACTAGGATTCCTTCAGAACTAGCACACTTCCAAGCTAGCCCTGGACTAACTTGGACTACAGGAATTTTGTAGACATGTCAAACTATGAGCCTCATTTGCTTTCAGTAGCAGGTGACATTGAGACCATTTATAGAGACTCCTGGTAACAGTATTAAGGCAGATGGGGTATTTAGGCTAAGCCAGTCTGGGACATCATTCCCTGCCCATTGATGTGGGAGAGACACACAAAATGGGTCACTCTAATGGGTAGACATACAATATGTGAATGTGAAACTGGCATAGCTGTGGTAATTAACTGTCTTTCATTGTTTTTTTTTCATTTGTTTGGTAAAATCCAGTTCTAGAAATTAATAAGTATGTGAAATGCCCTATGAATTCAAACTAATAACACATACACCTAACTATATCTAATTATTGCTTTTGTAGTGGCTAGAGTGCAGTAACCTGTTCTTTTTACCAGTAGGCTGCAGAAGAGTCAAAAAAACAGGACTTGATTGTGTTGCTGCCTACACGTGTTCTGCTTATAAAAAAGTTAATTGTACACTCTGACATTGGCTTTTAAAGATGAATCTCACCTTTCTCTAAGAGTCCAAAAACCACTGGAGTTTGCAACTTGAATTCTCAAAAACTTTTCTTCATATTCTACAACATGCTGCAAGGCAGCTCACAATTCTTAGTTCTTCACAGCATTAATTTACTTTATTGATGACATCATCAGTATTTTGTCACTGTAGAGTTTAGTTGTCCTGAGTAAAGCTGACCATGGAAGTTTTAAACATTGATTTATTTTTTTTCTTTTCTCTAGCATAAGAGAATGATTTATCATCTTCTTCTGGGACATCAGCCAGAGGCAAGAAATAGCTCTAATAACATGCTCTGAAGTGACTTATACTGTCTGTGTGTTCAAAAACATGGTCAAATAATATGCTGTACCTGGACATAGGCACATCAACCAGCAGGAAAGACAGGAAAGATTTTTATACAAACAAATGACACCTGCCACACACCAAACATAGAACCTAGTTTTCTCTCAAAAATAATTCAGAGATTTCTTGCACTTATAATTGAATGTATAACATTTTGAACTTGATTTTTATTATTTAAAAATCTCTGAATAAAAATATTGTGAAATCCATCTCAAAAGCAGGAACGTGTAAGAATGAAACACAAGTTTCATGTAGAAACTTTCTTGATAGGGATTTAGATTTAGACATCACTAATTTTATTACTTTTCTTTTCTTGACATTGCATCACAGTACAATCTTGAAAAAACAAATCTAATGCAAGAGAAGACAGAAGAATTACAACCATTTCGCTGCTTACAGAGGAAACATGAAGGCAAGGATGAAAAATAATTGCATAGGATTCCTATCTCTCTGTTACTTCAATAGATTCATGCATGTGCATGCATGAAAGGAAAACAGATTGGATGCAATTAGATGCTACATTTCCTTAGGTGACAAAGCTGGCTATTTCCTGATTTATGTAGCAGTCCCATAAGCAGTCATATTGGCAGTACTGATACAGCAGGAGAAAGAAAACCAGTAGTACAAGGATGGGGAAAAATGACAAAATATTAAAGGAAATAGGACCTCCTTATGCTGGAGGGAGAGAAAAAAAAGCAGATATTGGAGGAATGCATTTTACAGATAAAAATTAATTTTAATTGAGGAAGAAACTAGAAATCATTTTCAAACAAACTTTTAAATTGGTCTCAGAGTTAAAACATTTCTAACATGCAAAAAGCCCAGAAATAAAGAGTGGGAAATATATACATTTTCACTTTGCATATGTGCAGTCTAAGCAAAAAGACATGCTTCAGGCATATGTGGGTAAGTAATGACAGCCATTTACATTCACTGCATTTGCTCTCTTTCTTTTTTGCTTTCCTGCATATTTATTTGACGAAATTTTTAGTCTCCTAAATGTTCATTTGAAAAGAGTGGAACCCAAAGATGACATGTTTATAAACATGTTATGAACTTTGGTTGCATGCAGGAATACAGTTTATTTGGGGAGAGAATGGAAAGCTTTTTGGACAGGACAGGAACTGTCTCTATAGTTCACATCATTCACTAGTTCATACAGTCATTCATATAAACTACTACTAGGCCAGATTTTTAGTTGAGATAAATGAATGTAGCTTGATAGTTGCACCTCCATATTTTGATATTTCTGCCTCATATAGATAGAATAAAAATAAAAAGTTCTGTGATTCTGGGTGTTCAGATGCTCAAGAGAATTAATTTGTTTCTCCCAGGCTGTAGTACTGACAAAGAACAATTTCTGTCTTGTTTTTGGTTTTTTGTTTGTTTGTTTTAATTACAGAACATTCAAGACCGTTATCCAATCAGAAATAAACTATTTTAATTTATCATTAGCTTATTGTAGTAGTAAATAATTGCATAAAGTCAGATAAAACATGTTAAAGTCTACTAGGGTCCAGTCCAATCGTAAATATCATAAACACCAGATTATGATAAATGAAACAAAAGTTTGAAATACATTTTTCCAAAACTGTTTCTATATGGAAAAATTATCCTAAAAATATAGAAATGAATTCTTCCTTCTGCAAAAGTGAAATCAGTGATTACTTAATTATTTTTTAACAGAAATGCATCAACTCAGTATTTTAAGCTTTAGTGAGATTTCATATCTTTCAATCTGTCAAGTTTTGAAAAAATTACTTCTGAATACTTATTTTTCTCCAGAAATGGGAGTTCATCACTACACATACACTATTTCTCAACTAACTCACTTATAGTTGCCTTTTCCAGTGCATCAGAAGCACGGAAGTTAATGTACTTTAACTCCTTCAGGCCTTGGACCTTTTTAGTGTGATTTCACCATCTCATTAGTCCACCAGAGCCTCTAAGGCTGTACATACTTATTTACCTTGTCAGGATGAACAGGTTTTCAGTAACAGTTTTCACTCTCTTTGCCCAACCCTGAAGCAAATGAGTCAACCACCAAGGAGAGAAACTCTCTTCCATTTCTCTGCATAGGACCGAAAGGAAAATCTCTGCCTCTCATTTCAAGGGATTCACATAGGTTGGGGAAGAGCAGGTTAGTGCTGGCTGTGCACTTGATGTGAGCACCATCTGGCAGTTTCAGGGTAGGATGGCTCTGGGGGAACACTGTCAAGAGCACTCTGCTACTGCTCTAAAAAGGAGCAACATCAACATCTTGCTAGAATATGCTGCTGGTTTTAGCATATGTAATAACAGACTGAGACTGGACATGACCACTTCTTATGGGACCACATTTCCCTTGCTGATGAGGGATCAGTTTCAGTCTTTGTACTACAAGAAATCTGAGTTTGGGCTTTATTCTCCTTGGGCCTTGCTTGATCACACAAACCTGATTATTTATCTTCCAAATCTACTGGGTTCCAAGGTATGTGCCAAAACCTTGGGATTTCAGGTTACGCTGTGTAAGATATACCTGCAAGCTACAGCACTGAATCCAAAGAAACATTTCTTTCCTATAAGAAGAGATAATAACTCCTGAGGTAGATTAGTTTTAACACACAAGATGCTGTAGTACACCACTTCTCAGGTGTTACTTGGAAAATAAGTCGAAGTAGGAAGCTGCCAGAGGCAGCCTAGACAAGAAATAATCGCAGGAGCAGATATTGGCACTGAAACTTGAAATCAAATACATATCTCAAGCTATGAAATGATGTTTTGCTTGCAGTCTTTGTCCTAGCAGCTACATATTCATGATCCTTCATGTGTAGGCATTATGTAGTGTTCCTTCAGATATTTGGGTGGACTCATAAAGCTGTCTTCTGAGAATGGGAACAGAGAAGTTTTAGTGGGAAGAAAAGAATTGAAACAAAGATGACCAGAAGTACTGGGGTAGACTTGTGCATGTCATATATATGTGAAGAATTAATAAGAAATAACTCCAAAAGACCAAAATGTTCTGGTAAACATTGGGATAGGTCTAGTTTTAGTTACTGAATTAATAGAAAGCTAAGTAAATAAATTTACACCCTTGTATATAAATCCACACACTTCTAGGAGTGTTTCCACAACGGCAGACAACTACACAAAATAAAAATAGTTAAACAACCCAAGAAAGGTCTTTCTACTTTATTTTGTAGGTCATATTATAGAACCAAAGAATGGTTTGCATTGGAAAGGAAAGGACCTTTAAAGGTCATCTAATCCAACACCTGCATTAGATCTTTCACTAGATCAGGTTGCTCAGAACCTGATTTTGAATACTTCCAGGGATCTGGCATCTATCGTGTCTCTGGGCAGTCTGTTCCAGTGTTTCACCACGTTTATTGTAAAGAGTTCCTTCTTTATGTCCCATCTAAATCACTCCTCTTTCAGTTAAAAATCATGTCCTCTTGTCCCATTGCAATAGGCCCTCCTAAAAAGCTTGTCCTCATCTTTCTTACAAGCTCTCTTTAAACACTAAAAGTTTGCAATGAGGTCTCAAAATTGAGCAACCCCAGCTTCCTCAGCCTGTCTTTGTAGGAGAGGTGTTTTTGGGCCCTCCTCTGGACTTGCTCCAACAGGTCCATGTCCCTCCAATGCTGGGCACTGCAGAGCTGGACACAGCACTCCTGGTGGGGTGTCAAGACAGCAGAGTAGAGAGGAAGAACCGCCTCCCTCATCCTGCTGGCCACACTTCCTTTGATGCAGCCCAGAACATAACTGGCTTTTTGGGCTGTGAGTGCACACTGACGGCTCATGTCCATCCAGCCTCTCAATCACCAGCACTCCCAAGTACTTCTTGTCAGGGCTACTCTCAATCTGTCCATCCTCCACCCTGTATTTGCCCTGATCCAGGAGCAGCACCTTGCAATTGGTCTTGTTAAACCACATGAGATTCCCATGGGCCCAGTTCTTGAGCTTGACCAGGTCCCTCTAGATGGCATCCCATCCTTCAGGGAAAGTCAGCTGCAAGACTCAGCTTCCTGTCATCCACACACTTGCTGTCTCCTTCTTAAAGGAAGACACCTTTAAGGTATTTCACTGGTGTTTCTCTGCTGTCACCTATTACTTCATGTGCCCTTGAATCATCTCTGTAAGACTTCAAGTGTGCTGCAGTATACCCAGCATGTCTCAAAGTAACAGGCTGAGGTCCCTCTCTAGCACACTATCCCTGTAACTCTGGTGTGTCATCCCACATTTTGTCACAGACAAGACTGATATTATCTCCCTCTCCCATCAAGTCTTATGTACTTGGTTGTTTCTAGGTCTGGATTCACAACAAAGTAATTGGTATTAATTAGAAGTTACCCTTTAAGAGTAAAGACCCCCACATCATTGTGAACTTTTCATACATAATTAGTACTCACTATCAAAGGAGTGAGACAACTAACAGTTAGGATCAGGCTACTGAAAATGTTACCCTTTTGTAAAATTCTGACCAAAGTAAACCTGAGGAAGTCTATAACAACCTTATCACTGAATAAACTCCATTTTGCCTTCCACTAAGGAGCTCAGTGTTTCCAGCCTTAGTGAACAAAATATCTTTAGAAGTTATAAGATTTCCATGATATCAGGTTGTGGCTCTGAGAAGCAAATCTAATTCCTGCTACTGAGATAACAGGGAAATTTTGGTCCTGAAAGTGGCAAATGTAGTGGTTGATCGGGGTTTTTTCTTTATTTATTTTTTTTCCCTCTCATATCATACTATTATAATAGCATTTATAATTACTTTGACAAATGAGACTGTTTTCAAGGTGTAAGAGTGAGTTTTGTAAAAATAGAGGAGTATAAATTTTCCCTGAAAAAAAAAAAATCAAAACATTTCAGAAAAATGGTCTTTTGGTGTGAAGGTAGTGTGTCTTAATCCTGTGATAAAATTATATAGGATTCTTTTGTATAGAAAGTGACATTTAATTTTAAAAGTTAATGTTCCTTGTGTAGAAAAAAATCATAAAAGCTCCACAGAGCTCCAGAACCAGAGACCAGCCTCAAACTGCTCGCCACAAGAAGACCCTGTCCTCATTTTTACAAGCAAGTACCAGACCTGACCTATTAGTCCACTTATGTAAATAATAAGTCCAATTCCCTTTGCAAGCTCCTGCTAAAGCTGTGCCATTAGAGTCACCGTGTCATTTAGGCTGTCAGTGGAGAATCAAAGACTGCCTGTGCTGCAGCAGTCCAGTGCTATGTTTCTAAGAAAATGGGCTCTTAAAAAAGGAAATGTCACACCACAGTGTGAGAGATAAACAGAGGTATATCTTTAGAGCAGCAGGCAGGGACTGTAGAAACACTTTCTGTAAATGACTTTGATCCCCTAGTGTGATGAATCATGGAGTCGCAAATCCTTTTTAGCTAATTGCTATCAGCTTGTGAGATTTTTCCTTCCATGTTCAATATCAATTTTCAGGGCCATAGGAGATAGCACTTCTCCCCTGAGTCTGCTGGCGATTTACCGCTAAAACTGAACTAGCACCACTTAACAGTTTAAAGGGGGAAGTCGTTTAATATGACACTGCTGCTAGTAACTAAAAGGGAAAATATTAGGGACAAATAGTAAACCTTTTTACTGTCAGTGACCTGTCTTTGAAAATATCCTTTCTGTATCCACATAGTGTCAGTGCAGTGATCTCAAAGCAAAAGAAGCTTTAATTATTCAAAAAAAGATAAGCTGGGACTTGGGAAAAAGGAGAGTGAAATTTGGTTATTTTTCAGTTCTAATGTATTCCCTATTAAAAACTGCAAATAAAATAAACTTTTTTAAGTCTCTTTGAACCACACCACTGGCCTTAATAAGAAATTTAGAATATCTCTTCCAACAGTTAATTTTATGTAAAAATACAGCACTAAATTCACTCCATTTTCACTTTCAGGACAATCAAGTGAAAATGTTTCAGACTTCCAAGGAAATCTAGAGTTCTTTCCTGTTCACTGGAATTTTTCTGTAAAATTTTGACAGCACTGCTTATTCACAAAGTTATGCAGACCAGATGTTACTTCTTAGAAGGACAATGGCATAGGCATCTTTCCAGGCTAAAGGGGACACAACTCCATGCAACATCTGAACAGTTCCAGACTCTTAGTTCTGAATTTGAATTTGCCTCTTGGCATTCAGTAGCCATTGAATGCAGACAGCATCTCCAACAGTTAAAAACGTTTAGTAACTAAACTTGGAATCAGTATCGAATGTCATGGCACCTAAAATCCAGACTTTATAGAAGAGTGAAAGAGCAAAGTATGAAGCTAGTTGATTGTGTAAAGCTGTGGGAGAAAAAAAAAAAAAAAGTGCTTAAAAAAGTCTAGGAAAGTTTGCTTGAAAAAAGCAACCATGCTTATGTTTGATGAATTCTTTTAAGCTAAGCTGAACTTTCACTGTTGTTCTTGTGTCTTGACAGTCATTCACTGGTACAAGTACTCAGAGCAATGACAGATTTCCAGCCTAGATTAAGAATATTTTTTTAATCTGTATATGAAAAAAGCTACATGGTAACTCAGGGACTATACTCACCCATTTAAGGGTGATCATATATATATATATATACACACACACACACACACACACACACACACACACACACACATATAATATGTGTGTCCAACAAAGCATAATTTCAGCATGAAATTAGGTTTCAATTGACACAGGTAGGATAGGAGTTAATCACAAAAAATTATTCTTAGACAAATTTTAAACAATAAACATTCTTGTTGGAAAAATAAATAAGACTCATTTGTAATTTATTCTACCAATTGTTTCCTTTTCAAGAAAAATGTCTCATATTATAATAGAGATGCATTTATTTGAAGTAGAATAGCTTTCAAAGATGGAAATGAGACAGTGATTATAGGATTTTAACATGTAGACTGAAAACATAAAATGCAAATCAAACCCATGTTTTTCCATTAACTGAGCACCCAGATTCTGAGTTGGTATCTAAATCAATTTCTTTCCTGGGGACGACAGGTAAAATTTTGATGGCAAGGCTCATAGTTTTGAATACTTTCCCAATTTTGAATACTTTCCTAAGTTTTAAGTGTTCCTCCTCAATTTTTCTTATGGAAACTTCTTTGCACATGAAACTGCTGCATCTGCTACTCTGTATGACATAAGAGTAGGGCACTTCTCAACTTCTACCTTCTGTCTGGGTTCCACTTCATAGTGTATATTTAATTTGCATGCATTTTTTAATATCTTCCACTAAATATCCAAGGGAGAACACAAAATTTCTCATGTTTTTTTCCCTTAAGTTGCATAGAAATTTTTTATTTGAAAGTCGACTCAAAGAGTTTACCCTGCCATCTGATCACAGCATCATCACTGGTGAATTCGAAGTACCTGTATTCTAAAATTATATTACCATGATGGATTTTAAAGAACATTGGCTCATAACTTGCTCATGAGTAAGAGTAGAACTATTTCTAGCATATTTGCAAAGATGTTACTGTAAAGCTGCAAGGAGAGGGGACTGGAGGATCAAAATTTTTATTCAGAGAGAAAAAAGTTGTTGTTAACTTTGATGAGAACAGACTTGATAGTAGGGGTCAAAGTCTGAGAAAGTCAGGCAAAGAATTTGACTCTAGGATACTCTGATTTCCCAAAAATATTGAGCAGTTAAGTTCTGGGAAACAAAAACAGAAAAAATAAAGTTGCAATACTTTTAGACATTGCAGTCTGACTTATAGAAAGTTCTTCAGTGAAGTTTTTCGTTTAAAATTATTTTTTCCTTTTCGAAGGAAATGAAAACAAAGTATTGTCAAGCAAGCTCACTCTAAAATGAAAGTCTTCAAGGCTAGATGAACAGATTTAGACTTTTCTGATGATAAAAATAATTTATAAATTTATATGCAAGCTACAGCTGGTATTGCAAACAAAAACCCAACACAAATACAGTGTTTAGGTAAATCTTCATCATTCAAACAAAACTAAAAGTTAAACAGTAGTCACATGACAAAGGTGGCAGTACCAGGATACACAAAATTTGCAGGGAAAATTTTGTCTGCTATCCTCTCTCATAATGATAAAACCATGCTCTTAGAGAGTATCTTAAAATATTTTAATTTACAAACAGCTGGTCATATAACTCATTGAAGATTTCCATGCAATTTAGGCTTAATTTCAATTCAACAAATCTGTGTAGTTTTAGCTACTTAAAACTTCATCATGTAAGATCTGAATCGTTTGTTTTCCCTCACTGTAAGTGAAGACTGACTTCATGTCTCTGGGATTTGAAATCTAGATCTAAGAAAAATCAGTATGACACTTAGTCAATAAAAGTATTCTTCAGAAAATTTATACAGATGAATTTGAGAAAAAAAAAGTTTGGAAGATAACTTTGGAACAATGACTGAGCACTGAATCCAGCTAGTAATCACCGACCTGATATTCTTGTAAAGAAGACAAAGGTGTTTTCTTCCATGACAAAGGCAATACATCCCAGTTTTTCAAAAAACAGATGTTAATACTCACATGTTAAACTCTTAAATTCTCTTCTGATTCAGGGATTTGGCCTAATTGTTGCAGTAACTTTAAAAAAAAAAAAAAGGTTGCAGTATAATGTTTCAATATAAAAAATAAATATATTAAAATTGTATTTTGAAGAACTTGAAACAGAAAAGCATTGGAAAAAGTATTTTTTATTAACAGAGAAACTACCTTTGCTAAAAATTGGGCTTACAAGTGTTACATAAAATCTCTAATACAGTATATAAATTTTCCCATTTATTATCCATCAGCATTTGTTGCTAATAAGACATCATCAAAATAATCATCAAAATAATGTTTCAAATAGTCAAAAAAATGTGATATACCTCAGTAAAATTCAGTGGCTTGTTAATGATAGCAAAAAAACCCCTGAATTTTTGAGTCTGCTCTGTTTGCTGAGAATGTTGAATCAAATATTTCAGCTAATGTTCTTTATCTTACTTAATAACTGCTTTAGATGAGGCTATAAAAAATCATGTATTATGAAATAAAGGTGTACAAAAAAGTGCATTTGAGCATTTAAAAAAATGGGAGGGAAACTGCCCAGGCTATTCCAGGACCTGAAGAGTTGGTATAATTCCAGTTAAAGTAAGGCATCTCAGTAAGAGTGACACTGTGTTGTTATTGAGAATATCTATTGGAGTTTAAAGGAAAACTAAGTTTGCCCATTTTCCACCTTTTAAAAATCTTGTGAAAGAGCAACTCTGGCAATTGTTGCCAACACTAACATCAGTTAGGTGCTGTTCAGCAGCTGGGTAATTTCAGCATCACAAAACTAAAATTCGTAATCCTGCCCTGGATCTTCATTGGATAATTCACACTAATGCCGGTGGATGTCCTAGCTGTACAGAGGGTAAAGGATAAGGTCACAGGATAATGAATTTAACTCCAGGTTTTCAAATGAGGGAGGTTGAGTTGTTGGGTTTTTTTTTTTGTTGGTTTTTTTTTTTTTTTTAAATGGCATCTTTTTCTTCCTCAGGGAGATCTGCAGGCTGTGGCTTTTTGCCTTTGAACATCCTCAAGTCAAGCTTCAAGAAAAGGTGATGAGGGTTAGGGAGGGTCCCTTGACATTTGGTGCACTGGCATCAGCCTTTGCAATTATGGGCCACCTTTCTAGCAGACGGTAATTGAAAAGTGTGAACCACATGGGCTCTAGTCAATAATAGTGTCAGCATACAAATGACACTCTGAGCTTTCTGTGTTCGCCATCCACTGTTTTTGCTTTTCACCTTTTATCCTTCTCAGCATCATGACTTAATCCACTCTAATGAGGTAAGGTCTATTGCCAAAAATCGGCAGTAACACAGCTCTCTTCTGGCACCACTTGGGGTTTGTAAGGAGTCAAAAAAATGGTGGGTCTGTCAGCTTTCCAAAAGGGACAACATTACACCCTTTGAAATGTCCTCAGCTTATCTGAACACTCTTTTGAGTACAGGCTTCTTCTATCCTTGCTAAGGAATGCGTCCCACCTTCCTAAAACTTGTTCATCACCAACTCAAGGTGACTAGAGCCTTTGAATTAGTTTAGTACATGCATTTCTAGCTTGAAGGTCATTATTGGTGGCCACATGTCACTGTTTACAAACAGCAGGTGACTGCCAACAGTGGTGAGTGTGTGAATTTCCTTTGCTCTCTTTTCCTTACCCATCTGTCCACGTTTCTGGAATCGTAAGTATCTGCTTGTAGCAAAAGACTCAGAAGAAAATGCCAAGATGTTGTAGGGTATAAGATGCAGAAAGATGATGACCAGTTATTTCTGAGTCACCTAAACAGCTAATTTTACAAAGACTTTTTTTCTTCTTTTTTTTCTTTTCTCACACTCATTTTAACTTGAGGTCACAGAAGGGTACATTGTCTATGTAGCACTTGCAAAGACCTGGAATTAATGAGTTCTGCCTAGCTATGTGTTTTTCATCAGATTTTAAAATGGACCCAGAACAGAGTTCTACACATGTGTCAGCCATAAAGAAATACCATAATAAACCAAACTCTATGAAATCCACAATATAAAAATAAAAAAAAAAACGCACAAAAAAAACCCCAACAAACCAAAACACACAAACAAAAAAAAAAGCATGTTTAATTGTGTCAATGTTGATCTTTAGAAATGGCAAGTACACTTATCAATAATTTTAACTACAATGGTAATTTCCATTTTTAAAGATGGAGACAGAAAGTGGGGGTAGGGAGGAGAAGAAAAAGAAATACAATGGAAAGTATTTCCATGGGATTAGACCACATGGCTTTAATACACATATAAACAACTGAGGAAAACAGGGAATTTTGCCTCTTACACTTCTTGGACCTCTCTCTCCTTTCTTCATCTCTAATCTGGTTTTTCCCAATTCCTTTTGATCTTTCAGGGGCAGGCAAGTCAGGTTCGTAAGTACAGATGGAGTAAATATGGAGATTAGCCTCTTCTCGTACTGCATTAGCTCCTAATACCTGATTAAGCCCAGAATCATGCAATTGTCTCTGTGTTGGCTATCAGAGTGGCAGAGCACAGAAGGGGGCAGGATGAAGGCTGATTTTGTAATGGATACTTATTTTATCCCAGTGCTCTAAGAAGATTAGGCCTGGGGGTGTCACATTAGCCATGATCTCTGGGCCTTTGGTAGACTCTTGCAGTTTTCAAACACCTCTGCTTCAGCTGTAGAACAAACAGGCAGCCTGGATGCTGTGGCCCCATGTTGTGGCATGAATAATTGCACACTGCAAATTGTTTGAAGATCACAAAGTGCTGTGTAAATTACCCAGTTTTGGCTTAGTAGGAGTGATTTGTGGTGACTTACTGAATCTTTTCACAGTTTGGCATTAAACTTTCCACATTTCTCTCTATCTGAGATGGAATGAAAGTTGAGTCATATCTTCCTTTATTCTTATCAGCTCAATCTTTATAAAGCCAGTTTCTATAAGCTGCTGTACTCTATGCAAATCCTGCATGCATCACTTTGTCTTTGGTATAGATTCAGTTATATTTAGCTGAAACACCAAAAGATGCCTAATCAAAACAAACGCTAAATCAGCTCATGATGAATGTAAGGACATGTTCAAAACCATCTGAATAATACATGCAAAAATAGTACATGTGAAAGCCTGCACATTTTTTTTTTCCATGAAAGTTTCCAGCAAACATTCCTTTTTGTTTAGAAAAGGAATTGATTTAAGTTTCAACTTAATCAATGAGCAAGCAAAGCCAAAAAAATAAAAACTACTTTTCACTCGTTTGGGAAAAATGAGAACTATAATCAAAAGTGAAAACATATGAGACGTAAAAAACAAACAAACAAAAAAAAAGATCAGTACTAATTGAAGGAAACATTTATAATATTGATACTTATAATGAAAAACACATTTTTACTGAGCTGGAGAATTTTTAAAATATTTTTATTAAAAATCAGTTATCACTCAAGTCTACAAATTTAGTTCTATTGAAATTAGTTAAGAAGTGAAGAGCTTTTCACCTACCAAATGATTTTTCAAGCACTGTATAAACGTGAAAATATCAGGAACCAGTAAGAAACATCATGTCTAATAAGGTAAACCTTGTAAAATAAAAGTATTTAGGAATATTTTGTCAGCAATAGATAACATTGGAAGGAAAATACTAGGTTTTGCTACCCCTATTTGTGACTGAAGAGGAAGAATCACACTCCTTTTATTTTTCCCTAGGGGCAGAGGAATGAGGGTAATACGTTCTGGCCTTCAGCTTTTTGTTTTGTAAAACTGGTATTGTTTGTGGCTATGTATACCTTTATGCCCTACTTAACATAATTGTACTTCATTCAAACCAAGCACACTGTCAGACAGAAACCTGGGAGTGTATTATAAGTTTAAGACTTAAAAAAAAAAAATTATTTGGATTCTTATACTGTGGTTTATCACCAACATAATAATATTTTTACCACAAAAAAGTTTTAATAATTAATTCTGTAAACAAACATGGGGATATTCTGTGCATATTCCTCATGAATGGAAAAAAAGTAATTTTTAAAAGTACAATATAGTGCATATTTATCCTATTCACTACATGTGGGTTTTTTTAGGTATGGATTGATTAATATTTACAGATTTTTTTCACCAAGTAGTAGGAAACCTAAACATTCAGAATGCTTGTGCACTCAAACATGCTTATACACATACACACAAAAAAGAACTACAAGATTCATAGAGTTTGTTAAAAAACAGCAAAAAAAACCCCCAAAACAAAACCAACAACAAAACCAAAACCAACCAAACAAACAAAAAAAACCCAAAAAACTGTGAGAGTAGTTTCTACCCACTACTGAAAGCAAATATTCACATTGTCGTTCAATTTCTGTAGGATTTAAAGTAACCGATTGTTAAAGTATTTAACAGTAATGCTCGATTGCAATTCTTGGGAGGTAGAAGCACATGCTAATTGTGAGATGCTGTTCTTCTATACGCAGAACATGGTGCATCAGATAAATATATTTTAAAAGAGAAAGAAGCTGCAGTAAAAGAATTCAGGCAGTCTTACTGAAACTTCCTATTTGTTCTGTTTCTCAGACAAATGGCATTTCTAGCCACATCGACATGAAGCATATATAGCTTTGATAAGAAAATTATAGAAAAACTTTGGTCAAAGAAACTTGGGACTTCTCACTACATTGCATTAAAAGAATGAAACCCCAAACCTCCTGGCATACTGGCCTACCTATCTTCCCTTTGTGAGCTATCCTATGCTCTCCATGTCCAATATGTCAAGTACAACCGAAGTTTAACAGAAATTTGTAAGGGATATCTGAAAAAAAACACTATGGCATTTCCTAACTTTTACTGAACAAGAAAAGACAGCTAACTATACCTTAAAATTTTACTGACTTAAATATTGAAAATTAGTAAGCTAGTAACCTATTATACAATCAATAATGATCACAAATCTGATTGGCCAAGAAGATGGAAGACTTTGTTACCTAGTGAAGCATCCTTAAAATCCAAGCACAACTTTCTTTTTGTCTGAGGCAGGGCAGACATTAAATTTAAAATTCAATGAAAATCTAAAGAGATTTTCAATCTTTTGGCCAGTAAGGGTGAAGTAATTTCTTGTGTTTCTTACTTTGTAATTGACTGGAAACCACCCACCTTCTGGGACTTGACCAACTACAATCATCCTATACATTTCATATTCGTTCATATTTAACGGAGTGAAGATCCTTTCAATGGGAACCAAAAGAGACCTAAAAGGTCTCAGAAACTAGGCCAGCGTGTTCCTGAAGTAAGTTACTTTGTATGTGAGTTGTAGCACCACAGGCCACCACCACCACTGGGAAGAGCCCTGGTTTTCTGATCTCCATTAGCTTCTGACTCTGCCAGACCATGAGCCCATCAAGTCCATACTGTCCCCCGCAAAATGAAGTCCCATTCCACACAATTCATTAAAGCAATCAGAATAGACAATTTGTAATTTAATTGTATGCAAATATTAATATAATTTAATTTATGCAGACTGTAAGATAGGTATTATGGGTGTCATTCTTTCCTGATTCAGGTATTACTTATACACTTCCTAGGTAAGCATTTAAACTCTACAGCTGCTAAGCTAAGGATTAATAACATCAATATATCTATGGCACCATAAGAGGCAGTGTATCACTACTTGCTTCTGTGAGCATCTCCATACTGAAAATACAATATAAATTACTCAGAAAAATAATTGTAATCTGTTTAGGAGGAGATACATTTATAAATAATATCTTTTTAAAGAAGAAAGCTATTGTACCATGATGATGTTTAGTCTGATGATTTTTACATTAAAAGAGTTAACTGCAATTTGTTCTCTCCCTCTTTCTGGAGACAGATTCATTCAAACACCCTGGCTAACTCATTGTTTTAATATTTTAGCAATAAAGGTGAAGAAAAAAGAGAAAATCTGGTGGCTAATGATTATCTTACTGAGGTTTGGGGAACTAATATACGTTATACATATAAAACAATTTATAGTAATGAATTTGGTACTAATAAAGAAGGAAAGAGCTATGCTAACTACATTCCATTCAATCTTAGGACTGATACCCTTAGTTGTTGCCTAATCTGGTAACATGTTTCTCTTAATTCTTCCCAAAGACCTTTGGGTACTTGTTTTAGAAAACACCCACGTCATATCCTATGTATCACCACCTCCTTGGCCTCACTGTCTGTCTTGGGTAGTTCCACATTAATTCAAAGGTTCAAATAACATCTTTTGCTTTCAAAATATCTAGTTACATGTACCTCAGTGGTACTTCTCGCTAAAATTAGAATTAGAGTAAGTCCTCTGGAGGACCACCTGTCGTTGCCTGGTACAATTCACAGACCTGCTAGCAGGTGGCGTTATGAGCAGAGAATGCTCTAGGGACCAAAATCCAGCAAGTGTAAATACTAGTTCTGCTGTTCACTTGAATGGCAGCAGGACCAGACTTACTGCTTTTATGGCTTTCCTCCTTTCCCTGTTGAGTCCGGAAGATACATTTCAAAGCTCCAGCCCTACCTTTCTAGGTTATAGCATGCACTGCTGACTGATTATTACAAGGGGGCTGCCTTACCTTTTCTATGTAACCTTTGTTTACCACGGTTCTTTAAAATTGTTTGCAAATGCTGGTGTGTCACTATGTAGATCATAAATGATCGGCTAATGTTTGAAGGCTTTCCCATACTGCATCAGTTATTGTGGAGTGCAAAGTATATCATATCACTAGCCTTTTTCAATAGTTCCTACTTGCTGTGAAAGAAATGGAGGTTAGTACTCCAGTCTCCAGTTTAATATTCCAGTAGCCCTAGTCAGCTATTAAGTGCTCTATTCAAATGAGCACTGCAGTTCATTTTCATAAAGATAACAATTGCATTTTAAATGCTCTTTCATAAATAAAGCCATATATTGTGGGTTTAAAATTTTGTTATAATGCAGTTTGTATGTCTGTCACTTATCAGGTTGTATTTTTCCAGTAATCTGCCTGTAGGACTGTGAGACCTAAATTAAATATATAAAGAATTACAGTTAAGATGCTTAGCTTTCAGCAGAATTAAGGTTCACATTATAGCTCAACATAAACATCAGTTATTAGAATTGGAGAATTTGGAGGAAATTAAACATTTTATTGAACACATTGATACTTTTCATATGTCATTTAGATATCTCTACTTAATGGATAGTCTCCTGCAAAAGAACAACTAGCAAACAAGTTCTGCAGTGTGAGTTAATAGGTTAATTGACATTTTCTCACCTTTTTTCCACAGTTGGTTACCTTGAAGAAATCAGAAAATAAATAGAATGTTTGT
This sequence comes from Anabacerthia variegaticeps, assembly GCA_035583185.1. Taxonomy (NCBI): domain Eukaryota; kingdom Metazoa; phylum Chordata; class Aves; order Passeriformes; family Furnariidae; genus Anabacerthia; species Anabacerthia variegaticeps. The sequence goes on from JAWWEW010000078.1 coordinate 87,101,449, forward strand.
TAAGCTACATAATGAATTCAATTATACTTCCTAACCACTTACTTACAAGGAGAACCATATTTTAGGTGGCAAGTGCAGTTTAACTTGCTTTGTATTGATGCATAAAGATGAATATAATTAATATCAAAGTAGACTAAATTACATATTTCTGGAAAAAATAAAAGAAGCAGTCTGATAAAAAATGTTAATTTGATCTGTCTACTTATCAGGTGAATAACTACCTGTAATTAAGGGATTACTACAAGACACTCCTTAAAGAGCATGCAGTACATATTGCAAGTACACAAGAGACAGCTTAGCAATGCCAAGTTTCAAATGGTAAAAGCAGACATATTAGTACTATCTATGTCTGAATAATTTAAGCACTTTTAAAAAAGAGGTATAATTTCAAGTTCAAGTTCAAGTATTTGAAAGCTAGGAAAGGGCAGGACTAGAACTGCTGCCAGAGGTGTTATTTCACAATCACATATCTTTCATTATTTTTTTATTAAAAATCTTCTTAGAATTATTAGATGAGAGCATCTCTCTCTTTTTTTTTTTTTTTTTTTTTTAATTTCTTTTATTGTAAAATGTACTGAACATCTGAGGAAAACAGACCCATACAATGAAAACAGTTGATTTTGTAGGATTTGTGCCTTGTTTGCTTTTAGATGTTGGATTGTGTGTAGGAAATTTTGACAATTACTTTTTTGGCATGCATATTTTTATTAATTCAATATTTAACTATGCTAATTTGTATGAACAAAGAAACTACAAGCAAACAGCAGGCCATTCCATTTCTGCACATACTTCTGTTTTCCTGTGTCAGGTATATAGACGAATGTGCTGATACCTACCTCCTACACCTCTGTTTGAATCAGATAAGCTTTTGAACAGATTCTCTTTCCAGTCTTGTGTCAGTCTTACAGGTCAGAAAAAAAGACAAGTTTTCTCAGTTTCCTTGGCCATCTCACAAGCATGTAGAGTCCTTGCTCCTTCAAAATGGGTCTTTTGAAGGAGATAAGATTGTTTAGAGTTAAGGAGCATAGACTAAGAGATATTTTCCACTTGATTTTCTAGCAACAGTCTGTACAACACTTTAGTCAACAGTAGTAAACAACTTCAGGAACTGATTTGGTAAGACTTTCTTCTAGGTAAGAGAAAGACTACAGGCAGCTGAAGAGTACTGTACTGTGGCAATCAGCCTCAGAAGATGATAGCTCACCATAATGTTTTTCCCTGCCTTTGTCTGTAACACCTTTATTAGTATGCGAGAAAATGGTCAAGCAAGTTTCTGTGTAAACCCTGCCCCCTGCTCCCTTGCTGTAACCCTTTCCCTGCCCCTCGGTCCCCTGTCCAGGATGTGACATCATTTCCCCCTCCACAGACCCCTATAAAAACCCATACGCTGTGAATAAAATCCTCTTTGCTTCCTGCCTCCCCTGCGTGTGTGGGTCCTTTACTTCTCGGGACCCCGGAGGGCCGCGTGAGGGGATAAGGGGTGGAGAGCATCCCCCATCAGCTGCCGCACTGTACGTGTAACATCATTCACCTTCTAATGGGATCGTAGAAACTATGGTGATACTAGCTGCTTATGTCCTTATTAGCTGCAATCATAAATGGGAAGTAGTTTGCATCTTCTCAGCAGAGTTGTTCATTCCACTGTGGAGTGGATCTAGGACTGTGGAGTGGATCTAGGATTCTCTCCTCTCCTTCGCTTTAAGCAGTACATTTCAAAACTTCTTATATTTACATCTGATACTTCATGTCTTGAAGTGATGTTCAACTACAACAGTTTAAGTTATTAAAATGAAATGATGAATACATTTTCGGAAGAATGCATACATTTCGTGTCATACACACCTGCATGGGCAACCTAAGCTGAATTTATCTTGCAACCAGACAACCCCTTGCAGCTTTGTAAAATTGCTCATTAATGAGACTAGATCAAAGTCAAAGCAAGGATCATGAACCACCAACTTGCCTTGCAGCCAATTTGCATTCTTCCTTCCCACTTCATTTATCTTCCTTCTTGTGCTTTCCAGCCTCCAGGCATTATGTGAACATTAGGGGAAAGCATGTGCTGCCTTCTTTCTGTGTACACAGCAAAAGACACATAAATATATTAACTGTTATAGCTTCCCATTCCTCTACATTTTCAGTGGTTTGTATAAAATATTCCATGATAATTCCAGTTCTTACTTTTCTCAACAATGGCGCTTTGTTGTCTGGACTCTACTTCTTTACTGAAAAACACAGTAAAAATCTAGATGAATGGAAACAGATTATTTAGTTATTAAAATCCCATTAATAAATCTTAACAGCCCAAAGCTATCAATGGCCAAAATTCCTGACTTTGCTGAGGGTAGAGGTAAGTTTCCAGATTTCCCAAGAGAAAACAGCAGTGGAGATTTCTGTTTTACTTTTATCTAAAATAGCAGATGCTGCAAATGAAAGATTGCAACTTGTTACCGTCATTCCATTTTTCAGCCCTTTGTCTGAGTAAAGACAATAAAAGCTGAATAAGAAGCTCAAAACTTGTTCCCTGTAATAGTGTCAGGAGTTGTTCTAAGGTTACAAAGTCAGCAAAGTTAATAACGCTTCACAAGCGGCAACAGCTCTTAGTTCTGTTAGCAAAATACCCTCAAGTACACAAGAAAAGAGAACATGTTCAGGAGCTAGTCACAGTTTAGAAGTGAAAAGAGATGTTGTTAGGAATGCTACAGTAAACTCAGCTATGTTGCTCTTTTCACCCGTGTGTATAATTTTTCAGATCTGTTTTTGTTCCCAAACACTCCAAATGCCCTTTTATCTAAAACAGACAACATTACACTCCTTCTGCTAGGAGCATTACACTTTCAAGCAGCCTTATACTCATAAAGTAGAATGTGCATGTGGTGAACAGTTTCAGTTGCAAGATACTAAAGACTATTATAAATAGTTGTAAGACAAAATTTTTGAAGTAAAATACCTCTGCATAATAATAAAAAAACCCCAAACACTGCTATTCACTAATTAGCTGCTTAATACTGTCAGCTGAGAGGCCAAGGAAATGAAGAGAGCTACCCTCTCAATCCAGGTGCTACCTCCAGGGCACGATAGAAACGTGTTGGCAGAAGAGTGAGGAAACCTGTCCTAGTGCTCTTGGGCTATGCCGAGGGATGTCTTTTTTTCCATGTGCAGTAAATTTACTGAAAATGGCATAAGAAGAAAAAATGATGAAACATCTTGACAGTCTCTTTTAAAGTTTGTCAAAGATTTAATAAATTATTGGAAGTGCAGCAAACCTGTCAAGGTATAGATGGCTGTGTGCCTGAAAATCTTTATATGCTGTCCATTACTACAGCTAATCCAGCCCCAGGCTGGATTAATTTGTATGATGTTAAAAAGCCCTTCCAGCTACCCAAAGGTGTCAAAGTATGCTAGAGCACACAGAGTGCTTGGGAATACAGCCATCACCATTGCACTGAGGGAATACAACCAGGTGTCTGCTCCCTCAATCCTATACAAGTTTTTCTATAATATTAAGGCTAAATCCTGACCTCCTGTGCAGACACAGAGTAAGCCAAGTTAGAAAGGGTGGAGGGAACTTCCTCAGACTTTGAGCAGAGCAAAGAGCACCCTAGGACTTGTACACACATAACTGTAGACAGGTGAGCTAGAAAAGACATTCTTTAAGAAATAAATATTGAAGGTGAAGGAGCAGGCCATCCCTATATGCCAAAAGATGAGCTGGCAGGAAAGAAGACCTGGCCCGGCTGAACAAGAAGATTTGGAGAAACTCAGGAAAAAAAAAGGGGGTATCTAACCTTTGGAAAAAGGGGAAAGCAAATCAGGAAGTGTTTAAGGATTGTCATTGGGTCATGCAGAGAGAAAATTAGAGATATAAAAGCTCAATTAGAACTTAATCTGGCTACTCCTGTAAAGGATAATAAAAAGTGGTTTTATAAGCACATTAATAGCAAATAAAGGGGAAAGGAAAACCTCCATTCTTTATTGGATGTGGGGGGAATATAGTCACCAAAACCAATATCTCCATGGAACACTACAGGCTGAGGGGAGAGTGGCTGAAAAGTGATCCAGCTGATGGACAGTTGGCTGAACATGAACCAGCAGTGTGTCCATGGCATCCTGGCTTGTATTAGCAACAGGGAGGGCAGCAGGCCTAGAAAAGTGATTATTCCCCTGTGCTTGTCACTGGTGAGGGCGCAGTTTGAGTCCTGTGTCCAGTTCTGGACCCCTCAGTTCAAAAAGGACATTCCTGTGCTGGAGCAGGTCCAAAGAAGGGCAACAAAGCTGATGAAGGATCTGGACCACACATCCTATGAGGAGAGTCTGAGGGAGCTGGGGGTGTTTAGCCTGGAGAAGAGGACGCTCAGGGGTGACCTCATCACTCTCTACAACTACCTGAAAGAAAGTTGTAGCCAGGTGGGGGTTGGCCTCTTCTCCCAAGCAACAGGCAATAGACAAGAGGACACAGTCCTAAGCAGCATCAGGAGAGATGTGGTTGGAATTTAGGAAGAAATTCTTCACAGAAAGGGTGATTAGATATTGGAATGGAGTGCCCAGGGAGGTGGTGGAATCACTGCCCCTGGAAGTGTTTAAGGGAAGACTGGCTGAGACACTCAGTGTCATGATCTAATTGACACTGTGGTGTTGGGTCATAGGTTGGACTTGGTGATCTCAGAGATCTTTTCCAATCTAATTGATTCTGTGAGTATGTGATATAGGCACATAAAAATGAGATGTCTACTGAATTTAGTTTTTCTGTATTTGGATATCCTTAATTAATAATTCAAAATTAATTTTTATCTAAAAAATATGCAGTTTGTATAATCTTTGCTCACACCCATAACACTAGTATGAAAAAAGAGGAGGGAAAGAAAAGGAAGGGGGAAGCTATATAAAAGAGGATAATCTCAACAATCAAAGCACAAGGGAATTGCCTTTACTGCAACAACCAAAAAAAAGTAGAGAAATTGAATCCGAAAGCACTGTATTGTAGCCAGAGGTGTCAGAAGTAATATCATTTGACTCAAGCTTGACAGTTTAGTGCAGTGGTAACTCTCTTCTAAACTTACTGCCTTTGTACATTTCTCAGTGCAATCCTATTCTTCTGTTCTATTATAGAAGCTGCATGGGCATCGGCATGTCTCTTTCTCTTTAGTTTCTTTTATGGTTATGACGAGTGTGTAATGTATTTTTCTCACTGTTCCCCCTGTAATGATCCCTGTCTACCACCAAGTCCACAGTGTAAACGAGATGTGACATTACTGCAATGCAGCCATGTTTAAATTGAAATATCATAGGAAGGACAAGACACTTCAGTCCCCTGCTTTACAGTACTGAAGAGTTATGCATGCAATAGTCATTGTTTACTATTTTCATATGAAAACGATGAATGGTTGAATGGGGATGGTATTTAATAAAAGCCTTTACAGCTGATAATCAGGTGATGAATCATAGTCATGGCCTTTGCAAAATACTTTAAAATAAAGCTGCATTTGTCATAAAGCAGATAAGCATGTTTCTGTCTTGCTTAATAGGTAAATATGATATGTACAATCTTTTTCTCATTCTATTTAACTTTCTGAAGATAATAAAGGTTTCTGTGATTTTTTTTTTTAAAAAATATTATAGGAAAAAAAGAACCAAAGAGCAGATACAAGTTTGATCTTTATTTTCACGAAAGGGAGAAAAACCTGGTTGCAGTAGTATAAGAATCCTATCAGTTTGTTAGGAGAAATTTTGTGTCAGAACTACTCTATATTCCAGATCAATACATTTGGAGTACAGTGAGGCTAGAAAACCAAGCATTAACATAAAATAAAAATATGGGATGCTGCAGTTGCAGTAGAGTCTGCCTCATCACAGCTTTTTTAAGACGAAGAACAAGGCCAGATGAATGTAAATGAATAGCTATCATGGCCCACATCAACTGCTTTTAAAGCAACTTCTGTCTGCTTCAAGTGCATATAAACTGTCTATATAATTCCTTGTTCCCATAAATGGGGTGATTCTTGTTCTGTTCTTATATAAATTAGTTAGGACAGAGAATTAAAAAAACCCTTTCATTTCCTTTTCTCCACAATGGAACAAGTACTCTTATTGTTCTACATAACCCCTTAAAAAAGCTCCAAACCAAAAACAAATCTAAAACCCCACCCATGCAACCATTTAATACATAAATATTCTGAAATAGAAATTAATATTCTGGAGAACTGAGACAGAGGATGACATAGTACTTCAGATATTTAGATAATGTACCAAATTTCTTTTTTTCAACTGAAGGTGAGAAATAATGGTCAGGTAATTTGGAGACAATGCCTTGCATAAACTTTTATAATCCTTTACTTTGCTTCCTTCCCACCAGATATCTCTGGCTTTTGCTACAGAAACTATTACAATGCTAATTCTAAAATCCATTAATATTTGTTTATTAAGTTAAATTTCAGAATTCCTAGTCCACACAAAAAAGAAAGACTGTCATATAGTTTGGGGGTAAAACAAATATTAAATGAATACACAAGTCACAGTAAGTAATACAAACAATAAAAAGAAATGTTTGAGATACTATAAACAGTTTTAATCAGAGCTAGAGAGTAGAAATACTTGCGTTCTTCATTACATTAGCCTAAAAATTTATACTCCTCTTAGCAAAATAGGCTGGAAAGAATTTGTGGAATCCTGTAATACAGTCTAATGGGCAGATCCTGAAATAATTGCAGGTAAGTCTTTTCCAACAAGTGTTATCTAATCTGTTCTTTAACAGGTCCAGTGGTGGACCTTCTGCAGACCCCCCAGGCACCCTGTTACATATTTGGCTCTCACTTCTTGTGTTTCCTACCCAACCTCCAACTTTTATTTCTCTTATTGCTGTTTAATACTTTATTTTTCTTATGCTCAATGAACATCAAGAATAATTTCTTTCTTTCTACTTTACTGTTATGTTATATTATTTTAGTGTAACTGAAGATAGGCCAATAAACTATATCTGTTTCTCTGCCTGAAGAATAGCCTCTTGTCATCTCTTGGAAGGCATTATTCCTATATCTTTTTTGTCTCAGCAGTCTCATCTTAATTCTTCACAAATAATTCACATCTCTCTTGGAACAATGCATAGGTCAGTTGCACAAAACTGTGCATAGCTGTAGAGTAACACATATATAAAACCTTAACCTCTTTTTAATTTCCATTCCTGAAACACTGGAGTACAACTGCAATGCAGAGTATTCTCCTCCTTCAGTCTTTAGAGTTTGAGCATAGTATCAGTGCCTCAATCATTTGACACACTTCAGAAATCAGACAGAGTCTGGTCTCTGCTTATTGGTGTCCTTCCAGATTTTGGGTTAGTAATGAACTTATGAAGAAGCAGACCTCTGGCACTGATCTTCAGAGGAGCTGGAATATTAAAATAAGCATATAGGAATAACCTGATTAAATTATATAAATCTGTACAGGGAGTGGGAGACAGCAGTCCTGGTGTTGGATGAAACAAGAAAAACATGGTCCTATTAAGTCTAGAACAGTAATACCTACTAGCAACAAGCTAGAACATTACCTGTTTGGTGTTTGGTATGAATTTGTGTACTCTTCCTTCAGCTCCAATTTCTAATATACACCTTTGTATTCTTTTTCCCATTTTCCTTTAAATTTCTTACACAGTCAAGTGTTATTTATATGTTTGCTTGGTTTTAAGTTGCTATTGACTTTTTGTATCAATTATCTGTACCTCCATGAAAGATCTCACAAACATCATTAGAAACATATGGCCAAGGTAAAAATTTTTGTATTACTTTGTGCCAACTCCCTTGGGAATTAACATGGCTTTGAAAAAAATTTGAGCGGGTCCTTCTGCCTTTCATTCCTTACAGTTTCATGAAGAAGGAATTAAAGTTTTCTGTATCATATTAACTATGGCTTCACTCATGATGTCTGGATATTCTTTTTAATGGCAGTCTGCTTTTGCAGAGATAAGCTAAGGCTTACTCTCTTAAGGCTCTGAAACACTTGCCTGATCCTTCTACATTTTCCTCCAGCATTAGTTCATACGCAGACTTGCTAGTAATTTATGGATTTCCTGTTGATGGTCTTATGTGGTAAATGAGGAAAAAGAACACATGAGAGAAATAATGAGTTTTACTTGTAATCTTCATTAATTTTTCTTGCAGTTCTGTAATCTTTTATTTTTTACATCTTAACTGCTAAACAGTTCTGATTTCCTGAAATCTACAATGATCATCAGTAGACATTCCTAATTACCACTTCAGTTAATGGTGCTCTTTCTTTTTTAATGTAACATGTTATCTACAGGCTTTATTTCTTTGGGCAGAATACTTAACAGTTGGGCTCAATGGTCTTAAAGGTCTTTTCCATCCTAAACAATGTTATGATTCTATGATTTACAGAATTTTTTTAGCCATTTTATAAATAAATATATACATATATTTATACACATAGAGTTATTCAGGTTTTTCAAGATAAATCATTTTCTATTTAAACAAGACCATTTTCAGTTGAAATCAAGCATAGTTACATTTTCCATGCTGTGGCAAAGAAAAACTCTTGCATTCATATCGTCACTATCAATTCTGTTCTTTCAAGATACCATAAGAGACTTACAAGACTAACAAAACACCTTTCAAAGACCTGAAGAGGCAATAAATCCATTCCCCAACTGCAACCAGGTAGGGAAAGCACCATCATGCCATATTTGATTATGAAGGAAGGAGTTGGCAATGATTTCTCAGCCTGAATTTTCAAGCTGACTTAGAAACAGCAAAGAGTATTTCTGAAGATTCAGCCTCTACTTGGCTATTATACTCAAGCTACTAACAAAGGTTGTGGAACTTTTGAAACAGGCACTGATCTCTTGTGCACTGGACTAAAATAAAATTAGTCACATGCTGATCTTAATGACTAGACTTTTTATTAGGACAATCAATTTACTTGTAGTTGCTTTTGTTTGGATGGCAGAACTATCAAATAAATTCATAATACTATATTTTGATAGCAAATAAGGGCAACTGAGACCATGGAATGATAAGTTAAACAATTCCCAGTGTCAATATTTATTATAAACACTGATAAGAAATGTTATGGTATTATTATATGCTCATTGACCTCTCTCTATTCAAGATGCTGTTGAAAACTTATCTGATATAAAAGAGAACAACGGGGAAGTGTTTTAATGAAATTGAGCTTTATCATCCAACTACTTGGCCTGAGCAAAGCACACTTCTGAGAAGATATAAATGATACTGAACTATCAGTTCTAACTCCAATATCCACATAAAGATTCATTCAATCCTTCTCTGAGTTGACAGACATCTGTGGGACTTTGCATAAACAGGAAAAATCTGTCTAACCAGAAGGTTCTATTGGAGGACAGCTTAATTTTTAAGTAGCAAGTATACAGTCCATCTCTACTACATCAGCTATTTCCAAAATTATTGCAATGACAAATGTGCACATTCAAGGAATGTCACTTATTGCTGTCTTAGACGATTACAGTTGAAAGTGACAGTCTGCACAAACAAGCCCTTTTGTATGTGCTTCCGTGGTAATCCCACTGACCCTGAGGGGTCTTGGAATACAAAAAGCCCTACATGAATAAACTTGCTGCATTTTTGCTTGGGTTTCTAACATAATATCACATATATTGTTACATAAGCACATTTTATAAGTGTACTTTTCTATTTCTCCTTGGCAGCATTATCGGTCTTTATGGAACCACCCTGAAAAGGTTCATTTAACAGCATGTAGGAATATCTGTGATATTATAGCTATACAGACCATTTCTTTTTAATTCTCCTGTAACCTGCCATTGATAAGCAATGTTTTTTAATTGCTTGATTGTCCAATGAGAAATGAAATCCAATCTTTGTAATCAGTAACATGAATGTTATTTTATGAAGTCATGGATTTGATATTGTGATTACATCATCTCTAAGATTTCTATACTGTAGAGAAGTGATTTCCTGACTTTTTGTATTTACTTTTTTTTTTTTTTTTTTTTTTTTTT